>OY747721.1:37311348-37946348 GCA_963556495.2 Valencia hispanica
ATCCAGAGCTACAGCTGATTGGTTCAAAGCAAAGCAGAAGTCCAGACCGACATCCAATCAAGAATGTGTGGCAAGGTGTGAAAGCTGATGTTCAGAGATGCTCTCCATCTGATTTGTCTAAAACTATTTTGCAGTCAAAATCTCAGTCCAAGTTTAAGGGGTATGAATACTCTTGAACAAATGTCTTCTGCAGTAAAAAAAAAAAAAAAAACTCTACTGGACTGGCCTCGTATTAAAGCTTTTCAAGGCTTTTATCTTTGACATCAAGTTTGTGTTTACTCTGGCAGATTTCTTCCTCAGTAATGGGTGAGCAAACAGGGATGTTTGTGTGTGTGGGTGTGTGTGTGTGTGTGTGTGTGTGTGTGTGTATACACATAGACACAGACACAGAGGGAGATGTCTTTCAGAATCAGAATGGGACACAGATGTTTTTCCGGGAGGTCCGAGCGCGTCCATTCAACGTGCGAAGGCCGACGTTGACGCGCCGGTCTGCCTCGCGAAGCGTTTTAACATTTCCTGTCCTCCCAGTTCCAAACTCGCCTCTGAACCACTCTTCAGCGAACAATAGTGGCCACGCCACGCTAATGTGACTGAGATCGTTGATAACGCTGAGGCGGAAAAGCTGGTCAGAGAGTAGGAGTGCAGGCTGTGGGAGCAGCAGGAGGAGGAGGAGGATGGGGAAGTTGAAGGAAGGGGGAGGTCATGTCTGAAATGGCAGCATTGCATAACTTCTCAGAGGGAACAGAAGGAAAGCCAGGAAAACTGAAAAGCAACTAAATGAGGTTGTGTTACTTGGACTTGGTGCTGGCTTGTTTCACCTCCTTTTTTTTTTTTGTCCTGAAGCGGATGAGGGTTGTAAGAGGAGCTTTAACGATCCGCCAAGAGCAGGAAAGGAGCAGTGTGAAAGACTGAGACCGATGGGTGGACCCTGTTGTTGCCGCCACACAGAGCCTGCCACACACGCCCTCTGTGCCGGGACGTGCTCACACTTGTAGGCGCAGTTTAGAGAGGAGAGGGTGAGGCACACACTTACCTGTGGAGTACCAGCTGTCTGCTGCAGGGAAACGCTTGTTCTCCTCTCTCGGCAAGGGGGGACAGTGTCGAGCGCTTCGTCTGCTGTCACCGGGCGGCATGCAGCGCTAGTCTGGTGAGAAAAGGCAGAGATTCTCTTCGGCATGGTGCAGAGGGACATGACCATCCTGTCAGGTAAAGTCTGTTCAGCTACGCTTGAATCATGGCTGCAGGTTCAGCTAGGTTTAGTTGCACACATTCCCGGAAGGAAATGTGGACTTTATTGGTCCTTAAACAATTGGAGCGTTTAGTTGTAACAAACCTCTTCATCAACACTTTTAGATGCAAACTTGAACCTTTCGTAATTGATGCTCCGTCTTGAGTTTAGGCTGAAGTTCTGCACACTTGTAAAATAAATTGGTCTCCTGAGGGCAAAGGAAACAGCTGGCGCTGGCAGACCAACTTTTCAGGGTCTCTTTAAAGCAGAACTATGTTGATGAGGTTGTTTGCAGATTAAAAGACCCATTTAAGACGGGGAAGTTCTTCTTTGTGAGTTTGTTTAGTTCTCCGAAGGTCTCGGTTCACTTACAACAACTGTCAGCTTGATCTCTAACTTGAGACGACCGAGGAGCTCTCAGACGTCGGTGACAGAGTTAGAGGTGGAGTAGGGGCGCTCTAGGATAGACATTAAAGTTCGGGTAGGAAAGCAGTCTAGAGGCATCTTCAACTCTGCTTCGGATTTAAGTAGAAATGACCCACTCATGGCATTCACAACAGATTGTGCCAGAATGTCACGACCGCCGCCGAGCCATAGAAACTGGCAGACTCTGCAGAAGGCAAGAACCCTGTCTTTAACACAACCGCATCAGATGATGTCACTAACAATTACACCGGTATAACCAGTAGGTGCTGCAGGGTTCGGTGGACATTAAGAACCTGCAGACACTTGTTGTTGTTCTTTTTATATCTGGAGGGCACAAAATGTCCGGCATCATATTACCAGAAATCTCCAGAATAGAAATGTCAAAATAACAAATAACCATGCCAAGCTATCTAGTTCAGATAGTTGTAGTAATGATTTTTTCTTTTTTGCCCTACCATTCAACAGAGGTTCTCAGTTGGTCTGAACACACCATCCCCATGATGAAATATGGTGGTGGACCATCATGCTTTGGGGATGGTGTTCTTGAGCGGGGACAGGGAGCCGGTTCTTTGGTTTGCCACGGCCAAAGCACCTGTTGGTCAGAGACGCAACCAAGAGGTGGGGGGCGGGATGACAAAAGCGTGGCGTAGCGGAAACGTAGTCGTGCCTTATAATCAACAATTGACGGTGCACCAGGAACATGTGATGGACGCATCTTTGCAAATCCAGGAAAGTGTGGAAGCACAAACTCAACACTTGTAAGGGCACGATGAACTCCTCCATTGTTAAAATCTCTCTTTCGGTTTGTGTGCTTCCTGTTTTCTCGTCCCCATGTGGGCGGGTACAGTTGTGTCACGGCGCTTTGGATGACGTAATGACGCAGCACTGACTAAGCCCGGTTCTTTTAAATAACCTGCTGAGCACCGACTACACACGGGCTCTGGGACCAGCACCGAACTAGCACCGGTTCTCTTTTTAGTGGAAAAGGGGTATTGGAGGCGCAGAAGATGTCAGATTAGGGCAGGGCTTACCTTCCAACAACCCTAAACTCAAAATATATTCATATGTTAGAACAGTCCGCTATTTTACAAAGAAGAATTAGATAAAAATGTCACTCTCCAAAGCTTTGTCCACATATAGCAGGATGTCTCACAAAGTAAAGATATTTTACTATGATTTGGCCTGACGTCCAAACAAAAGCGCAGATTTGCGGCATCGACAACGATTCTTTCTAAAACCACAGACCAAAGTGAAGATTTGTGAATACTCTGTTGTAAGCGTTTGCTTGTGGACATAAATAGCCAGGGGTTTAGGATTTTACGCCACTGCCCGCGACAAAAACGCGTTTACACCCAGAAATGGCATGGATGCCCTCAGAGTTGTGTCGACACTATCGATTGTCCACTCGCTTTTTGCTTGTTTGTTTTTACAAGCTCCATTTCTGCTCTCTAGAAGACCACGAGCAAAGGACGATATTAAGGACGGTTATATCCCGTCACCTAGCTATGGCACGTCTAATGAATGTTCTTCGGCAAAGACGCCGACGACTGCCTCCTACAGTTTTGCCATGCCTACAAATGCGCTCAACAATGCACTTACAAAGTTAGGTGTAGATAGATTTTTTTGTTTTTCTGAAAACGAGGTGGTGTGGACCCAAGTTTTTTTTTCTGGATTGAAGGGGAGGGAGGGTATTTGGTTTTACAAAAAAAGAGCAGAATACAAATGCACACAAGTTATTCACTACTTTGTGTGTGAATTACATATAAACCAATTAAATGGCATTGAATTTTAGGTTTGTAATCAAAAAACAGATGCAGATCATCTCTCCCTCCTACGTCTGTGCTTGACACAAGCCCAGCTTTATCTGACGCTGACTCACTCATGCTCACTTCTGGTTGGTAGGTGGCAGAGATGATCCGTTTGCTGTCACAAATTAAAAGTGCCGTCATGCTGAAGACACAAGTGTCATAGACGTCGCTGTGGGGCGCCTTCTGGAGATACGGCACGCTAAGTACACGACCCAGCGGAAGCCAGTTGAACCCAGCAGTGATTCAGGGAGCTGACGGTGCGGTTATGTAACGGACTGGGAGGCTGCAGAGCAACAGAGGCCCCAAAGCACTCTGTCAGACTGAGAGTATGAGGGAAGGAAAGGGGCAAGAGTGAGCTCGTGAGATTGACAGATGGTAAGAAAGAGGGCTAATAAAGACAGAGATTATGAAAAAATATGTGTTTAAGGACAAAAAGCAAAAAATCAACCCAAAAGTAAGCGTTGAAAGAAAGGAGGAAGGAAAGCAGGAAGGAAGGAGGTATTTAAGTCAAAGTAAACACACTCCAGCTGTAAGTCCAACTTAAAATTCCTGCAGCAACAGCTTGCTTTGAATGCAGCATGCTAATCCCCTACTACATGTAATTTAAGAATGCTGGATAATGGATGGACTAACAAAATGAGTCGCAGGACTCAGAGTTGCTTTTTTGTCGACGACTATGACTGGTTATCCACAAGCAGAAATATATTTGCGTTACCAAGCTGTGTAGGGAAGTGTGCCTCATGCTACACCATCAGTTTTCGTGACCGATCAGTATAAACACTCACGCACACATGCTTTCACATGTCGTGCCACTGTCAGGACTTCAACATGCGCTCGCAAGTATTTGGTTGCCTTCCCGTTTTCACAGTACGTTCGGCCGCGCGGTATTTCTGCAAGCACCGACACACTCCACGAGTTTGTTTAGCGATCAAGTAAAATCCTGTCAGATAATAAGGAGAAGTCGTGGTGGGGTGGGGTGGGGGGTGGGCTAAACAGAGCAGCCTCGCTCAGATTGCTTTCCTTAAGCCAGAGAAAAAAGAGATTTATCAACTCTGCGAGTCTGCTCTTGGCAACAGGAACACGACGCCCGCACACCCACAGGTACAAGCCCACTCATGTTGCGTGTGCTGTATTTTACAGCGTGCATTGCAGTTGTGAAGCGCAGCCTCTTAAGCAGGCAGTGCCAGGAAGAGCAGCACTGATGAACATTTTTCTTGGAAAAGTACGTCTTGTTTTCTCCACATCAGAAACGCATACATGCAGAAATAAACAGGTATTCCGTAAATATTGCTGCTTCGATTTGGATGCAGTGCAAGTGGTGGAAGCCAGATAGTTTTAACAGAGTTTAGAATAACTTCTGAAAATATTAAACAAATGCATTTGTGGAAAGAAACTGAGGACACCACATTAGATTTTCAGTTCTTGCGAAAGAAATTCTTCCCCTCCTATAGTGTAGGAGTCTTGTTTTATGGCTAGAAAAGAAAATGGTTTACACCAAATGTTCATCTTTCTTTATTCACTAAGCGAAGTATATCAACAAAAATGTATACCCTAAAAAAGATGTGAAGACCCTAACCCAATAGTTAGTCATCTCTGACATCAGTCTGATGAAAGTTGGCGTCACTCCTTTCAGCTGTGGGATATTAGTGGAATTTCCTTTCATGTTTACCCTATTTCCCCCCACAGCATCTCAATAAGATCAAGATTTGGCCTTTGACTAGGCCCAGGACCTTGTTAATTCTCAGCCACTTCGTGGTGAATTTACTGGTTTATTTTGGGACATTTTCAAGTTGTAGGGTCCAGTTGTGCTTTTAACTTAATAGAAAGTCTCACTTTTTCTTCAACCCACCTTTGATACACTGCACAGTTGATTGTAGAGTCCATGATGGTGAGCTGGCAAGGTCCTGCTGCAACCAACCATCCCCAAACCATTAAACCTCCAACTCTATGCTTTAGTTCTTTTTTTAGGAATGCTGTTCATGCTGAACCTAACATTATTCCAGAAGTCCTGTTCTTTGTTTACATTCTCTCTTGAAAACATTAGTCTGGCCTTCAGGATTTTCGTAGAGTTAAAGGCACTTCCCATGAAACCTGAACTTGTGTAGTCGCTCTCTTTTTGACTTTCACATTAACAGCAGTGACAGCCTGATGAAGCTTCTGTTACGACATTTTAGGAGGTTTTTTTTATGGCATTTGTGGCCTTCTCTCTTGGAACTGGCTTGGACAGACAGACCTGGACCTGTCGGCAGTTGTTTTAAGTGTCCTCCACTTATTTTCCATAAGGGAGTGTGGCTGATTTCATTTTCTCTTTTCAGCGTCCTTAACAATCCTTTAACTATAGTGGCATAGAAGGGTCAACAGGATGCAGAAGCCACAGTGGAAGTTATGTGAAACTTGTTAGCATAACTTCTGTTTTAGTATTACCTCCGTTGTAGTATTTGCATCTCCCTTCTGGGCCACCGTACATGCATCATGTGTGCCTGAGGTGATTCACCTGTGTGTGATTTTAGCCATTTTAACTAAGAATATAGGGGTTGTCCTCATTGATACCTGAACAGAAATATCATTTTTTCCTGACATTTTTCCCCTTAAAATTAAATGTAGAAACATAGGTTCCGAGAAAACAATAGTTCAGGTACGGGTTTGAGAAAAAAAATTCTAAAGGTACCCACTTCTACTGTGGGTCGGTTGTTACTCACTGAAGCCCTGGTAACCTTGTTAGACTGCATGGCATCATGAAATATTTCAAATACTGGAAAATAGGAGTGAACGATTGTGACAAAAAAATCTAATTGCGGTTTTTCTGACAAATATTGCGATGCGATTTTTGATTTTGATTTTCGATACTTTTAAGTGCATAAAACTAAAATTATGAATGAAATATATTGTTACTTTTACAACACAGTCTTGTACAACTTGACACACAATGCAAGCAATATACAATAACCTAAAAAATATTTATGTGGCCAAGGCTCTCTTCTGGCTTTTGTCTGCTGTTGAACCTGAAAAATCTCTAATATAAACTACATAGTGATTGAGGTAATGAGATTGTTCAATGCTTCGTGATTATTAAATACCTGAACCTAAATACCAAAGAATAATAAGACATAATGGAAATTAACTTAAACAGGTAGCTTAATTATATTTTTTTAATTGACGAATCTTTGCCATTGAAAAGTAGAAAATGAACTCTTGTTAGATTTAGATTTACAATTTGAAAACAAAATCTTCTGCAGTCCACTGCTATTTACTAAACATGAAACTGTTATATTGCACACATTTTAAAATAAATGACAATAACAAATAAAGCAAGACCTTATCCAGCCTTCTGCAAGATGAGACGTAGTAACCTGACAGTAGGGTACTCTCAGCAAAAAAAATAAGGAACCACCCCCCACCCTCCTCCTCATGATGCTTAATCGACCTAATTGACTTTATATCTTCATATCCAAACCGATATCATGACCAGCAGCTTTTACAGCTGTGGCTTCAGCAAACATCAGAAAGTGAAATTAAATCAATTCTAACAACAGTTTTTCAAGCTTAAACATGCTGCTGTTGTTTAGCACGACACCCACTGGTTTCCTGCTAAAAGTCCGCGATAAACAAACAGAAACGGGACTGCGACAGAAAAGCCGATCAGCTGATCATTGATCAGTTTCATGATTGAAGGAGCAACAGGAGAGGGAGGGGAGAGAATGAGAGAAGACGAGGCAGCTGCGCAGCGTAAAGACACAGAATAACTCCAGCTTTGTGTCTTTTCATTCTAGCTGAAATGCGGGACAAATCGCGTTCCTTCTCACCTTAATACGGAACGCGTAATACTTTCTCTGAATACGGGACAATTCCGTTTTTTACGGGACGGTTGTCAACCGGAGCGCGGCAGCGGAGAGAGACTGACAGCAGAGATCTGCAGCCAGGTTCCTCTCCCGCTACCCGCTGAGAACAGTGAGAAATACATTCTGCTTTCACATTGAACAAGTCGCCAAAAGTCTCTATGGAAAAGCCGCTAGATTTGTCACTAGTCACTTTTTAAAAAAAAAACTTTGCCAGGGGGATCAGAAAAGTCGCTAAATATAGTGACAAAGTCGTCAAGTTGGCAACACTGCTCTGCATAGAAGCTTGTTTCCCATCACCGTTTCTGATTGGCCAGCAAGCCAGGAATGCGAGACTCAACCATTTTGATTGGAGAATAGGTTTGTCACTCAAATGTCAGGGCGCGGGAAAAAAACCTCAGCCTCCTGAGGTTAGGTTATCGCTGGAGTTAAAACCTCAATATCGATGCGATAAAGGTTAATCGTGCAGCCCTACTGGAAAAGTTGAGAATCTGTTGGGCTCCTCAAGAAAACTCACCCGATTCGAATGTTATCAACCATTGAATGGCCGTTATTAGCGATCATCACTCCCATTCAATAGCTTCAGAATGTGCCTCCTCTACATCCTAGCAGGCTAGAAGGTGCGCATCTACCATTCTTATCGGTGATAATATGCATTAGAATGTTTTTCAGCACCGCCCACGTCTAAAAGCTTAAGTTTCGTTTTTGTTAACTTTATTTAAAACCTGTGTTTACAATTTAAGTAACGATGGATATTTACTTATAACCTTACCCCACCCCCAACCCTCATCCTAAAAACTCAGGACAAGTTCCTAAACCTAAAGTCACAAAATAAAACCTTAAGTCACAAGATAACGGCCTACCGAGCAGGAGGTAGAGGAGGAACATTCTGAAGCTATTGTATGGGAGTGATGAGCGCTAATAACATGCTAGGATGTAGAGAAGGCACATTCTGAAGCTATTGTATGGGAGTGATGACCGCTAATAACGGCCATTTAATGGGATGATAACATTCGAAACAGGTGGAAAACTGATAAGGGTAAAAATTGGGTTATTTGACTGGATAATGATCCAAGACAAATGCCCAAATCAGTACAGAAACAAACACCACCACACATCAACCATGAACTTAGGTCTTTATACATCTTTACCGGGGTGCCAACAAGGGAAACTGTCTGCTTCTGAAATACATGAATGATGGTTTCTGTTGGTCCGCTCCTGCTTACAGGCTTACTCACCAACGTCCTGCCATCACCGGAGCAGATACGTCGCTGCGGGGGGGATGCTCTGTCACACAAACAGGATACGTTGCCACAGCCTGCTCTGATTTTGCCTCATCTCTCTCTCACCCTCCGCTTGTTCTGAATAATAGAACAGCCATTAGCCTGTGAGTCACCTGCCAACCGACAGCAAATGTTGCACGTTAAGCGCTGGCTGGCGAGTGTTGTCGCTGTGAACTAACGGGACTCCTATTTCATATCGGTGACTCAGACTCAAGACATGAGATCGGTGTTCACAACAGAAGCAGCTGAACTTGAAGCTGCAGGCTATACTTATTCATGTGAAGCATTTATTTTTTAGCACATTAGATCAGCAGATGATAAAAATACTTTCACTTACCGAATTTCACCTGAAAGAATCCTTAAAGTGCAAAGAAGTTCACTTTTTCTACTACTATTAGTTTGGAGCAACCGTCCTCTTGGCACATGGTCTGCAGTGTGTGCTGTGAGAGCAGAACCAAAGAACACGGCTGTCGTCGCTTGGAATCAGTTTCTTATGATCGTTTCTTCAAATGCTGTCTTTGTTTCCAGCTTCCATCATGTTGTAACTTGGCATAAACAAGCCAACTGTTCATTTTTTTACGTGGTTACATTCGACTCGGTAAGTGAAAGAAATATCTAGACTAGATCTGTATAAGCCCCAGTTGCACTATTTTCTTAGGAAGCAAATGAAAGAGCAAATATATTTACAGAACCTCCTAAAAACAATAAAAGGTTTGATTTGCAGGATTTCTGAGTAGAAGAAAATAGTTTTTTTTTCTTTTAATGAAAAGATCCATACTTTAGTTTTGTAGCTGTGAGTCACTTGTATGAAAAAAATGGAAAGGTCTGACCCCATTGAAGGTTTGCGTCTAATAAAAAACCCTGACGCTCAAGCAAATTAACAGCCAGGCTTTTATTAGATGTTATACTATACACCAACAGGAAGAGGTGCGCAAAGAGAGGGCTCTGTAAAATATAAAGAGCACAACCTGATGGTTTGCATTCAGATAGGTTTGAATGGCAAATATAAAACATATTGTCTTGGTGCCTCTGTTGAGGTCTAATTGTCTTGGTTTGCTAATAGAAAGTCTGTTCTTGTGAGTCCGAGAGGAAAACCGGTTGTAATGGAGGGAACAAAGTCTTGTTCTTCTCTTAAGTGGAGCATGAGGTAATTGTGTTTGCTACAGTAAAAACCATTTTCAGATGTTAGTTATGTAACAAACATTGGGTTACAAAGCCGTCACCACTGTGATGGGAGCACTCCCCCACCCCTCCAACCCAACGCCTTATTTTCCCTCTCTTGGAAACTTCTGTTCAACATCAACTTTCCTCCCTCTACTTCTTTTCCAGAGAAGGATTGTGATGCAAACAGCTGCCGCTCAGTCTGTGGCTTCATGATCTATTTCAGGTTGAGTCGTCATCTAACCCAGGGGGTGTGCAACTACAGTTGTTGAGTACCACTGTCCTGCAACTTATGGATGCATCAGTGCCCCAACACATCTGAATCAAAAGGCTTATTTACCTCTCTGATGTGTCAGCAATTTTTGCAAAGGCCTGATGATTAAACATTTGATTCAAGTGTGTTGGAACAGGAATGCATCAAAAGTTGTAGGACAGTGGCACTCGAGGACTGGAGTTGCAGACCTGGTTTCTGTTCGAACAACATTTGTCTCCGATGATGACACTAAAAGGATTCTTGCTGCTAGGTCTTGGGGGAATCTATGGTGCGTTCCATTCCCCTTGGAGGTCAAAACTCAAATCTTTACTCAAGTTGGAAGTTCAGTGGAATTTTCTATCTTGATGTACTAGAAGACGAGGCTAACTACTAATAGACAATGAAAATGTATTGCTTACTATTGTTCACGCTCAAAGCCTTGTAGAAGTATTCTTAATAATTAAAGTCGACAGTTCTGATTTACATGAGATACAAATGATCTCTGCTTTTATGGACAAGATTTCTAGGTGTTAAGGGGATCTGTTTTGATGGCCTCAGGGTGGGTGTCTGCTGTTTGTAGATGATGTGGTCCTGTTGGCTTGATCAGACCGTGATCTCCAGCTATCACTGGAGCAGTTTACAATCAAATCGGGGATGAGGTCCTGCTCACGAACCATGAAAATATGGAGAGTGAGATTAATAGGTGGATTCATGCGACGTCTGCAGTGATGCGACTGCTGTACTGGTCTGTCGTGGTGAAGAGAGAGCTGAACTGAATGGCAAAGCTCTCAATTTATTGGTTGATCTACTTCCTACCCCCAGCTATGGTCATGAGCTCTGGGTAGTGACCGAAAGAACAAGATCATGGATACCAGCGGCCAAAATGAGCTCCCTCTGCAGGGTTACTGGGCTTTCCCTCATCCCCAATTTACACCAGGCACGCCAGCGCAGTGTTAGGGCAGCAACGGGGTTTTGATGCAGCCTCTACCACGCGTCAATCCCCACAGGGAGCCTTTCAGACGTGGAATGGCTGCTCTGTGGTCCGCAGATATGAAGACGGAGACTGCAAATTCCAAGCACCCTACCCCCACCCTCATAGTACCATAACCAAATGTCTTTATATAGTTTATAGGTTGGAGCATATAGAATGCTGTGACAGTTTTCCTACAGTTAAATTCAGCTTTAAAAATAACAATATATAGTCTTACTCATAGTATCGCAGTATATCTCAATATATCATATCACCCCCCCGTCTGTGATACATTTCGTATCACCAGATTCTTGGCAATACACATCCCTACTAAATAAAATATACATTTATGTATAATAATGAAATTAAATACACTCTTTTCTGTAAATCCATGTGTATTTTCAATAAAATTTAAACAACTTATTTTAATATCACCATAAGACTCTTTACTAATAGCTGACATGACATTGTTATTGTCTATAAACTATAAAACTTTTGAAAGAAATTGTTATGTGACATGCTTTTTTTTAAACTTACATATCCCCAGCAATATTTGTAATTGACAGATTTCTCCCCACCACAAAACCTGATGCAGAATTTCTTACCAGCGCAGATATAATATCTACTTGTGCTCCCAGCACAATATCCATATTATCAGTATCTGAACTGACTAGTATTTAAATTCCTCTATCCCACTATGCTACAGTCATGGCTTTTTTTCTGCACGGAAGCTGCAGTATTCTTAGCAGGGGGTGATGCTACAAGGTTTAATAAAGATCGCAGTTCACTGCAAACACCTTCTGGCCATCATTCAAGCCTTGTGCATACATTCAAAAGCGGGTACTGCATCAACAGTTGACTGATTAACTCGTAGGCCGTCTCTTTAATGCAAGGGGTTCTAAAAATGCAATGTCGCTCCTCCATGCATGTACTCATGGATGTACAGGTCCGTGCACCATCTGTGCTCGTGTCTTTTATTTTGAAATGTACCAAATGCTTTACACTGATAACATGGGTGCTTTCCTGTTTTGTCCCATTTTAACTGTGGAAGTTGACTCGTTTTGGAAGCTTGTCACGTCAAAAATAGAACCCAATCCTATCTTTAGTGGGTGGCGTGGTAAGACGCTTCTAGGACGCATCTGAAACGCCCCGCGGGGCATCCACTGTAAACAAAACCATGAACTATAATGGTTTTTATTAGCCACGGAGACCGCACCATTGCCGTAACGTACCGTTGACATATCCGGTGTAAATTGGGGGTTAGAGATATGGTGAGAAGCTTGGCCATCTACGAGGGGGCTCAGATATTGAGAGGAGCCAGTTGAGGTGGTTTGGGCATCTGGTTAGGATGCCTCCTGGACGCCTCCCTGGTGAGGTGTTCTGGACCCATCCCACTGGGAGCAGACCCAGGGGAAGAGTCGGTGTTGGTGACAGATTTCCAACTCTCTAAGTTAGAATTCTAACATCAAGGGCATATTGGGGTTTCTTTTGGGCTTCCTAATGCAAAGGGTGCACCATTACCTGCTTAAGCACTAAGGTGGCTTTTAAGGTAACATCTACTATCCTAATATCTTTAGTTTACATTTTTATTTACTTTTTTTTTTGGTTTTCATTGATGTAATTAGGATTTTAAATAAACTGGTTCTTTAATACTGACTAAATAGCTACATGTTTTTCAGACAGGGATTTAAGATGATTATATGGGATCAGAGTTTTAAAATTAAATAGGTGGTTTTGACAGACTTTTTTTTCCCAATCGACTTTTACCCTGTTCTGACTGATCGCTGGGTCATGAAAGTTTTTGAGCAGAGTTTCTTCAGAGTCTCCGAGGCTTCAAAAGTATTAATCTTAATAATCTTAAAGCTGCAGTCTGGAGAATATATTTATGTATCAAAGTTTAATATGACTTTAAAATGATAAAAGGCTAGTGTTCCACAACATTTGTTATTCTTCATAAGTCCTGCTTTCCTCCCATACATCCTTATGCATTTCACACTGACCGCCAAATTTTTTTTACCCAGTAGAATTCGAGTTTCTGCCTTGTCGGCTGTCAATCATCTTACATGTGCATCGCGCGAACCTGTGAGGATGGGGCCGCGCGCACCGGCCGCTTGTGTTTACAGTTGTCATATTGGAAGAGAGCGTCAGTCAAGGAGAAGTCGCTCACCTAGAAATGACCATAACAAAAAATACAATGAGATAATGCTCGATAGCGCATGCTGCTTTCCTCTAGACCCGCTGTGACAACACAGGCGATGCGCGTGCACAATTGTTGAGGTAGGGCTAGCGGGAGCAGGAGGGAAGGGGGGGGGGGGTTGAGAGGGGCCTTGGTAGTGGGATTCAAAAAATCTCTCTCTCCCTCAAATACTCCGGAAGGCAGCTTTAATTTTAGGCCTTAGAAAATCCTAAATCTGGTCAGATTTTCTAGACAGGATCTTAAATGACATTTAGTTTATTCGTTTATTGCTTCCATCATCATTTTTTTTTTTTGATCGTAAGCCGGATTCTGCTTAAACTGGTTTGTTGTGTGTTTAGATAAAAACAGTGAAAAATGTTCCTTTTTAGTCACCCGCTGCAAACTAAGAAGAAAGAAGCTTACTGTATACTGTAAGAAAGTGTTAAAGTAGGGGGGTGTAGGTGTAAAAAGCAATGGATTTGCATACCAGAGTCCAAGAAAATCAACTTAATTTAGTTATCCAGTAAGTTTAATTTCTCAGTTTTTATATTTATTTCATGTGGAACTTAAACCTAAATAAGTAAGGTCTAAGAAAGGTCTTAAATGTGATTTGGTAAAACGTTCAGAAACCTTGCGATAAAAGCATTAGTTGAGAAAGCAGTTTTCCTTAACTGACAACCTAAAATGTTTATTCCTCCTGTCAGAATGAATTCAGCTTTCTATAACTTGACATGTTATCAAAGACCTTAGATCATCCTTCATTAAAGACTTGATACCTTTTATTCAAATCTTAATCTTTCAACCTGTGGACCGTGGCCAATTCGTCGTTTAGAATTTGCTGATAAATCTATTTCGCTGATTTTTCTGTAGAACGTGAATTTGTGGAAAACCCGCCTATTCTCAATTTTTTTTGGCAGAGCAAAACCATCAGAAAGAAACTGGAGCTTGAGAAGTTGAAATACCAAGAGTGCAACGCTACTTGACTTGCTACTGGAAGGCTTTAGGGAAGCAGGGAATCCAGGAGTGGCATGTTAGCTTCTGCTATAGTGCTAAGATGGTTTCCACCCTGCTTATTAATGCACATTAAAGCTGCAGTCCGAAGAATTTGTTTATGTATCAAAGTTTTATAAGTCTTTAAAATGATAGTGGAGTTCAATACTAATAAGTGCTCCACAACATTTGTTTTTCTTCCTAAGTCCCCCCTTCCTCCCATAGACCCCGATGCATTTCACACTGATCGCTAAATTTTTGTAGCCAATAGAGTTCGAGTTTCCGCCTTGTCGGCTGTCGATAAACCTGCATGCGCATCGCGCAAACTTGTGATGATGGGCCGCTCCTTTGTACAGTTGTTCATATTGGAAGAGAGCGTCAGTCAAGGAGAAGTCTCTTACCCCTGAAACGTCCACAGCAAAAATACAATCAGTTGATGCTCGATTCTTGGATTTTAACTATTCGCGGGAGATTGTAGTCCCTAACCCCTGCGAATACCAGGGTTTGACTGTAACAGTTAAAAAACACAACAATTTTCTGGGGTTTCACCAGTTTTTGCTTATGAAAAACTCACGTCTAAACTAAAGCTGTACGTTAGGGGTTCCCAACAAAAATGTTTTGCTATGTCCTCCATCACAGATGGACTTATTAGCTTGTTTTCCTGAAGCTCACAGTTGGGTCACGACCTCTCTCGGTCCAAACAGTGAGTGTAGAAAGTAGTAGCAGCCTTCCTGCTGTGTTCTTCAGATCTGGGTTTTGTGCTAAATTCCTCGTCCTATTCCCATAAATACACACATGGAAGCCTGGAGCTCCAAGGATCTACAGCAATATCACCTGTGAGTCAGTAAATATTAAGCAGACCAATCAGGCTTTATCATTTTGTAGTTCAGAAATGAGCGCTTATTCGCTGTGAAACCCCGGGTCTGATGTCCGTGTTGAGTTCTGGCCAAATGTTGGGAGTGCTGGTAAATTCCAGAGCAGAGCTGGTTGGGGGAAAGGAGGGGGGTGGGGGGGGGGGCGATCAGGAAGTGAAGTAAAAAAAAAAAATACAAGGCTGGAATGTTAATGGTTGATGTGACCCCCGGCAGACTGACACCAGGCTGTACTTTAGCTCGGTCTCGTTCTTGTTGAGGTCGTCTGTTCAGTGCGTTTTTCAAATGTTCTACTGGTAAATTACCCGGCTTGTTCAAGGATGCCGGATCGTACCTCCCAAACTGCCTGATGCAGTTGTGTTTGGTGCAGATGGTTGGCTAAATGATAGCTGAGAGCTGTTTGGTTTAGGTTGGGGAATGTGTGCTCAGATTATCATACTAAGGATTCCAGCCGCTTGCATGATACCAGCTTTAAATACTCGACTCTAGCAGGACCCCTGGACAAACTGGTTTCCACGGAAACTTTCCTCTCGTTCACATTGGTGTTGCAATAGATGATTTAAACTGGTTAATTAGGCTCTAGGACCATCGGACACAAATGCCATACTGATATAATAATGGGCACAGTTGCCACATTGTCATTTTCTCTGCTGTGGTCTTGTGTAAACACAGTCTATTAAGTACTGCAGAGAGCATCGCTGACATTTACTGCAAGTTTCAAGGCAGGCACAATGAGATACATTTAGGCGTGTTGTTGAGTTTCCTGTGGATCGCCAACGCCGCTGGTTGGGGGAGTTTGCAGAAAGCACTACTTGCTGTGGGTGGCATTTTTATTTTGCTCTTCACAAATCTCTAGAAATGTTTGTGCAAGTGAAGTTTGTGCAAGTGAAGGACAAAGGAGGAGCCAAACACGCTTCCAGGGTGAAATAACGTTCCTGTACGGCTCCGAAAGCCAAAACTTTGACACCTTGTTTCTTCTGCTGAAGGTTAAAGTGTCCTTAGATTGGTGAAACTTTCCTTTAGTGTCTCTTTTGTGGGTTTTTGTTGTTATTAGGCGATTAAATGAGGTTAATATTTGTAAATATGAGTAAAATTTCTCTAATTATACAAAATAATAGTATCTGTTGTTGAACACTAGCAAACAGAATACTCTCCACTTCAACACAATGCCAGAGTTAATCAAATAATTGATATTTTGTTATCAAAACTAATCTTAAAGATGCTCAAAATGGAGACCAAGGTGGAGGACCAGGAAAAACGGAAGGATGGGGGGGCGGCAACAGAGCTGGGTAACACTAAAGCATCTTACGGACTAATTCCTGGTTGTCTAAAAGTGATGTCAAAAGGTCTGTGAAGTTCCTTTGCAAGTTATCTGCAGCAGTGAAGTCATGATTCAGTTTATTTATATAACGGCGATTACAATACTAATCAACATTAGCACACCCCGCTCCGTTACGCCTAGGGTGACCAGATCCCCACTCGGCAAAGGTGGGACAAAGACCACATAAATGTGGGACAATGTGAAATTCCAAGGCGTCAAGATAAACACTTAATTCGGCAGCTACCTTGTCTGTGTTAGAGTCTTCTTTTGGCCTGTCGGTCTCCTTTTGAGCAACAATCTATTTTTTTGTATCGGATGCTCTGTGCCGTTTCACGTTTTCATTTGCGTCATGTGACGCAAAGTAAAATAAACATCACAAAAGACTTTGTGAGAGTAAATGCTGTCCCAGTCTTTGTTGTAATGATATTTTCTTTTTTCTCGCCACGGTCATCTCTCTGTCCTCCATGCTTAGACTCTCGTTTCTTTCCTCTTTTTTTTTTATTTTGCACTTGCTTGGCGCGCTGTGACCTGCATTAAACTCCCGTCTCCTAGTTTGATCGACAGCCCTCACTGCCTTCACTAGGCAGTTTATAAATGCTAGATTTATAGAACACAAAATGGTAGCCTGTTAATAACAATGTGGGACAGTGTCTCAATTTCATGGGATGTGTTAAAAGTAATGAAAATGCGGGACATCTGGCCACCCTAGCTGCGCCTCTGTTCACGAGTATAAAACTTAGCAGCTAATATTAAATATAATAATGAAAGCTGAATTGCCAACTGCTTAATTGTTACACTGTAACTGGATATATTTTCTGATCTCTAATAGAAAGCACCCAGTATGTTCAAAAAAAGTTCCCACTGTACAAAAAAACGGCATCGAGCGTCAAATATTTTTGTTGGTATCAGAATCCAGTTTAGTCTAGATTATCGAGTTTAAACAATTCACACCCTATAGTTTAGTTTTGTTCTATTTTTGAAACTGTTTCTGTTAGTCTTTCAGTTGTATGTGGACTGTATAGTTATAGCTTCTTCTGTTTTTAACCCACCTGATTGCTTGGTCTGAATAATTACCCAGGCGGTAGTTTAGTGGTTAAAGCAGGGTGTGGTCCCCAAGTTCTGATTGAGAGGAAGATGAAGTCATGGGAAATGGCTTGGATTTTCCCTTACATTGTGGTGGACAAAACGTCAACAAAAGCCGTGACATTACTCTGCCAAACTCTCTCGCAAGGTGCACTCAAATGAGATTTACTGCATAGATAACAGTAAAGATGTGAATTCTCTTTGCGACTGATTTGTCTCACCAGGGAAATGACTGATTTTCGGTGCTTGTTTGAGAAGATATTCCTGATTGAACCGAGTTTGCATAAATTCCCTTAGAGCCAGGAGAGCAACACATATAGATGATCAACATGTTGTGTCGAGCAAAAAACTGAAGAGCTTTTCAACTAGATGTTTATGTGAGCAGAGTGGTCTCATTGTGTGGTTACATCCGTAGGCTGAGGAAGGGCGGAGGAGGCCATTTTTATTTTGATCGGCCGTGAATTACGAAATTATCTGACGCCGGTCACGTTTTGGTCACTGTGGTATTTCCCCATGCCTGACTTTTTAAATGCATTTATTATTATTATTTTGGGATGCCCTGATGTGAAAATGTGGGCCGATTCTGTTTTTGCTGTTAGGCATGACAACCAATATTTACAATATCATATATATTATATATATTTCCATACCCTTTTGAGAACGTGAAAAAACAACCACTCTGCCAACACTGCTTCTCTACTTCAGTTAAACATCGCACAATCCTGTTCTTCATCACTTTCACTGTCACATGACCAAACAAATACCACATGACCAACCCCCTCCTAAAACACACACACAAATGGCAGCAAGATGGAATAAAATGTAAAAAATTAACTGAATAAGCAGAAAAATGAAGTCTAGAAAATCTGCCAGAAAAGCTGACATTTATTTCTTTGGCCGACTTTAGAATTTATTGCCGCACTTAGAGATGGGTATTAATTCAGATTTCAAGAATCAATTCCATTCCGGTCCTGAAGATTTAGAATCGATTTTGACTTGTACAAGTTATGGAATTACTTCTTGCGAGACACCAGAACATATACCAATACTTTCTATAGCCGCCTGAAGTGGCTAAAGAAAGTAGGCGCAAAATTCTTTCAGATGAAGCCTGCAATCACCTCAGCTGTTTTGAGAGAACGTGCAGAATTGGCTGGTAGTTGTAGTGTTGGCTAGAGGTTCACCTGTTGCCTCCCGGTGGACGGCTCGCACATGAGATCTTGGTGATGTCGCAGCATGTGGCTCCTGAAGTGGGTCGTAGTTCTGCAATACTTCATCTCCATTTGGCAGGCCTTCCACACATCTTTGCTTCTGTCAAGCTCATCTTTCTGTTTTTCTGTTCAGTACCCAAAATGGTGCCAGACCCGGCGTAGCGCAGGTGTCTTCAAAGCTGGCGCTAGCCTAATGGTACCGCTAGTGTCCGATGCCATGTTGTTTACATTTCTTCACACCTACCACTGATGCCTGAATTCAGTGACATGACAGTAGGTGGGCTTAAAGTTCACCAGGGGAAACTGTATTAACCATTTAATCAGCTGAGCCTCGAAATGCTTGTCTGGACTTTTTTTCCCTTAGTTTAGCTGTAAAAGGGCAAACAACGTTTACGGGTTAAATCGATCTTTGGACATTCAAATCGCTCTTTAGGAATTTTTGTAATGGCTTTAGAATCAGAGAATATTTTTTTTAACACAGCACTAGACACAAATGTTCAGCTTTAAATGATGTCATATTTCTCCGGCCTTAAATGATACGTTTCTCTCGGCGTATATATGGCAGAACACTAGCAGACTAGCTAGGCTTCGATTTTACTGGCGCGCTTTAAGATGTTTTTGATCACAATTTGTCTTCATTTTCCCACATTCCAATCAACTGCTATTCCAGGTACACCGATCATGTTTTAGATGATTCCCATTGGTGCTTTTCTTTACACCCTGAATTCCCAATTCTGATTAAATGCATTTGTTTTTCTTTTTATTGTCATTTTGAATCCAGCAGAAAATGGATGCATATATCAAAGCATATGTCGCTAACCTTCCATTTGATTTAGACTAAACGCAAAACAAAATGCATTTTAAAAAAACAGGCTGGTTTCAATACGTGGCTGTTAGGCTGTGGTTTCTGTTCGCTCTGTGATTGGATTATTCTACCTATAGGCTGACAGATGTGGTAATCAAAACAGGTGAAAATTCAGTATATATTATATATATTGTTGTTTCTTTCTAATGTTGTTTCAAAAAGATCATCTGCGTACCCCACGTGGGAATTTAATGTGAAGCAAAACCTAGGAGCTAAGTCTTGGAGCCCTTTGTTTTCCTTCCCCTGCCTTAATCCCAAAGTGTGCTATCATCTCTGCGCTTCCTGCCCAGACCGTGAATCATAACAGCAGCTGGACTTTAATCTCACACTCATATCTGATAGTAATTGTAGCTTCAGACAGCGTTTGCTTAAGACGTTGGTCCCATGTGTCACCTGGATGAAGTTGACTTTACTGGTCAGCTATTAAGCCCCGACGTGTGCTCGGTTTTTTGCATGTGAAACCTCTGCGCTCTGATCAATAAACCGCGCCCTCCTGTCCTCTAATAAAATTGATTTAGTCGAAGAGAGTGAGGCTTAACCTTCTCCTGTGCGTCTGTTGGCTGTGATGTGTTTGCCTCAGGGTAACATTACCCTGCGGGTGCACAGGTGATACCGAGCTGAATATAGCCCGCTTATGGCCAGCTGGCCTTGCTATTTAAAACGGATGGGAGGTAGGGGGGCACGGGGGGGTTTACTGTCGGCAACCGGGTTCACAGATGGCTGCGTAGCAACACTGTACAGTTAGGGGAAAAATAGTCAGGAAATAAGTCAATTTGGCCTTATTTCCTTAGCATTGTTCTTGGGATTGTTGCTGTAGTGTTGATTCAGCAAATGTTCTTCACTTTCTTAGGAAGAGCAAATTTGCCCCGACACTGTCAGGCAATCAGACCCACCCTGCTTTTTGCCCAAGCTGCCAGGATGCCATGATAGAACTTGATTGGCAAGAAGAAGAAACAAAGATGTTTACCTTAATTTAAGTTACAAAAGCATGTATACTTTATTAATATGAAATGTATCCTAATATTTGTCTGAATTTGAACGGGAAGTTATTAGGGAGGAGTTTTGTGTAAGCTCACATAAATCTGTTGCTTTAGGCTTGGATGAGCTCATCCCTGAAAGCAGTTAACTATCGGTTCTGCTCTACGGTAAAAGCTTCACCGAGGGGCTGCTTTTCAAAGGAAGCTTGTGTTCAGGAGAACGTTACATCGGGCGTCCGTGGGATTTATTTATTTTTTTGTCTGTATGTGTCGTCTTTGTGTTTAAATAGGGAGGTGGTCAGTATGAGGCTGGGCTTGTAACTGTGAATGGATGGCAACAGCTGAGCCGGAGAACTTTATCAGCAAACACTTGCAGCTCGTGTGTGTGTGAGAGGTGTGTGTGCGTGTGTGTGTGTGTGTGCTGGATTCAGGAGGAGCTGCAACCAAAGCCGCCTCACTGTGGCACTCGCTCAGCCGACTTCACTGCTGTCCCGTCTTCCCCAGCCGCTGGCCTCTTTTCTCTTCTCGTCCTTTCTATCGGCGACTCGCCCTGCGGATTCCTTTAACCAGGCTCTCGGGTGGTGGGGGGGTAGGAGGAAACCGCCGGAGCGGTGCTGTCGTGACTTGCCGGTCGCCGCTGCAAAGAAAAGAGCGATCAGCAGCTAGAAGGAAAACAAGAGAGAGGGAGAGAGCTATCCAATCGGTCAAGCTGATGCCGAGGAGAGCCTGAGTGGCAGCATTGTTTTTCCCTTCGCTGTCGCAGCTTAACAGGAAGCCTTCTTCGACCTGGATCGGAGTCTTCCAACGGACCCGAGTTCAGCGGTCTGCGTGACAGAGAGGGACAGCCTCTGACACATCAAGGATTCTTCTACTGCGCCCAGCATTCGGGACTCTGGGGGCAGAAGTGGTTCTGGAAGAGATGCCCACTGCTTACCAAAGAATCGATCTCTGTTCTGAGTGATAATGTTGGACACCAACCATTGCCTGTCTTTTAAACCCTCCCCCCTGGACTCTCCCCCAATGGCAGATGATATGGAGAAGGCATTTCTGAAGCTGGATCAGGAGAGACTCGTCTATCACAGCCTGAAAGAAGGTGGGCGATCCGAGGAGTCAGACACACAGTATCTGAGAGAGAGTGTGTTTATATGGCGCTTGTTTCTTTATTATCATTACTTTATGGCTCTGTATGAGTACTTTGAGGTTTTGTTAAAGATAAGGCATTGGGTTTACTGGCTTTTAGGAAACAGGAGACTGCAGAAGAGAAATTCTATAGAAACTCAGATGTATAGCAGCTGTGGGTTCAAATAATTGACTTTAAAGTCACAATTTCCAGATCAAACACATTTTGTCTCTCTAGAACACCATTTAATGTATTTCATTTGAGTTTTAAATGATTGGCGGAACCAATGTAGAGCATTATCATGAATTAAGAGGTAATGAATCATAATCTTTAGTTTTCATTTGAATTAATTTCCTACTTTTTTATGTGTCTTTATTGGGATTTTATGTGATTAACCAACACAAATTGGCGCGTAGTTGTGAAAGGGAAGGATTAAAATTTTTTTTGTCTCGTTTGCATTTGTATTCAGCCCCTTTTACTCTGAAACCCTGAAAATAAATCCATCACAACCAGTACTCCTTCAGATGGCAGCCAGTGTAATAATCTTCGTATAAAACCAGATGTTCTGTGAAGGCCTCAGAGGTTTTGTTAGAGAACATTAGTGAATAAACAGCATCACAGAGGCCGAGGAACGCAGCAGACGGGTCAGGGAGGAAGTTCTGGCGACATTTAAAAGGATGCTAGGTGTGATACAATATCAAGTGTGGAAAATGTCATGGAGCACTGTTCAATCCATCAGCTGCAAATTGATAGAGTATGGTCCAACGGGTGAGGCAAGGAGAACATTATTCAGAGAGACAGTCAGGAGGTCACTTTGGAGGAGCTGTAGAGATCCACTGCTCAGGTGGCAGTTTCATTTGCAGTTTGCTAAAAGCTGTAAGCCTGTGCAGGAACTGGCTCTGGTCAGATGAACTATGTTCTGAACAGTCAGTGTGTTTACATGCCCATCTAAATCAAGCTATGGCAATAATCGGGCTAATAGCTTAACCAGAATGGGAGCCTTTGTCCAAGTTTACATGTTCAGTCAGTAAATTGAATGATTGAATGAAGTGCGTTCTATTCCGCGACGCTACTTGGCGACATGTCACACAGATGGTAAACAAATGCTGACAGCAGTGAAGCAGATGGAGTAAAAGCAGGATGTGAACAATGAGCGAAGAAATGGACGACGACAACGCTGCAGCACAGTGCGCTTCATACGTACTGTACTGTTTGTGTTACACGTGTTGTTGCTTTTGTGTTGTTGATTTACCGCCATTGTTATTCCCACTTCCTCAAACTCGTCGCTTCCGGAAGAGGGAGTCCCCAGGCTGGTAAATACTGTAACTCGTTTTAGCTGAGATGTCGTTTACATGCAGACAAATTTGTTTTTTTTAACCACATCATCTGGATGTCTTAGCTCAATTAATAGTAGGCCAGTTCGGTTTAACTACAGCCGGTTTAAGGTGTATACAGGTATTTCAAAAGTCAGAATTCAGGCAATAATTCGGTTTTCTCTTACTGCATGTAAACGCATCAAACCTGGTGGTGGCAGCATCATGCTGTGGGTATGCAATTCTGCGGCAGGGGCAGGGAAACTGGTCAGAGTCGATGGGAAGATGGATGCAATCCTGGAAGAAAAGTGGTTAGAGGGTGTGAAATCTGAGGCTTTTAAGCAGGACAGGTAGTTTTCCTTCCTCTTCCCAATCATGCACTACTTGGTGCTGGTCTTTCACATAAAATCATAATGAAACAAGACCCAAGTTTGTGGTTTTATCAAAAGAAATACAATTTAATGGGTATGAACACTTTTGTAAGCGACATCTGAGTATATTCTCGATAAAATAAAAAAAAGACAAATTAAAGTTTTTAAAAGTTATCACACATCTATAAGGGAGATTTGGTAAATGACATTGGTAGGTGCATGACTTCCCATAGCAAAGAAAGAGGAACCTTACCATAAAAACATAAACCCTGCAAATAATTACTCAACCTGAACTACAAGTAGTAATAAAACTGTATCTTCAGCTAGGCTGGGTGTTTTTCATGTAATGTTTTTTGTTGTTTTTTTCCGCACCAGGTTTGAACACAGAGGGAAGTATCAAGCATGATGGTGGCACAGTCACTTCCAGTGGCGTAGCCAGAAATTGCTTTTCAGGTGGGCCTAACAAAAAAAATGGGTGGGCCATATAAATATTGAAATTAAGTTTATTTGGAATGTTGTTGTAACTTTAACAGATATGTGTGGGCATACATCAGAAACCGACAGCAAGTTTTAAACCAACAGCTTAGTACAAAGATCACTACACTTTGACTACAAAGATAACAATATGGCCGCTGTCAGATTCCCAATGCTTTAAATAATTATTTGATTCCCTGAAGGGTGAAAATCAAGGCAGCTTACTCTGTAGACAGTAAAAGTTTTAGAAGCTGTTAATCATGTTGCCTCATCGCGCCATCTTTGCTTACGTAGCAAATGAAGTTAAACGGGGCGGGATCATCTAGGCTCTGTGAGCTCAGCGATTGGTCAGCTTTTCCCAAGGGACTGTGGCAAACGTAGTTGCAATGTGTTTCAAAGAAAACTCCTTAAACTTACAGTTTTTTTAATTAATTTTTTTCTTCAAACATTTGTTTTAACGCATGGAACTGTACTTTATTGACTTACTCTGGATTATTTTGCTAGGGATCGTAATATTTTTAATAAAACTACAATCTTAGACTTGGTTACACAAAGGAATCTCACCACTAGCCCTACCTCGTCTGGAGAGTTTGCAAGGCATGATATTTTAAACAGCCAATGCCAGATGGTCTCGCAAAGATATAAATGTCATCTACAATTTAATTATTTTATTTTATAACTATAAGTGACATCCCTCAAAAATAAAAACATATTTATATATATCATTTGTTCTAATTTTTTTTTTTTTTAAGGCATTTATTTGGGTGGGCCCTTGTGCAAAGTGGGTGAGCCTAGGCCCCCCCAGGCCCACCCCTTGCCACGCTCCTGGTCACTTCCTCTTTATTTATGAGTTTAGATATAAAATGGTGGTTTCCACTGATGTCATGAAAAAACACTGTTCTTTAGCAGTGAAATGGTCAACACACTCCTTTTTCCAAAAAATAAAAACCCCATTCTCCTAACACCCCCTAATTTGGTCTGATCTGTGTTAGTGCTGCAGAAAGAAATGTTTATAACCAACATTCATCACAAGCACGAGCCAGAGTCACAGATGACACAAAGCATTCCTGTGAGGTTAGAAGGGACTGAAGATGGAGGAGGTTGGAGGGAAGCATAGAGGAGGAGTTTTTTTTTTTCTGTTCATTATCTGACATGATGAAGCAGAGCTAAAAAGCGCCGAGGAGAAGCTTGTCTCATCCACAGAAAGCATGACAGAGCCTGAAAGTTGAACTTTAAGATGATCAGCATTCAGCCTGCCTCCTCTTAAGCCTAGTTTATACTTCTTTGTCTGCGGAGGTGCGGAGACCCTCAGCACTATTATCCGTCTATGCAAGGGCTCTCTGACAGGCACGCAAAGGATGGGCGGAGTAGAGCCCAATTTCCTAACTATCCGTCAAAAGCAACGGAGAGCGCACGTCTGTGATTGGTCAGCCCAACAGACCCAGATCATTTCACCACAATGGTGCTCTATACTCGATGTCATTACTAGTCAATGCAGCTTTTGGCCACTAGATGCTTTATATTGCAGAGCCAGTTTATTTATTATGGTCTTTTAGTGATTTTGAACACCATGAGGTGTAGAGAACATCAGAACTCTCTCTCACTCCATTGCTCCTTGAGTAAGTAAACTTTCATCGACCAGAGAGTTCACTGCAATGGTAGGCAGGCCAGCCAGAAAAGGTCTGCACCCCCTGCTGTCCTGGTGGGGACTTGCTGTGCAACACTGACACGCATACGGAGAAGTATAAAAGGAAAACGTCTTCGTCAATATGTGTGCGTGTGGGTGCAAACTTGCTGTTGGAGAAATGTAAACTATTCTTTATAGTCGTTTGGCCCCTCTCTGCTGTGCGGCAGCTCAACGCAGTAGGAATCATCGACGGGGGTGAGCGCCCTTAACCTGGCCTTGCTCCTGCCCTCGTGCTTCTCTCCTACGATGTGTGGAACGTCGGCCGGCGGACGCCATCAGGCCGTACAGCTGATGAGCTCATGCACGGGGGGACATTTTTTGTTGGGAATATTTCCAGTGCAGGTGCCAAGTGTCACGCAGCCAGTCGTAGGCTGGGAGTGTTACACGGATGGGAATGCAGCTTTGAGGTTGTGTGTGTTTCATATGTGAGGTGCCCACTTCCTCGCTCCTCTTCTCTGTTTGCTGTTATGCTTGCTGCTGCTTTCAAACTAGGGTTTTCTGAGGATGGTGACAAACTCAGATCCGCTGAGACATGGGCGCCACAGGATTAACCCAGTTGGACACCAGCAGCTTGGCTCTTCCTTGTTGGCATCCTCCTTCATCTCCTCTAATCATCCTTGACTCCTCTTTCCTTGGCTTATTTTACCCTCTTAGACATTTCTGTATTGATTGCCAACCACTCTATATGCCTCTTTTTAAACAAATTCTATTAGGTCTATCGTCTGTACAAAACATATTAAGAAATTGTTTATGTGCAAAATGATTCTTATCAATTTCAGTCCCTTTCAGAATGAGCTGTTTAGAGGGCTCTGTCACTTTTATGCAAATTAGCTGTTGCAGACCACGCCCACCCATCTTATTACTAGGCTGCGGGTTTGCCACACATGAAAATGGCATGGAATTGAAGTTGGTGGGCGGAGTTTGACTCCTGAAGGGCAGTTATATGCAAATTTCACTTATTGTGGCGTCACAATAAGGGACTTTTTCAAACGGCTTGTAGAAGCACAAGATTTCTGACAGCAAAAAATTGCAAAAAAAATGATTGAATGATTGCTTAGGCTGCTGCCCCCGCGACCCGACCCCAGATAAGCGGAAGAAAATGGATGGATGGATGGATGGATGGGTTTTTCAGAGACCCAAACGGCAACACAAAAGGATGAAAAATAGAAATTTGCATAATAGATCCCCTTTAATTTATGCTGTTATAGTTGTAGATAAAAAGTTGATTTTAATCGGAGGCGTTTGAGTTTTCATTGACTTTCATTGACTCTCTCAGGTTGACACAGTAGTGATGAGGTGACATCCTGTTTCTCACTATGAGAAAGCCTGCAGTCTGTGGTCTACACTTGTTTCCTCTGCAGCTCCTTGAATCGGTGAATCGTGCCCTCTGAGCTGTTTCGCTGCAGCTTGTTGTGACTACAGCAGCAGGCGATGCCTGTGTCCCAGAATCCCAATAAAGTCACTCTGCCCTTTATTTATCCCTTTTCCTAATTTAACCAAAATGACCTTCAAACCTGGTTAAATCCAAGCGAGTGTCCTGGTCTCTTCCTACGCATCCACGAAGGCATAAAGAGGAGGTCAATAAAAGTATTCACACCTTTTGAAGTTTTCCTAAATGTGTTACAACACAAATGAGGGCATAATTATGAAAGGAAAGGAAATTGATATATGGTTTTTCTTCTTTTAAATCTAGAAAGTGTGGCATACATTTATGTTCAGCCACCTTTACTCTGACACTGTTAAATAGAGTTAATATGTGTGGAATGTGATTTCAGTATAAATCAAACTTTCCTGTGAAGGCCTCGGGGTTTTGTTGGAGAACTAGTGAAGAAGAAGAAGAAGAAGCATCATGAAGACCAAGGGACACCGCAGACAGGTCAGGGAGAAAGTTCTAGAGATGTTTACAGCGGGGAAGGATTATAAAACTTTATCGTAAGTTTTTTGGAAAACCCATAGAAACAGAAGAACAGCTTTTCTTGTTCTGTCTATTATCCAGAAATTCAAAGAGTATGGCATAACTTCAAATCTACCAAGACATATAAGAGTCTATCTAAACTGACAGGTGGGGCAAGGAGAACATTAATCAGAGGAGCAGTTGAAAAGCTTGATGGTTATTCTGAAGGGAATTAGAGATCCCCAGCTCCGGTGAATGTATCAACAAGACGGCTATTAGTTGTGCACCCTACAAACCTGCCTTTATGAAAGAGTGGTCAGAAGATGGAAATTGGTAACACTCCAATGTAATTATTTTTTTTGCCTTGCATGCAAACTGGTGTTGAATGTAGTAAAATGTGTAGGAACACACACATTAGACACTATTAAACATGGTAGGGATGGCGTGTAACATGGTGGGGGTAGTGTAATGCTGTGGGGATGTTTTATCTTCAGCAGGGAGTTTACAGAACGTGCACAGAGCTGAATACTGGGCAATCATTGGAGAAACATGTTGGAGGCTACAAAAGACCCTGTGCATGCAGCCAGAGTTTCAATGGAATAGTTTAGATCAGAGTGTATTCCTGTGTTTGTATGGCCTAGTCAAAGTTGAGACCTAAATCCAATTGGGACTTGAAATGTGACGTTCAGAGAAATTCTCCATCTAGTCAGACAGAACTTGAGCAAAACCTTCAGTCTCCAGCAGAGATCGCGTTAGACATTTTTGTTGACCGTCATTTTGACTGCCGGTCACAATCTATTTTTACCCGTTGATATTTAGAATAAATGCATATTCTGTGGTATTTTTTTATTAATTTTAAATAATTAATCTGAACAAATCGAACAGAGAGCTACATAAAAAAAATTAAACTAAACGATTGCATTTAAAATAAGAACAGTTCACTCGCTGTGGTCTCACAGCTTCTCACACCCATTTGTGAGTAATCAAATAGTGGGATCACTGCAGAGGTTATTGTCATGAGGTTTTGGATTTTTACCTCGGATATATGACTTCTCATGGGGTTTAGTTGTTGTTCTGGCGGATGAATCCACACTCCGCTGCCACATTGGAGAATTAAGCGCCACTTCAGCTAAATTTTCAAAATAAGGGAACATTTCTCCAATCAGAAGTTGGAAAGACTCTATGTACGAGCCGTTTTCTGACCTGCAAGCTATCGCTTCAGCAGGAGGAAATTTCGCAGCATGCTGTTGGCGTGACATCGGGCTATTTGCAGCGATGCGCTCCAAAGCCCCAGTAACTCTTCAACGCACTGTCAGCTCCTGGTTAGTGAGGAGGTATGAGATGATGCTCTTGTGGGAATCTTTTTATTTGATTGATTTAGTTAGTGGTGTACTCCGTGTGTGAAGTTGAAAATGTCTGCGCATTTGCACAAAGTGCTCAGAGGTGTGAATACAAATCTGTCAAAATGAAAGACGGCCTTCAGATTTTCCGTCACCGTTCAAAAAAACATACAGAAAATATTCGGTTGACGCGACCCTCTTGTATCTAAATGTTCAAAGCTGGTAGAAACGTACCCTAAAAGACCTGCGACTGGAATCGATGCGCTCGTTTGTGTTACGTTGCGGTTCAAGGTTGGAACGTGACAAGATGAGAAAAGGTCAAAGAGGTACTGTGCTCCCTGCATGCAAATACACCATCAGGACAAAGTTTGCATTTAATGTCTGGCTCTCTTGTTGAATTTATACTAAGATTCCAGAAAGTAACACCTTTACAGTCTTCTCATGTGTTTCGTCTTTGGCGTTCGTGCTGAAGAAATGGGTTGTTCGTACTGGGTCTCTTTGTTACCCGAGAAGTTACAGTCACTTCTGGGTTGTGTTTTGCGCCGTGGTGTTGTCATCTTCAGCCACTTCAAGCTAGTATCACTAGAATAAACAGACATGGCTTTGCATTGCAGTTCTGTACCAGTTAGGCGTCAGGAATAAAGAGAGGAACCCCAAAGAGAGCCAGAGGGGATAAATAAGTTAGAGACTGGGGGAGGGGTGGGGGAGGGGTGGGGGGGGGGGATGTAGGATTCTCTTTCCCAGAATAAACCTCTTCCCTGGAAGTGCAATGCGGCGTGGCATCGTATCCACCATGCCATCATCAGTATGCAGCGCAGCGGCTTGTCAGAGCTCCCATTTGTTTTTATTTGTGTGTGAAGGAGCTTTACGCAACCTGTGGGTTCGCCAGTAAGGCCCGGCGAATCTTCTAGTCCTGTTCATGTTCAGATCTGTTTTTACGCCACCGACTTGTTTATGCTTCTAGAGAGGAGTCTGTAGTGTTGGACTAATGGCCCATGATGTAAAGCATACTCACTTGTAAAAAATATCAGAGGGCCCTGGGATCGCCAGCGATGATTGGAAGAGCCTAGGAATGACATGGAGACTCCTAGGAGCTCACAGTAATTCATGGGGCTTTCAGTGTTGCCGCCCAGGCCTGAATTGTTGTCATAGCAGCAGTTAACTGACGGCACTTTAGAAGTGGGACAGGACAGGTTGCAGGGTGGCCTTAAAGTAGCAGACGTAACGCCTGACCACAAATGCTTGGGAGTCTTCGGCGGTCCGTTCTACTGCACAGACTTTCACCCACACACCCATCCACCCACGTTACACCAGCAGGGACAGCTGATACACACAAAACAAGGGCTGCTTATTTTGATCGGCTGAGTACAACTGTACAAGTATTGCTCCTTTTATTAGGGGTTACGACGATACTTATACAGTTTATAAGACAAACTAACACATGATGATGTGTTCAGGAACAGGATGAGGTCAAATTTGATCCCCTCCCCGCTTTCATTAATTATTTTATTTGTGAAAAAGGTTAAAAAAATCCTAGATTTTGTTTTGAAAAACTGTCTTAACAGTATAAACTACTTCAGGTTTGATTAGCGTGTCCAATTTCAAGCTGGGTTTAATACCCGAAACAAACCTATTGAAAATGGAAATGCACCTATCAAACTTAACGGCCTGAATCAGTTTTGATCGGTGATCAGCTTCTCATTACGGAAAAAAAAGATTTTTCTATTCATCGAATGTTTTAAAACTGAAAACTCTATTTTCTTTATATAAACAGATGTTTGACAACCTATACATCAAATCATGTTAACAAACATCAGATCAAGTTTAAGGATATTCATTGATGCATAGCTGAATAAGAACTACTGCATCTGTCAACCATGCACACATTTTGATGCAGTCCTCGAAAAGATTTGGAATAAGGTGGAAACAGCGGGTCAGGCCTGAACATCCCTCGATGAAAACCCTCCATTTTTTGTGTGTGTTTGCAAACATAGTAATGGTATCCGCTCACCTTAAACCAGTGTTTCTCAAACTTTTTTCATCATTCCCCACTTTGGACAAAGGAGCATACACAAGCCCCCCATGCTTTTATCGCCCCAACACAATGGTGACCACGCCTGATTTTTAAAGTGTTTTATTTATTTAAATAGCCGAGTTAGTCTACAAGTTTTTAAGGGTATAACTTAGTTGGTAAAAAGCCTTTGCGCATTGGTATAAAACCGGCTCAGAAATATATGCTGTCAGTAGTTGCTACATGTAGAACTTCAGCTCACTGTTGGAGAAAATAAAAGTTGTAGTTTTATCAAATTTACAAAGCTTTCAAAAGTACAAAATAAAAAAAATAATAAAATAAATAAAGAGCAAGATAATCATCCCTGTATTTCCTCCGTGGTTGACCATGTGACTTCTCTGACTCTGAAACGTTCCCTGATCTTTTTAGATATTTGTACATTTTGTAGATGGAATCTCTGATAATGCGGCTACTTCAGCTTGTTTTGTTCTGCTGCCATATATTCCAACATCAAACTCCCAGCCCCTTTGGTTCCGCAATCTCAGCCGCTTTATCTGATCGCACACAGGGGGCGTGGTCTTGATGCGTCAACTTTTATGATGTGAAAGACAAAAACAGTTTGGTTTGTTCGTTCATTTTTATTAGTCTGTCAACACAACAGGGCAGATAAGGAGCAGCTTCCTTTCTTACTTTAAAATAAAAGTCACAAACATAGATCCAACAGGGTGTCGAGGTTAACTCACTCACCTTCACATCTAGAGCTAACAATAAGAGCCCAGACCAGACGCCGCCGCGCTGGCAGCAGGTACATCGTGTGGCTCGTAACAGGATTCACGTTTTATCCTCATCTTTCCACATACTTCTGATTTGTTGAACTTTGAAATAAAGCTTCGGTTGACTGGATGTTAAAGCAATTCTTCCATTTTAAAACGGAGATAAGGCCTTTCCCAGAAACACATATAAGTAGGGCATGTTTTGGTTTCTGAGCAGCTAAACATAAAAAAACAAAAACAAACATAAAAAATGTTGCTGCTCGACTCAAACATTCTGGAGCTTCTCGCCACATTTCTGTCAAAATGACTTCTGTTCAATTGTCAATGTGGGCATCACTTTTCTGTTGTTTCTGTATCGGATGAAATGCAGTGCGTATACACGATCAGATGCACTTCATAATGAAATTGTTCCCTGTCGTTGACCCAATCATGACTTTGTATTAAATCATCCCTACTGTTTATGCTATGCACAAAAAGATTCTACAAGAACTCGCTCCTTTTGCCTTCAGCAGTGTATTCTCCAGAGCTCCATCTCTTTAGCTTCTCAGTTATGTAACAAGTACTTCCTGTTTTGAGATGACGCTGCAATCAGCCCACATGCTGCAGCTACCTGTTAATATCAAAATGGGTCTTCTTACAATCCACCATGCCGTCATTTTTTTTAGCTCCACTTTCTTTGACCTTGTAAGCTGCAGTTGATTTTTGATTTCTTTGACCCTGATGCAGGGCTTGAGTTTTTTTTTTCTTTTTCTTTTTTTTCATTCTCTTACACGCCTGTAAAAACCCTTGGTGTAGAGAAAAAACCCCACCAGGAACAGGAAGCGCATAGTAGTCTGTCTACACCCACTATGTGCCTGCCTGACTTCAAAAAAATGAAGAAGGGGGAACCGGGAGGATGAACTGGCTAGCAGAAAGCGCAGGTCCTCCTCTTCTCAGTTCGACCACATATACGTTCCTTTACTGGTGTAAATGTAGCGGATGGGTCACTGAGCACGCTCAGGGCTCCATCTCTGCAGTTCCCCACGTCCATTAGCCGTGACTGACTCTCTTCTTTCTTCTTCTCCTCCTTCTCTCCTCGCCATCTCTGGGTCCATCCAGTCCTCCAGCTCAAACTTCAGCAGAGACGCACTCGGGAGGAGCTGGTCAGTCAAGGGATCATGCCTCGTAAGTCGACACTTATCTCTCAACTGCACCATTTTGTCATCTGTTTTTCACATTCACTTTTATGCAGATGATACAGTTTAATTTCTCACTTACTCAGTGTTACCCGAAGAGAAATGTTGGTGAGTTTTTGCAGGATATGAGGGTTATTGTCTCTTGATGTACCTAGGGGAGTGTTTCGGTGTCCCTGAACTGAGGTCATAGGGTTAACGCTTTCTGTTTGCTGCACTAGACTCTCCTCCGGGCCCTACTACATACGGATACCGCTGAGTATATTGTTACATTACAGTTTAATTCCCTCCTCGCTATCTTAAACTCCAGCCTTTGATGACATACGCGATCTGTAACCTGCACAGTTCCAGTTTTCTGAAAACTGAAAACAGTTTTCTGCCTTTGGTTCTCTTCTGAACATGCTGACCTTTATCTACGTTATCGGTATGAATAAGAGCATTCCGCATACGCCGTTTTTAGCGCCGTCTTTTTGCAGCAGTTTGTGTTATCAAGTAGGGCAGCTTCCTCTTCTTCTCCAGTCGCTTCCTGTTTCACAAGTTACAAACATCACAAGCGACAGTGAGTTCATGTTTTTATTTTCCTGTTAGTTTCAACATAGAAAGTATAGTTCTCAAGCATTTTGTTTTAATTCTAAAGTCAAAGGCAGCATTCAGTGTTGTGCACCAAATGTGAGTTAATCGCCACTTCTGTTTGTGATCTCAGTATAGAGAGAGGTACATAGAAGGTAATATTTACTGTATTCCAGTGCCTTTATTTAGCTTGCCCAGACAGAGTGAAAAGCAGCTATTTAAAGCAGGCTTAAACTAGTGTTGTTTTTGTCCTGTCTACATGAAATGCTTGTATGGTCATAATTTAGTGCAAAGAACTATTTCAAGGCTTCTTAGCTGTGATAAAGTCAGAATAAAACAGCAGTGACTCCCTCCTAGTTTATGCCAGCAAGGTTTCTGGAGTTTCTCCTCTTGGATCTTAATCTTTACTCCAAGCAGTTCTTCATTTTGATTTCTTTCGTTGTTCCGACCAACATTTGTGTCCCCCTGCTGATCTTCTTTAACTGCTCCTCATTCTGAGCAACAGCCACCGCTGTATGTGTGAACCCAGCAGTTTAGCACCGTTTTCAAGCCTTTCAGCGCTCTGAGTCATCATCCAGCTCTGCAGATGTCCTCAATCGGCCTGTGTGAAAACTCTAAATCAAACCTGCAAATTGTACCATGTCTGTATGCTCGTCCAGATATGCCGATTTTTATTTGTTTTTGGTTTCGTGTAAAACCCTTTTGCAATCCAGCCATATGTCACTGTGAGCAGATTCTGCTGCAGTAAACATAGATGCACATTTATCCTGAAAATTTTTAGCTCAAGATAAGGACCTAAGGATTTATTTACAGAAGGAAAGTGATGTTCTGGTTGGAGCCAAACAGTCAGACTTGTTCTAAGGAACTACATCTTGGACTGAAAGGAACAGGCAAAACATTCTTAACACTTGTTTTCGTAGAATAATTATTAAGTTAATATAAAGCCTCAGTTGCCAATATTGGTGCAGAAGATATTTTTGTTCAGTTGCATTGTTTACTTTTGCTAAAATGCCTTACTTGAACTGCAAAGTTGAACAGGAATCATCATATAATTCTCCCTACGCCTGTCAGTTTTCCTTAACTTTTTGTGGAGGTTGTAAAACTATGAGACAGGCATCCATTTATAGAAAGACTTTGCTTTAACATATTTGAACATAACCAATATCTTTTAATGAAGCTTTACATTTAAAGATATTTTTATAAGTAGTTCTCAGGGGTGCAACGGTACACAAAAATCATGGTTCTTTACGTTTTCAGGACACTTTAATCAAGAAAAATAAATACAAATGTGCGTATGACTTTTTTGTTGTTTTTTTACTTTGTTCAGCATTAAACAAAAAAAGTTGAAAGTATAGAACTGACTGAAATATGATTGGATTTCTTTTTAATAAATGAAATAGTACAAGCAGACATAGCCAGGGTAGAAAACAGTATAACCACTTACAAACAGTCGGTGTTCATCTTTAGAAATGTTTAAATAATATTTAGCCATGTGGACGTCAGCTGTTTTTTCTCTGGTGATGTTTACATTCAGTTTGACATTGATTCAGGTGAGTCATTCTGTTCAATGCAGAGCGTGTTATGTACCCTACTGTTGTTGAAAGATGTCTCGAGAGTTAAAACATAAAGGCAACTGGACTTCTCTTATATTGAAAAAGTTTCACCTCTCATCCAAAAGCCTTCTTCAGTTCTGGAACTTGGTTGAGAGTGTCAGGGTTATAAGGACTAATCAAGAATGATCACACTAATAGGGCAATAGAGACCACTAATGAGGCCATGTTATTGTCTAATGAGGCTGTCAATGTCACATTACACCCTGGACCGACTCTCTATTCAATTCCCTGAGAGGGTCGTTGGCACTAACGATCCTGACCTGTTTCCGTCACATGTCCCAAGGTGTGGGTTTCTGTAAAACTGCCTAAAACTGCCATTCTGTAAAAGGCTGCACTATAGACATTAGGAGGCTGGAATCTTAAGCCTCCTCTTCTGTTCAAGGTTGGTGTTTCAAGTTTTACATTGATAGCTTCTCTATCCCCACTCTCAAACCATCTGTCTTCTCTGTCCAATATGTGAACATTATTGTCTACAAAGAAGTGTCCTTTGTCCTTGAGATGGAGATAAGCTGCTGAGGCTTGGCCTGTTGAGTTAGCTCTTCTGTGTTGTGACATCCCCTTGTGTAACTGTTGTTTTGTTCCGCCAGCGTACACATCCGAACATTCCTTGCTACACCGGACTGCATATACCATGCCACTGAGTTTGTGTTTGGGTGTTTTATCTTTGGATTGATGTAGTCTGTGTCTAAGAGTGTTTCCAGATTTAAGATGCACCATATCTGGATACATAGTGGATGACTATGTTCAATTCAATTCAATTTCAATTCAATTCAATTTCAATGTTCTTCTGACTCTTGGGCTCCTCTACACTGACCTGAGTTGATTGTTATCTGGAATCCCTAGATGCTTTTCACACACGTCCAGTTTCGATATCCTCAAGCTTGGAGTGCATTCTTGATGCGTTTGTGCTCTTGATCCTTTCCATCCCTATTTTTAGGGACCTTTTCAGCTTGGTGCTGTCATTATCTGATGACCAATAATTTATGTTCCAGTGGGTGGTAGGAGTCGAAAAGCAGAAATTGGTCTGTATGTGTGGGTTTCCTATAAACCTCAGTTGTTGGACTACCACCTGATTCCATGTGTACCAAACAGTCCAATGCTTGTTCTCTTTTGCATCTTCTCTGATGAACCCAATATTGTGGTCTATTGAGTTTATGTGTTCAGTAAAGGCTTCCACTTCAATGGTTTGTACTTTGACCAAGCCATCATCGACATATCTGAACCAATGACTAGGTGGTGTTCCCTTATACGAGCTTAGTGCTCTCTCCACCACTTCTTCCATGTGGACATTCGCTAGAATTGGAGAAGCTGGAGATTCCATGGTACAGCCGTGTTCCTGTCTGTAGAATTTGTCCTTGTATTTGAAATAGATACTAGAAAGACAGATAAATCTGGCCTGGAGTGAATTTGGTCCTTTGTTGTAACTGTTTGTCCTCTTCAAGACGTTCCCCGACCATTTCAATTGTATCTGATGTAGGTATGCATGTGAAAAGTGACGTGACATCAAAGGACACCAGTGTTTCCCCTTGGGGCCACCTTCAGTTGGCAGACTTTGCTGACAAAATCCGTGGAGTTTTGTATGTGATGTGGAGTGTTCCATACTAATGAAGCTAAAATGGACGCTAGATGTTTAGGAATGTTGTGGGTAACGGAGTTGATGCTACTAATGATTGGTGCACCTTCTTTGTGTATCTTAGGCAGGCCATAAATGCATGGAGTAGCCTCACCAGGGCAACTACTACTTCTGTTTCTTGAAGTAGAAGGCTTGATTAATAACTTTGTCTTTGGTCACAAGTCCCTTAAATTAATAACTTTGTATTTTGTCACAAGTTCCTTAAAAGAGACCCAAGTCAGGAGTTATTTATTGTGTTTGTTAAAAATCCCACGTCTGTGTATGGTTATTGTTAAAGAAACAACAGTTTAAGAAAGTTAGATAATAGAACTATAGCATTTAGATTAGAGTGTTGCTTGATAATTTTTAACACTTAGAGGATCAAACTGGTCAAACATGTTTAACCTGAAAAAAGCCTGACTTCCACCATGTTGCATAGTTGTAGTGGAAGCAGTTTAGCATGAGAACTGCAGCATCACCTTTTTCACCCTGGTTTTAGCAACTGAGGGTGGTGTGAATGAACTTTCTCCTCTCCTTCTCTGTCTAAAGGCTAAATCTATATTTGCACGGACTCTGTTTGCAACAGTGGAAATACTAACTAATCATCTAACTAATCCAATTACAGTAGCCCCCGAACTAAATTCTACCAGGGTCTGCAATGAATTTGCCAGCTTTTTCACTGAAAAGATTCTAGCAATTAGACGGTCCGTCTGTACCGCAGCACCAAACCGACTACTAATGTAATACCCAACTAACACCGATGTAGAAAAAAATTTCAGAATTCCGTGATTTAAACCAAAAAAAACCTTGAAGAAATCATTAACCAATTAAGCTCCTTCTCTTGCTGTCTTGATATCGTACCCACAGCTTTCCTTAAGAAAGTTTTCCCTGTCATTGGGTCTGATATTAGAATCAGAACCAAACATGGAGAAGCAGCTTTCAGTTTCTATGCTCCTGGAATCTGGAGCAAACTTCCAGACAACTGCAAAGCTGCTGAAACACAGTTCTTTTAAATCACAACTAAAAACTCATCTGTTTAGAGCTGTCTTTGAGTAATGCTTTCATGTATCATATGTTTTGTGTGTGCTTCTTGCTTAATTGCTGTTTTTACTTACAGTAATATGCTTTGTCTGTGTTTTACTGCTATTTTTATTTTCCTTAATCATGTAAAGCAGTTTGAATTACCTTGTTGAAAGTGGGCTATACAAATAAAATTGCCTTGCCTGATATATTCTTGACTGGGGTAGTTGACCAGGGCCCTGCTGCACTGTCACTGTCATTGTGAATCTTAACATTAGATTATTGGGAAAAATGAACAAAAATAAAAAATACTAGCTGGGTCAGCTGTTCCATGATCCACTAACCCACAATACCTTTCCAGGATTTGAAGATGCTTAAGATATTTTGTAGAGCTTGTTGGGTCAGTGGAAAAATGGAGGTGATGGAAAGAAAGTTAAAGCTCTGGTTATGAATTCATGTAGCCCTCAGAATGGATGTACCAAAAGGTTACACTTCTATTCCTGAGTTGTTGTTGGTTTTGTTTTTTAGAACAAATGTGTGTTTCTGTTGGTTCTGTGTGTTTTATCTGATTGTGGTTTTGGTTTTGATTAGGCTACTAGCTGAGATGCACCGATCAATGATTTTGTAGCCAATCTCCAGTGTTCTAAAATTCTGACCTGCTGATCAACTGTTGACCCAATTAAGATTTGTTTTTAAGAACTAGAAATAATCAAATCCACTATGTTATTTTTATTCTCAGGATTAATCACAACATGTATGTGCCTGCACAGTGGCTGCACACTGAGTTTGCATGTTCTCCCTGTGCATGTGTGGGTTCCCTCCGGGTACTCAGGCCTATATTTGAGGGGGAAATGCTCTGATTTAGTGACAGATGTGTTAAATTATTCAAACATTTTCTCATTTATTGCAACTCTGCTGGATCATTTCTGTGATGTATCATTATTTACTATACACAGCTCTTCAGGATTACAGTAGTTCATCAAAAAATAGACAATCTGATACTAAATGCACGATCTAACTAACGGGAGCCTATTTGTAAATTCTGGATCAGGTAAGTAGATCTCTATATTGACTGTGAGATTTCCAAATCCAGCATTTTCTAAAGCAGATTGAGGTAGAAACTTGAATTTGATCAAATTTTGCTGTAATACATTTAGCCTTCCTTTTATCTGCTGACATCCAGCTCCCTGTTTTAGCAGCCTGGTGGGACGCCAGCATGCCTCTAGCCTTTCTAGAAGCTTCTAATGGCTGTATTACTTTTTTTTTTTAAACGTCGTCATTGGTAGTTTTCATATGATTGGATGCTACACTATTTGTTGCTGCAAACCTCACCGATAGTGAAGGAAGCTAACGGAGTTTTCTTCCATCACTCATGACTTCCACACCAGAGAGGTGTTGTTAGCGTAACCCTTAAGTGTGGTGAACTTACTGATTAGAAAGACATCTTTATTTATTTATTTTCCAACTGGCTGGTCACTCATTGGGTTTACATGCGTTAAAAGAAAACCGAATTATTGGTTTAGTCCGATTAAATTCAGACTTTTCAAATGCATGTGTACACCTTAGTCCGGCTGAAGTAGAACCGAACTGGCCCACTCTTAATCGAGCTAAGACACGATTAAGATGATGCGGTTATAAAGCCGAATTTCTCTGCATGTAAATGACATCCCAGATTAGTCAAGCTATTACTGGCCTGGGTGCTCGCCCTTTTGGAAGTTATGAGACCGTGGAAAGGGGATTAACAATGAGTGTAAGACAATCAAACAGTACAATACTTAGGAAATATACTGTGCTGCATTGTTGTTGCAGTCCATTTCTTCGCTCATTGTGCATATCCTGCTTTTACTGTCTGTTTTACTGCCGCCAGCATTTGCTTACTATCTGTCTGACGCTCTAGGCCAATCAGAAGAATGTCCAGGTTAGAAGGCACATGTCGCCTCCTAGAGTCACGAAGTCGAACGCACTTCATTCAATAATTTGATTTACTGACTGAACATGTAAACTGGGACAAAGGCTCCAATTCTGGTTAAGCTATTAGCTCGATTATTGCCATAGCTTGATTTAGATGTGTATGCACACGCACTGACAGATCAAGGCTGTGTCGGTGCATCTCTAATTACGAGATGTAATAAATATGGTAACACTACCTCTGTGCACACAACCATTAATTACTTTGCTTTTCTTTTGTTTAAGAAAATTGACACCGCAGGGTGAAAATAAAAAGATGCAAAACAGTGTAGCGAAGAATTGAGGAAAAAGACTCAGGCGGACAGGCTGACTGTTGCGTTACAAGGGAGCTTCTTGTGGATAAAATACAAATATCGTTCGTTGTCAAATCATGACATTAAGTCTCATTTTTATCATCTTAGAAGAAATATGTTGTTTCCCAGAAACTTTATGAATAGGTAAATGTAACCGTGAACAAGATCGCTACCTGTTATTTATTCAAACTGAGAAGCAACTCTGTATCAGGTCAGAGAGCAAATTCATTTGCTCAGCATAATGAAAGAGCCAGACAATAGCTTGAGCCTATTTTTTCTAGTGTTTTGACCTCCTGACCTTTGGGTCAATCACAGCCTCTACTAGGTTTGTTTAAGCTCAGGATTGCCTCGTATCCCCCCGGCTCAGTCGTCTGTTGCCTCTAGTCAGGCTGTCCTCACTCACTTACACACACACACACACACGGATTTCACCAGCTCTTGACCAATCAGATCTTTGCTGAGTTGCATCATAACTGCCACCGTCCTCCCAACAAACAAACTCCTTCTGCAAACAAAGTTGCTCTTTTTGTTGGTATGGTTTTGCCCTGGAGTTTAAATCTGGTGTGAAAACAACATAATTCCAATACCTGACATTAGGTTCCCTGTGCTGGGTCCGTCTGCTAATTGCGAAGCATGTTTGGTTAAACCAGTGTAAATATCTTAATGTTTTAAATATTAATTTAAATAATCATTGAATTAATGCAAGTCCAAAGCTGGTAGCAGCATCATGCTGTGGGGATCTTCTTCTTGCCGTTAATGCTAGCAGTAGCATTGTCTTAGTTCCAGTTTGCTGAAGTGTCATAAGAGTGTGTGGTTTGAACAGCGCTGCTGACCATCTCTTCATGCAGCTACTTCTGCTTTGAGTCGCTCTTCAACCGTAGCCCTGTTTGTTCCCGCTTGTTAAACCGAGAGCTGCTAGTCATCCCAGTCAGACTATCTTCTTCTCTGCTTTTTCTTCTTTTTTTTACCTGTTTTTTTTTCCCTGCCTCTCCATCCAGCCCTGAAGAGCCCTGCAGCCTTTCACGAACAGCGGAGGAGTCTGGAGCGAGCAAGGGTGAGCTTTATGTGCAGAGAGTTTCCTACACTCAGGGTTTCCTTTAGTGAGGCGGTTTCTTTATGCAGAAAATTACTTCTTTTTTTTTCTCCTGCAGAATAAGCGATTGATTACAATTGTTGCTGTTTGGATAATAATGGTAATATCAGTGAGCATTTACTAGGGAGGTTAAAACCAAGCTGGTTTGTAGAGGTTCATGCAAGGTGTTGAAGAAGGTGTTTTTCTTCTCCGGAGTTACGTGGTTTGCGTCAGCATGTCTTGTACTTTTCACGTCTTGCTTTCATTCTGAACCTCCCTTGTTTCATTTTCCTTCCTCCGCAGACCGAGGACTACCTGAAGAGGAAGATCCGGAGTCGTCCGGAGCGCTCTGAGCTGGTCAGGATGCACATTCTAGAGGGTGAGCGTACCAGAAAAAGGTGGAGAACTCTCCCTTAAAAAGAAGCAAACTGTTCAGGAGAACATCCAGTTCTTCCCAATATACTGATGTGAAAATCCTGCATTTTTCTGTGCAAACTGACTTAAACTGTAATTGTTTTGTTCCCTAAAAAGTTTAGATTTAATTTGACTTAAAGTAGTTTTAGGTTTCTTTAGAATAAATGGAGCAACAGACCCTTCCTTCGTCTGATTGGGTTAATAATGTTGATTCCTGTCTCTTTAATCAGTTTCAACCATCTGCTTATTTTGTTCTTTTGGTTTTAAGATGAGTTTGAAATCAAATAAAGGAAGTGGCGCAGACCCACAGCTCAATATCTGTAATCTTTACAAAGCCAACTTCCTTGCGCAACGTTTGTCACAAATTCTTCCGCAAGACTTTAAAAGAACTCTTTGTCTTTTCCTTTACGGAGAGCACAAGCTCACTTACCTGGCTCAGGCTTCAGAACAAAATGATTCGGCTTTCAAAAGAGTTTGCAGGCACGCCTGACGTCGTTTTCTACGCCCTCCTCAGAGACGTCGGCAGAGCCGTCCCTGCAGGCCAAGCAGCTGAAGCTGAAGCGAGCGCGGCTGGCCGACGACCTCAACGACAAGATCTCTCACAGGCCGGGTCCCATCGAACTGGTCCACAAGAACATCCTGTCTGTCAGCTGCCCTGTGCAGTCCTCACTGCTAGGTAAATACTCACACTCACTAAGAATAGTCAGCTCTACACGGATATGTGTTAAATGCCATTAAATGAAGCATGTTGTTACCTTACAACTACAAACCTGCATTATTGGGATTGTATGTAACTACATCAGTGTTTACCAACCCGGGTCCTAAAGGCATGCGGCCCTGCATGTTTTAGATGTTTCCCTGCTTTAACACTCCTGATTCAGATAGTTGCAGTTTAATTACAGCCTTTTAATCAGCCATCAATTAAAACCTGGTGTGCTGAAGCAGGGAAACCTCTAAAACATGCCGGGCGGTGTTGGGGAAACGCTCTACATCCACCAACACATAGTAAGTGCCAGACTATTAAAAGTTTTCTAAATTTGTTATAAATAACAATCTAAACACATTGGCATCTAAATCCAAGGCAAGTTTATTTGTATAGCACACTTTCAGGAACAAGGGGCTTTATATGATTTGTGGAAAAATTAGAGCAACAATAAAACAGCAATAAAAACACAACATCAAAGACAAACAGCATTAAACCATACTACAGCTATGAAATTCAGCTATTATTAATCAATGAATCAAATGCAGCTCTAAACAGATTGTTTTTAGGCTTGATGTAAAGGAACTCAGTGTTTTAGCAGCTTTGCAGTGGTCTGCAAAGTTTGTTTCAGATAAGGGGAGCATAGCTTCTCCATGTTTGCTTCTGATTCTAGGGATGATTAGTAGGCTAGAGTTGGAGGACCTGAGTGGTCTGGAGGCATTGGTATAGTGACAATAGATCTTCCATTAAATTATTTATTAACTAGTTAAAGTATTTTAAACGCATGGATGAGTTTCTCTAGATCTTCCTGGGAGATTCAGCCTTCAATCGGAGAAATGTGCTTCAGGAGATAGAAGACTGACCTTGTGATGTGCACACCATCCCCGCAATGCAACATGGTGGTGGCGGCAGCATCAGGCTGTGGGGATGCGTAAGATCAAAGCACATTCTCACCTAAATTCAGCTGAGAATTCGTGGCCAGACATGAAAGCTGTAGTTCATAGACGGTTTCTATCTATTCGCCATGAGCTTCGGCTAATCATTCAGCGTAGTAGAGTGGTCAGAAGTTCTTTGTAGCTTCGATTTTAAAACGAATCTGGCTGAATGTCAATCCATACCAAGCTTTGGCCCCAAATATCATTTCCCTTTAGTTGGGATTGTCACATAAAATCTAATGTGAATAAACTGTGGCAGATCTTCAGCAACATAAATCTTTAATAATTATCTCGTAGATTTATGAGATGTGAACATACACCTGATCCAGGAAGGAGTGCTCAGAACATATTTGGCAGCCACCAATTGTGCAAGTTGTCCCACTTAAAAAGATGAGAGGTCGGTGATTTTCACAAGAACACAACAGAGAGAGACGGAATGTAAAAAAAACAACACCCAACTAGTTACCTGTATTAATGGCAAGTGGGCAAACTTGCACAATCACTGTACACCCACCTGCACAACATTCAGCCTGACTCATACTGTACTGAATGTACAGATGACTTCCTGTCCTGTTGGACCACAGGCTCTTGTCTTCACCCACAGAAATCATGCCACAGAATCAATATCAGTAATCCAGGGGTTTCCTCACAGCTGAGTGTAAAAATACAGCCACTCCCTCTAGGATCCATCCTCCTGCTGGATGACGCAGTGGTAAAAACAAAACCGCTCATCTCTGGTAGAGGCATTACAGCGGTCATGTTGTGTAAGAGGAGGCGCGGAACACAACATGTTGTACAACTTCTCTAAAGTTCCTCATTGCTCCATGAGAGCAACTTTAATTTGAGGAAGACAGAAGTTCAGTCGTCGTTTTTTGTCGCCGTTCTGTTGCAGATTCCCCGAAGGGAGCCGGAGGGGAGAGCTCATCCTTAGACGAAGACAGCAGCGATGCCCTGTCGCCCGAGCAGCTAACCAATCACGACTCTCCCCTGAGCGCCGTCACTCAGCTGTCGCCTTCCGACGTGCGCGTCCAGAACGGGGACATCTCCCCCACGCAGGTATGAAAAGCCCCTCCTCTCGGTCGAATGGAGCGCATCAGAAGCAAAGATCCCACCGTTAACCAGAAGCACATCTTCAGTTTCTCACACAGCCCCCTCCACCCCCTCCTCCGCCTCCTCCACCTCTGGTCAGCTTGTCGGACTCCGCTCCACTGCTAAAAATACCAAATGGGTCGGCGTTGACCTCTCGCCCTCATTCTGGACACCTCAAGGTACGCAACATTTAACCATTTGGTGTCAAACCATGCTGTAGATTTTCTCATTTCTGACATGATCTGTGGTTTTTGGAGCCGCTGTAACTGATTCACCTTTCCTCATCTCTTAATTTGCTTACTTCCCCCTCCCAAATCCCATTTCTGCCTGCAGTCACAGGCTAAGACGAGTTCAGACCGTCCCCCACAGAGACCTAAGAAACCAAAGGACAACAAACCCAAGGTCAGTAAGGCTTTTTCCCCCCTCTTTCTAACACACAGTGACTCGAGGAGTAGAAATGTGATGGAAATACAAACATCAACCATGAATTTTAGAAAGCGGCTAGTTAGGGGGTTAGTTCTTTTAATGGTTTATGTATTCTGTATAAGTTTGATTTATTTCTGAAGATTTATTCAAATTGTTCCTGAAAACGGTGAGAAACACTGAAATCGGAAGGACTCCAGAGATTTTCAGTGTCTGTTCCTTTAAAAGTATAGAAAGGGCCTTCTCTGTAACCTTGACATTTAATATGACATTAAACATTCTGAGAAGTCTAGATTAAAAGAGGAACAAATACCATTTGCGTTCAACCAAAGTAAACTCAACACTGTGACAGACAGCTGGGCATGTTTGTTTTAACCAGAATTACCAGATCTCGGTGTTAGTGACATTAGAACCACCAACTGAGTGCATTTTATTGGGTTTTTATGTGATAGACCAACATAAAGTTGTGCATGTTGTGGGGTTTTGTTTTATAATTTAAAATTGTGCTTTGCTCAAGTTACAGCTGCAAGTCTTTGAGTCCATTAGAAATGCACCAATCAGTTGACTTCACCCCGTTTTCCCATCATTCCCCTCCCTGATCGGCCAATCTTTCTTTTTTCCTGTACATTAAATGGATAAAACTAAGAACTCCCAATATGCTTAGTCTAATTTAGTCTTGAAATTCCTTCAGTTTCTGTTGAAATCAAAACTATTACCTACATTTTTAGAACCTATGGCACATTTCTTTTCTCTTTTATGTTTTCTATCATTTTGAATCAAAATTCAGAATTTGGTCAAAAGATCAGACCATGAAGAGAGCTAGAAGTTGACATCGACCAAAAAAAGCTTCATTAGTCAGCGGATTTGCATGCGATAAGAGAAAACCGAATTATTGCCGTATTCCAATTCAGACTTTTGAAATGCAGTCAAACCTAAGTGGCCTACTCTTAATTGAGCTAACACACCCAGATAATGCCGTTAGAAAGCCTAATTTCCCTGCATGTAAACTAAATCCCAGCTAAAACGAGTTACAGTATTTACCAGCCTGGGCACGCCCTCTTCCGGAATTGACGAGACCACGGAATAACGTCAACACAAAAGCAACAACACGTGTAACACAATCATAAAGTACAGTACTTGGGAAACGTACTTTGCTTCAGCGTTGTCGTCCATTTCTTCGTTCATTGTTCATATCCCGCTTTTACTGCTTTCAGCATTAGTTTACTATCTGTGTGACGCTCTAGGACAACAGGAAGAATGCCAACATGAAAGGGTGCATGTCGCCACCTAGCATCATGGAGTCAATAATTCAGTAATTCGATTTACTTACTGGACATGTCAACTCTGATGAAGCCCTGGGACAGACAGACGGCGAGAAAGATGGAGACCAACGTGAGCTCCTTTGTCTCAGAGCGATCTTTCTGAGGGGGATGGATTTCTCTCCACCTCCTTCACCAGAGGAAAGGGAGGGACATGGGCGGAGACTCGGCTTGTTTTATACCCCAAAGCGGCAGGGTGGCTGACTTCAGCCCTCACTCACCGCAGAGCCAATAGCAACGTCCGATTCAAATTCAAGTGCAGAATAGAGTTTCAATCTGAAGAGGGCGCCACACTGACGGTCTTTGATAGAAAATTAAGATTTTTACTAAAATGTACTAAAATACCAAAAAATAATGACTAGATATGTAGACAGCACTGTTAGACAATCATTTATACATTTGATCAACAACAACAACAAAAAAAAGTTGATCTGGGGGTGTGTTGCGTTTTAAGGGGTTTGAGACACCGTGGAGTGGCCCGGAGAGAAAAATCTCCAAGCTTTGAAGGTATCACTCATTGGGAAGTTTCCTGCGCTGCTCACAGGTGAAGAAGCTGAAGTACCACCAGTACATCCCGCCGGACCAGAAGGCAGACAAGGAGCGGCCGCCTCAGATGGACTCGTCCTACGCCAAGCTGCTCCAGCAGCAGCAGCTCTTCCTGCAGCTGCAGATCCTCAGTCAGCAGCAGCAGCACTACAACTACCACACCATCCTACCCGCCCCTCCTAAGTAAGTGTCAAGCATAGCTTTGTGTGTGTGTGTTTGCATTGGTTTTCATGACTAATGGGTGTCCTCTCTGCTTTGGTTAGCTCATTTTAGAGCAAGTTCATAAAGTGTGTCACTAAAAGCAGAAGTGCGAGCTAAAAATGATCTCTCACTGTTGCGTGTCGGTAAATATTTGCTTGTGGTACAAATGGTGACATGAACTGAAGTTTCTGTCTGTTTCATTCCTGCGCAGTTAGCAGCAGTCATTTACGTGTCTATCAGGGTTAGACTTGCATTGCTGGACGCCTCATCTTTTAAACAATGTGCCGTTTTTTTGTTTTTTTTTCTCTCAACGCAGGCCACAAGCTGATCAGCCTCCCACCACCAGCTCAGGCCCCTCCCCCTCCCGTTCGTCTCACGCCACGACCACCACAGCCCCCTCAGCTCAGGCCCGTCAGAGCCAGGCTGCAGCGGCGGGAGCCAAGCCGGCAACTCTCCCGGCCAACCTGGATGAGTTCAAAGTAAATCAATCAGTTTTTCTCTCTCGTGTCAACGTTTTTATTAAACGATATGAGACGGTAACAGTTCTTATTTGCTTTTCTTCATGTACAGAGTCAGTATAAGAAGTTTTTTGACATTACAGTTTAAAGATCTTTCCTTGTGCGTCTCCATCCTCTTTTTGCTTGCAGAGGTTGTTTCAGTAGAATGTCCAGAGAGAGAACTAAAACTAGTATGGCATGGTATAACATCCAAAATTAGGAATATGTCAAGCAAATACCTAATTGAAAAAATTAAATATAAGTAAAGGACAAATTAAAGGCATCATTTTAATGTGTGGTAGTCCTGTCAGCTAAAAACTTACATTCTATACAATTTCAGGCATATGTTGTTTGACATATTCTTCCCATTTACTCAAATGTTTAACAAATGGGTTCATCTTTAAATTGACTGTGACAATAATCTTTTCCATTTTCTACATATATGCCATTATTTGTGCCCAGTCCTGAAACAGTTGGTTCTTTCTGTACCGTCCACTTCTTTGTTATAGCTTTTTTTCCCCCTCCAGCCAAGAATAGATTCCAGAGTTACCCATCTACTGTTTGTGATACTTGAGACTTTTAATCCAGGAACATAGCTTTAAGATCAGGTGGAATAAGAATTTGGGAAATACGCTTTGTTGATATCATTCCAATATTTTAAAAGAGTGTGACATTCCCAAAATAAATGATAATGATTTGTTCTCTGGCATTCACAGTTTCTCCAACATTGGCCAGTATTTTTTCCATATAGGAGATTTTGTGGTCATCCACCACGTACAGATATGTTCCAACTCTTCTTCTGTTAGGAGTGTACTACTACTATACTATAAGTAGTCCTGCTTCTTTTTCTCATCTATCTTTTATATATTTAGTTGAGTGACCATTTAAATTAGTAATACTCTTGTATAGTTTTGATATTATTCCTCTCTTTAGTTCTAATCTGCATGCTTTTGTAAAAAGTTCAGCCAGTGGATTTGGGTGATCTGCGTTTTGTCTCATATCCTGATTATAGTAACTCCTTACTTGAAGATACCTATAAAAATCTTTTTTTCCCAAACTAAATCTTTTCTGTAGTGTGTCAAAACTTTCTAACTTATTGTCTTTTATAATCTGGATAAAGATTTTTAAACCTTTCGTTATACATACCTTAACTCTAGGATCAGCACCATTTGATGTGTAGTTTGTATCATAAGGGAACCAACTTAGCATCTTTACTTCTTTTGTTAATTTCTAGCTTTTTATCAGCCCTTTCAGGTTCAAAGCACAGAATTTTACCCATATATTTCCCAGAATGTCAATTGATTTAAATCGATTAATATCTGCCAGTATTGCTTGTAGGGGAACAGCTGTTGCATTCTATATCTTTCCATTTGGCTATAAATTCTGGAAACCACCAGTAAATAGTGTTTTAACCTTTAAATGAGTTTTCTACAAGTTTTATCACAGATAATTCCCCTTCCCATCTCATAAGATTCCTCATCGTTCCTCATCCCCCAGGTCGCCGAGTTGAAACAAGAACTGAAGCTGCGCGGCCTGACCGTCTCCGGAACCAAGATCGATCTCATCGAGAGGCTCCGCAACTACCAAGAGCAAAATGGCAACGCCACAGCGCTCATGAAGAACGCTACGTCACAGTCAGTCCAGCAGGCCTCCGCCCTATCTGCCATCACCACCTCCACCACATCGGCTTCAACCACAACCTCCGCCTTTGACCACCAGCCAGCGGAGGGCGGCTGCTTTAAGCTGGCTTTGTCCTCACTGGCCCAGGCGGTCCCGGGGCGGGTCATGCGGTTCGGCAGCACCAGCTCCAGCCCTCCGGTGTCGCCCACGCCCTCCGAGCGCTCGCTGGCCGCTTTGAGTCCGGATGAAGCGAGCTGTAACGGGGACATGTTTGGGGAAATGGTGAGACTAGAACATTACTCTAACCCCTTCAACTGTTACACCAGCTAGAATATGTCATTTATTGGGGTTTTATGTGATAAACCAAGTCAAATTGATGTCTAATTGTTTAAAGTGATTCATGGCATTCACAGAGCAGCTGCTTTTATAGGGAGATTAAATAGTTGACTGTTAAGGGTGTAACGGTACATGTATCTGTATTCAGATTTCTCAGTTCAGCACAGCAGCGCACCGAGTTTCCACACGGAAGCATAACTCTGTTGCACTTCAGCCTGGAAGACTAGGAACTTGAATACCCTCTTCCGTTGTTAAAGCCCCCTGTTTGGGAACCCTTCAGCTTCCCGGTGTGACGTAACAACGCTTCATGTTAACTGGTTACCAATGTCCGGTTGCTGTTCGCAACCACAGATGTTACTGAGTCGAAGAACACCGCTTAGCATCCCTCATTGTTGCCGTTCTCTTAGCGTAGCTATAAAGTTATCAGCAGAATGGACATCTGACTGTAATAATGTGTTTTAAAAATGTTTACAAATGTCAGGGACGTTTGTGTTGTTTTGCAGCAGCTAGATCTGACGGAAGGAGCACTGCCCCCATCACATAAATACTAAAAAAAAGTTTTTTATCCAATATCATTTTAATTAACTAAAGTATTTCTATGTATCTTCTATCTTTTGTTTTCACGCAGACAAAGGGTATAAAAGGCCTAATAAAAATAGAACACATGAAACCAAGAGAAACCAAAAGGAACTCTGCAGCGGTGATTAAACCATTAGAGTAGTGTTGCACTGTAACCCCGCCCACCTCACCTGTATAACATTTTGTCCACTGGCTCAGGTAACAGCTTAACCCAGATTAACTTGTTACCACTGTTGACACAGTAAGTAGGGCAGTCTGAAATATTCATTTCATATCCCAGATTGTCTTTTCTTTGGCAGAAAGCTGAATAATGTTGCAGTTTCCTAAAAATAAAATATTTAAACTGTTATATGTCATTTATTTATTTGATATTTTATCATGTACATCTTTATGTTATCCAAGAACAATTTGTTGGAAAATGTCCTGCAACTACAGTTTGATTTTAAATGCCATTACACAAAAAAACAGTTTTTTCACTTTGTTCCCTGACTGTACTGAAAAAATCGTGAAATTCAAACCAATGTTCGTACCTAACCGAGATTCTTGGGGTACCGTTGCACACCTATTGTCTGTTGATCTACTAGTCGGGTTTGAACTGGATTTAGTCTGGCAGTAAATGAGGTTGAATTCCTTTGCAAGGCACCGTTTGTTTCTTTTACTGACATATTCTTTTTCTTCATACTTTAGGTGACCTCTCCCCTCACCCAGCTCACCCTTCACCCCTCTCCTCAGCACCCATCAAATATCGCTTCCCTCCCACAACCTTTATCTGTAGTCAAAGAGGAGATCCAGAGCTCCTGCAGCATGTCCAAGTCATTGTCCAAAGAGTCTCTGCCTGGAGGAGCCATGGAGACATCGTCTTTGGACAAAGACCAGATGCTGCAGGAGAAGGACAAACAGATTGAGGAGTTAACCAGGATGCTGCGGCAGAAGCAGAGGCTGGTGGAGACCCTGAGATCCCAGTTGGAGCAGGGCAAGATGGTGGGTGGGTTGGCGGTGAAGAAGGAGGGGAATGAGAAGAGCAGAGCACCCACAGAGGTAAAACCCCAAACTCTAATAAAAGCTTCGTCCATTCAGCCTCCTGTGCTCCCCAACGGCATCGTCCTGACCGTGAAGGAAGAGATGGAGCACGAGAAAGGGATGGAGGGAGTGACGGAGGAGGCGCAGGCCAAGAGGCTGACCCAGCCGATGCAGTGCTCTCAGGAGACGCTGCTGAGGCTGCAGCAGATTCATCGGCTTCAGCTGCAGCAAGCAGCGCAACAGAAGCAGCAGCAGCAAGGCCAGGGGAAGCCGCAGAAAGACTCGGAGGGTAAGACCAGCCCTCAGAAAGAACAGCAGCAGAAAAAAGAGGCTCAACTGCTGCTCCAGCAGCAGCAGCAGCTGCAGCAGCTCATCATACAGCAGACCCAACTGAAGCAACTCCAGGCCCAGCAGAAGCAGGTCAAGCAAACACAAGGGGAAGTTCCCACTCAGCAGAAGAACCAGGTTCAGCTGAAGCATGTTCAGGTGCAGATCCAGAACCAGGGGCCAACCGGCCAGAAGGCCACATTGAGCCAAAGCCAGCAGAGGAAGCAGCTGAGGGCTCAGCAGAGGCTGCAGCAGAAACAGCAGACGGCGGCAGCAAGCACGCAGCAGGTGAGAGGGTTTGACAAAAGCTCTGATCTGTGCAGCAATCATATGTTTGGTTGGAGTCAAATCAATATCAGATACATGAAAAAGATATTTGCCTTTTTTTTTCCCAAAGGTGACTCCAGTCATCATCAACCAACAAAACACCCAAGCCATCGCATTAGACCTTAAGGCCAACGGCATGCCAACGCTGGTCACCGACAGCAACGGCAACCACTACCTGATCGCTCTGACCAGAGACAGACAGAACGGGGTGTCCTCATTGGCCAAAATCAACGGACGCATCACTCTGCAGGTACATGGAGCATGCTCCTCCTGTGGAGAGCTGCAGCATCATCTTAACAAAATCACAAAGTCTTCTCACCTGTCTGTCGTCTGCCTGCCTCCGTTTTTTCAGAGACTCCAGTCGAGCCCAAGTAAACTCCCCAGCACCGACAGCCAATCAAAAGAGCAGCCAGCAGCAGAGCCTGCGAGCCAAGCGGACAAGAAGGTAAAATAAATCCAACTCTGTAACTCCTGCTTATGGAAGCAATCGTTTCTAGTATTTTTAGATCTGTCAAAAAGATGGAAATAAAGCCAAAATAAGGGACAGTCGTCCAGGTTCATGCAGTTCTGCAATCTGTCCACAAGGTGTCATCGTTGATAAAGGTACAATTCACAGTTGCATCGCAATAGATTGAAATATCAAAAAGTTTATTATTTGAATGATTCAGTACAACAGTTGAAACTCATGCAGAATAATTCAACACAAACTGGTTTTAATTCTGGTTTATTTCTATTAATGATTATGGCTTAAAAATATTTTTTAGATGCAGAAATGTTGCCCTTCTGAACAGTAAGTGTGCATTGTACACTATGTGTACTCAGTGCATGTTTGAGGCTCTTTTTGCCTTAATAGCAGCCTTCTACACTGTTAGCTCCTCCCTCTCCTGTCTGCTGGCCAATCAATGACAGTAATACCATGGGCAGTGTGGGCCGCTACCAAGTCCTGCTAGGATCCAAAATCAGCATCTCCATAAAGTTTTTTAGCAGAAGGGAGCATGATGTCACTCTGGACCGCAAGCCAGAGGTTTGGATTCTGGTCCTCTCCACTCTTGCTCCAGACTCTGGGATTTTGATATCCAAATGAAATGCAAACTTTAGTTTGATCTGAAAAGAGGACTGAGACAGTTGTCCAGATTGACTCCAGCTGAAGACCACGCCTTGTGATTATCCTCCAAACTGTAGACAGACCTTTGCTTCACAGTCCTCTCAAGACTGCCAGTATCTCTTTTATTTGTGCCGTTTTCCTTCCACTCAATTTTCCAACACTATGCTACATTAGAGCAATCTATGAATTGCCGGGTGTACCTTCTGTAGCTTACCCTCCTTGCAGATTCCTGTCAACTTTCTTCCCCATGATCGTGTCAGTAGGTCTGTCATAATAAATCAATTAATCGCAGGATCAATTCAGATGAGCTCAATAAGTTTTCCAGCCATGATGATTTCCATTTTCATGCTTGTTTGTTTTCCTCGCACGTCTCACTCTTTCTACCAAAGAGACTGGATAAAATAAAGGCATATATGGTCCATATATCTGCAAAGGCAAAGTAAGATGGGATGTAAGTTTTTTTTTGTTAGTTTTGTTTACAAAACCCTAACTGGTAGTCTTGCCTGTTTTTCTTGTCTGAGTCAAGTGATTCATATTTTTTCGAAGGGCAATTTTATTTACATAGTTCATTCATTTGTTATTGTTTGGTTGTTTTGTTACTTTAGATTAGATATTAAAAGTGTCTACCAGTTGCAGTGGTAAATTTTGTATAGATATGAAAGTTTATCGATGGTTCAGAGGGTCTACATGCATTATTATTAATAATTAGAAATGGTCTCAAAATGACAATATTTATCTCGATAATTTTACCGTCCAGCAATATTTGTTATCGTGACAGGCCTACGTGTCAGTCTTATGATCATTTTTATTGGGCTTATTTAATATTCCAACTTTCTGATAAACTGAATTCATCGAAACAAACTGAAACACACTGTGTCTGATGAATGTGTATAACATTATAGTTTTTTATGTTGTATTATTGGAATAAATCAAGATTATTGATGACCTTCGAATTTGCAATAGGCAGTTTCAGTAAACACCGTGGTACCATGGAAACGAGGTACTTTTCCTCAATGCTATGACGCTGTAGGAGTCTCATAGCGGCCCATACTCACTTTACAGTCTGAAACCTGTGCTTCCCACTCTCCTCCCACAGGGACAGAGGGCAGCCTTGCACTTAGACACCAACGGGACCCCGCAGCCGAGCCTGCCCCACACGGCCCCTCCCAGCTTTCAGCCGTTCTTCGGAGACATGTCAGACGCTGACAGCCAAAGCAACCTGATGTCTTCCCTGAAGGTACCAGAGATCCTCTCAGCATGCACTGTTGCTCAGTGGCCCCTCTTCACTCGGTGTAAAGTTGTTGGTTTCTTCTTCTTTCCTCGCCTCTCGCCTCTTGTCGTCTCTTCGTCACTCCGCCCCGGCAGAAAGAGGAGGCGTGTCCTTCTTACGACCGGCACACACTGTTCACCCCTCCCTCCCCTAAACCCAACACCTCCCTTCTTCCCCAGCCCTCTAAAGTACGTCTCTCAGCACGTCTTTTTTCCATCCTCCTTGCACTAATCAATCTTTTTTTGTCTCCCAACTTTCTCCACTGAGCTCTGTGCTTATGTTTCTGAACTTTTGTGTGCCCGCATCTGCGTGGTGGTGTGTGAGTTTATATCCTCTTCTAGTAACATAAATGATACCAACCCACAGCTTATCTGTTGTTTGTTTTTGTGCTTTCTTCTTTCTGTTTGACAGATTTACTTCTGCTCTGTTTATCATCTTGTTCCCTCAGTGGCTCTGGTAGCTGTTGAAATATTAAATATCTGCTGGATGAAAAAAATGAAATGACCGTCACTGGTCAAGTGCTACCGGTCATGAGAAAAGGAGAACTATATCTGTTTCTGCAGCTATAACTCATTATTTTTCTGCTTCTTAGAGTTTGCATAAAGCATATTCAGCAACTTGCGACTAAGCAAGCAGAACAAAAACAGATGGTTCTGTCTTTTGATTAGTTTCCCGATTCCATGCAAATAATATAAAATCTTGCTTCTTTGTAGATACTGTGTTAGTATGTCTTCCTTCAAGACAGTAGGGTATTATTTTGTCTATTGCTGTCCAAATCAATGCAATGAAGGTTCATTCAAACATCAGTTCTGCCATGCAGTAACACCCAGAGTAGTTTATGTATTAATATTTGTCCATGCATGCTAAATTGCTTTGTCCTTGGCTTCAGATGGATGACCCCTCAGCTAAAACTCTACGTCTGGTTCTCACAACCATGTGTGTGCACCAGTGGAATCGTGCAGCTTGCATGTGGTTTGGTGATTATTAATTAGGTTTCAGCGCCTCGTAAACGTATCAACAGGTGAAACTGGAAAAATAATGTTGTGCAAAAGTTCATTGATTTCAGTAATTCAACTTAAAAGGTGAAAATAATATATGATATAGAATCATCACATGCAAAGCGAGATATTTCAAGCTTTTATTTGTTATACTTGTGATGATTATGGCTTGCAGCTAATGAACCCAAAACACCTACAAAACTTTCCGAAAGCAGACGAGGTTTATGGAGATGCTGACTTCATTTTCCAACAGGACATGGCACCTGCCCACACTGCCAAAAGTACCAAAACCTGGTTCAATGACCGTGGGATTACTGTGCTTGATTGGCCAGCAAACTCACCTGACTTGAACCCCATAGAGAATCTAAGGAGCATTGCCAAGAGAAAGACGACAGACATGAGACTGACCAATGCAGAAGAGCTGAGGGCCTCTATTGAAGCATCTTGGTCTTCCATAACAACTCAGCAGGGCCACAGGCTGATAGCGTCCATGCCACGCTGCATTGAGGCAGTAATTGATGCAAAAGGGGCCCAAACCAAGTACTGAGTACATATGCATGGTTATACTTTTCAGATCTCTGGCATTTCTCTATTTAAAATCCTTGTTTTATTGATTTCATGTTATATTCTGATTTTCTGAGATTTTGAATTTGGGGTTTTCATAAGCTGTAAGCCATGATCATCAAAATTATAACAAATAAAGGTGTGAAATATCTCGCTTTGCATGCAATGAGTCCATGTCATATATTAGTTTCACCTTTTAAGTTGAATTACTGAATTAAATGAACTTTTGCACGATATTCTACTTTTTAGAGTTTCACCTGTAGCTCTGGAACCTTTTCACATTTTATGGTTTTATGTGATACATCAGATACTACAGAGTAAACACTTTGTAGTATTGCTGCATGATTGTTGCACATTAAAGTAACAACATCAGTTATGATTACCCACATAATCCTCCCCACTCACTGTCTTTATCATTACGGTGTCAGCACCTCTTTTGTATGAGGTTAAACATATTTAAAGGCATAAAGTTTCTTTATTTAAACCAGGATCATTTTTGACATCGTAAAGTCAGAAATTTTCAAGAAAAAAAACTCTTAAATTTAATAGAAAAAAACTATTTTAAGTAACTTCTAAAGTTGCTCTCTACATCAGCAGAGAGAGAGAGAGAGAAATTTGAAGTTTGTCTGAAAAATTGCATCCTGCAACCCCCCCACCGTGGCATGGTATCCCCCTCTTTGCCTCCTCCTTCTTTTTTTTTATGTCAGGCTGCATCAATGCTGTGTCACTCGCAGCTCTTCCGTTTTTGTGGCCACCCAATCATATTTTGAGCAGATAATACTTATTAAACGTAGACCTAAAACGCACCTTTTCTGTCAGGTTTTGCTATACCAAGGAGTGCTAAACCTCATTACGTTCTGCTGTGATTTAGTTTTTACTTGTTCTATTTGCTTATATTCCAATCGTATTGTTGTTACAAGAAGTAATCATAGAATTCAAACTTTATATTTATTATTTGTTTTATGGCTTGTGCTACTGCTTTTCCTTTTTTATTTCAACCTCTTTACTCTTGTCTTGTTACACATTTCCTAATTGCTAACTATATTTTAGTCTTTATTGTGAAGCTCTTTGTTTCACTTTGTAGATAAACGTTGGATGATTGAAATAAAACTATTTTCCATGCCTCTACTTCACCCATAAACACCTCCATTCCAGTCAGTGGAATTGTGCTTTCTCGGCTTCTCGGTTGCCATGGTTACCATGAACCGCCCCCATAACAGCCGGCCTAAGTATATGCAGATTTTTCACTAGGCGCTGTGCATTGGCCTTTTATGGTAGAAGGTGGGTGGGATATGATCCAAAATCAGCTGAGCATATTTCTATGGAGAGCAGGATTTATAAAGCGGAAATTGCGTGTAGCTTTGCGTACCTCAAAGTTTGATAGATCTGAAACTTACTAGGCGTAAGTAAACAATTATTTTTACTTTTTTTGCTGCGCTTAAGTACGGTCTTAGTAAGGATTCCATGCAAAATGTAAAAAATGAGACCGCATGCGTGTAGCTTGTGTTGTGTTGCAGCTTCTGCTGCTTTGTTTTTCTGCTTTAACTGGAGCTTAATGGAGTCGGGTCTGTTTGCAGGAGAACGGTGTGAACAGCCAGCAGATGGACGATCTGTTTGACATCCTGCTCAAGAGTGGAGGTAATGGTCTCTGTTTATACACCTGAGAGAGCACTCGTGACATGGTCTGCCAGTTTGGATTGATGATCTTCCTCTATGTGCTCCTCCAGAAATCCCAGGCTTCAAGGCCAACCCGGAACCTTCTCTCACACCCCTCCACTCTGACCCACCTTCCCCTTCTATGCCCGCCTCCCCACTCCACCTGTCTCCACCCACCCCCACAGAGCCCCTCTCCTCCTCTCCGCTGCGGGCGGGAGAGCCCAGCACCGGGCGCCTGGAGGACTTCCTGGAGAGCACCACGGGGGCCCCGCTGCTGGGAATGGAGCCCGACGGCGGCCTGACGCTGATCGACGACCTGCACAGCCAGATGCTAAGCACGCCCAGCATCCTGGATCACCCGCCCTCCCCCATGGACACGTCCGACCTCGGCTTCTCCCACCACTCCGCGGGGCTGGACTTCGGCGACCCCGCCCTCGACAGCATGGACTGGCTGGACATCTCTATGGGGAGCGGAGGCGGGGGGAGCGCGGAGACCGGGGGAGGGAGGGGAAGCGGGGCGGCGTGCGAAAGAGACGGAGGGACGAGTCTAACCCCGCTGGCGCCCCACACCCCACCGAGCGTGTTCTCGGCCGACTTCCTGGACAGCACGGACCTGCAGCTGCACTGGGAGACGTGTCTGTAGCCGCTCGCCTAGACGCACGCACGGATGGACATGTTGTCGCTCACACTGTGTACAGGCTCCCATCTTTATTTCATGCACACGTTTCTATATGCTGTCTCGGCCACTGCAGAGGTTACCAGCACACACACACGGTTTGTCGCTGTCTGAGATGAAATATGCAACAAACATGGAAGTTAAGTTCATAGAAAGGACCTAAACTTGATACAAGGGGGGGGGAACTTTTTTGAATTCAAATTCTGTGGGAATCCAAGCAGCCGACTGGTTAGAGCCAGGCTAAAAAAAAAAAAAAAGGAAAGAAAAAACTCCCATTTCCTGTGTCCGGACCTTGATTGTAACCTGGTTCTAATGAGCCGGAAGCGCGACAGATGAGAGAGGAAGATGAGCAGTCAGGGACGTGTATGCTGCCTCTTAAGGCTGCAGAGTGTGTCAGTGCCTCTTTAAACTTTGCACTTATGCTGGATCTGATTGGTTTAAAGGGGATGCACGGGTCAGCAGCTGAATCTTACCACCGACTGGCCGGTCTGAGCGGAAGCCGGCGTGTGTTTTGATCAGCTGATGGTTTGTAAAGCGAAGGCAGCTGTAGCTGGCCTCGTCTCCCCAACATGGCAACCTGATCCCCGCCCACACTAGTCACAGAAAAAATCATCTTTGGTTGTCAGTTGCTATTGAAATTTACCATATCTTTGGCAGCCATTTGAACTCAAGCCTCAGTGGAGGCTGTGTATTATTGGTAACATTATGGTAGACCACTATGTATTTCTGTATATGGGGTGTATATTATATCAATTGTTCATAAGACTATTTTTCTTTGCTGGTTGCTTTAGAGTCCATTGAGCTGGCTGGGGGAACATAAGGGGGGGCTTCTGAAACACTCGGTCCTTGTCATTTTATAAAGAAAAAAAACTTTAAAAAAATAAACAAAATAAAAACACAAAGATGTTTGCTTGTGATCTTTTCCACCACATAAAAACTAAATGTTTTCTAAGGCATTCGTGAATAAAAAACATTTATTTTAAACTCAAATGTATCGCTCACTTTGTTTTATACAAGAAAGGGAGAAGCCACAAGAGGGCGCCAAAACAAATAAATTACTTGCCACTGAACACAGCTATCTGAAAATCATAATCAGGAAAACTTTGATACCGAAAGGAAATTCCTTATGTGATAACTGCCATAACACACAAGACATGAAAGAAGCAAAAACAACACAATACTAATTGAATTAGATTAAATAATAAAAACTGCCATGGTGGAATCATGACACATTGTTACTGCAGAAATAAGTACTATTATAGAATAGTAAATATTGAGTAAAGAATAATAAATATACACTACACAATAAATTGGGGAAATCGTGAGAGACTCAGTGGCTGTCTTACATATAGTGTTTGTTTCACTTCAGAGATTTTTGGGATAGGGAGGCAATTGTACTGGGGTGATAGACACGCCTCATTTTGTGTTTTCCACCTAATGGTCTCACTGTGTACAGTGTGCCTTACATATTGGGGCCAACACCAAAAAATACTAAAGACAACCCTTTTCAATGTGGCATAAATTTCAACATTCTGTGAGTTTAAAAAGCTGGTATTGTCAGTAAGTCATTCCAACTTCATCCTTCAAACAGCCATGAACACGCAACATCACTCTACAGACGAGCAGCGCCACCTGACCATAGCGTGCTTTTGAGGTCGGTGGGTGGCAGTCAGATGTTTCACATGAACTCAAAGTGTTTCTCAGTGTCATCAGTAGACTTGCATCAAGACACAGAACTACTGGCAGAGTTCGTGACAGACCCAGGAGTGGAGCCCCACAAGTGACAGACCGCAACGATGACCAGTACCTAAGGACCTATGCACTCAGACATCGTCATGCAACTGCCACACAGCTGCAGGCCCATTTACGAGATGTGAGGGGTACTAGGGTTTCCAGACAAACCATTCGCAACAGACTCCACCGCTTTGGCTTGAATGCCAGACGACTGTTGCAGGTGACTCTACTGACAACAAGACACCGGGGCACAAGACCATGTGACCTGGACAATGCAGCAGTGGTCTACAGTCCTGTCGAGTGTCAGGTCACCTTGCACAGAAATGATGGTCGTCAGCGTTGCTGGAGAAGGCGAGGTGAGCGATACGCCGAGGTCAACATGGTCCCCAGGGTTAGCTTTGGTGGAGAAGGTGTAACAGTCTGGGCTGGCATCACCAAAACTGATTTGGTTACTGTAGATGGCTCAGTCACTGCACGTTCTTGCCTCAGAGACATAATAGAACCCATCATCATCCCCCAATTCCGCCAGCACACCCCCAACTTGGATGATAATGCTCTACAACATCGTGCTAGAATTGTCACAGCTCGACTTCAGGAAGTTGGAGTGCCTCATATGGTATGGCCAGCAATGTCCCCTAACCTGAACTCCATAGAGCATGCTTGGGACCAGCTGAAGCAGAGACTGGATGATCGTACCCCACCCCCACGTGACCTGGCAGAACTGCGTGTAGCACTTTTAGAAGTGTGGAACGCATTGCCTCAGGACAACATCATGAGGCTAGTGATCAGCATGAGACGTCGCTGACATTGCGGCAAATGGAGGATACGCCCACTACTGACATTGTAATTTGGGGCTACCCTTGTTATTGGGTACATTTTTGGGGTAATAAATATTACACTAATGAAAATGGTGATTCTTCTCACTCATTATTAGTAATACCAAAGGATACTTTTACTTATTTCATTAAAATTCAGACCAAATAGAAATAGCCCTCATGCAAATAACAATATCCCTAACTTATTGTAACTTATTGTGTGTTATTTTGCTGGACGAGAAATTGCCCCAGAAATTATTGCCCTAATTGGTCTCTAATGTAATTCTAATACATGTACACCATCTGAAGGATCAATAAACTTTAATTTCTAAAGAACATTTACCTCTGCAACTGGAAGACGTTTTTTTAATATCCAATATAAATTAGCAAAAACAGTTTTAAAAAGTATATATATATATATATATATATATATATATATATATAGTGGCAGAGTGGGGTTAAAAATGTATATAGTCAGCCACCAATTGTGCAAGTTTTCCCACTTAAAAAAGATGAGAGGCCTGTAATTTTCACCATAGGTATACCTGATTTATGAGAGACAAAATGAGAAAATAAAATCCAGAAAATCTCATAGTTTAATTTTTAAAGAATTTGCAAATTATGGTGAAAAAGAAGTATTTGGTCAATACCAAAGTTCATCTCAATAATTTATTATATACCTTTTGTTGGCAATGACAGAGAGGTCAAATGTTTTCTGTAAGTCTTCACAAGGTTTTCACACACTGTTACTGGTATTTTGGCCCATTCCTCAATGCAGATCTCCTCTAGAGCTGTGATGTTTTGGGGCTGTCGCTGGGCAACACAGACTTTCAGCTCCATCCAAAGACTTTCTATAGGGTTGAGATTTGGAGACTGGCTAGGCCACTCCAGGACCTTGAAATGGTTCTTACAAAGCCACTCTTTCGTTACCCGGGCGATGTGTTTGGGATCATTCCTGAAAGACCCAGCCACGTTTCATCTTCAATGCCCTTGCTGATGGAAGGAGGTTTTCACTTAAAATCTCACAATACGTTGCCCCATTTATTCTTTCCTTTGGATTGATGATCTTCCTCTATGTGCTCCTCCAGAAATCCCAGGCTTCAAGGCCAACCCAGACCCTTCTCTCACACCCCTCCACTCTGACCCACCTTCCCCCTCTGTGCCCGCGTTCCCACTCCACCTGTCTCCACCCGCCCCCACAGAGCCCCTCTCTTCCTCTCCGCTGCGTGTAGGAGAGCTCTGCAGAAAAACAGCCCCAAAGAATGATGTTTTCACCCCCATGCTTCACAGTATGTGATGTTCTTTGGATGCATCTCAGCATTCTTTCTCCCCCAAACACAAGTGGAGTTTTTATGAAAAAGTTCTATTTTGGTTTCATCTGACCTTATGACATTCTCCCAAGATCTCTTAGTCGTCGCCGGTTGTCCGGCGCACTCGAGGGTTATAGATTCGATTCCAGCTTCCGTGTGTCACATGTTAATGTGACTGTGACAGGCACTTAACCAGAAGTTGCCTATACAGATCCCGGTGTATGTAAGGCGCTTTGAGTAAGTTCAGTCCGTTTATCAGTTTTGGAGGGAAGGGTTACACGTTGCCCTGTCAACAGATTCTCCCTTCTTTAAAGCCTTCACTTCAGGAGCCATAAGTATTCCTCTTCCTGATCTTCCTTTTTATTAGATTTGGGATACAAATTTAGTAAAAAGACGAGAATTTTCAAACCCACAACCTTGAACAAAGAGTAGAAATCCAAAAGCCCTTTTCATCTAAAAATACTAAAAGGGACCTTCTCATCATCCCCACCTCCTACTTTTCTTTCTAACAGACCTAACTGAGCTCCAACAGCAATTCCGCCTCTGTCTCACACTCCCCTGAACTTCCCTCACCATCCCTCCAAGACCCGAGCTCTCAGCCAATCTGAAACGCAGACTGCAGCCTGTGCAACCAGCTCACACACAGTCCCTTCACATCCACAAACACAAAGGTCACAGCAGCTCCCAGATGCAGCGCCGGTGATGTCTCCTTCTCCCATTCACAGAGTGGATAAAAGTCCGGAGGCCATGCCACTAATTAACTGCAGTGAGCTCCAAAAGGCTGCAGCGCCACGAGCGCTAAAGATCTGTGTATTCCACAGCCCACTGACAGGATCCCGTCACCCTGCAGCAAACAGGCGTGCATGATGTTTAATCTCACATGCATGGGAAGACTTGAATTATAGGCAGGGAAATGTGGAACTAATAAAAAGTAGCAAGATTTGGGTAAAAAATATATATATATTTTTTTATCTTAAGTACGTTTTTTCACCTTTAGCTTGACAGATTTAACTGGCGCTGACTTTTCCACCCTCTGTGGGGCTTTCCCCATAAAAAACTAATCAACAATTTGGTAAACACAATAAAAATGACATCCTGTCAGGATCCAGAAAAGAAGAAGCTGCAGAGCAGGGAGGCAGCCGTTTGGGAATGGCGTGAAGACTGGAACGGTGAGAGGAAGCCACGCTCTCTCAAAGGACAAAAATCAGAACAGATCAGCATCACTGGACTGTAGGAAGTAGCTTTATAAATCTGTCCACAAACACTGTTTGGAAAATAAAACAAGTGAAAGAGAAAGCAGCCAAGATCTGACAAAAAAAAAAGATTACGAAGAATTCAGTTAAATAAATAAAATGTATACAGTTTTTTTTGTATCTTGCCTTTTTTCTCTAGTGTTCACTATGTTGCTTTGATTATGTTCAAGGTTTTTTATTATGGATTTCATGTGTTTGAGGGATCTTTGTGCTCAACTAACTGTCCGAGTTTATACCATCTGACTAGAATGTCAACCTGAGTTGAAATAGAAATGGCTGAAATCTCTGGGAACAGCCTAGGATTTATCCAAACTCAAGCCTATCAGAAACCAGAGGCTTCTAAAACACCAGTGCCACTGTCCACAGTGACAGGAGTGTAAGTGTCCCCATGGACTTAGAGGGTACTGCTCAAGGAAGAAGCCACTGATCTGAAATTGACACCTTCAAGCCTAACTGAAATTTCCAGCTTTGCTACATGTACAAGGCAATTACTTTTATGAAAAACGTTTGTGATCAGTCGAGACAGACTGAGCTATCTGACCGTAATTACAAGACAGATCTTTGATGGGAAGAACACTGCACCAGTTGTCAAGCATGGTGGTGGCTGCATCACGCTGAGTGGCTGTTTTACTGCTAGTAGTACTGGTGCTTTGCACAAAGTGGGTGGAATAATGAGAAAGGAGGACTACTTCTCATTATTCACCTCAAACCAACATGATGAAATCTTGGACAAGCCGGGATGTTGCAACAGCACAACGATCCAAAACTCACATTAAAAATCGTTTTGGATTATATAAAGATGATTAAGGTTATCCTTCTGGAATATACTAGTGCTACTGCCTGTCACCTCTTCCAGGGTATGGTTCACTGGCATCACCAAATGCCAATGGGGCAATGGGCCAGATCTCCAGAGGTTTCTGTCCTGGGCCATTCTTTCTAGTTGTCTCCAGGTGTAGCCCATCTTTTTGACATCCTTGTCTTGGGGGTTCAACCTAAGGTTCAGCCTGCCTGGTGATGTTGGGTGGCAGTTAACCAACCCAGCACCATGTTTTCTGGCAGCCCCTTTCCCATAGGTTGATGTTACTGATGGTGTCTGCCCAGCAAATGTGGAGAATACTTCTGAGGCAGCTTTTGAGGAATGTCTGGATTTTTTCTGTTTGAGGTTTTGTTTGTCCTTCAGGTTTCAGCCTTGTATAGCAGTACTGACTTCACATTGGAGTTGAACAGTCAGGTGTTGGTGGTCAGTGTCAGCTCCTAGATGTTCTTGAGCTGGATGAAAGCGACTCTTGCTTGCCTTGACATCTGCATCGGTTCCACCTTGCTGGTCAGTGATGCTGCCCAGGTAGGTAAAAGACCCTCCAGAAGATGATTAAGGGTAATTGGGTTGATGATAATGAAGTTAATCTTAGGGATTTTGTTCTTCTCCTAGTGGACGATGAGTCCAACCTGTGCTGATGTGGCTGCCAGTACAATGGTCTTTTCTTGCATCTGCGGCTGGCTGTGGTAAAGAAGTGAGAGTTGTCATCTTAAGTCATGAAGTTAACTTCACAGGGTCCATTGAATTCTATTCCTGTGTTCACTAGTGGAAGTTTTCATGATCCGGACGATGGCAATGAGGAAGGGGAACAGGGACAATAGGCCCTTTCGGACTCCGGTCTCCACCTGGAAGCTGATGGTGAGCTTCCCTCCGTGGATCACCCTGCAGGTCATGCCCTCATATTTGCTCTAGATTATGTTGATCATTATGGCTGGGATGCCGTTGTATCGGAAGAGCTTCTATGCGAACCTGTTGATCCATACTGTCAAATGCCTTCTCATAGTCGCTGGAGCTGATGTACAATGATGAGTTCCACTCCAAAGACTGTTCAACTATGATGCACAGCATTGCAATCTGGCCTATGCTTGATTGGTACTGTCAGAAGCTTGCTTGCTTGCCTCGTAGTTGTGAATCTGTAATGTCCTTCGTCCGTACTTGGAGGATCCAGTTGAAGACCTTGCCTGGTACTGACAGGAGTGTGATACCTCTGACACCTCTTCTGGAATATCCCCAACCTTAACTCCTCTTTAAGATTCATAGACTAAACCAAGGTCAATGGAATGAAACTAACCGATCAAGATGAATATCACTATTTCTCATGCATTGTAAAACATCCAGCTAGAAGTATGCCAGAAGCCAAGAACCAAATAGAACTCCAAGGCACTCTCCAATGAAAAAGGTTAAAAAGCCTTTATTGTAATGGCTTGGGAAAGTTAACCTTCTAAAAAACTCCTGAATTGGAGTTTGTTTGTCAAACACTTGTTGACCTTTCATCGTGTGATAGGGGACTGTGTGTGTAACATTACCTCAGGACAGCCAATCTGTATGACAGAGTTATAGAAATGTGGGCATTATGAAAAGATTGTTTTCAACAATTTTTAAATATGAAGTGCAATGAAATAGTTTAGGGGATCCGTTTTGATTTAAAAAAAGGAATGCTTTATGTGAACATGGAAGAATGAATATCTTATGAGGCGTCACCCACAGTGGGAATTCCACTCTGCATCAATGATCATATCAGGCAGATATAAAACATGATTTATTTTTTCAACAGACACAGAAAATCGCACATTTCCAACTGTCTATTTATTCATTTTACTGGCTGTGGCTTTGATCACTGCGTCTGTGTCAGTGATCTGATATGGGATCAGTGCGCTTCGCGATGGAGAATGGATATGATGGGCGAACAATGTTGGAGTGGGTTTATTATGATGGAAGCATCAATAATCGACTGGTTGGGCCCGAGCAGCCATGACCTCAGGGTTTTAATTGGGAGGGAGCATCAGTCCAGACGCTTCACAAAAGCGGCGTACGGAGAGGTAATCAGAACAATTGTTCTGTGAGTCAGTCACATGAATTATTACAGTGATAACATTCAGGTATTAGGAGCAGTAGGAAATATCCTCTCTTGGATATTTTTCTCTGATATGTTACTGTGAAATGACAACGGTAGAATAACTAAAAATCTGTCATCGAACTATTAAACTTGTGTTATCTGAGCTTTTCATGACTTTAAAATGACAAAGGTCAACTCTGAAAATGAGAAAAGAAAATTAGGCAACGAGACTGAACTTTAAATAGATTTAGGTTAGGATTGAAACTGCATTTGTGGACAAATTAGTTGGCAGCCCTGATACCACCAGCTAAATTTTAAAAGAACATACAGTTTGTACTGAATATAAGCCGCATATTTTCATGTTGTAACATGAGATGGTTACACAGAAAGACAGTACACCGAAAATTTTTATTTTACATTTTTATTTAAGACGTACTTTTTTCCAAACTGCAGTACGGCACCACCACGGCATCAACAGAACAAGACCGTAACATGTCTGGTTAGAAAATAAAACATACTTTAGCCTACCAGAAACGTCATTGCTTGCCATCTTCATGTTCCTCTTCCTCTCGCACACTAAAGCCACTGAAGTAGTCTTCTTCAGTGTCTTTATATCCTCTGAAAGCTTTTGCTGTCTTTTTACCCTGACTCAGTTCTTCCCCCAGCTCCTCCAACGTCTCAACATCGATTCATTGATGTCAAGCTTACATGCAGTAGCTCTATTTCATTGTTTGACAGCCAGCTCGATTGTCTTTAACTTAAAAGCTGCAATTTTTGTCTGTTTTCCATAGGGAGGGTGTGTGCATGAAAACTACCTTTGTCTTCTTTGGTGCAGGTTGCAGGGTCCAAAGTGTGTGAAAAAAGTAGCGACATATAGTCCGAAAATTACGGTAGTAATCAATGACGTTCTGTTTCCCTTGGGTATAAATATGATGTGACACAGAGGCCCATTTTTTTCAGTCACTGACCACTTAGCCGGACGAGGAGCCATATTTACTGTATCTTGCCACCGCACACAGTGAAGAGTATGGTAAAGGAGATAACCAACTGCTGCGAGGCCTCTTTGGTCACCAAGTCGTCATAACAACCAGTAGATGCTTTGTACATCCCCACCGGGTAGTCTGAAGTTAAGACAAGGGATTACTTGTAGAAAGGCACCTCATCCGCTCTGTTATATATGGAGGAGGATCTGTGATGCTCTGGGCCTGTTTTTCTTCCAAAGACTCCAGAAACCGTGTAAGAAATGTTCATGAACTCTGGAATATCAGCACATATTATGCCATTCAGCATTTGAACAGGATCCATAGTTGTTGTTACCAAGATCGGGTACCAAGTCTAGGAGGGAAAGCCAGCCAACACTCTCCAGCTCATTGTGGGTGATCCTGTGGGGTTTCAAGGCCAGAAAGGATACATAGTCCGTTCAGCAACTTCTGGGCCTGCCCCAAGCTCGGAAACGCTGGAAAATCTCCAAACTGAGGCGTCTAGGAAACGTCTTTATCCATTGCTTGAACCACATCAACTAAGTGACAATGTACTGGGTTCCCCCCCAGATTATGGAGCTCCTGACCCTATCTAAGGCTGAGCCCAGCCCACTCACAGAGGAAGCTCATTTCAGCCACTTCTATTTGAGATCTAGTTCTTTCTTTCATGGTTCATATCTCATGACCATTGGTCAGGGTTGGAATGTAGAGATGCCAGTAAATTGAGAGCCAAATCAACCTTCCTACATGACCTTCACAGTCCCCAGAGCTAAACTTTATAGAAGACCTGTGGGCTAAACTGCAGAGAAGAGATTGCTAGAGAGAACACAGTACTCTAGAATAGTCAAATATTCCCTCTCTTTAAGTTGGAGCTACCGATCACAAGCCCGGTGGATTTGGTAAAATGACTGAGTCACTGAATCTATGGATTTGTCAATTAAAACAGCAACCCCATGTGTGACAATAAGGTAGTGGATTCTGTCTGAGGCTATTCAGAATCCCAAGTCTGCACTTCACTTCACGAGTCTGGTTGGTCAGGTTCAGTATGGGAGAGATATCCGTGGCCTCATCCTGAATGTTCCTCAGTGGCACAGAATATGACTGGTGCATTGGAGACATCTTGTGCAGGAGGAGGTAAAAAGTTTTGGTGATGTACGAGCCATTACTCGGTTGGCTCCTAAAATGGCCCCGAAAACGGCCCTATTGCTCCATTACCGTGCAGTCCTATTGGGCCCTATTGGTCCACTACCGTGTAGTGGACCAATAGGGCCCGATAGGACCCTGACCAAGCTGATATGTTGGTGATTAACTGAAGAAATAAAAGTTGCTGGAGGACTTAGCTGCTTCCTATTAAAATCAACTTCTGTGACTGCAACTCATCTGGCTGCTGCTTAGCATTGCCATGATAATACAACACGTTGCAGCAGGTATAGGAGGGCAGACCCAGGCTTTCTAGAGTTTGTATTTGTTCCACAAGGACTGATGTGCAAAATCTTTGATTTAACCACTATTTTTGCACATTCACACAGGACTAAAGAAGAAAATGACCACATCATTAGTTAAACTTGAAAAAATAAATGGAGATTGCCTTGTTGTCCATGAGCTCATTTGCAGAAAGAAGGTAAGACATCTGAATCTGATAGCTTTATACTACACTGAAAACTGGAGGTTTAGTGTAAATCACTGTAAAATCCCTGATTTTGCCTCAGAAATAGTTTAGTCGTGTTCAAGATGCACAGATGTTAGGCAGACAATGTACGGTATAAGTGTAGGGCTTCATGGTCCTTGTGTAAGATATATTATATTGTACTATATAACAAAGTAGACTATTCCTAAAGGAGTATTTATTACTTCTTAGAGTTAAGGCAGTGATACAGTGCCAGCTGAGTTTATTATTTTGTATCTTAGGAAATGTCCCAATTTACGCTCGCTGCCTGAACTAACTGTTCATGTTAAAATCAAATGTATATCTAAGATGTTTGTGTCTATCTGCTAAATCCATTTATCAATGTCAGGTAATTGACTGAAGCTCTGAGACTTGCTGACGATGAATGCATTTGAACCTTCCACTTTTTGGGCAGATAGAAAAAAATCTTTTCACAAGTCTCTTCAGGTAAAAGAAAAATCCTCATATTTTCATTTTTCATCACAGTGGAGTTTTTCAAATATATCAAAGCTTCACTTTCTGTCAAATTGAGATGTCTTTCCCCGTCTCTGTGTCTTGAATTTTCCCCAGCTGCCCCAAGTTTCCCCGATTGTGTCTCCCTGATTGCCTTCTCTGTGTATTTATACCCCTTTGTGCTTCCATGTCTTTGTCGTCATTTCCTCATCAGTTCATCGTCATAGTCCTTGGACTCTGAGTTCCTATACCTCTGAGTTTTGGCTTTAATAACATCATTAAATGAATTATCTAACCTCAAAATGCCTTTCTGCATTTGGATCCAATCATCAAATCAAGACACTTTCACCTACAAGATAGTTATGTTTTGTTTTGAATGAGGCGAGTAGTGATGCAGATCAGTTATTATACATCTATTGAAATACTTCAGCTTTTGTAGTTGCAAAGGGAAAAATTCAAGCATGGGAGGAATTCAGAGAAGCTATAAAGGAAAACCGTCTGGAAAAAACATTTGATCCTGGCTTAGACAGGGAAAACAGAGGCCATCCGATGCTGTTTTTATCGTTGAAGGGGTGGGGATTATTGACCCAGACACGAGATAATGTTGGCCAGTGTTGGATCTCCTCAATCCAGTCACCATGCCTTTAATGGAGGAGGCACAGTCTGAGAATTTGGGAGAATGTGGGTCCCTCTCTGTTGTGAGTTTGCAGAGGGAGTTGAAAAGTTCCTCATCAGTGACTGTCTATGGAGAGGCAGACTAGTGTGTTGGTCCCACAGCACCAGAGTGCGTGTTCTAAATTTCAAAGGATCACAATTCTCATTATCCCTGGGAAAGTTTACTCAAAGGATTTGGAAACAAGAATGTGACCAATTACTGAACCTCAATTCAGGAGAAGGCACTATGGTTTTTTTTTCTCCTGGCTGTCTAACAACCAACCTGATCTTTACCCTCGCAGTTTTGCTGAGAGTGTCAGGGGAGCATGGCTGTCTGGTCCATGTGTGTTTTCTGGATCTGGAGAAGGCTTACAACAGCGTCCCTCAAAGTATTTTATTAGGAGCGCTGAAGGAGTATAGAGTACCTGGGTGGTTTTAAAGGTCATGTCTGGCCTGATGTGTGAGGAAAGCAGGAGCTGTGTCCATATTCATGACAAAGCTGGGCTTGTTCCCAGTGTCGGTTGGACTCCATCCAGGGTGTCCCACTCTCAAATGCTGTTTGGCGTGTTCATGGACAGAATCTCAAGGTGTAGATGTGGAAAGAAGGGCGTCTGGTCGGAAGCTTCACGGTTGGATCTTTTTCCTAAATGACGTGGTTCTGTTAGCATCTTCATGCCATGGACCATCAGCATACATTGGTACGGTTCACAGCCAAATTGTGGTCAGGATGATAGTCAGTTCCTCTAAAGGCTGGTTCACATGGCAAGATCTTAAAATGGTTGTACAATTTCCAAACTTTGAGAGACGACACACATGGCGATTAAGAAATCATCGATATAACAGTTTTGGTCAAAACAGTGTGTGGTGTGCGGCCACATGGCAATGACGAGAAACCACACACAAACAGATTTTATTCACAAACATTCCCAGCTTAGACTGGAAATCTCACAAAACCGCACGAGATCAAATGTGACTATGGAGTGAATAAACATGGCAGCCAAGGAGGAGGCATTAGCAATAGCTTGTGGACTAACGGAGTAAAAAACGACAATAAAGAAAGGTGTTGAATAAAGGAGTGGAGGCAGCAGGAGCAGGGGCTCTACTTGCTACACAAAGATATGGAGATGAGTTATGTTTTTTTCACCTAGAAACATTGTTACACTCTTTGCTCTGATTGATTTCTGTTTCTAGGCGCTTGTGGACTGTGATAAAGTGAGCAAACACTTGAAAATAATATACGCTTCCAAAACGAATCGCTGCCCATCACTTCGCTTTCTGATTGGCTGCACCATTCAACAGGCTGCATGCTCGTTTGTCCTTGCAACACACCACACAGGCTGCAATATCGGGTAAAGAAAATCCAACATGTTGAATGTCCCCAATTTGTGATCGGACCGGTTCCAACGTCTTTCCGAGCAGACCACAGAATTCTGAACATACCACACACGGCAGGAATATCTGTTAGGATTATCTTAACAGTCGATCTCTGATGCAAGTAGCAGTGTTTAATTATCTTGCTGGGTAAGCGGATAAGCGGATTCAGGCCTCATTTACAGTCATGCAGTTGTTGCTTCAGTCTGAGGTGAAGAACAAGCTCAGCCAAAAAGCAAAGCTCTTGATTTACTGGTCAGTCTACATTCTGATCTTCATCTATGGTCATGTGAAATCTGAGCAGGAGAACAAATGTCTGGATACAAGTAACTGAAATGATCTCCTTCTGTTGGTTGTTTGGGCTGAGCCTCAGAGATAGGGTAAGGAGATTCGGAGTAGAGCACCTCCATATAGAAAGCAGTTGTGGTAGTTCGGGTACCAGATCTGAGACACCTACTTTTGAAGGTTATGCTGCCATTTCTCTTCTGGCTTTGGAAAACCTTGAGACCCCCCAGAATAAGTTGGAGAGTGTCACTGAGAACAATGATGGTAAAATGGTAAATAGTCTGCATTTGTATAGTGTTTTTTCAAGTCAGAGGACTCCAAAGCGCTTAACACTACATTCAGTCATTCACGCACACATTCACACGCTGATGGTGGTAAGCTACATTGGTCAGCACCACCAGGCCCTCTGACCACCACCGTAAGGGCAACGAAGGAAGTGTCTTGCCCAAGGACACAACAACCAAGACAGAAAGCGCTGGGGTCTGAACCGGGAACCCACCTGTTAGAGGACATACTTTTACCTCCTGAGCCACTATCGTCCTGGCCTCTGTTTTAATTATCATATCACTAGTTTATAAATCATTACATGGCTTAGCACCAAAATATGTTGAAGACCTGTTGTCACGGTACCAACCACCAAGACCACTCAGGTCCTCCAACTCTAGCCTACTAAACATCCCTAGACTCAGAACTAAACATGGAGAAGCAGCTTTCAGTTTCTATGCTCCCCTTATCTGGAACAAACTTCCTGACGAGTGTAGAGCTGCTGAAACTCTGAACTGCTTTAAATCGAGACTAAAAACCCATCTGTTTAGAATTGCCTTCGAGTAAATGATTGATGTCATATGTATTATATGTGTTCATGCTCTCTTGCTTTTTTTTTATCTTTCTCTTGCTTTAATGTGTATCATATGTAATGTGTGTTTTTCTTTTATGTGTTTTTTTTTAAATCACCAAATCATGTAAAGCACCTTGAATTACCCTGCTGTTGAAAGTGTGCTATACAAATAAAATTGCCTTGCCTTGTCTTAATTTCGCCTCGTTATGTTAGCTTGGAAAAGTGAATAACAATAGATCATTGGGCTGGCAGACCTCTACTGAAATCCTTTTCCATTTTGAAAAAGAAGCACAACAGATGGAAAACCAGCCTGTTACAAACTAAAATGGACAACCTCATCTGTGCTGTGAGCACAGACACGCAAAAAAGAACCAGAAGCAGTTCCGTGATTGACTCTTAATGGGAAACATTGACACCTTGACCTTTTCGAGCTACAGGTCAGAAAAGTCTCTGGCTGAGTAGAAATTGATGGCTTGCCTTTATTAATGGATTTTACATCTGTTTGTTTAAACTCATCCTGATCAAGACATCATCTGAAGTGCAACACCTACTTCTTATAATTTGAAGTCTTTGGCCACAAGAACTAGGCTTCCTTTTCATGCCTGGTGAGGATGAAAGGTCACAATGAGGATCATATTGTTAGTTATATAATTATTGGCAGGTATGAAGGGTTTTTTAGAAAATGGATGGATGGATGGATGGATGGATGGATGGATGGATGGATGGATGGATGGATGGATGGATGGATGGATGGATGGATGGATGGATGGATGGATGGATGGATGGATGGATGGATGGATGGATGGATGGATGGATGGGTGGATGGATGGGTGGATGGATGGATTATTATTGTGTACTGTAGATAAAATGATGGGGATGAGATTCCTAAATTTAAAGATAAATCTAAACCAAATTATGCTGCATCATGTATAATGACAATGTCTTCTTGACGTGCAACAGAAGACTTTGCAGAGTCTATCCACATTCTGGCTGATCTTTATTGTTGTGTTGTGTACCTAGTCCATTGTGAAAGGGGCCTTAGAAACCTGTCTTTGACATTTAAAAGCAATTTTTTTCTGAATTTAGATTTTTACACAAACCCATTAGATTAGACACTGTTTAAAACAGTAAAATAAAATGCAATGTCCAAAATATTTCATTTAAAAGAATAAAAAACTTGGTGGTACCAAAACATATAGAACACTTTTATCCCTTTCGTTTTCTTTCCTTAAGTTACCTTCATGTAGTTTTAGCAGTTGGCAAGCAAAGAAAATGTACACTTAATGTACTGAAACTACATAAATGTACGAAAGTTTAAAAAACATTCAAACTCTGTGTGCAATTCACTGCTTAGATAAAGTCATTGTGTCTGTGTCTTAAAATTGTATATATGAGAGAAAATATGTGTGGAAGCTGTATGAAAGGAGGGAGAAGAGGAGCGGGGAGACAAAGACTGCAGGGAAATGAGATTCATTACAAATCTCTCCAGAAATGATGGCAGTAATGGACGCAGCAGCGTCAGGGCTGATTTGTGTCTGTTGAGTGGAGTCAGGGGCCCAAGCCCTTCAAATTGCTAATCAAAGCTGGCCGTGAAGACTGACAGTTATTCTCACTGGGTCCCCGCATACAGCTCATTCACTTCTATATGTTACTGTGTGTAGCTGTAATAGACCCAAATGAAGCTAGATATTTGCATCTTCTTTGATTTGGTAAAGGTCACAGCTGACAGGACAGTCTGGTGGGAATGGAGAGACAGACACACACATGCACGAGCATATTTCCACTTTCTGCACTGTCACTTTCTCTAAATACTCCAACCTCATGCAACTTGCTTTTCTTTTGTGCTCTTTAGTTTCAAAATATAATTCCTTTTTCTAGCCGCACCCTCAGAGACTTCTTTTGTGCCTTTGGTGAATTTTGCGCAGCCACAACAAAATCTGACTCTAAAATCTGCCAGTGTTGAAGTATTTATAATGCCATATTGATGAAACAAAATAGATCTTCATAAAACAAAGGATTCCTATTGGTGTAACTCAAACTTGGAGTCATTTGTTTTCTTTTGATTGGGTTGTTGCCTTCCCCTAAACGGAAAACAACTGATTGAATTGAATCTAAAGACTTTGTGTGTGGTGATGGTGAGCCCTCTGGGCTCTGCTGACCTCTTTGTCTTTGCAATTCTAATCAGTCCACTAAGTGTAGCCACGCAGTCACAGGACCAACACTGATAAATCACCTTACTGCCTCTAATGACTGTAGTGCAAACAGTCAATGATTTCTGCTCAACTTATAACTCTGATTTGTATCTGTATGGTAGATGTGAACTATACGTTTATAGTTTAGACCTATACCGTAGCTTTTGTTTTGCCCTAATCTACTGTTATTTGATGTGTTGTGCAATTCACCATGATGGCAGGACTGGACTACAGAGACAGACTTCCTGCCGGAAGGACTAATCTCACAATGCACCACATTAAACCAACCTTCAGTTTCAACAGGAAGAGGAGGAACTTCACTGTGTGAATGTGTGACATCACCCCCATTTAGGCATATGCTAATCCCCCTGTTGTCCTCTTTGTCTGTGGGTTATCACCAGACACACATTGGAGAGACCAGCGCGCAATAAACTCCGCGAGCTTCTGGAAGGAGCTCCTTGGATCCAATAATATATGTACAGTCTGCTGATCGTGGATCAAGTATCTGTCTTCTGGCCGATCGAATAAGTCTTGAACCTGACTTGTTCAAAACTCTGTAGAAGGGATCTTTGAATTACAGTTTCCAATAAGGAGAGAGACAGCCTCTCTCTGCGACTGAGGCCCTACTGCTTAAGAAGATCGCTGCTTTGCCGAAGCTGGTGAGCCGAGCTGAGAGGAAAGCCCGATGTTCCGAGCTAACATGGGCAAGCTGTAATCACCACTAGCCACACACCCACAAGGCCTAGCTGCACCCCCACAGCTGATTGTCCTCTTTAATGCTGAAAATCGAGACCAGACAACAGATTCACCCTTCTATGGAGATCTTAAAACTGTTTAAGTAAGATTGTGTCTGGGCAGAGAAAAATTAGCTTTTTAGCCTGTGGTATAAACAGTGTTTTCATTAGGGTTATTGTCCGATAGTCATTTTAATCATGCATCATGAGTTACTCCACCCCACCGGAGTTTTAACTTGTTCTCTGGTGCTAAGCTACACAGAGTGATCCTTTGCCCAGGTCCGTACATTCAGGTATCAGCCTGCCCAAGACAGATTACGACACCCTAAAAGAGTGGTTCTCAATTATTTTCTGTCATGTCCCCCCTAAGGAACAGAAATTTCTTCCCGCCCCACCCCCCGAATTCAAATACTATTTAGAACCTGATAGTATTTAATTAATTATCTGTACAAACCACTGGCACTAGCAGTTTGCATACAATCTTGTGATTATCGAAAAAACGAATTAATAAAAAAATAAGCTCCAACAACTTCAATTTTAAGTTGTTGCAGCTCATATTATTGTTTTAAGTCTTAACACTATTTCCAAGTTCAGCTTATTAACTAAAATGGTAACATTTATTTAAGACTGCTCAGTCTGTGATTATCAGAAGAGAAAAGGCACACATGATTTACTAGGAGGTGCCTTTTTAGACAGAACAGCAACATTCACAACTTTTTAAAACTGTAGACATTGGTTACTCGTCAGCTTCATCCTTTTCAAAAAATATAAATCTTTTTTATCATTATTATTAAATCCCTGTAATCATTTTCCCAATTCTGTTATTTTTCTTAATTCCACTTTTTCTATTCTGACCAATTTATTAACCAAAAAGTGTATAATTATGTAGTGAATGAAAATAATTTAAGAACTGAATAGCCAGAGACCCACATTTATTGCTATTCACAAATATTTTCACAAATAACTGCTGTGCAAAAATAACTAAAACATTTTGTCAAAGCAAATAATCTAATCTTTTTCACATTTTATACAAGAAAATTTCCCTTTAAAATACTTCAGTTTAACTCTGCATTAAAACATACCTGGAAACAGTAAATCCTCGTGCTCATTTCCGTAATGATCAGGACCTTTGTTCATTTTTATTTCCTAACTCTGTACCAGACTCCACTGGAATACATGACATGTCAGTGTCAGGTTCCGTGGATTTTGCTTTGTTTTCCTTCCACTTAATTTCCTTCCCCTCTGTACCCTAAGCTGCTTTCTTGTTTTGTCCCTCCTGTTTGTGTTTGAACTTAGTTCTTTTCCTTATCTAGTTTTTTCATGTTAGATTATTCCTTATCTTTATTAGTTTATGCTGGCACTTCCTTGTTTCTGTTTCTTCTTGCTCTTAGATATTTTCACCTCTTGTTTGTGTCCTCCTTTGTTTCCTTAGTTTATTCTCTCTAGATAGTTTCCTAATTTATTTCTTCCTTCTGCTCACTAGTGTTTCCTTAGGTCCCCTTCCTAGACTTATTATCTTTAGTTAAGAGTTTTCTGTCTCCCTACCATTCTACTTCTCTTCCCAGCTGATTGTTTTCACCTTCTCTCTCCCTCTCACCTGCATCTGATTCCCCTAATTGGTCTTTGGTCTACTCTCACTTCCTCATTTCCTCCCCAGTATATATTCTTCTCTCATTCAGTCACTACTCGCTGGTCCGTCATTCTTTCCCTGTCTGGTTCCCGTTTCCTGCCTTTGGGTCCTATTTACTCACAAACATGACAGTCAGTGTTTTTGTGTTTAGCTCTCATGTTGCTTGCCATGGCTGGCCGGTTAATGCAATGTATTGATTCTGGTCCACATTCCATACCAGTCGGAGGCGGTAATGCACCAATTTGTTAGTAGCAGGCCTGTCATGTTTGCCGGTTTTTAGGACTCAAAAGGCAGCAGCAAAATCAGAACACCAGACCGATATAGGATATAAGAAATATTTATTTTACAAATATTGAATCTGAAAGTCTCTGAAGAACGCCAAGAAATGGGTCCACGATGGCAGGCGGAGGAAGAGAAGACTGGGACGTCTGATCTTTGGGGAAGGTAAGTAGGATCCAGTACCGGAGGTAGGTGGAGGCTGATGTTGTGCAAGGCTGTGTGTGGCGGATGGAGAAAAGGCAGACCAGCGGAGGTAACGAGGCAGAAGGTGACCAGGAGGGAATCCAGAGTAAAGGTAAGTTGTTTCCAGGAGGTATCGCCGATCGAACGGAGATCAGAGAAGGAAACCAACTTCGGGGGACAAAGGAGTCTGGAAAAGGATCACGCTGGAAGTGAGAACAATCTGGTGTCAGCTTGCAGCCCCCGTTCCTCTTTTAAAGCAGGGGTTGATGAGCCTGAACGAGCTGCACCTGTCACCAATCAGCCACGCCCCTGCAGAGAAGGTAGGAGAGCACACACACACACACAGCAGAAACACCAGCAGAACACAGGATCCTAACAAGGCCGTTTATAAACACAAAGAAGAAGAAGTGTGCCGTATTATTGTTAGGCTAAATTGCATGCTAACGGTAGTTCTGATTAAAACTTTGTGAGAAATACACACAAGGAAGGGAATTATAAAGTTTTTGATTGACAGATGATGTTGGATTTCGGACATAAGACTTGTGGACTAAATATTTTAAAGGAGGTCGTTACTGGACCGCTGTGGGTGTAAAAAGACCTTTTTTGTTTGAGATGGCTCTGTTCTGGATTTTGAAATGTGGCTTCAAATGGTAAGTTGTCATTTATTTGCTTTCTGAGTGGTTTGAAAAAAGTGTGTACTGTGTCTACAGTTACGATTGTATCATTGATTGGCATACATCATTTGAATCACAAGCAGGGATAGAATGGTGTTGAAATTCAGTCCGGGGGCTTGGAAGTTTCTTTACCTTGGGTGGGTTGTGGATAAGAATTTATAATTTTTTTCCATGAATATCTCAAACTTTCAGGTGCCGAGGCGACCTGTAGTTGGAAGCACTGTGAGGTTAGGCGGATTTCCTTTCAAAGCAGAAGAAAGCTACTGATGTTTGGTAGTGGCTAGCAAACAATTTCAAAATAGTTGACAGCATAATACAGTGGAGCAGCGAGAGGTACTAATCACTCGCAGCACCACCAGTAGTGTTTATAAAGATCTTCTATTAAGGAAGATGCCTCACTCGCGTACACAAGCAGACACACAACAGGATTATGACAGTGGCTCAACCGCGGCTGCTTTTGGAGTACAAAAACAAACGTTTTGGCCACCGATCTAGAACAGACCGAACCTTCCTATCGCCAGCCTGCCCCTGAAAGAATTAGCAGCTTTCAAATGATGTATAATATGAAAATGTACATAGAAAGGGTGTCAAAAAAGGCAGATTTGACCAGAAAGTATGTAACACACAAAAGGGTTGTGTGTTACACAGCTAAATTGCTCTGGCGCCGGGTCTGCCTTCGCCTGTGCTACATGCTAAAACTAGCTTCATGCACTAATGTTGATAAACATCGTTAATGTTTTGTGCAGTTTGCCACAACAGACTGCTGGTCTCAAAGACAATTAGGATTGTTAGGTATGATATTCAAAATACAGATTGGCCTTAAAACAGTTTTAACACCTAAAACTAGTCTTCAGTCATTTTGAAACTGCCTTCTTGGTATGCCAAAATACTGAAATTAGATCCATCACTGCGTTGTCTGATCCATAAAATAAAAATCAAAAATCAAAATGCTATTGATTTCTAATTCAGCAAATTAGTCAATGAAGAATTACTTCCTCTAAATAATGTTTTGTTTTCACTTCTGCTTTGCATTGTGAAGTGGTTGTTTGAACACAAACCAAATTGTGCAAATTTGGTTTTAAACTATTCATAATTAGTTTAAAACTAACTTAAAGCAGCATTCCGCAACTTTTACACCTTAATATAATCTTTTTTTCAAAAGTTATGGTGGAATTTTATATTCTATTATGTTCATTTTTAGAGTTATCACCTCCGTGGCTTTTTTCTGCATTATAGAACTTTTGAGCGGCGGTCTGCCGCCGGAAGTACCGACTTAATTTTTACTTTACGGCAGAGTCATACAGCCTCACTGTTTAGAGACTGTAGAGATTGCTGTTCCACCAAAGAGACCAAGAAATCCCAAATCAGAAGAAGCTAGAAAAAGAAAAGAGAACGTGATAGAGAGAGAGCAAAGACCAGAGTAAATATTAGGCCGGCTTTTCCTCGTTGGAGAGTTCTTTTGGAACGAACATCATGTACTACTGATGCTGAGTTAGCCGTGCTGCTAATGGATAGGTAAGTAATCAGTGATTTCACCGAGATTATAGTGTTTGGTCTGGCATGATGTTATACAGTCCTGAGAAAGCTATTTATTCAATGTGTGGAGGTGGATGAACATAGTTTGCACGGTATGCCTTACATTATAATGTGAATTACACAACCGAGTCGATCTCTGTTAGCCATCTAGAGGCTAATGTGATGCTAACGTATAAGACTCGGTTCTGTAGATAAAGCTGCAAACTCCGGCGTACTCCCCTGGATTTCAGTATATAAGTCAAACCTTTTTCTTTTGGTTTTGTAAAGCTAGTGACTTATATTTTTGTCGTTTGATTTTTTCCTAAAAATACCTAAAGATGTAGGCTGATTCTAGTGTCGGGAGGTGTTTGCTACGTGGGGCTTAGACGTTCTCTGTATCTAATCCCACAGTTTTTTCCAAATACTCCGACCTCCCCCACAAACTGAATACCTAGCTGTGAGATCTTTACTCTAAATTACCCTGACCTTGAATTGCGAACGCTTTTTTGTTGTTTGGGCAAGCGATTTGGAAAGCAACCACTGAAACATGCCTCTTATGAGCGACAGAGAGATTTGATTTTACAACAGTGAAGGTGCGCGGCAAGCCTGAAGAGGGCGACAGAGAGCAAATATCATGAAAGTTGCGGAGCTGGCCTTTAACCTCACTTTCAAAACTCTTCAATACAAGCCTTGGTCTTTAAGCATACATATTCATACTGGACTGTGACATCACGATCAATCTACTCCTTTGCAAATTGTTACATCTTTACTGTGTTTACTTTTGGTAGTTAAAGTTACTTTTGGTGTTATTTAGTTAGTTAGTTATGTATCGTTTCATTTAGTAGTTTAGTTGTGTGTTACTAGCTTAGTGAGTTTGTTGATAAAAGTATTTTGACTGGAAAGTTTAATTATTTTTGGTAATTAACTTTTGTATTTTGGAAAGTCGTTATTTGTTATTATTCCATTAAACATGTGTAGTAACTTGCTGTTCGAAGAACGTCCGTGATGCACTTACTTCCTCATCAATTTTTATTATATCTCAGCCTTATCAGGCAGGAATTCATAAACAATAACTGAGACTGAACTATTTAGCTACTATTATTTTCTGGTCAGTCAGGATGGTGCCCCAACTTGGTAATTTTAAACTAAATTACTAATTTTATTAATAATTGCCCTAAGCAATAATTCATTGTTATTCATAGCCAAAGCAAACCTATTGTTGCACAACAGATGGGTCCTTATCATTTCAAGCTGTACACCAACTGACAGTGGACCTTAACAGAATAGCAAACTTCTAACTTTTATCAGATGGGACGACTGGTTTTATACTCCGAGTATGCAGTCCAGGGCCCTCATTTATCAAACGTTCATAGAAACGGTCCTTGATTCTATATTTGAAATGAAATTTAGAATGTTCGTATGAACAGTCAAAATCCGGATTTATCAAATATGCTGTGGCCAGTCGTACGCATGTTTCTCCTCAATCCTCTGTTGATAAATCCCACACGTACGTACCTAGGTGCTCGTACCCGTTCATATGCATACAGAAACGCCCTCAATTTACCATATTTGATAACACCACATCCTCTGACACATGCACTGAGTCCGGAAAATAATGGCCAAGAAAGCGGAAAAAGGAGTTTCAGGTACCTGAGATTAAGGTGAAACATAAGTGGGGTAAAAAAATAAGTCATGATGAACAGACTTTTTGAAAATTGTCATAGTTACCTCAAATTCATTTTAACACAGATAGTTTTCCCTCTCTATTATCAGCTTTTCTTATAAAAAATGTGGCAAAGAATCGTTTAATTTGCTTTTATTCACTTCTGTGGGAACACTTAACTTTTTCGAACAAATTAAATCAATTAAATTTGTCCTGAACATTTCTGTTTGGTTCTATCAGCTCAGAGGTAACCATTTAAAAAAAGAACACTGCCTGGGAGAAAGTGACGGCAAGTGAGGCAGTAAATGCAGTTGAAACAGTGGAGAGGTTCCTGTTGGAAGTAGAGGGAGAAAATGGTTGAATATCAAACTGAATACATTAAAATGTCCCTCAGCACACAGCTAGGCCAGATCTTCTACCGGGGGTGCACAGATCACCACATTTGACATGCGTGGCCATGTGTTACTGGAGACTCAGCTTTGGCTGGCATCAGTAGGGATGGAGACAGCTACAACCTGCTTCACCGATAAGGAGGACCATCTAGTTTCCATAGTACAGTTTGCAAACCTTTTATTTATAAGTTTAACAACATCCTTTTTAAACTGAAGCGCTTGATGTGACAAGTAAAAAAGGCACACGGAGAGTGCAGACCTCCGCGAAACACCTAACCCCCTCATCCCCTGATTGTGATTCACACGATCTCCATGCATGATCACCCCAAGAATTCAATCATTTATTCCTTGGCAAATTTCTAACATTTTCTTAAAGTTTATTCCAAATCTGTCCATAACTTTTTTTTAGTTATTTTGCTAAAAGACAGAGAGAAGCCAACATGAGCTTCTTGGCAGAGGTGATAAACTGATGAGATAAATATTCCATTAAAGTAAAACTGTTGCACTGTTGCAGTTCCCCCGTTCTACCACTAGACACTGTGCGTACGCATGGTCGGAGGTGTTCCTATATTTAGGAACATTTCTACGCACAAGTACAATATGGTAAATGCCACACTATGCTTAAAATTGTTTCTATGCACGAAATACGTACAGATCTCTGCGCAAATACGGTCGATAAATGAGGGCCCAAGATTGGGATCTTATCCCAATCATTACATGTTTTAAAAAAATGAATGATACAGATGAAAGTAATATATAACATCGCTAATAAGACTTCATTATTATGTAATTTTAGAATTTATTGAGACAGGAGAAATGGAAGTCAAGTGACACTAACTGGCCTATAAACTTCCTCATGCACCAAAACAAACCTGCAATTATTGCAAATGTACTCAAACCTCTAGAACTTTTTCATATTTTGTCATGTGACAACCATAATTATTAGATCAAGAAAACATAATGTATAATTGTGAAACTATAACAAACATGATACATGATTTAGATTTAAAATTATTTTCTAAAAAGTGTGGTATGTATGTATTTATCCCTATTTAGTCAGATACCTCTAAATATAACATGCAGAGTAATAAAGTGCTTTCATAATTCACTTAGTAAAATAGATTACAGCCACATGTAATATAAACTCAGTACTAATACAATGTGAAGTTTGGACCTAAAAGCAGACAGGAGTTTGACAGAATCATGTGAAAGGTAAAGTTTATTATACAAAAACAAAGTCCAATACCGAAAAAAAAAAAAAGGTAAAAACATGAGCTCAAGAGGAACAAGCAGCAACAGGAAACATGATGGGAAACACAGTAGATTCCACCAAGAACAGAATGAAAGATTGATCATATGATGGAGCGATTAGTGGAACAATGACCAGCTTATGTCATGTTTTGAGGTTAGGGAGGACCCAAATGCAGCAATGTACAAACAAAATGATTAAATGAAAAACACAAGAAACGGGGACTTACAGAACTCAGGAGGGCACAGGCAGCAAACAGGGAAAAACAGGAACCAGAACGGGCAACAATGAGGGCAGGAACCGGCAAGGGAAGAGCGACAGCGGACCAGCGAGTTGTGACTGGGAGAGGACTGAATTTATACTGAGGAGGAGAGTGAAGCAGAGAAGGAGCAGGACTAATTAAGGGAAGCGGTTGCAGCTGAGGGGGAGTGAGCAGGTGGAAGTGATTAGCTGGGACAGGAGGTGAAATGGCTGGGAGACAGAAGACTGGGAAACTAGAAGGTGCAGAAAACTAGTAGAAACAAAGAATAACTAAACATAATAGAACTATACAAGCAAAACCATCAACAAAACACAAACACCTGGGGCCTGTACCATGAAGGTGGCTCAACAAACTCGGGGTTACAGGATTGGTTTTGAATCGACAAAACCAAACCGATGCAATCAGGCTTAATTGGTACCATGACGCAGGTTATCAACTTTCTCTGTCAACTCAGGCTTTGATCCTTAAACTATGATTAATCCACAGGCGCGTGCACATAAAAGAGTGACGACGACACTGAACAACCAATCGCGTTCGATATGGATAGAGCGAGAGCTATCTACTTTTCAACGGAGGAGCAAGAGATTATTCTCCAGAAATATGAAGAATTTAGAAATATTTTTCAAGCACGCAGTAAAACTGTATCTGCTGCCAAGGCAAGGCAAGGCAATTTTATTTGTATAGCACACTTTCAACAGCAGGGCAATTCAAGGTGCTTTACATGATTTGGTGATTTAAAAGAAACACATAAAAGAAACACACATTACACATGATACACAATAAAGCAAGAGAAAAATAAAAAAAGCAAGAGAGCATGAACACATTTCATACATATAACATCAAGCATTTACTCAAAGGCAATTCTAAACAGATGGGTTTTTAGTCTCGATTTAAAGCAGTTCAGAGTTTCAGCAGCTCTACACTCGTCAGGAAGTTTGTTCCAGATAAGGGGAGCATAGAAACTGAAAGCTGCTTCTCCATGTTTAGTTCTGAGTCTAGGGATGTTTAGTAGGCTAGAGTTGGAGGACCTGAGTGGTCTTGGTGGTTGGTACCATGACAACAGGTCTTCAAAATATTTTGGTGCTAAGCCATGCAATGATTTATAAACTAGTAGGAGTATTTTAAAGTATATTCTCTGAGCTACAGGGAGCCAGTGTAAGGACTTTAGAACTGGGGTGATGTGCTCTACTTTCCTGGTTCTAGTGAGGACGCGAGCGGCAGCGTTCTGGATCAGCTGCAGCTGTCTGATTGACTTTTTAGGCAGACCTGTGAAGATGCTGTTGCAGTAATCAATCCGACTAAAGATAAACGCATGGATGAGTTTTTCTAGGTCGTGTTGCAAAATCAGTCCTTTAATCCTAGAGATGTTCTTCAGGTGATAGAACGCTGACCTTGTTATTGCCTTTATGTGACCCTGGAGGTTCAGGTCTGAGTCCATTACTACACCTAGGTTTTGCGCCTGATCAGTAGTTTCTAGCTGTATTAATTGAAGCTGTGTACTGACTCTTGATCGTTCCTCCTTGGGTCCAAAAATAATCACTTCAGTTTTGTTTCTATTCAGCTGGAGAAAGTTATGGCACATCCATCCATTTATTTGGTCAATGCATTGATATAGGGTTTGAATGGGTTCAGAGTCACCTGGTGACATTGTAATGTAGAGCTGAGTGTCATCCGCGTAGTTATGGTAGCTAATGTTATTGGTCGCTATAATCTTGCCTTATGGGAGCATGTAGATATTAAATAAGAGGGGCCCCAGGATGGAGCCCTGGGGCACCCCACATGTGATTTCTGTTCGTTCTGATGAAAAGTTTCCTATTGAAACATAGAAGTCCCTGTTCTTTAGGTAAGACTCGAACCAGCCAAGTACTGTACCAGAGAGTCCGACCCAGCTCTCCAGTCGTTCCAATAAAATATCATGATCAACAGTGTCAAATGCTGCACTGAGGTCCAACAGAACCAGCACTGTGGTTCTTCCACAGTCTGTATTTATGCGGATGTCATTAAATACTTTGACGAGGACAGTCTCGGTGCTGTGGTGAGCGCGGAAACCAGACTGAAAAGCATCAAAACGGTTTGTCGTTGTTATGAAGCTATTTAACTGCTGAAACACAGCTTTTTCAATAATCTTACTGATGAATGGGAGATTAGAGATTGGCCTGTAGTTCTGCATTAACGTGTTGTCCAGATTTTTCTTCTTTAGCAGTGGTTTAATAACTGCTGTTTTTAAAGCCTGAGGGAAGACACCTGATAGCAGTGATGAGTTCACTATTTGAACAAGATCAGAACCAATAACAGGAAGAACTTTCTTTAGAAAAGCTGTGGGTAGGATATCAAGACAGCAGGAGGAGGAGCTTAATTGGATAATGATTGCCAAAGCAAGAGAACAATCGTGGAGGAAGATTGCTGATTGTGTTAATGCGTGGGTTAAACAATTAATGTACATTTATGTAGGCTAAGCATATTAAAATATATTAAATGCTAAAATGAAAATGTATTCGTGTATATATATATGTATGTATGTATATATATATATGTGTGTAGATGTATGTGAAAGTATAGGCTATTACATCCTAAGAAAGATTGATATTCATTAATTTTTAGATCCAACCCCAACTCCAAACGGTCTTGGCAGCAGATCAAGAGAAAATATAAAAATATAATTCAAAGTGGTGAGTATTTACCATATTTTTTATTATTTTCTTAGAACATTTAATCACAAACACTTGTTTGCAGCAAACAGAAAAAAATGTGAAATAAGGAAAACTGGGGGAGGGCCACCTCCTCAAGATTACACTGTGGCAGAGGAGTTGGCTCTGAGCAACAACAAGGGGCGGCCGATTATGGATGGGATTGCATGTGCTGTACAGTCAGGGCGTGGCTTCGACGAGTCACATTTGTTATGTGCGGCTCAAGAAGCTCACAGAGATAAGACATTCCTTCCGCGGAAAATTTGTATCTTTCATACAAGTACGCATCAGGAAAGTCAAATGGATTTTGTCTGTCCCTAAAAACTCGTTCTCTACGAAGTGCTCGTCTTACAATTTGCGCGGAGATGTCCACAGGATTAGGGAGAAAAGGTGAAGCCATTGCAACAGAGAACAGACGCTGGGAATTAGTTACGTCACATATATATGTTTCTTTGCTCACAGCTGATTGGTCAAACTTCAGTCTGAGATCTTGAATCCAGAACATAACCTGCCCCGGAGCAGGTTAGCCGTGCAGCGTAAGATACCATGGCAACGAACACCGATCAAAGCCGAGCCACTTTCATGGTACCCAAAACCCAGGGTTGGTGGAAACTAAGCTGAAACATAGCTGGCTAGCCACCTAATCCGGCTTCATGGTGCAGGCCCCTGGGGATAGTGACAGCTTATGGTTCTCCTTTAGCTGGAGCATATTCACCTAATCAGACTTATAGAAAAAAAAATGGGGGCCTGAGGGAGGCTGACTGGAAATGAAGAGAAACCATGAAAACATGTGACAGAAAATGGCTTATTACCATGGAAACACAGGAGTACAGTCAACTATAAAGAAACAGAGCGCTAAATAACAAAAGATAGGAAGGACCCCGTACACAGGGTGAAAAATGGTGGTGGTAGCATCATGCTATGGGGATCCTCTTATTACGTAGAGACAGGGTAGCTGGTCAGCGTAGCAACGGATGGAGCTAAATACAGAACAGTTCTAGCAGAAAACCAGACAGAAGAACATTACATGAGATTGAGGTGGAGGTTCACGATGACCCTTAAAAATACAGACAGAGCCACAGTGGAAAGGTTTACATCAAAGTAATTCCGGTCAAAATTCAGACTAACTTCAAATGAAGAATCTGTGACTCTCCATCCAGTCCACTTAAAACCACACTCCAAAACCTGGAGTGCCACACTGCATGCTGTCTCACTGCACAGTTGCCCTGTGGGTGTGTGGTATTCACGTTGTGACTGACTAGTGTAGACAGCAGAGTGGAAAGATGAAAATGTTTCGGTGCATATTAAACAAAGCAGGAATTATTATGTCACCGCGAGTTCTCTTATTAAAGCGACGGATGATATGTGGCATTAGATGTTCATTGCTGTTTCATAGCATGGCGGCACAAGCAGCAGTAGCGGAAGAAATTCTAATTCTTCTCCAGGCAAAGTAAAAACAGAGCTGGGGCTTAGTTTTTTCCTACAATTATTGGTCAAATCAACAAATCAAAGCCTGCCACCCCAAGGTGAACAGCGAAGTGTTTACTCTGGTCAAACATCTAAAAAAACCGCCTGTGTCAGATCAGCCACTGCGCCCCAGTATGGATCTCCAAACGGTTTCAGCTCGGGAACATCAGAACCTTTCCATTGCTTTGTTCTCTGATCTCACACTGTGCGCCAGCAGGGCCGACAGGCAGTTACCCTCATTTACACAGACGTGCACATTCCAATGAAGATGGATCAAGCAGATAGGACAAAATAATACGATGGAAGTGACGGCTGACACATTAAAGAGACGGGAAAACTGGAAAGCTCTTAAAAAACAATGTAGAAGTAAGGAACTTCATGCCAAAGAGTCATTTTCATTTCCAGCCAAACCTATGCTAATAAAACCTGAATAGGTGTCTCATCCACAAGGAGCCGGCGTTTTCAGGACAGCAAAAACGATCATGTTTGAAACCGGGTCCCAGAGTGGAGAAATCTCACAATGCTGGCTGAGTTGTCTCCCTGATTAGCATTTATTCTGAGAGGATGACCTCGGGTCCCCATTCCCATATGTAATGCACATGCGCAACTCTGTGATGAAGTAAACGAACATGGTAATGTAGGGTGTTGTGGTCCTTATAAAGCCAATACTGACCTTATTATGGCTCCTAGCATACAATTTACTGTCCCTCCTCTATCACAAGCAGCAAAAAATAGATCCTTAGAACCATAGACACATATGCTTTTGAATAAAGTTCTCATTTGAAGCTAGAATTGTTTGCCACAGGGTTGACTGCGCATGCTTGGTGTTCTTTTCTGTTTCTCTGGCAGTGCCACAGCGCCACCAGTGGGCCCGGCATATGTATTGCAGCATCTTAAGCCGGTTTGTGCAAATTCGTATGGACAAAGGTTTGAATAATTGCGGTGCTGTTTTTACAGACTGTTTTTGAAACTGTACCCGTTTTGTCTTCATGTAGAGCAGGCCTTAAACTTCAAGACACTCTATGGGTTTATTCACTATTCAACGACCTCACAGTGATGTAGCATTTTCTACCACAGGTAAGGAAACTATTACTGATATTTATTTATTCATTACATACTATTCCTACTGAACAAGACTGCATAAATGTGCACAGGACTTTACAAATTCCACATGGTCTTGTTTACTGTTTATCTCCCTGAACAGTGATTTGTTATTGTTTCACTGTTATGCTTGCTGCTATAAGTTTGCATTTGAACCTCAATTTATCCTGACATTGTTTTAAGCTTCAGCCTTAGTTTAGTTTCAGTTCTTTTTTCATGTTTAGTTTCATGTTTAGGTTGTGCTGTCTGTGCCTGTCTGTAGCACCATGGTCCTGAAAATTGTCGTGTCGTTTCACTGTATCCTATGCATATTGTTGAAATGATGATAGAGTGTTATTGAAGTTCTTTAATAAAAGAGATGAGAGAGATTCCTTCAGATATTCTGAGGTTTTAATACAGACTTGGTTGATCAAACAAGGAGGTACAGCGTCAACGGAGAAAATATGCAATACTGACCTGCCTTCCAAAACAAGACACAGGATTATATAGGTTCAGTAATGCTGAGCCTATCAATATGATATCACAGACAAACATTTCTCAGTCGGTAGACATTTGACTCAGGCGTAGAAGATTTGATATCGAAACATAATCAATGTGTGTCAGGACGTTCTTAGACGTAAAAGAGAGTTGCCATGCCAACCCAGACTGTAAGAGTCTGAATCAGCAGGTTTGTCCTGACCTAAATTCATACAGTGTCATATAATCAGATTGGTTACTATATTATAAAGAAAAGACACACAGTAACTATCAGTATGTGAACTACACAGAACAGATCATTCCTAACATTACATTTTCTTCCACAATATAGAGTTTGACTTGAAAAAAGCAGTGACACAATTAAATATCTAATATAAAATCAATTAGGTGCTCGAAATATCCATTAGCATTGATTCCCTGTTCACTTTAACTGCAATAGACTGCAGAAAAGACACTGACTACTTGTGACTACTCCAGATGACCTTACTTGAAGAAACAAAACATTCTGTAAAGAAATTTGTTAAATTCATAATGTAGCACTTACGCTATATGCAGAACTGCATAGGTTTGCATAACAAAAAGCAGCTGCTTCTTTGTGTAATGAGGGGAGACTTTAATAAAACCTGCACCCATAACACATTAAACAGAGCCTGCAGTAATGGCTCAAGCAGGTCAATACTGCTGCATGATGGGAACTAATTCTCAGAAAATCTTTGATCTATCCGTTTTGTTCTCTGAATTAGCTCAGTGAAGACTAAAATGTGGCTTTGCGGGAAATAAAAAGTCTGAATGCACATTTATCCGTCATGATATGGAGTTAAACGGAGAACGTGTGTAGACACCGCTTGAATTGATCCTTGGCGTAAATTAAATCCTCAAATATGTGATCTTTTTCCGAACCAAACACTCTTGTTTTGCAAATTCTAAATTGTTAAACAAATAGGTTGAATGGCAATAAAGCAGTTGTCGCCAATGTTTTACAGTGTTAGGGTTGTATGTAAGATAGTTCCAAGTGTCTTGTTCTCCCTGTGCCTTGGTCTGTTTTTTTACGGGAGCTTCAGCTTCCGGCCAGAGGCCCACATTTTAATCAGTGAATGTGAAAATAACTATGCGTTGCTTTATGTTGGCCCAGTTCGGGGTGTCGCCTGCCTCTCACTCAATATCAGCTGGGTGAGATTCCATTGTTGCTCAATGATCCTCATGAGAATAAATCAATAAAGATAATGGATGGATGGATTTGTTCCCCTACTGGCAATGAGCTGGTATCTGTGACCCAGTAACATTAAAGTGTTTTTTTTCCAAGAACATTTATCGATAAACTAAACAAAAAGACAGCTGACCCTTTTTTTTGTCTTTTGGTCAAACAGTCCTCAACATGTATGTTTGCTGTTCCTGATACTTGTTTTGCACATTTTTGAGGTTTTATACATGCATATACAGGTGTGCATGCAGTATGGATTCAGTCCACCAATATCAATACATTGCAGAAGGAGCTTTCACTGCAATCACTGCTGCAAGTTGTTTGGAGGATCATTCACTGCCAAAACTGTTGTGATATGCAAATTCCTTAAAGGGCCAACTTTGTATGGAGACACAGTGGCTGAGAGGAGCAGGCAGGCAGATTTACTCCATCAGATGAAGATCTGGCAAAATTACCAAGAAGTTCCAATAGTAGAAGTGTGCCTCATGTCTTGGACGGTTTCCAGCTGTGGTATACTCTTTTGGTTTTTGCATAATGTATTGTGCAGAGCTCTGAAAGACACTCAAAACTGGAAATATTGTTTTCTAACCTTACCTCACTCAACAGCGCCATCCCTGACCTTTCTACTGTATTCGTCAGTCACCAGGATGCGTTTGATTCTCCAATTATCTAGATTTGTATTTGTCAAAAAACTTAAACACATATATCATTGTCATTCCACTTCACAGATTCGTCCTACTTTGTGTTGGTCAATGACAAAAAACCCTCTTAAAATACACAGAATTGGTAAAAAGTTGAGATATGAATACGTTTCAAAGACAATTTTCTGAAACATTTCTGTTTCAGATGATGCATCATTGTAAGAAATGATATCTGACTTTTTTTTCCTACACCTGTTTACAGGGAGAGATTGTCTGTCCATTGTCAAAGTTAAAGGGTCACTTGCCATCACACCTCATATCTACTATTTCACCTGATCTCCTGGGCTGAGCAGCATCAAAGCCTCTCTTGGATCAACTCATTAAAGGATTCCCCTCAGAACATGGCACGTCTGCTTCGACTTGGAGAACTCTGGAGTCTCTTTCATGTACACATCCTCATAACAGACAGGAGCTTCAGTATAATCAAGGTTTAAAGATAGAATAGAATAGAAGCTTTATTGTCATTATACAAGAATACAACAAAATTCCATTTGGCAGCATCTCACGCATAGCTGCAGCTACATGTCACAGTCACTAGAAGTAATTAAAAAATGCCATAAAGACATAAAATCAGTAGACGGTAAACTGCAGATAAGTATTATATACTAAAAATGTGTAAAATAGTGTCAGTTAAATGTGCAGTCCATATTCAAAGTGCAAGAAGTTATTGTCCGTTGGGCTGGGGGATATTATGGTGCAGGCCATTTACCTCGGAAGTCGGTACTCAGACAGTACTTTCCATATGCAAACACCACTTTTATTTTTTTAAGTTTAGAGTGACAAGCTCTAGATGTAACATTGATTTTAGACGCATTCTTACTAGTGTGTCTTGTAAAATAAACATGTTTCCACCACAGCTACTATTGTTGATGCGAGGTGTGGCCATATTGACAGTCAAAGTCGGAGCAAGAAAAAATCTCAGACTTTTCGAGTGGGAATTCTGACTTTGGGGGGTGTTCCAGTTGATTTTTTTCTCACTTGGAAGTCAGAATTTCCAAGTTCCTCACAGCCATGGGGAAGAAGCAATTCTTCAGTCTGTTGGTGCGGGCTCTCATGACTCTAAGTCTGCCAGAAGGGAGTGAATAGAAGGCGTCCTGGGTGGACGGGGCATTGTGGATCTTTTTGGCCCGACGGAGGAGCAGGCTCGAGTAGATCTCTTTAAGGTAGGAAGTGGGGAGCCAATGATCCACTGAGCAGTCTTTGACCTGCTGCAGTTGTTTCTAATCAGATGCATTTCAAATGAAAAAATGTACAACTGAGTTCATATGTGATGGCATACGCATTAGCTTTGAGCAACTACAAACTTTTCTTTGATACAAAGTTCTCTCACATTGAGATAAACTGTTGTTGATAGTGAAGTTTCTGTTAAAGGTGAGAATACTATAAGATTACTGATGATTTTGTGGTGTAGTGAAATAGGTTAGGGTAAGGGCTGAGTTGCTCTTAGTCGAAACCCTAACTCTTTCCCTAAGGTCCATTTACATTGGAAGAACCCAGTAGGGGCAGCATAGACCTCAGGATTATCAGAATACTCAAACCCCCGAAACGGCCTCCAACCTCTGATTTTACAGAGGGCGGAAGCTGCCATGGTAGAGATTGAATTTTCTTCTGGTTTTGGTTCCGTCTCCGACTAAAGCTAATGGTTCCAGGTATTTTGATGTTTTGACCATGATTGATGGTAAGATGGACAGGGAGATGGAAAGAGGGATTGGAGAAGCAATGTGGACGCTGCTCTGATCTATAGTGTCAAGAAAAAGCTGAGTCAAAACGCTAAACTATCAATTTAACTTTTTGTCTTTTCCCTGACCCTCATCTATGGTCATGAGATATGGATTATAGCCAAAGGAACGCAGATGCCAACACAAGAGAAACCTTGCATCCTATAGGGGGGTTGGGTCCAGCTGTAGAGTTGGGGTGAAGAAGTGTATGTCAAACATTCCAGGGTGGCTTGGGGTGGCACGGCTAAGGATACTTGGGCATCAGATTGGGATTATTCCTGGATGTCATCCTCTGGATGCATTCTAGGCACACTGCACCTTGGGGAGACCCTAGGATAGACCTTGAGCTCACTGGAGGGACTATGGAGGGACCCTTTCAGCCTGGGAATAGAATTGGACCCACCAGCATGTGGTAGAGACAGTCACCAGCTAGAGGGATGTCTGGTGAACGGAGAGACAGACATACAGACGGAAAGATGGTCATGATCTTCACTGTTTCTGCCAAGTTTCTTGTTGTGCCATGGCTCTGCCCCTCCAACCCGTGCTGTGTACTGATTGTTGATTGTTTCCACCTGTGCCCCTGCCTATACTCCTGCCCTGGATGCACTCAGTGTGAGATCAGGTGTCGTCAACCTATGTCATAGAATTTGAGCATTCAGGTCGGATATCCTGATCATGTACCTCAATTCAATTTAGTTTATTTATAAAAGCGCTGATTCACAACAGATGTCTTCTCAAGGCACTTAACAAGAAGTGCCTGGTTCTTAACTGGAAAGAGATTGAATTTCCTTCTGGTTTCACAGCCATGGGGAAGAAGCAATTCTTCAGTCTGTTGGTGCGGGCTCTCATGACTCTAAGTCTGCCAGAGGGGAGTGAATAGAAGGCGTCCTGGGTGGGCGGGGCATTGTGGATCTTTTTGGCCCGACGGAGGAGCCGGCTCGAGTAGATTTCTTCAAGGTGGGGGAGTGGGGAGCCAATGATCCACTGAGCAGTCTGTCCTGGCTGTCCCACCTCTCATTGTGTATTTCAACACAATGAGACCTGTGTCCTCCTCCCTGTCTGCCCTGATTGTATTTCTGCCTGTGCCATCTACCCCTCCTTAATGTTCCTGGATTTTGATCACAGCCTAAAAGATTTTGGATTTGTTCTGCCTCATCGCCTTTTTCTATTGCTGACCTGAACTTTTTACCGGGCCACTGACCTCAGGATGACAGACAAAGTGATCAATCCTTTTTCCATGGTGGAACCATATCATTGTAGCAGTGAGTGTAAACAAGCTTACCTTGATATTGGAGATCACCACTACTGGTTTTCACTGTGTAGAGTTCCCTTCTCTATTTGGTCCAACGGGTGAAACAGTCCCTGGTAAAAGGAAATTTTCCTCTTTCCCACGATGTAATCTTCAAGCATTCCAGTCAATCAATATGTTCCATTGTAATTATAATCATTTGTCTCCATGCATGCATGCATGCATGGTTGGATGGATAGATAGAATAAAGAAGATGTTCTTGATCGAAATGAAGCTATGGCTTTTATCCTAACAGAATGAAAATAGTTTGATGAAAAATCAATTTCTACAGGCATTTCAATCATCTCTTTTCACACCATCTTACCTCTCTGGTTAAAATGTTTTTTTAATCTCCCACCTCATTCTCCCATTGTAATTTCAGTTTTCTCTCCTTTTTCTCAAAGTCGCTTCCTCCTCCTCTTTGGTCTTCTGCCAATCTTTTCCTATTTACTGTTCTTCCAACTTCCTTCCGTCGTCCCTGTTTCATCCTCTCTGTTCTTTCTTTCTTTTTTTACTGTGAGCCTCCCTGGTGCCCCACATAAACTCTATTCATTTCTTCCCACCTATTACACACTGTTATTGTGCTCTTTCTGGGTTCGACATCCAGAATACAACACAGAGGAAACAGGAGAAAGAGTTAAGTTTGCTCTATTGGCAAACGAACTGGAGGATTTTAGGAGAGGAGATTAGTGGAAGGCAAAACAAAAAAAGCCTCTTGTCAATCTGACATATAATTCCATTAAAAACTGCACAAGTGGTGGTTTACTTTGTCTGCCAATCTCAACTCCTGGTTTTGGCACATCATGTACAAGTTTTGATTTAGACAAAAGACCGCCCGAAAGCTGGAGCTGGACCCTGCTGACTCCTGAATCTTTTTGAGGAAAAAAAGCTGCTTATGAAAAACACACACACACACACACACACACACACACACACACACACACACACACAGAGATATCTCTCAGGTCTTGTCTTAGCCTCATTGTTGCCTGTATATATATATATATATATATATATATATATATATATATATATATATATATATATACTGCTGCAAGACATGAGAAAACTGATAGGGAGATGGGAGTGTGTGTGAGAGATTATGGGAGTGATTCGTAGATGATGAGCAGGAGTGACTGCAGCAGATGTTGACTGTCCTCTGTGAGCCATGCAGATATTTCATACACGCACAAACTCATAAAGCTGCAGAACCCTGGCTTCAGTGAGACTGGCCAAATTATGGCCATGACCTTAAAACATATCTTCACCTTTGCCTTTGAGTCCAGTAAACTGTGTAATTTGCTTCAAGGTCATTTTACCTTAAAAATAGAAGCTGTGAATTGTGTTGGACTAATCAACAGAGTTAGACCATCAACGGAAATATTATTTTTATCTCCAGGTTTTTATGGGATGCCAGAAATACAAAATCAATAGTCCAGTGGAGCTAAAAATACAGGACCCCAGCTTCCAACAGTATTGTCCTATAGAATCTGACCACATATATCTCTGGCTAGCCAATTACGCAATTTAGCGGTCTGTGTAGCATCAATTTAGCCAACCATGCTGCCCTTTGCCCGATAGAGACTTTCCCTTTTTCCAGGAGCTGACTCAGCATCCAACCCCCGTAACACTGGGCGAGGTCTTGTCTTTATTTAACCCAGAAAAAACATTTGACTTATTTAATCCAAAAGTCCAGTCCAAATGTAGTCAAAACAAAGACTTTGAGGTCAATAACAATGTTTCCAACACATTTAATTATATTTCGCTTCCTAATTATACATACGTGTTCAGATTATCAATCACAGATAACATGAGTAAATGCAAAAAATAAAAAAATACTGGGGATTTAAAAAAAGATTTCCAAACCAACCTTAGCCCATGTGAAAAAGGTAATTGTCCCTAAACCTGATACCTGAATCAGTAACAGTCAGTCAAGAATTAGTAATGGTAGCAATCAGTTTTAATATCATTGCAGACAAATCCTTGTCCACCCTTTTTATGCAGAATTGTTTTTACAGTTTTTCTGAATTGCCAAAACAAATTTCTTGAAACATCCACCTATTTTCTCAAGACCACAAGCCCAAAAATCTTAACTACATTCACAAAACCCCAGAACTTTCTGTCAAAATCACCTATAAACTCAAAATCAGTCATAATGTGTTCAAACCAAACAATGTGTACAGCTCATACACGCAACAAGTAAAAATGTCTTCACCACAGAACATTTGTTAGACACTACATCATATAATTGAAGACACAGCATCCAGAGCATAAAATATTTTAAGTGTTTCACAAAAAACTACAGTAATTAGAATGTTATGAAGGGCTGAATGTAGAAAAAAAAATTACAATTAAAATACCAAATTTAAAACCACATTACTGTAATCCACAGATTCACAATAGTTTACTGTAGTAATATAGTTGCCCAAATTTCATCAGTGACTGTTTGTGGTCGTCCTCGTCCCCTACCTCTTCATCCACCACCTCTAACACAGACTCTTCCTCCTCTGCCTCTCTGCGTGTGTCTATCCATTGTAGATGCACATTATTGATTTTCCACAAATGAACTGAAAAGACTCCATTTCCCATTATTCCCAGCTGTGCCCACCAATGCATTCCTATTGGTCCGTGGCCAACGATGACATCACAAAGTTTATAAAAAAAAGGCAGCAACGAGCGGCAGAATTTGTCTTTTTGTGTTGCTCTGCAATAGAAGGAGAGACTTCACTGGTCAACCCCTTTACGTCTGGCTTGGAAAGAAACCCCCAGAAAATCTTCTAAGTGCCACTGTCTATCCAGCGTCTGTGCTTGCATCCAACGACTGGCTGACAGCAAAACTGTTCCTAGACAGTTCACTAAGAAGACGGCTCCGCTGTCTCCGACGTTGAAACCAGAAGGCCTCGTCGTGTGCACAACTCCCTCGTCCGTCCAACTTTGACATGCTTTGCTCCCCTCTTTGTGGACTGGACCTGATCCTTCAACACAAGTAGGACTGAGCCGGTTCATTTATTCTAATCTTGTGTCTGGGCAGATAAAAAGGTAGAAATATAGGTCAGAATGAGTTAGACCTCGTTTATTGTTGGTTGAAGTGTTTTGAAGCGCTGAGACTGTTTGGTCATTAGCGTCGCCGAATGCATGAGTTTGTGAGCTGTTTTATTTGCTGTGTGTTTTAAACAGTTTTTTATCCTGCACGCATCCCATTTTCTCGCTCTCTCTTTCATATTTTCTCTCTCTCCCACACTGACTATACTTTGCGCAGCATTGTGTTCTGTCCGGCCTGCACTGGCTGGGCCTGTTAACGACAACCTAACTCGATTGTTTGCTCCTTTGTTAAAACCGTAGTTCCTACCCATGTGGAGGAGCCAGCACACATCCTGTTGCTAGGTTCCGGTGTTAGCCAAAGCTAGCTTCATTGTGCTTTGTTCCCCACGTGTCTGATCTTTGTTTGAGCCCCCGGTGGGTCACCCCCTTTGCATACACATCTGCGCATGCCTTGGTTTCTACCCACTGGAAGAAACCAAAGCATGACTTCCCCTCCCTTTGTATGATAAACAGTGTTTTGAATTGATTCCTTGATGCTTATTGTTTGTTCCATCAACATATTATTAATTTTCTAAGTTTAGTAGTTTAGGTACATGTGGTAGACTAGATGGGAATTATTGACGAAATGCTTTGTAAGGTTGATCTGTTTTCTTAAATTACCCTTAGCATAAAAATACGTTTTCTGTGATTACTTGGTGTATGCCTGCAATTATTGTCCACAGCGTTTTTGAACTTATGCTTTTCAGAAGAGAATGGGTGTCTGGGATTACAAGCGCTTCTCTCGTAGAAGCTGGTGCCCTGATCTTTAATTAATAGATTAAAACTTGAACTTCATCAATAATTGTATTAATATTAAATTATTGATCATAATTATTTTTGGTTATGTAAACCAGACATTGCTCGCACTCTCTGTGTCCCAACAACATGTACCATCTGTACACTCTGAACTGACTTTTAAACTGTCTAATTGGTCTGATCTCATCACCAGATACATGCGTGTTGAATTTTCAGTCGCTGTGTGTAAAAGATGACAGCTGTGCTTTAGGTGTGTTCACCTTTTGCAATTAGTGTTTAGAGTTTTGCTTATAGAATTCCCAAAGAATTATAAAGTCAGAAAAGATAAACAGGGATTCATAAACTCGTGGAAATTTGGCCAGATTACACCTGTTAAAACGATGTCAGCTCGTCAGATTTCAAGAACAGAGACAAGCGCGAGTTGGCCGCAAAATTGGACTAGACAGGTGTCTCCGTTTCATTCATTGTTTTGACGTGAAAACAGGGGGCTGCCATCTTGGAATCATGTGAGCAGAGACCGCGAGGCGAAAAATATCAAGCCTGTTTGATTTTCACCTCAACGCCTCGTGAGGCAGAAAACTCATCGAAAATGAGCCGCACACATCGAGCTATCTGCTGAGCAAACGGCCTCAAATTACTTTTAGCTCAGCAGATAGCTCTCACAAAGCATTCATTCATACTGGAGACCACAGCAACTTTCCTCAAAAAACAAGTGAATGAGACTTTTAGTTAGTTAGTCTTTCCACTCCAGTCTTTGGGAGCCTCAGCAATAAAAACTTTAAAAGAACAGAGAAATCTTTTTCCCACCCAAACCGAAAGGGGAAAACTTACATCATTCTGTTCTTGCCTTGGGTTGGAAGGTTTTGCAGCCTGTTCTTGGCACATGTTCTGAGCAGAACATTTTTCCAACAAATCTTGTGTGACTGAACAGAAATGTGAAGTGTGGTTAGCTACTACACTGATAAATGCTACAGTTGGAGGGACCGTGTCCTGTGAAATAAACCATTTCCATTTAAAGAATAAACATCTCTGTTCTTGCAGAGTATGTACACACCTTTAGGTATTTAATATTTAACACCATGTTTTGCGATGGGGGGTGAATACCTTGTTCAGCATGCTGGGTCAAACCTAAATACAGTACCATCCCTCTCGTGTATCAGTCTAAATTCGACCTACAACTTGGTAAGCAAAATAACCTACATTTGTTTGTTTTCAATGCTGCAGTTTTTAGATGTTCAACAAAATCCATCTGCTCCATTATTTTTTTAGCTAAATTCCTTACACATTTCCTATATTTTATATCAGTCCCTTCTAAGAATAAAAAAACAGACAAGGCTGCAACAAAATCAATAATATTTTTCCCCCCCAAAGGGCTGACTAATTACTGTCTTTCAGCGAACATCTTAGTTTTTCTCCTCCATTTTTCCCTTCTCCCTCTTCCTTCCTCCCTCCTTCCAGGCTTTTTTCCTCTGGGTATGATGGGAGATGCAGCTGGATATTACGCCCCCCTAGACTCACATTCAGATACAGACCCGCACACTCTTCCTCTTCTCTCCCTCTCTCTCCTCCCTTTCTGTCTATCTAACTCTGCTGAGAGGTAAACAGAAGGGGAGGTTTCATTTTCATTAGTTCCTGAACTGTTGCAGCGCTCGGTGCAGTTGCTCTCTCTCTCTCTTGATCTTTGTCATTCACAGGCACCAAAGAGACAAAAAAAATTTTTTGGACTGGACTCTCACTCGGCGGCACTTACAGAAGGGAAAAATAAAAAGAGTGGCATTGATCAGAGGAGTGCAGCATTTTGCACACAATGAGTGTACAGCTGCCATTGAGAGCACATGAGGAACTGCAGGAATATGAGGAAAAATGCTGCTGAGTGAACTTTGTGGATATTTCTGAACAGATTTCTTTCCTTTAAACTTTAGGAAGGAGCTGACAGAAAAGGTAAGAAAATAATGAATTTGTTTTTTCTGCATCTGATGACTTGCTTTAGATTTGTTTTAGTCATATAAAAGCTAAATGGTTTTCTTGTTTACCAGTACTTGTACCAGTACCAGTACACTCTGCCCTCAGTTATTTGCTGATCCATAAGAATGGGGCATCAATGAGCACATCGTATGATGTCTACATAATGATGATGTGGTTTTTTGTGTTTATATTTTATTTTTTGATGTCCTGTCCTGGCAGCCTAAATGGTGGGTCTGGTTGCCTTACAGTGTCAGAGGCAACTTTGCGCTAGAAAAGGGTTGTGAAGTTAACTTCAGTGAATTAATGGCAGGACAGGCTGTGTCTGATTCAGGAAGCAAACTGGAAAGGCCCCTGACAAATATAAAGAGGTAAAGATGACAAAGAGTAGAAACTGGGCAGGGCATACCAGGGGTCAGCAACAACATTATGTCGCATTTTCTCCCTTTGGTCTTGTTTGTTGAAATGACGAAAATCAAGGTTTTTGTGTATCAGTGCATCTAATAGTCACTTTCCTGTCTGTGAACTTTGTTTTATCCAAACACTTGTCCATCTGTCTTTAACATGTCACCTTCCTGTTTAATGCCTGAAGGTGGGACACCGGAGACAGAAGTTCTTTCAGAAGCATGGCGGCCACCAACCTTTCATCCTACCACCCTTTTCTCTTCTTCTTCTTCTTCTTCTTTTTTTCCTTCCTGGTCAGCAAGCCAGCGCTCACCCAGGACACTTCCTTCTCCACAGCGACAGTAACGGAGGGTGACCCCATTCTCACTCCCACCAAACTGACCAACCAGACAGCTCCAAGCTATGAGGACGTAACCCAGGGGACTCCTCCAGAGACTGGGCTTTCCACCCCCACCAGTGGTGGAGACGCCGACGATGAGGACATCCCTCCGGTTGGAGGGACCCGATGCCAGGGTTATTATGATGTAATGGGCCAATGGGACCCACCATTTAACTGCAACGCAGGTGTCTTTCTGTACTGCTGCGGCACCTGCTTTTACCGCTTCTGCTGCCAGTTCCGTCAGCAGAGGCTGGACCAAACCATCTGCTCCAACTATGACACGCCCATCTGGGCCAACACCGGGAAGCCGGTGGCCACCATCACGGAGGGCCAGGGGGATTCGGACCGGGATCGTACACAACTCATTGTTTACATCATATGTGGGGTTGTCGCCGTCATGGTGTTGGTGGGCATCTTCACCAAACTGGCTCTGGAGAAGACCCGTGGAGGAAGTGGGGGAGGAGCGGGGATACCTCAGACTGACCTTAACACCAGGTGAGAAATTGTCTGTTAAAGGTCTCATTCACTCTTTTTTTCAATAAATCTGACGTGGAATGAATGTCTTGTGAGTCATTTTATGTGGAAAAAATGCGCCCTTGCTCCTGTTTCTGGAGGTTAAAATTTGTCAGAGGAGTGGGTGGGCGGAAACGACAGGATTACAAGTCTTACTTATTAATATTATTTCTCGCATCTGGTTAGCTAACAGGATCGCGGCTCTTATGCTGCCTTCGAACAAATAACCAACTTAACTTACTTCGCTGGTGGTGTTCCGAGACAAATTCCAAGTATTTTTTCCTCAGCTTTCTCGGGTAAAAAAAACGCAACGTTGATGTGTTATCTCCACAAATAACACAAGCCCAAACGTGTTCCACCATGTAGTGGAGTTGCTAATGGTTAGCTTCTACTAACAGAGACATGCTCTGCCCTCTCCTGGCCACAGAATCAATACAGCCTTCCCGTGGGCGGTCGCAAGCCAAGGTAGGCAAGACAAGAATACACTCAAAAGAGACTGGCTTCTTCTGACTTGCTCGTTTTTGCCATCCATTTCCTTTCTGCTGCTAATGCAGGCAATGGGGGTTGGAGAAAATGGTCACGTGCAACATGCATATACAACTCAGAGTAACCCATCGTATTTAAAAAAGAACAAGTATTACAAAGTTTCCCAGTGAACAAGACCTTTGAAAGCCACCTGTTGGCTCACTTTAAATGTGTGATTATGTTCTTGTAGGTGTATGCACACTTCTGTTCAGAAGTTTACATGCACCGGTCATAGAAATTTTGGGCTTTGATGATGAATTGTGGTAATTGTTTCCCAAGATGGAATGACAATTCAACATACAATTCCAATTATGTCAAAAGCAAAAACTGGGGGTGTCTTGGCAAGGTAGTTATCCCTGTCAGAATTTGTTTCCCCTGCATCGGGAGGGTGCATGGAGAGGAAGAGCTGATCCATTTGACTAAATCACAACCAACCAAGACATTTGTGGGTTAAAAAAAACACAAGAAAACAATTTCTTGTTCTAACAAGGTGTCGGACATTATTATTTCAATAAATTGTGAAGGTTTGATTAATAAGAGAATGATAGCATCTGTGTAAACTCGATACATATACAAAACCATACACTCAATATAAGTTATTCTCTTGCAGAAAACAGCTCTGTTTGTTTTCAGAATCTCCTCCAAAAATGTATTGGAAACCAAAATCCACCCTCCTGAGTTCATCACGTAAAACCGTTGCATAAACCAATCAAAATTCAATACAACTCAAAAATACTTTATCCAAAAGAGTAATGAAATATTGTCGTTACTCATGCCATCCACGCATCTTCAAAGAGTCGGTGTGGATGGTGATGCTGTGGGCAGGAAGGATCTCTGGTAGCGGTCGGTCTTGCAATGAATCTAAAGAGGCCTCTGACTGAAGACTGTATGTCATGTCATGATAGTCATGAGACTGTCATACAGCAACAAACAGCTCAATATCTGGGCAGCAGCGACAGTATTCCACAGTACCATGGTCTGGATGAGTCCATGGTACATAATCCACCTCATTTACAGTGGCTTGCAAAAGTATTCGGCCCCCTTGAACTTTTCCACATTTTGTAACATTACAGCCACAAACATGAATCAATTTTATTGGAATTCCACGTGAAAGACCAAAACAAAGTGGTGTACACGTGAGAAGTGGAACGAAAATCATACATGATTCCAAACATTTTTTACAAATCAATAACTGAAAAGTGGGGTGTGCGTAATTATTCAGCCCCCTTTGGTCTGAGTGCAGTCAGTTGCCCATAGAAATTGTCTGATGAGTGCTAATGACTAAATAGAGGCTCCTGTGTGTAATCTAATGTCAGTACTAATACAGCTGCCCTGTGACGGCCTCAGAGGTTGTCTAAGAGAATGTTGGGAGCAACAACACCATGAAGTCCAAAGAACACACCAGACAGGTCAGGGATAAAGTTATTGAGAAATTTAAAGCAGGCTCAGGCTACAAAAAGATTTCACAAGCCTTGAACATCCCACGGAGCGCTGTTCAAGGGATCATTCAGAAATGGAAGGAGTATGGCACAACTGTAAACCTACCAAGACAAGGCCGTCCACCTAAACTCACAGGCCGAACAAGGAGAGCGCTGATCAGAAATGCAGCCAAGAGGCCCATGGTGACTCTGGACGAGCTGCAGAGATCTACAGCTCAGGTGGGGGAATCTGTCCATAGGACAACTATTAGTGGTGCACTGCACAAAGTTGGCCTTTATGGAAGAGTGGCAAGAAGAAAACCATTGTTAAAAGAAAACCATAAGAAGTCCCGTTTGCAGGTTGCCACAAGCCATGTGGGGGACACACAAATGGAACTTTTTGGCCAAAATGCAAAACGCTATGTGTGGCAGAAAACTAACACATCACTCTGAACACACCATCCCCACTGTCAAATATGGTGGTGGCAGCATCATGCTCTGGGGGTGCTTCTCTTCAGCAGGGACAGGGAAGCTGGTCAGAGTTGATGGGAAGATGGATGGAGCCAAATACAGGACAATCTTGGAAGAAAACCTCTTGGAGTCTGCAAAAGACTTGAGACTGGGGCGGAGGTTCACCTTCCAGCAGGACAACGACCCTAAACATAAAGCCAGGGCAACAATGGAATGGTTTAAAACAAAACATATCCATGTGTTAGAATGGCCCAGTCAAAGTCCAGATCTAAATCCAATCGAGAATCTGTGGCAAGATCTGAAAACTGCTGATCACAAACGCTGTCCATCTAATCTGACTGAGCTGGAGCTGTTTTGCAAAGAAGAATGGGCAAGAATTTCAGTCTCTAGATGTGCAAAGCTGGTAGAGACATACCCTAAAAGACTGGCAGCTGGAATTGCAGCAAAAGGTGGTTCTACAAAGTATTGACTCAGGGGGCTGAATAATTACGCACACCCCACTTTTCAGTTATTCATTTGTAAAAAATGTTTGGAATCATGTATGATTTTCGTTCCACTTCTCACGTGTACACCACTTTGTATTGGTCTTTCACGTGGAATTCCAATAAAATTGATTCATGTTTGTGGCTGTAATGTGACAAAATGTGGAAAAATTCAAGGGGGCCGAATACTTTTGGAAGCCGCTGTACTTTGGCAGCTCCTCTTTAATCTCCGTCTGACCACATGAGAGAGATGTTGGAGTAGGGGATATAATCCTTACCCATTATGATTGATGGAAGAGATGGTTTGAACTTCCTCCTTCTCTCTTTGCTTTTTGGTCCTGCTCAGCATCCATGAAGCCTCCTTTTCAACTCCTCTGGGCTTTGGGGTCGTAGTTCAGGTATTATTTGAGATTTTTAGAAGACAATCAGCTGCTCCTGATTATAAACAACATGTTATGCATCATGACAACTTTAAGCAAGAGCAAAAAGTCTTCCAGCTGCACAGCATCTAAAACCAAAGGGAACAGTTGTTCAAACATGCAATGCTTCACCCAAAGAAATGATGAACATAAGTCTAGAAAAAGAGCAAATCAGAGCTACTGTAACAGAGCTGCTCCAACATGCTGCCACCATAAGCGGCACTATTCTAGAAGACTGTGTTTGCCCTGGAGGTGTAACCAGAATGTGAGTGAAAATAAATATTGATCATAAAACATGGAAATGCAGTGGAAAAGTTGCGTTAAGGGAAAGATAGATTTTCATTATGGTGGATAATAGCACTCATTGGTCACAAGCTGGCATTTTTAGATGAATGTGTACTCTGATTTTTTTTTTTCTCTTGAGTCAGTAACGAGGTGTCTGCATAAAAAGAACAAGATTTATTTGTAACATTGCTTAAACCCATTGCTTTTGCTCAGCGCGTCTGTTTCTAATTGTGTCATTTTTCTTTGTTTTATTGTATTCTGCTTCTCTGTTTTTGTTTTTCTCTTCCTACCACGCTCTTTTAGATGATTTGCCTTGCTGGCAAGCATGTTAAGTGTTTTAAATAAAATTTTTTTAAAAAACACAAGAAATGTGCAAAAGAAAAATCGACACATACACGTGAAAAGATGCTGGCCACATGTAAATACCCCCATCCCCACAGCTGGGTTAAATATCTGGTCCAGAGGTCAGTCTGCTTGCCTCAGGAAATCATTATAGCGAGCAGCACGCAGCATGGGCTCTCATCTCCCGCATTTCCCGACCTCCATCCCAAACTATAAAATCTTCCTTAGCTGTCCTGCCTTATTTTCCTTTCAATCTACAATTTACTCTGCTTATCTCTCCCAGCCTTCTAGTTTGGATCCCATCATTTCCCCTAATCTTGAATTTCTTTGCCACAAATCTTCCAACTTCCGTATTTATTCACACCCTTGGTAAGGATGTGTAAAAAGCCTTTAAATATATAAATTATGGGAAATTTACACATTGCCCAAGTGTTGTACACCTAACAATCAATTTCTAGTAAATGGAGTTGTTTTTAAGTGCTTGAAATGTGCTTTGGTCAAATGAGATGTGGAAAAGCACATCTCATGCCCACTGTTATTTGTGGTGGAGGATCCGTGATGCTGTGAGCCTGTTTCTCTTCCGAAGGTCCTATGAACTTCCTTATAGTCAATAACTATACTATACTGTATGGCTTTATAAAGTCTTTGAAATACCAGGAATTTAAAAACATTTAAAGTTTGTGGTGTCTGCCACTCAACTAAACATGTGAGCTGAAGAGAAGAGGACATAAGAGAGGATAAGGCGAGAGGAATGGTCAAAGTTACCTCAATCTGCATGTTCCAACCTTGTAAAATGATATAGTAGAGGACTATGTTTAGTCCTATTAGGAAAGGGTTTCATGATCCAGGTGGACTTTGTATATTTTGAGTTCTTCTGATCCATGTTTTGAATGAATTCTTGTTTTTGGCTATGCTATTTTGGTTATTGCTCTGTTTATTCCCAGATCCCCTGACTTTCCTTCTTGTGCTAACTCTGTGGTCTTTCAGGCATTTCCCCCCAGCCTCTCTAATCATGCTCCCCACACAGGTGTTGCTCGTTCTGCTACATAGACTCACCTGTCACTTGTCTCAGTAATCACGCCTCAGGATCTATGCTGCCTTAGATTTGTCTCAGAAGTCAGAGCACGGATCTGGGAATGATATCACACCTCTAAAAGAACATGTTCTCATTGCAAGTTTGGAAACAGTGGGGATTTGCTTTACAACCCAATAACTGTGTTTCTCTCTACTTTATCTGTTCAAATATAAAATAACATGCTTAGAAATAGTAATTGTAGTTGTTATTTAACGGCACTACGTGTGCCAAATGTTTAATTAGGTGTTCCAATCAGGAGTGCCGATGAGTAGTCTATACTGACAACTTTTACTATATTTTTTATTTGTAGCAACTACGGATACTAAGGGCTGTTCCTAGTCAGGATTCCGACTTTAGAAGCCGTTCTTGTTGTTTTTTATGGCTGGGAACCTGGGTAATCAAGTTTCTGAGAACGAGGAGAACGCACTATTCAGTCCCCTGGTTCCCTCAGTCAGTTGTTGGATTCTCCCAAATTTTCCAGATGTCTCTGTGCGTGACTTCATTTCACAGGGCCAGGCTGATAGAACTACTTTTCGGCCCATTTCAGGAACCAAACAAATACCTACCTTGGTATATGGGGAGCCTAAGTCACGCCCTTCTATTTCGGTCCATGGGCCCCCTACTGCCCAAAAAAATGAATGAGAGTCAATGGAGCTATAAAAGTTACTTTCTGATCCCGTTTAAAATGCGCCATGGATTGAACATATGATGTATGTGAATTTTAAAGAAACATTTTGATGCAGAGAAAACGCACATTTTCAACCGGCAGCAAAAGTTACTTTAGGTTTTGTGTAAAAACACTTAGTGGACTACAACTGAAGAAGAAGGAGGAAGAAAAAATGGCCGTGAGATTAGCCAGCTTCGCCTCCTTCCTCCAGGATAAGGAAGGAGCATTAAACCTGGAGAAAAGCCACCATAAATGTGGAATGTGGCAGCCATGCTGGGGGGAGAAATAGTTGGTTGGGTGAGAGCCAGCATGCAGCTCCACAAGTTCTCATAAGTATTTTAAGTGCTAGCTGGTGCTAAATCCGTGATGTCATATATGCAACTTCTGATTTGTAGGCATTTTAACTGCAAATCTTTACAATCAAATAAATCCCAAATCACTTGACAAACACAGTCGAAATACACATCATTAGTTATCATTTAAATTGAGGTTTATCATATGTGTGATTCAAGATGTAAAACAAAGCGGACCAGAAAAGAACTTTTATTGCTCTATTGACTTCCATACATTTTTTTTTCAGCCAGGGGACCCATGGCCAACAGGAAGGGGAGGAGTCTTAGGCTTCTCATGTATTTGGAAATAGTCACGGGGCGGGACTTGTGGTCAACACATGCTGACTGGTTGTAACTCAGTGGGAAATTATATCAGCAGATGTCGGCAAAAAAAAATTAGCATTTGTAAAATTGGAAGAGTTGCAGTGGATAACACAGCAACTGGATAACAACATAGCAAATAAAAATGCAGCAACCATTCCTGCTTCTTCCATTTTTGATCTCTTGTTATTCTCTGCTGCTGTGGGAGCCTTTTGGCGCTGATCAGTGACGCCAAAAGGGTCGTCAGATGCGGAGGTCTTAGCAAATTCCTTAAAGGGTCAATTTTGGTTGGCGATACGGGTCAGTGGATTTTACCTTCCTCACTTTGCACTTTGCTTGTGTGAACTGGGCCATTAGTCTATCGGTCTCCTGGATATAAGAGGGATTTATATCTTGGAGTTAAAATTGATTCCATCCTTGGGTTCGAGGGCCATATCAATGGGGTGGTGTTATTGTCTTTCTACCACCTCAGATGCCTGTCAAAGATTAAGCCATTTCTTACCAGACATAATGTGGAAACTGTTCCCCATACATTTATGAACACACATTTAGACTATTGTAATTCCCTTTTAATTGGGGTGGGCCAGGGCCCGCCGTCATGTCTGCAATTAGTGCAAAATGCTGCGAAGCGTTTTTAAACTAGTAAAAGGAAGTCTGAACACATCGCTCCGGTTGGCTTTTAAATCATTAAATGGTGTGGCTTCTATATTTTTGTCTGATGTGATCCGGCCTTATGTCCCCCCACGGGCATTCAGGTCATCAAAGCAGCTATTGCTCTCAGTGACTAAAACACTGTTAAATCTTTTCAGTTGCGGCACCAAAGCTTTGGATTGGCCCTACATGTTAGGCAGTCTTCCTCAGTGACAGTTTTTAAGTCCAGCTTAAAAACTCACTTTTATTCACTAGGTTTTAATTTAGACAAGAACAGACATTGCTGTGTTGTTACTTTTAATGTTTTTTTATCTACTGTATTGTTTTTATGTGTTATGTGTTTGCTGTGCAGCCCATTGGTCTATCATGTATTTTTTTAAAGGTGCTATATAAATTAAACTATGGTATGGTATGGCATGGTATGGTATGGTATGGTATGGTATGGTATGGTATGGTATGGTATGGTATGGTATGGTATGGTATGGCATGGTATAGTATGGTATGGTCCAATTAATCTGGTCTTCATTCCTTTAACTTTCCTGTCCACCTTCCCCTCCCCATCACCATCACCTTTCTCACCCACCTCTTGTCATTCAGCGTGGATGCTCAGACACTCTTCAAACATCCTCCTATATGCAGCTCTGTTTCTGTGTCTCCTATTAACCTGAGAGGCAACACACACATACACCCAGACAACCAGGATTAATACATCCTGCAGGGTGGCACCTCACTAAAATAGAAACAGTCTTGCTGCATAAATGGGCTGCCTCGGAGAGCCCTTCTCAACAGATTACCTCCCCTCCTTGAGATTAAACAAATTTCAGTGAGATTACAGCTCCTCCATTGCTGTAACCACTCTTCCTTCACGCTTGTTTAGTTATTAGCCTGCTGACATAAATCCCCCAGTCCAAAAAGAACAGAACTAGGAGCTTGTGTACTGCACACACTTTCTTAGGTGACATTCTGGGCGATGAGCCCACCTACTTCAAAGTTTGGGAATAAAGAGGCAAAACACAAAGAGGATATTTTTGTCCTCCTTTATTTCTTGATGTCTTATTCTGGTAATTTCTGACAGAGCGAGGTGATTACCACAGTAAAATCCCAATAGTTTTCCTAAATCAGCTCGGAAGGTAAAATCCGGTGCCTGTCATCCCAAACACATATGTTCTAATTTATGTATGCCGCCAGTACTTGTTCCAGCTACAAGGGTCTCAGCTTGTTTGCATACTGCCCCCCTCGGCCAGCAGTAAGACGCAGAGAGGGTCGCCCTTGGCCACATGTGTCACGTCTAATGAAAGACTCCAACTGCAAAGGGCCCGCAGCTTTGGTACAGGGAGAGTAAACAAACACCAGTGACCTTCATGATTTCACACAAACACAACGCACATATTCTTGCGATTATTCAGAGTTTAATTAAGAACAAGAATGATAGTCGTGGCATTTTGGTTTCGTGAGTATGGTTCAGATTGCCACTGAGAGAGGTTAGGACAGAGATCCACCTCACACAATGTGGGAGGACCAACAAACCAACTCAGACCGGTGGAAATGTATCTGCAGGGTGACGCTACACAAAAGTAGTCATAATCCTTAAACATTTTGTCACATTACAACCACAAACCTCAATATATTTTACTAAGATTGTATGTTAATGGAAAGAAAAAGATCCACAGTTTTGTAAAAAATGTTTTACTAAGAACCAGAGCCAGTTCTAGACAGACATATTTGAGGGAGCAGACAGAAATGTTAAGGGGGCAAATGATGGTGACAGAGGAGGGTAAGAGGTGGGTTGGTGGTGGGGGAGCTCTGGATAACTGTCTTTATCATTTGTCAGGCTTCTACCATAAGACCTGTTCAACTTGGATGTCCCACCTGAGGGCTAAGCTTCCATAGCACACCGGATGCAAATAGAAATCATTATAGTCTATGGTTTGGTTTACACCAGATGCGTCCCGCATTTAAAGGGGATTATTTCAAAGATTATGCAGTTATTGAAAAGTTTGCCCAAAACTGGTAAGTGACCCTTTATTTGTAAATTCGTGTAGGCTTTGAAAAAGGTTTCATTCTTCAATTACATTAACATAAAATAGCGTTTGTAGTGTGTAGATGTGTGCTATTTTATGTGGTTCAGTTAATATTGAATCAATATCAAATTAATCACATAAAATAGCAATCAGTATTATTGATCAAAGTCAGATTGTATGCATCACAGAAGAATAAGTTGCTGCTATTAGGTGTTTAGTTGCTGTGCCCCATCTAACTTATCATGCCAGAGTCAATGATGTGTAATTTTATTTTTTTGCAGACTAACTTGTGGCCAAATTCTGTCTTTTAAAACAGTTGTTGATGTGCGCCCCTCACGTGTGTCAAATTAATCTTGTACACACCTTGTCAGTCAATCCGCATGCAGGACTTACGATACCAACAGGGAGGTTTCACATAAACACATAAACAACAGTTTTAAAGGGGCTATATGCAATTTTCTGCCAAAAACGGAACTGCTCTTCCTTTCTGCTCGCTCTCGCAGCGCGCGCTCCTACACCGATCGCTTTCAATCTTCTATCTTTTTCGGGCACTTGTCAGGGGTTTAACTTTTTTAGTCTTATGTGGAGTTACTGTTGGTGTCAAAGTTGTCTTTGGTCTCTTCTGTATATTCACACAATCCATTGAGATGCTTGCGAGTGCTGACTAGCGGTGGTGGCAGAGTGATCTGAAACATTTAACATGAACGCGCTTGACGTCACATCTGCAGACAGCGCGGGAAAATCGGACCAGACAGAAAATAGAAAAAATTGGATACAGGCTTTTAGATGCACCCACTGTGAGCTGACAAGGTGTCAGTATGCTCATCAGGAGATGTTTGAGTCATAAATGGTCAAATAAAAAGGCTATTATGTTTATTTTGGGGGAAAAGATGCATATAGCCCCTTTAAAAGACAAAATTTGGCAATCGCCACACGCTATAAAAGGGCATTAAAAAGCTTTAACAGTGTTACACTGTAGCTTTCCAGTTCCCTTTGGTCAAGGTACTGTGAGGGGTCGGGGCGGGTGCTTGGAACTTGGAGCACAACTGAGCGAATTGTGGCACAGAGGTGGTCTGTGGGAGGAAGCTGGAGTACCTGGAGAGAACCCATGTATGCACAGGGAGAACATTTAAACTTGGTACAGAAAGATCCTAGGCAGGTATTCAAACCTAGAACCTTCACCAGAACTACATTCTCATCTATTTATTGTACATGTTTAGCTGTTGTTCATGTGATCCATATCCTCTCCATGTGTGTAAATGCAACAGTAACTATCCTGTTATATAAAAAAGGACACTCACTTAAATGTTCTGTATGGTCTGCTCTGATTTAAGGCAGATAAAGATAGATAAGCCATAGTCAATACAGGCTGAAAAAATGGGCTGTCCCCAGTATGCAACAAATGGGTTCACCCTCTCTGTCCTCCACAATCATCGATCAGAAAGCCATGGGATATAGCTCACCAGTTCATATTTCAATGGTATTTTTCCTCACACTTTTTATTTTTTTATGGGGATTTTTAGGTACAAATATACAACTTTAAGGGGGGGTGTGGGGTTGAGATTTCCCTTTTCCCCTCAGGAACATCAGAGATTTCTGCAGTTAGTTGAGACCAGGAGGTTTTCTGCCGGAGAGACACCCTCACCGCCTGCTGGGGGGGAGAGACGGGGAGAGTCTGGTTGCTACAAAGAGGATCATGATGCAGAGAGCCTGGTGTGAAAAACTGGTCTGCTTTCTTTACTGAAACAACATTCATGGATGGATATCTTTCTTTCTAAGAATAGTGCATGCATTTGAACATTTTCAGAATATTAGCAACAGACTGCAAGGCAGCAAGTGTTGGAGGAAACAAAAAGGAAACAGTGGTTCTTTAGTTGTTTAGTGATTTTAAGTGATGCTTCACTTGGACATTTGCCTGAGTGCTCATTGCTAAAAGGGTGAGAGAAAAATCTCTTAATGATGTCCAAAAGAAATGGTCTGAACATCTTCCTTTACACTCCAAAACATGTCAGGACTGCAGCTATATGGAGGATTAAAGAGAAGAAGAAATAAATACCTGTATATAGACTACTACTTTCCACAGGTGCTACCTGATTGCTGCTGACGACGCTCTGCTTTAGTGCTCTGGGAGCGGGGGAGGGAGGGCTGTGAAGAGATGTGGGTGGTAATCAAAATTAAGGGGCGTTGCTGGGAGGTTAGGGCGTTTCTAGGAGGACTCTGGCGTTCAGTGCTCAACATGGCGGCCGCGAGAGTTTATAGATATTACTCAAACATCCAAAAATTTACCTAAGAAACACTTTAGGCATGTTTTTAAGGAGGGAATGGCATAAGAATGTGATTAAAAGCTTTAAAAAGTGGATTTTACATGCCACCCCGCCTTTAAACGGACATACTTAGATGTAATCAGCTTCATCCCTCAAGAGGTAGCTCAGATTTGGAGGTGGAGTTCTGCTGAACCCAACCCCAAACAAATTCAAATTCAATTCAATTCAATTCAAAATTACTTTATTGATCCCAGAGGGAAATTACGTGTTGGTATAGCTCATATAATTAATTCTTTAAGGAGTTATTGTAGATGATGATGGCTGTGGGCAGGAAGGATTTCCTGTAGCGGTCTGTATTGCAGCGAAACTGAAGAAGCCTCCGACTGAAGACGCTCTGTTGTTGTATGACAGTCTCATGAAGAGGATGCTCAGGGTTGTCCATAATTTTTTTTGATTTTATGAAGAATCCATCTTTGCATTATCATCTCCAGATGTTCCACAGTCGTCCCAAGAACAGAACCAGCCTTCTTTATCAGGTTGTTTAGCCTTTTTAAATCCCTGGCTCTGATGCTGCTACCCCAACAGATGACGGCTGAAGAGATTACACTCTCCACAACAGACTTGTAGAAGATCTGCAGCATCTTGCTGCAAACCTTGAAGGACCTAAGCTTCCTCAAGAAGTACAGTCTGCTCTGTCCCTTCTTGTAGATGGCTTCACTGTTGCGCCGCCAGTCCAGTCTGTTGTCAAGGTGAACTCCGAAGTATTTATATTCCTCAACCACCTCCACTTCTTCTCCCATGATGGAAACAGTGTTTGACTTATCCCTGTTTCTTCTGAAATCTACAATCATCTCCTTTGTTTTGTTCACATTCAAGGTGAGACGATTGTTTCCACACCATGTCACAAAGCGGTCCACCAGCTCTCTGTATTCAGTTTCTTGTCCATCTCTGATACACCCGACAATTGCAGAGTCATCTGAGTATTTCTGCAGATGACAGGTCTCTGATTTGTACTGGAAGTCTGAGGTGTACAGAGTGAAAAGGAATGGTGAGAGTACGGTCCCTTGTGGTGCTCCTGTGCTGCTGACCACCTGGTTTGACACACAATTCTTCAGTCTCACAAACTGTGGTCTGTTTGTCAGGTAGTCATTGATCCAGGCGATTGTTGAGGGCTCCGCCTGTGTCTTCAGAAGTTTCTGACAAAGCAAATCAGGCTGAATTGTGTTAAATGCACTAGAGAAATCAAAGAACATGATCCTCACAGTGCTGCCTGCTTTGTCCAGAGGACAGTGGGTTGGTTGAACTAGGTGGATGATGGCATCTTCAACTCCAACTCCACAGCGATTAGCAAACTGCAGTGGGTCCTGATACGTTCTTGTTTGCTTACTCAGGGGTGCCAACAGGAGTCTCTCCAGGACCTTCATGATGTGGGATGTCAGTGCAACAGGTCTATAGTCATTGATGACTGATGGGTGAGTTCTTTTGGGTACTGGAACAAGGCAGGATGTCTTCCACAACACTGGAACCTTCTCCTGAGTTAGGCAAAGGTTGAAGAGGTGCTGCAGAATCCCACAGAGCTGCTCTGCACAGGCCTTCAGGACTCTGGGGCTGACACCATCTGGACCTGCAGCCTTGTTCCGGTTCAGTTTCTCCAGCTGCCTCTTCACCTGACTTTTGGAGACAGACAAGTGGGAGGGGGAGGCAAAGGGGGTAGCAGCATTTCCTGACTTGGTTAAAGTCAAACTTGTGGAATTAGAAGAGTCCATGGCTGAGTTGAAGGATAAAACATCCGAGGTGTAACAGGAAAGCTGTTGATCAGAGGAGAGTGGGATGTCTGTTTGGCTGGGAACAGGAGAGGGGGATGCTGAGCTAGTTCCTGAACTGAACCTGTTGAAGAATATGTTCAGTTCATTGGCTCTGTCCAGACTTCCATCTATCCAATCCTTCCTGTCCTTAAAACCTGTGATCTTTCTCATTCCTGACCAGACATCTCGGATATTGTTCCTCTGTAGTTTGTTCTCCAGCTTCTTCCTGTATGCCTACTTGCTGTCTCTGATCTTGACCTTAAGTTGCTTCTGTATACTCCTCAGTAATTCCCTGTCTCCCTCCCTGAAGGCTCTTTTTTTCTTGTTTAACAGTTCCTTCAGGTCACTGGTGATCCAGGGTTTGTTATTCGAGAAGCATCTCACTGTTCTGGTGGGGATGATGTTGTCCACACAGAAGTTTATATAGTCAGTCACACACTCAGTCATGGCATTGATGTCCTCTCCATGTGCTTGGCAAAGAGTCATCCAGTCTGTGGTTGCAAAACAACCCTGCAGGGCTTCTTCGGCTTCCTGTGACCATTTTCTCACAGTTCCTTTTGTCACAGGTTGCCTCTGAACAAGTGGTTTATATTCTGAACAGAGAAAAACAAGATTGTGATCTGATTGTCCCAGAGGAGGTCTTGGTTTGGAAGTGTATGAATCCTTTACATTTGCATAAAACAAATCCAAGGTCCTGTTTTCTCTTGTAGAGCAGCTGACAAACTGTTGAAATGTTGGAAGTGTAGTAGAGAGCGAGGCATGATTAAAATCACCAGATATTGCCACAAATGCATTGGGGTGCTGTGTCTGTAGCTTAGCAACAATGGAACTGATGACATCACATGCATTGTCGGCAACGGCTGAAGGTGGAATGTAAACAACTGCCAAAATTACACTGGTGAACTCTCTTGGTAAATAATATGGATGAAAACTCACTGCCAAGAGTTCGACATCTGGGCTGCAGAGACGACACTTCACAGTTACATGTCCTGGATGACACCATCTGTTGTTGACAAGCACTGCTACTCCACCACCTTTCCTTTTTCTGCTCGTCTTCAGATCTCTGTCTGCTCGTACAGTCAGGAAGCCTGGCAGACAGACGTTGGAGTCGCGGATATGATCCAGCAGCCACGTCTCCGTAAAACACATAACACTGCATTCACGGTACTCTGGCTGAGTCCTTGTAAGGGCTTGGAGTTCATCCATCTTGTTACCCAGTGATCTTACGTTGCCCATTATGATCGATGGAAGAGATGGCTTGAACTTCCTCCTTTTCTGTCTCCTTTTCGCTCCTGCTCTGCATCCACGTCTCCTCCTTATCAACTCATCAGGGATTTGTGGCTTCAGTTGAGGTATTATTTCAGCTTTTGCGATGTAGACTCCCAGGTGCCAGGGGGCGCCTACCCAAAACAACCACAAGCAGCAGCAGATACAAACACAGCGATCAGCCATACCATTATGACCACTTACAGATGAACTGAGTGACCCTTCATCGCAGCAGCTGTTGATGGGTGTGATACATTAGGCAGCACGCAGTGCTGGACAATATCGAAAAAGAGCATATCGATAAAAAAGAAAAGCCGTATTGATTAATATAGATAATTACTGATAACTATAAAACATTTATTTTAAGTGGAGCCCTGTTCTTCTTCTGCGATTTTTAATGAACTAATTTTAATAAAGTACACACAAAAACAACATTCCCTTCGACCTTTTATTCAAACACCTTTTTTAGATTTAAAGGATGTAGAGTGCTGACCAATCACAGGCTTGTGATTGGTCCATAGCTTTGGACGGATGTTTTAACATTTGGGCATGTCTCCATCACCCTCTGGTCGCGCTTGAGTTGACGGATGATGCCGCTGTGTGTCTCTGCCCCCCCGCTGACGGAGAAGAATAAAATAGGCTTAAGACCGCAAAGACTATGTTACATCTCAGCTGCTCTGATGCAAGAAAGTTACAAACTTAGGCCCTGATTTATCAAAGGTTTGCGCTTGTTAAAATGTGGGACACGGTTGTCAGTTATGTCCATTTTTTCCATCCTTTCTCCCAAAGACACATAATAACTCAATGCGTGCTCAACGCATCTGCACCTGCTGTCTCTGGAATACAGCGCCTGCATGGAGCAGAGAGCGCCGTATGTACACCGCAAACATTACGTTTATTAATGACAAACAAAAAATATAATTCACAGACATTCTAGCCTAAAAGTAATTAACTCTCTAACAGCCATAGACTTGACAGGTAGGTCATTTTGCTCCCTTTTTTTTAAATTTTTTACCAAAGACGCATCATGAATCCACTGCGCCTATTCCTCCTCTCTCTGGCTGTGGCGCAGTGCATGGGGCAGAAAGGCTGGCACACACAGCAGCGGAGTCACTTTAATACTGCTCTTTGAGCCTGTTATGATTTGCGCACAAAACAGAAACACGCCTCTAGCGCAAGTTTTTTGCGGCGCATGCAATTTTGGAGTCCTTATTTGGAAAATTGATCAATCGGGCCCTGAGACTCTTTTTTTCCCATAATCTACCTGTGATTACAGCGTTGATGACATTGGGCAATTAAGACACTGATGATCGGTGATGAGATTCCAGTTTTTAATCAGCTATTAAGCCTGTCTGATACTGGATGGGAGCAAATTACCATCCTTCATTACAGCAATTTGGAGTTTTATCAAGTGAAAGTCAAAGATAATGGTCATTTCTCTACCAGTGTCTTGTGAGCAGGGTGTGTGAATGTGTGTGTGAATGGGTGAATGTGGAATGAAGTGCTTTGGGGTCCTCAGGACTAGATAAACTGTATTAACCATTTGTAATTCTTTAGGGTCTATCTACGATGTTAACATAACTGTTTATTTACAAAGCACTTTAAAATGTCAACCGAGGATGACTTAAGTGCTTAACAACATGCATAAGATAAAAAACACAATAGGTGGTATTTGCATATAACCACCCCTCAGCTGTCAAACCCCACCCACCAAATACAATTCCATGCCATTCTCATGTTGGGCAAACCCGCAGCCTAGTAACAAGATGGGTGGGTGTGGTCTGCAATCGCTAATTTGCATAAAAGTGACAGAGCCCTCTAAATAGCTCATTCTAAAAGAGGCTGAAATTGTCAAGAATTGAGCTGGTGAGACCGCTTTATGTGAGAGTGATTTTGTGCCAAGAACTTCATTAAAATGTTTTGGACAGACAATAATCCTATAATAACTTGTTTAAAAAGAGGTATAATATGTCTCCTTTAAATAGGAGCCCGTCTGAGAACGGCAAAAGCTTTGTCACCTCTCGACTTGAATGTACATATGTAGAAGTTCTGACCAATAAGATGAGGCACAGCTGTTAGGAGACCTAAAAACATAAAATCACTCTAAAATGAGCTGGAAGCCAGTGGAGAGAGTCCAATACTGAGGTCATATGTTCTTGCCAGTATGTGCCAGTTTATGATCAAGCTGCAGCGTTCTGAACAAAATTGCAAGCATTCAATAAAATCCTGACTAATTCCAAACGGTATTATAATATAATATTGTATCAAAGCCATATAAACTGCTCCGTGATACATTTAGCCAAGTCAAAAACATAACACCAATCTCTGGTTTTTGAAAAGGAGATGCATCAAAAACAGAATACTGTGTATATATACCTGGCCTGGGAACTCCTTGGGATCCCCCAGAATGAGCTGGAGGATGTCGTTGGAAAGAGGGATGCCTAACAAAATACTTATATACTGTTAGTGTATAAATCACTGAATGGCTTTTGCACCAAAATACTTTAAACATCCAGAACATTCATGTCTTCTGCTTCGTCTTTCTAGGCCTTAAGGTACTGTTTGTTTCTATTAGAAGCAATGCAGACCTTAGACCCTTTGTGTGAGAAAGCAGTTACAGGAGAACTGCGTTTTGTTGTTTTAAAACAAAGACAAATGGATTTGCCATAGGGTGGCCGGATTCAGCCTTAAAGAAAGGGTCGAGAGCACCCTCATCAGTAGACCAGCTGCTTCTCCACATCTAAAGGGGTCAGTTGAGGGGGTTCAGCTAACTGATTAGGATGCCACCCGGGTGACGCCTTTTGGAGGTTTACAAGCACATGCGCCTGGAGAACACCGTTAAGAAGACACAGAACGTGCTTGGGGGGGGGGATTATATATCCTGGGAATGCATGGGGATCATGAAGTCCCCCAGAACTTGCCGGATGGCGTCTCCAGGGAGAGGTACGTCTGGGTTTCCCTTCTGGAACTGCTACTCCTGCAACCCGATTTCAGATAACCTGAAAACAATGATGGATAGACGCATGCTCAGGGAGAACATGCAAACTCCATGCAGAAAGACCGCAGGCCAGGATTTGAACCCAGGATCTTCTTGCTGCAAGGCAACAGTGCTACCAATTGTGCCATCATGCACCCCACCTTATATGAGCAATTTCCACAATTAGTGATATCACTATTACTAACTGTAAACCCCAGTCAATGTATGCATTAATTGGAACCTTACATGCTGGTAGGTATAGTTTCTTACACCTTTTGTGGTTAATCTGATATCATTTTAAACACCTCGCTGATACTGAAAGTAGCTTTGAATATTCTGCCGACAGTAATAACTTTCACACTGAGGAGTGGTTTGGTTAGGGTGACCTGTTCGCACTACTGTATGGTGCATTTACTGAAAAATTTACTGAAAAAAATGATTGGATTTATGGGTATCCGGCTGGTTATTTTTATTTTACAAATAGCTCACCTTGATAAATTGCTCTGTTAAAAGACACCAAGTTCTGACTGCAAGTCATAAACGTTTGTGCACTGTCAACTTTAGTGCTAAGTGTTAAGATCAAGGCCTCCTTTTCCAGTGTTAAAGAAAGTACTGTGGCTCTGGGGCTGCATAGGTTTCCCTTTTTTTGTGCTTCTGCTTAGCATTTTCAGTAAGTATGAGGAAACCTGGTTTATTTTTTTCTGTACTCTTGCTGACAAACAGACATGAAACAAAACTCTGATTCAGCAGAACTTACTTTAGTGAAATGAAGCTGCAGCATCATGTCTGCTTCTGGCACAATTCAGGTACCCTGAGACAGGCAGCCCACACTAAAAACCGCTGGGTTAAAAACAAGCCATTCTGGGTTATGTTGCTACCCAAGTACTGCATCAAAGATTGAGTGATCCAGACCTGCGTTGATTTATTAAAACAGGATTGGATCAACTCTGGATTAGAATTTTAACCCCAAAAGTACGTAAAAAATTGCTAACAGACAATAATGGTCTATGCTTTCACAGGTCACTGTTGTTAAGAACATGGCTGTTTTCTCAGCCCAACAGCATCTGTGTTGCCACAGAAATTTCTCTGGTGGAGTCTGCCTACTTTATCTGTCCAGCTGATGAACTGATTTACCAGCAAAACTTTCAATTATTAAAACCTGGAAAAGCATAGGGACATACCATATTTGAGACCATTGCAAATAGGATAAAATTCAAACATAGGTGAAGCTTTCCCTTTATCCTGGATTACCTAAAAAGTAATCTTTAGGTTCAAATGAAGGAGTTTTTAAGTATAGTTCTGCTTTTAAAAAGATCAAATTAAACAAAACGACAACAACCCTATACTCAATATATACCACTGTAAAAGACACTGTATTCCCTGCCTGTATTGAATTTATGCCCAATTATTTAGTCACGGGTTGAATGTTGAGCAAAGTTAGCAATAGCATGCACTAGCTACTCAGAAGCTAAAGGGCTAATGCTAACTTAAGTGAACAAAATGGTTCTCAAAAGCTATAAACAAAACCCATTGACATGTGGATGATGATGTATGAAACAACTTTATTGTTCCCACTTAGTAAATAATATTTTTTTCCAATCTTCCAGTCTAAAAAACTTTCCATAGGCGCCCATTGGCGACAGTACCGAGCATCCACGTGGGATTGACTGCAAAGTCTGTCTGAATGACTATCTTTGTTTTGTACACAAACAGCACTCCAGAGTCCTGCAACAGGACCGTGGGTGAAAAATTTTTTTTTAAATGAATAAGGGGTCTTGGTGAGAATATTTCAAAGTAATGCAAATTTATAAGTAAAAATCTCCCAAACTATTGGAAGCCTTGTGAGGTTAGGTGAGGTTTCCTTCAAAAGAAAATGAGAAGGCAAGGCAAGGCAATTTTATTTGTATAGAACACTTTCAACAGAAGGGTAATTCAAGGTGCTTTACATGATTTGGTGATTTTTTTTAAAAACATAAAAGAAATACACATTACACATGATACACAATAAAGCAAGAGAAAGATTTTTAAAAAAGCAAGAGAGCATGAACACATTTTATACATATGACATCAAGCATTTACTCGAAGGCAATTCTAAACAGATGGGTTTTTAGTCTCGATTTAAAGCAGTTCAGAGTTTCAGCAGCTCTACACTCGTCAGGAAGTCTGTTCCAGATAAGGGGAGCATAGAAACTGAAAGCTGCTTCTCCATGTTTAGTTCTGAGTCTAGGGATGTTTAGTAGGCTAGAGTTGGAGGACCTGAGTGGTCTTGGTGGTTGGTACCGTGACAACAGGTCTTCAACATATTTTGGTGCTAAGCCATGTAATGATTTATAAACTAGTAAAAGTATTTTGAAGTCTATTCTCTGAGCTACAGGGAGCCAGTGTAAGGACTTTAGAACTGGGGTGATGTGCTCTACTTTCCTGGTTCTAGTGAGGACGCGAGCGGCAGCGTTCTGGATCAGCTGCAGCTGTCTGATTGACTTTTTAGGCAGACCTGTGAAGATGCTGTTGCAGTAATCAATCCGACTAAAGATAAACGCATGGATGAGTTTTTCTAGGTCGTGTTGCGACATTAGTCCTTTAATTCTAGAAATGTTCTTCAGCTGATAGAACGCTGACCTTGTTATTGCCTTTATGTGACCCTGGAGGTTCAGGTCTGAGTCCATTACTACACCTAGGTTTCGAGCCTGATCAGTAGTTTCTAGCTGTATTAATTGAAGCTGTGTGCTGACTCTTGATCGTTCCTCCTTGGGTCCAAAAATAATCACTTCAGTTTTGTTTCTATTCAGCTGGAGAACATTATGGCACATACATCCATTTATTTCGTCAATGCATTGATTTAGGGTTTGAATGGGTTCAGAGTCACCTGGTGACATTGTAATGTACAGCTGAGTATCATCCGCGTTGTTATGGTAGCTAATGAGAACTACTGACCTCTGATAGCAGCTTGCAAACAATATCAAAACAAACGATATAAATCTTGCGGAATTGAGCGCAGCCAGAGAGAGAGAGGCTTTTCTGCTGGATTTGTGATTCAAGAAAGGAGAAAATGTCTTAAACCAGGGACTGTGGACCATGTTTTGTATTGCGGATCAAATAAATGGCAGCGGTGAGTAACAACATTCCAGGGAAATTAAGTAAAAATGATTCATTGTGATGTGTTATATTCAATTTGTTAGAGAAAGTTCAGCTACAAATTAATCACATTCAGAAATATATTGCCTTGAATGGAAATATTTCAACCTACATGCAGAATCAAATAGTACTGAAAGATTTATACACAACATGAGCAGGTAAAGTGCAGCTCTGCCAACTGATTGCAGAGATCAGATCCGCTGCAGTTTGCTTATCGCCGTGGAGTTGGAGTTGAAGATGCCATCATCTACTTGCTTCAACCAACCCACTGTCATCTGGACAAAGCAGGCAGCACTGTGAGGATCATGTTCTTTGATTTCTCCAGTGCTTTTTACACAATTCAGTCTGATTTGCTTTGTCAGAAACTCCTGAAGACACAGGTGGAGTCCTCAACAATCGCCTGGATGAACAAATACCTGACAAACAGACCACAGTTTGTGAGACTGAAGGATTGTGTGTCAAACTAGGTGGTCAGCAGCACAGGAGCACCACAGGGGACAATACTCTCACCATTCCTTTTCACTCTCTACACCTCAGACTTCCAGTACAAATCAGAGAGCTGTCATCTGCAGAAATACTCAGATGACTCTGCAATTGTCGGGTGTATCAGAGATGAACAAGAAGCTGAATACAGAGAGCTGGTGGACCGCTTTGTGACATGGTGTGGAAACAATCATCTTACCTTGAATGTGAACAAAACAAAGGAGAGTTCCGGTCTAGCGAAACATGGGGTAAGTCGCATGGTTGTGAGCTCCAGCAGAATCTAACTTTTTTTTTATCATGCCGGCACGGAAATGTTCTTACACGGTCCGGAATACTCTCCCATCCTCCTTCAACCAAGTGTGTCTCAGTTTTTTACTATTATAATGCAGCTAAAAGCAAACAAAGGAGGAAACACCATACAGTCGCATTTGCAGCCTGTTGCTTCTGATGCCTCCTCGACATGTAGTAGCCCAACACTACCGCCGCAAGCTGGGACCACACTCCCCACCCCTATGGATGTTGCCGCACTCATAACAGAACTTCTTTCAGCTCTTCGTGTGGATGTTGCTGCGATTTTCAGAACAGAACTCAAGTCGGCAGTTGATGAGAATCTATCCATCATTAAGTCTGAGTTCCTCGCCTTTAAAACTGAGTTGTCCTCCAGTATTTCTGCTGTGCACCATCACGCACAATGGTGTGCAGCGCGATTTCACATCACCTGAGGAAGCTATGTCCTTTATCAAAACGCTCACCAAGTAAAGGTAAAGCCGTGAGGGTTTGTAGTTATTTACTTAGATGAATGACTTGGCCTAAAATCATCTGAAATGGCTGGTTGGGTAAAATCACTACACGAGATGCATGTCTTCATTGCAATTTTGGATCTTCGGACATTTGTAACTCTACGAGCCTATGTTTAGTTAGTTAGTTTGTTTGAATTAGGTTACTTCAGTTCCTTGATCCTTTTCGAAACATAACATAATACTTTTGCTACATGATTAGGTCTTCATAGAGATAATCCTTCACTTGTTGTTGCTTGTATACTTATGATCAATATTCAATTCAATTCAGTTTATTTATATAGCGCCAATTCACAACAGATGTCATCTCAAGGCACTTAACAAGAAGTCATTTCAATACATTTATACAAACATTCCAATCAATTAAAAAGTTTCCTATTTAAGGAATCCCAGCAGATTGCGTCAGTCATTGGCGTGAGGTTGGGCAGACTTTCCAACCACAGCAATCCTTCAGCAATCCCTCATACTGAGCAAGCATGTAGCGACGGTGGAGAGGAAAAACTCCCCTTTAACAGGAAGAAACCTCCAACAGAATCAGGCTCAGTAGGAGCGGCCATCTGCCACGACCGTCTGGGGGTTTGAGAAGACAGAGCAGAAACACAGAAGGAACAGAAGATCTGATATAAGAGTATAACTTTCTATGTTACAGAAAGTAAAAAGTTGATAACAGGACACAGTGGCTGTTCAGCCACTGGGAGCATCATCCCAGTCGATGCCCCCCGTCCAACAGGGCATTGCAGCCAAGCAGGATACCAGACCAGGTATATCTTCTATGGAGAGAAAAACACTGAGAGAACACAAAGTTAACAGTCGAAATAACAGAATTAACAGTAATACTGGAGAGTAGTAGGAGAAAAGGAAGTAGCAGAGTGAAGAAAATTGGTAAGTCTGTCCTCCAGAAGTCTAAGCCTATAGCAGCATAACTACATAGCTAGCTCAGGATGACCTAAGCCAGTCTAACTATAAGCTTTATCAAAAAGGAAAATTTTAAGCCTAGCCTTAAAAGTAAACAGAGTGTCTGCCTCACGGACTAAAGCTGGGAGCTGGTTCCACAGGAGAGGAGCCTGATAACTAAAAGATCTGCCTCCCATTCTACTTTTAGAAATCCTAGGAACTACGAGTAAACCTGCAGTCTGAGAGCAAGGTGCTCTGTTGGGAACATATGAAACAATTAGATCTCTGATGTATGATGGAGCTTGATTATTAAGGGCTTTGTATGTAAGAAGAAGGATCTTAAATTCTATTCTGGATTTAACAGGGAGCCAATGAAGGGAAGCTAAAACAGGAGAAATGTGATCTCTCTTTTTAATGTTCATCAGAACTCTTGCTGCCGCATTTTGGATCAACTGAAGGCTTTTAATGGCATTTTGTGGACTACCTGATAGTAAAGAATTACAGTAGTCCAGCCTTGAGGTAACAAATGGATGGACTAGTTTCTCAGCATCACTCCTGGACAGGATGTTTCTAATTTTAGCAATATTCCGGAGGTGAAAGAAAGAAATCCTAGAAACCTGTTTAATATGGGATTTAAATGTCAAGTCTTGGTCAAAAATAACGCAGAGGTTCTTTACGTTATTACTGGGGGCCAATTTAATGCCATCCAGATAAAGTGATTGAATAAGCAGTTTCTGTTTTAGAACTTCTCGTCCAAAGACAGCAACTTCTGTCTTGTCAGAATTTAAAAGCAAAAAGTTTATATTCATCCATGTTTTTATGTCTTCCAGACATGCCTGTAATCTGCCTAACTGACTGAGTTCATAAGGATTTATGGATAAATTTAGTTGTGTATCATCGGCATAGCTGTGGAAATTTATCCCATGCTGTCTAATGATTCTACCAATTGGGAGCATATATATGGTGAAAAGAATTGGTCCAAGCACAGAACCCTGTGGAACTCCACAAGTAACCCTTGAGAGTGAAGAAGATTTATCATTTTGATGAACAAACTGGAATCTGTCAGACAAATATGATTTAAACCAGCCTAGTGCTGTTCCTTTGATCCCTGCAACATGTTCAAGCCTTTCTAAGAGAATATTATGATCGACTGTGTCAAAAGCAGCACTGAGATCTAACAAAACCAGGACAGACAAAAGTCCATTATCTGAGACCATGAGAATATCATTAGTAACCTTCACCAGTGCTGTTTCAGTGCTATGATGAGCTCTAAAACCTGACTGAAACTCTTCAAACAGCTCGTTACTGTTTAGATGTTCACAGACTTGATTAGCAACAATTTTCTCAAGGATTTTGGATCAGAAAGGAAGGTTAGATATAGGTCTGCAATTCACTAAGTCATCTTGATCAAGGGAAGGTTTCTTGAGTAAAGGTTTAATTACAGCTATTTTAAATTCCTGCGGTACGTATCCGTTTACTAAGGATAGATTCATCATATCCAAAATGGGGCCAGGAACCAAGTGGAACACTTCCTTAAATAATTTGGTTGGAATTGGGTCCAACATACAAGTTGAAGGTTTAGATGCGGCTAATATTTTTGATAATTCCGAAAGCTCGACGGAATCAAAACAGCCTAAGCACAAATGAGGTTCTACAGTTCTTTCCGATGCTGCGTCATTTACTGAGGAAGAAGTAATCATGTTTGGGAGGATGCCAATGATTTTATTTTTAATAGAATTAATTTTATTTATGAAGAATCCTATAAAATTATCACTGCTAAGAGCTGGGGGAATAGTTGGCTCAACAGAGCTATGACTCTGTGTAAGTTTGGCAACTGTACTAAAAAGAAACCTAGGATTGTTTTTATTCGCCTCTATTAGTGATGAAAAATATGCTGTTCTAGCTTGTTGAAGGGTCTTTTTTTACAGCAGTAGACTGTTATTCCATGTTAAATAGGAATCCTCTAGATGTGTAGAGCGCCATTTTCTCTCCAACTTCCTAGTATTCTGCTTTAAAGTACGCAACTCTGCGTTTAACCAAGGAGTCAGCCTCCTATGGCTAGCCACTTTCTTTTTTAAGGGGGCTACACTATCTAATGCCAAACGCAATGAGGAAGTAATGCTGTGAACCAGATCATCAATTTCTGAAGGGTTACAGATGGAATTGCTGTCATCCACTGTTACTCTGAGACACTGAGGAAAGTAAGAATGGAACACATTCTTTAAAAATTGTTACAGCATTGTCTGATAAAGCTCTACTATAAAGAAATTTTCTTTCAGATTTAAGATGGTCAGTTAAAGTAAATTCAAAAGTTATCAAGAAGTGGTCAGACAGGACCGGGTTATGTGGGTGGACTGTTATTTCCTCACACTCAATACCGTATGTCAGTACAAGTTCCAAAGTGTGTTTACCCCAGTGGGTCGATCCCTGTACTTTTTGAGTAAAGCCAATTGAGTCTAAAATAGCATTAAAGGCTGCATTTAGGCTATCACTATCAGTATCCACATGAATATTGAAGTCCCCCACTATAATAACCCTATCAGTATTTAATACTAAATGAGATAAAAAATGTGAGATCTGATCCAAGAATTGAGAGTAAGGGCCTGGTGGACGATACAAAACCAAAAAAAAAATGGGCCTTAATGTTTTGCAACTTGGATGAGGAAAATTAAGAGTTAGATGTTCAAAAGAACTGTAGCTATGAATTGGTCTTGGACTAATTAATAAATCAGAACAAAAAATGGTTGCAACTCCTCCTCCTCGCCCAGTACTTCTAGAACTTTTAATCCATTTAATTTTGGCCGTGGGGAAGGCACTGTTTCTGTAGGGTATTTGTGTTCAGTGGGTCAGGGATGACAGTATGTTAAGTCAAATTGTTGTTTTGTTGTATTTTATCTTTTTCACTCTTAAAAATAATACTAACGACATTTTTTTATTTATTTTCTTTTATCCATCTAATTTTTGTCTGTTTATCATTGTTATAAGTCTGCATCAACGGGGCCCAACCTCACGGCAATGACTGACGCAATCTGCTGGGATTCCTTGAATAGGAAACTTTCTAACTGATTGGAATGTTTGTATAAATGTATTGAAATGACTTCTTGTTAAGAGCCTTGAGATGACATCTGTTGTGAATTGGCGCTATATAAATAAACTGAATTGAATTGAATTGAATTATTTCCGGTGCCCTTCATTTAATGTATAAAGTCACTGCTCTGCAGGGTTCGACCAGTTAGTTTAGGTTTAGCTACATCGCAAGCAGCTGTTCGGGGATGACTGCTGTCGGAGTCTGCACGGCTGTTCTCATCGTTTGGGGATGGGAACACTTGATGTGCGGGATGAGGGTGGGCTTGGATTTATGGTTCTTGTTTTGTCTCTCTGTATTGCTATTTCTACTTTTTTTCTCTCTCTCTCTTTCTCCACTCAGGGGCCTATCTTTTCATTTTCATAACCAAATAAGTTCATATGACTGACACCAACTGTCCAAACTTAGACAGTCCAGCAATTACATTTTTGTTCTGGAACATTAAAGGTATTAAAAATACCGTTAAGAGATCAAAGGTATTCTCACATCTAAAACGCTTTAATGCGGACATCGTTTTTTTGCAAGAAAGACGTGACAGGACCATGTTAGACTTAAAGCCCTTTGGGTAGGGAGTGTGTATCACTCATTCTTTGACTCAAAAGCTAGGGGAGTGGGAATTTTAATAAACAAAAGGGTTAATTTTGCTTTCTCTAACATCATTCCCGATAGGAATGGCAGATACTTGATTATATCAGGGCATCTTTGCCAGAATCCTGTGTTACTGGTAAATGTTTATGCTCCAAACTTTGACAATCCGGCTTTCATGAACAGATTATTTGCCACCTTCCCTCTCCTGGATACTCATCTCCTAATTCTGGCAGGTGATCTGAACTGCCTAATGAACCCAATTTTGGACTGTTCTAACTCTCGTACTATCACCCAGTCTTCCATGTCTAAATCAATTTCGGATTTTATGTCACAAAATGGTTTTGTAGACCCTTGGAGATTTTATAATCCTCAAACTAGGTTATATTCCTTTTTTCTCACGTTAATCAGTCTTATACTCGCATTGATTATTTTTTTATTGACAGTTCCCTAATTTCAAAGTGACATCTTCTGAATATCACTCAATTGTTATTTCGAATCACGCTCCCCTCACTCTTGATCTATGTTTCCCTAACCTAACTAGTTTCTCTTCTCCCTGGAGGTTCAATACTCTGCTACTCGCTGATGATGAGTTCAACACCTTTATTGCATCTTCTATTGATGATTTTATAGCCATTAATAAGAACGACTCCATCTCAAACTCACTTTTGTGGGAATCACTGAAAGCCTATTTACGAAGGTCAAATAATTTCTTATTCGGTACATCACAAAAAAATGTGTAAAGCCAAGAGAAATGATCTATTAATTAAGATTATTAATATTGACAGACAAATTGCTACTAGCCCCTCCCAAGTTCTTATCAAACAGCGACTTGACCTTCAGGTTAAACTTGTCACGTGCTGTGTGGAGAATGGACCCAAACGCACTCGCTGAAGGAAGGTGCAGGATGTTTATTAAAGTGAAGTCGTGGTGATGATGGTGGTGGCGATGATGGTAGGAACGGAAACACTGGACATCGGGCAGGGAAGGAAGACAGCAGGAAGACGACACACCATGGGGATTGACAAATACTACTAGGAGGACTACTAGGAGGAAGGAGGAAGGAGGAAGGAGGAAGGAGGAAGGATGATCCGGCCGGGAGTGAAAGGAAGTGAGGGGTCTTAAAGGCAGGAGGTGAGTAGGATCAGGTGTGGATGATGAGACAGACAGGTGAAGACAATCAGGCAGGAATAGGGCAGCGTGACAAAACTGGACCTCCTTGTGACAACTGACGCGGAACAACTTTTATTAAGATCTCGAGCCAGTTATTACGAGCATGGTGACAACCCTAGTAGGCTACTTGCTCATCAGTTGAAACGTCAATCCGCCTCTCGATTAATTCCACAAATTAAAGATCAATTTGGCAACCTTGCCTCTTATCCTACTTCTATTAACAATATTTTCAAGAACTTCTACTCCTTCCTTTATGAGTCTGAAGCATCATCGGACACAGCGGAAATGAATTATTTTCTTCAGAATCTTGACATCCCTACTGTTGATCCTCACACTGCTGATGAGCTCGATGCACCTCTGAGTTTGGAAAATATTGTCTTCTATCAAAACCATGCAAAACAAAAAAGCTCCTGGTCCTGATAGATACCCTGTTGAATTTTTAAAGAAATTTGTGAACAAACTGGCCCCAATTCTCCTGTCTGTTTATAATGAGTCCCTCAAACGTGGAATATTGCCCCCCACTCTAACTCAGGCATCAATATCCCTTTTACTGAAAAAAGACAAAGATCCTACATCCTGTGCCTTGTATAGACCTCTGTCGCTTCTTAATGTTGATGTCAAGATTTTGGCCAAACTTTTAGCAACTCGCCTCGAAAAGGTTCTTCGTCTAATTATATCAGAGGATCAGAAGGGTTTAATTAAAGGTCGGCAGCTGTTTTTTAATGTTCGAACACTCTTTAATGCGATTTTCTCTGGTCATTCTTCTTCAACTCCTGAAGTTGTCATTTCGATCGATGCTGAAAAAGCATTTGATCGAGTAGAGTGGCATTACCTTTTTGAGACTCTTAAGAAATTTGGCTTTGGTGACAGATTCATATCCTGGATCAGACTTCTTTATACCACTCCAAAAGCTAGTGTTCATACAAACAGTTCTCGATCTGATTATTTCGTGCTCTCTCGTGGCACCAGACAGGGGTGTACCCTTTCTCCTTTGCTTTTTGCATTGGCCATACAACCCCTGTCAATAGCGTTAAAGTCGCTTCCTCTATTTTGTGGCATCTCTCGTTCAGGTACCGAATTAAAAGTTTCCTTGTATACGGATGACCTTCTTTTGTTTGTATCAGAACCTCTTACTAGCATTTCGTCAATTTTATTTACATTGAAGAGATTTGGCTCTTTTTCAGGCTATAAAGTGAATCTCCTTAAAAGTGAATGTTTCCCTATAAACCATTTATCGTTTACTCTTCAACAGTCTGATATTCCTTTCAAGCCGAGCCCATGTGGGTTCAGGTATTTGGGCATCAACGTGACCCGCACTCTACCGTCTCTCTATTCTGCCAATTTTTTTCCCCTGGTCGCGCAGATTAAGGAGGACTTCCAGAGGTGGAATTCGCTTCCTCGTTCATTGATAGGTAGGATCAATGTTGTGAAAATGAATGTCTTGCCAAGGTTTCTTTTTGTGTTTCATTGTATTCCTTTATTTTTGCCCAAAAGTTTTTTCAATAGCTTAGATCAAATCATAACATCCTTTTTATGGGCCGGAAAACACCCCAGATTAGGGAAGTCGATATTGCAAAGTTTTAGATCTGATGGTGGCCTTGCCTTACCAAATTTTCAACTGTATTATTGGTCAGTTCAAATTCATAAATCGGTTTATTGGCTCCATTCCTCACAACCATTATGGATTAGGCTAGAGACTCAGTCTTTTAGTTTTTCTTCTCCTGCAGCCGCACTCACATCCTCACTACCTCTCAACTTTTCCAGCTTTATAAAGAATCCTTTGGTGCTATCTACACTAAAGATTTTTTATCAGTGCAGGTGCCACTTTGAGTTCTTTTCTGCATCTACCTTAATGCCTCTAATTAACAACCCCCTTTTCCCCCCATCCCTTACCAGTGGTTCCTATTTTCAAATTAGACATTGTGCTTCCTCTGTTTTTCCAAGCTATCCTTCTTTGACTAACATCCAACCATGGGAAGACATTCTGACTCTAGAACCCTATCAAAAATCACTGATATCTAAGATTTACAATTTACTTATGCCTTTTGATAATCAATTGATTGCCAAAACCAAAAATGCTTGGGAACATGAGCTTTCAGTCAATTTGTACAGATAGTTGGTGGGATACAGCTGTGCACGCTATACGTTTATCTTCTCCATCTGCTAGACTCCAACTTATACAGTTCAAGGTGTTGCACAGAATTCACTACAGCAAATCTAAATTATCTAAAATTTATCCAACCATCGTTGACCTCTATGACAGATGCCATGCTCCCTCTTGTAATTTGAGTCACATGTTCTTCTTTTGTCCCAGCCTACACAAATTTTGGGCGTATTTCTTCACAACACTGACAAAGGTTCTGGGGACTCAGATAAAGATTGATCCCTACATGGAATCTCCCCCAGTCAACCTCAAATTTCTTCTTCACACTCAGAGGTGATAGCTTTTACTTCCCTTTTAGCCAGGTGTCGTATCCTACTCCTCTGGAGGTCCTCCAATCCACCATCTATATCACTGTGGCTTAAAGATGTCATGTTCTTTCTCAAATTAGAGAAAATAACCTTGACAGTAAAAGGATGTTCGAATATTTTTTTTATAAAATGGCAACCTTTCTTAAATTACTTTAACTCTTTGCCATCCTTGCCCCAGGATGACTCCTCCGTTCTATTTTTGTTTGATCAACTATTTTCCCCCCCATTCTATTTATTGTATTTCTTTATTTTTATTATTTATTCATTATTATTATTATTATTTTGCATTTTTTTTATTATAGTGTACACGACTACTTTCTGTACTGCAGAGACTGTTCAATCCGTAAAAAAAAAAAGGGATTTCATTTGTATTCCGTCTACAGCTGTAATCTTCTTGTTTGTCTTATCCCAAATAAAAAACATTGAAGAAAAAAAACAAAAACAAAGGAGATAATTGTAGATTTCAGAAGAAACAGGGATAAGTCAAACACTGTTTTTATCATGGGAGAAGAAGTGGAGGTGGTTGAGGAGTATAAATACCTCAGAGTTCACCTTGACAACAGACTGGACTGGAGACTGAACTGTGAAACCGTCTACAAGAAGGGACAGAGCAGACTGTACTTCTTGAGGAAGCTTAGGTCCTTCAAGGTTTGTAGCAAGATGCTGCAGATCTTCTACAAGTCTGTTGTGGAGAGTGTAATCTCTTCAGCCGTCATCTGTTGGGGTAGCAGCATCAGAGCCAGGGATTTAAAAAGGCTAAACAACCTGATAAAGAAGGCTGGTTCTGTTCTGGGGAAAACTGTGGAACATCTGGAGATGATGATGCAAAGAAGGATTCTTCATAAAATCAATAAGATTATGGACAACCCTGAGCATCCTCTTAATGAGACTATCCTGCAACAACAGAGCGTCTTCAGTCGGAGGCTTCTTCAGTTTCGCTGAAACACAGACCGCTACAGGAAATCCTTCCTGCCCACAGCCATCATCATCTACAACAACTCCTTAAATAATTAATTATATGAGCTACAACAACACTTAATTTCCCTCTGGGATCAATAAAGTATTTTTGAATTTGAATTCTAAAAATGAAGATGCCTCGCTCATTCACACAAACACACAGCAGGATCATGACTATTTTATAGTGTATTGTGTCAGTATGTGTTGTCTTGGCTCGGGTCACTGGTTTTTAATCAACAACTCAGGTGAGTATGTGTGCCACCGGTGGAACTGTAAATTGGCATCTGTGTCCCTTTCTGCTAAACTTTCACCTTCTGATTAGTTGCAGGGCTGTGCTGTCACTCTGTCACCACCTGTATGTGCGACCCTGTCCACACGCATCCATGCTTGTGTGCAGACGTGTTAAAGCATACCTAATGTATATACCCGAATCACAGTTTGGCACAACTCTTCCCAAAATAAAGACAAATATGTTGACAGATTTCTGGTTGCATCAGAACTGACAAGCCATCCAAATCCCCTAAGCTGCGTCACCTTCTTTACTCCTCCTCTTACCTTCCAGGCTTTACTGGGCCCACACAAACCAAAATGTGGGTCACCAACCACGGCAACTGGATGGTCTGGCTGTGTGCTGGTTATGCTTGTATTTTTGTGGTGGCTTTGTTTATTGAAGTAAAGGAAATGTTCAAATGGAAAGGTAGGGGTTTTATCTTTTATGCCCATAAGATGGCTTCTCAGTCATGAAAAGTTTTTTCTAGGTTTTACCCAATGTTAAAGTAGATCATCTTTCTGTGGTTTCAGAAACACCTCCAGTCAGTAATGGTACCTGTATAATAACATTGTGAATAAAATATTATATAAAAATAAGCTTCTACTAAAGAATAAATAAGATAAAGTATTCATGAGGGGCAAACTCTGTACCTCTGTTTCTGGGCATTGTTTGTCCAGGAATTTAAACTTTTGAATGCAACACAAATTGCACTAGTGTTATAATTTGACAAGAGTGGTAAGGCTTTGAATTCAAACCCCTTACTCGGATGCCTCTAAATTAAATCTAGTGCACTTACTTGCCTTCAGAAGTCACCTAATAAGTAAATACAGTCCAGATGTGTGTAATTTAATTTCAATCTAAATCCATCTGTTGTGTTGGCCTCAGAGGTTTCTTAGAGAACAACATTAGTGAACAAACTGCTTCTAAACAGATAAACGGTGCAAGGGCAGAATTATTCAGAGAAACAGCCAACGAAAGAAATGCGTTTTTTTTAAACTAACACTGCACATCACCCTGGAAACACCCTCCCCATGGTGAAACATGGCGGTGAAAGTATCACGTTGTCGGGATGTGATTCTTAGCAGCAACAGGGAATCTGATTAGACTAGGAGGAGGAATGGAGCTAAACAGAGGACAGTCAAGGAAGAAAACCAATTAGAGGCTGCAGAAGACTTCAGATTGTGGTTGCTTTGCAAAGACAAATGGGCACACATGATAGTTTGTTAGGAGGAAATACATGCCCCAAAACACTTACAGCTATATTAGCAAAAAAATAAAATAAAGGATACATTCCTAGAAAATACACACTTTTCCAAAAATTTTGAAAACGTTGATCATTCTAGTTATAGTAGTTTAATAGTCATTTGAATTGACTGGGAAATGTGTTCAACATCTTCAGTCATTCTCATGTGTTTTGCAAATCACTGATTTTATTCCAACATATACTTCAGGTTTTTTGTTTAATAGTTGGCATGAAAACATAAGTGAAACAGAACTCTATAGCCACAATAAATATATTTACCCTGATTTCATTTCGATTAGCAAACATGCAGTATTATTTTAAAGCAGCGATCACAAATGTCTAAAAATAAATATGTACTGAAAAAGGCTGTCTGACAGAAACACAGATAAAGCATGTGTGTTAGTTTTTGCAATGTGTTGTCATGGTAACCTAAACATTAGTTACAGGGAAGTTAGCTTGAACTGTTTTGAGCATTTAGTGACTCTTGTAAGAGCATCGTGACATTTGAGGTCATTTAAAGCTAATGACAGACAGACATAACTTGTTTTCTTCTGTTTCCTGGTTTTTAGTCAATCGAAAACATTTCCAGAAAGCAGAGTTAGTAGAAGAAAGATGGTGAATCTATTGTTTGGCAAAGAAATCAAGCCATTCACACAATGTTGAAGGACATCATGATCTGTTGCCTCTAAAACCGTTGTACCTATATTATATAACTATGTACCATAATCCCATGCAAAGTTTTCTCTTATTGTAGACACAAACTATTTACTGCAACCGGAACTGGCAATGGATAAAAATCGTGAAATCCTGGGAGAATGAGAACTGTAATTAATGTGATCTAATGTGGTAATTGATTGTTACAGAACATTAGCAAAGCCTCATCTCACTGAAGCTGTAATGTGATGAGAAACTATGAAGAGAACAAAGGATCCTCTCAGATTCTCTTATATAATTTTATCCAGATTACAAAAGAGCAGTTGCTGATTTAAATCTGAGGAGCAGTCATAGACAGTGGAAGTATTTAACGTACATCACATCAGAGTTTTGCAACAATGAATTCAACCGTCCCTATTAAACACTGACCAAACATTTTTTTATCTGGATAACAGAGGTAACGTGATGTTTGCAAGTTCATCCATCTCAAGAACTGGCTCTAAATTCAGACAACACAGATAAAAAAGAAACTGCATTTCATATTCATAGTTCTCCACTAAACAATTTCAAAGCAAATATTTTATCCTAACATGAGTTTATTCACTGACAATTATTTCAATAGATAAATAAAAGATCAAATATAAAAGTTATTAAATACTGGTAGATTACATCTTCGATTAATCACCATGGTAACTGCATTATCATGTTACAGATTTTATACTAAAAAATGTTGCACATCTGTCTTTCTGTAACATTTAATGCAATTTAATGGAAAAATACTTTATTCATCCCAGTGGGAAATTAAGTACATATGGTTGCATACACATGGTTTCATTTACTTAAGGTTGCATATTCACATTTGCAACCTTAAGCCAATAACATTCTAAAATCACTTTATGCATCTGATATTGTAGCATAAGTAATGTGATGTTCAGCTAACTCAGACATTTTGACGAAGTTCCATTGTGCTTTACACACCACAAATATACTCAAGTGCTATAGATGTTTTGTAAATGCACGCCTAATCCCATGCTACACCACTCAGATTCTCTGTCTGCACGGATGAAGATTCCCTCAATTTGGCATTCAACATGCTTGGACTGGTAGATGTTACAGAAAAGCTGAAACTATTTTCCAATTAATTTGGCCAAAAGTTACCTCCGCCAAGGAGGCTGGGGGGGTTGGTCTGCGCTCTCTCTGAGTGCCTTTCTAGTTATTTTATGTGTTGAGCATTTAACTTTCCAAAATGGTCAGGTGATCATGAAGGATCGAAAGAAAAAAAAATTAGAATGTACTGTGGTAAGAAAGCAACTTACTTCTTTACTTCCTTACTCCACTGTGAGCTTAAAATGTGTTTTAAGATATGTCAACATACATGGCAAGATACAAATCAGCTTTACTGTTTTGTTACCAAAAAACAAAAACATCTGAAATTCTGACTGAAAGTAGCCAATCTGCCCTACATTTTTTTAAGCAACTTGAGGTTGATATTTTAATTGTAACATTTTATTTTTCTTCTCTTCTTTTTGACATGTCAAGTTTAATCTTAAAAACTAAGGACATGTCGTCACAATATTTTCCTGCCTGGATGGTTAGTGCTTGTAAAAGTAGGTTTTGGTGAGGGAAAGAACTTGTTTGTATCAATAAATGATGTCCTCAAATAGTGTAGTGCAGTGTAGTTTACAACACAGGCGACTGTCTACTGTCGCTATATGTTCGTCCAGGAGAAGTGAATGCTGCAAGTTAACGACTCGATGCAATCTGCTGGGATTCCTTAGATAGAAAACTGTTAAACTGATTGGATTGTATGTATGATTGAATTGAAATGACTTTTCCTCTAAAGTGCCTTGAGATGAGATCTGTTGTGAATTGGCGCTATATAAATAACCTGAATTGATTTGAATAGTACAAGACCAAGAGGCTCGCACACAGCAAGCAACCATACAACACCCAAGAGAACAAACAACCAATCACAGCCGTTTACTGTCAAACTGAATGATGTTAAATGGTTTAATACTGTCACAGCGAGCACCCCTCAGTTCAAGTTCCTCAGCCGAAAAATAGTTTTTTAGATAAAAGGTTCACAGAAAATTGTATGTAGGCAACTTCATGCACAACATTGGTGGACTTAATGTGCAACATTTCATTAATACAAGCTGAGTCAAGTCAAGTTTAGAGTTTTCTATCATCAAATAAATTTGAAGAACCTGATTGACAAAATTACAATAAAACAACACAACATGGTAAAAAATGTGAAGTTTTTTGTTTACTAAATAGTCTAAAATCTGATCAGACAACTTAAACTGAAAAAAAAAAAATATATATATACAGTACAGTATATACAGTACTATGCAAATGTTTTAGGTAAGTGTGAAAAAATGCTGTAACAAAGAATGCTTTCAGAAATATAAATAACGATTGCTTATTTATATCAATTTACAAAATGCAAAGTGAGCAAACAAAAGAAAAATCCAAATCAAATCAATATTTGGTGTTACTACCTTTTGCCTTCAAACCAGCATCAATTCCTATAGGTACACTTGCAAAAAGTCAGGGATTTTGTAGGATTTTGATGTTCCACAGGATGTAGTCAGGTGTATGACAACCAATAATACCAAACAGGAGCTAATGATCATCAATGTCACACGTAGGTTCAAACAAAGTCATTAACTGAAACAGAAACAGCTGTGTAGGAGGCTTAAAACTGAGTGAGGAACAACCAAACTCTGCTACCACGGTGAGGTTGTGGAAGATAATTTCATGTCATGGAAAGATTGAGCACAACAACAAGACACAAGGTAGTTATACTGCATCAGCAAGGTCTCTCCAAGACAAAGATTTCAAAGCAGACTGGGGTCTCTAGAAGCACAAAGAAACGGGCAACGTTGAGGATCATAGATGCAATGGTCGGCCAAGGAAACTTGATGAAAGACATCTTATTACCTTTCGAAATCAGAAGTCAAAATGATGAGTCAAAATATGAAATATTTGGCTGAAGCAGACAACAGTTTGTTTGTATAAGCACTGGAGAGCGGTACAATAATGGGTGTCTGCAGGCAACAGCTAAGCATGGTGGAGGTTCGTTGAACGTTTGGGGCTGCATTTCTGCTAATGGAGTTGGAGATTTGGTCAGGATTAATGGTGTTCTCAATGCTGAGAAATACAGGCAGTTACTTATTCATCATGCAGTACCATCAGAGAGACGTATGATTGGCCTGGATTTAACTATCTTCAGTGTAAAGAAGAACAAGAAGTCCTGGAAGTGATTGTGTGGCCCCCACAGAGCCCTGATCTCATCATGGAGTGTGTCTGGGATTACATGAAGAGACAGAAGGATGTGAGGAAGTCTACATCCACAGAAGATCTGTGGTTAGTTCTCCAAGATGTTTGGAACAACCTACTAGCCGAGTTCCTTCAAGAACTGTGTGAAAGTGTACCTAGAAGAATTGATGCTGTTTTGAAGGCAAAGGGTGGTCACACCAAATATTGATTTGATTTAGATTTCTCTTTTGTTCATTCACTGCTTTTTGTTGATTAATGAAAATAAATGATTAACACTTCAATTTTTGAAAGCATTCTTAGTTTACAGCATTTTTTTCACACCAGCCTAAAACTTTTGCACAGTACTGTATATATATATATATATATATATATATATATATATATATATATATATATATATATATATATATATATATGTATATATATATATACAGTACTGACAACTTAAACTAAAAAAATAATAATAATATATATACAGTACTGACAACTTAATATATATATATATATATATATATATATATATACGATTTGACGTGACTGCATGATTTAGTTGAAGTTTCTGTACTGTCTTTTTAATCATTTGGCTGAGATAGACTCACCTTTAGCTCGAGCATACTTCCTTTTACTGAGGAGTTAATGGTTTATTCAATGACTTCATAGTTCCCAGGTTTTGCAGACAGGGACTGTTTTTTGATGGGTCATATGGCTCATCACTCAGAGTGCCATCCTGTCAGGGGGTGGCACGAGCATTTGGAGGGGTAAAAGGGAGTTTGTAGCCCTTGAAAATGTTAGAGCGGTAAGAAAATATGACTGGCTAATACGCTGAAGTTGGTATGCTATATTTAAAGAGGTCATCACCTGAAATGTTCATTTTTTCCATGTGGAAACATGTATAATACGGTTTCCTAATGATTTTACACTGGGCAGTAAGCCAATATTCAAAAGTGGAGCATATGTTTACCGTTGGCTTCTCTAACCACCCCACATGCGCTTCAAGTGCATGCGCCCTCAAAAACGTGGTTTTGATTTCTGTGCCGGTTTTACGTCATAACGGCAGGATTTGACCATTTATGAACATAGCAGACCAACGCTGCTGGAGCTCGCCCCGCCCCTCTCACCCTCACATTCAGCCGAGCCCCGCCGCCATTACTGAAGAAGACTACATCGCTGTTATTGTAATAATCGACAAACCTATTTGGTAGAAACTAACAAGCGTTTTATCACGTTATTAATCAAATGGTTGCCCTTAGCATTCCGATACATTGTGCTGTAGACATCCTTCCATCTGTTCGACATCTTCACTTTCCAGCTCTGGTTCGGAGTCGGGCTCGTTCATAAACTGTTGGATTCCATAGGTCGCGGCGAGGTCGCCTTCATTCATAACCTTAGCCATGTTGTTTTTTTGGAGAGTGTTGCAGTGGAGCGTCATCCCCCCTCCTTCCTACGACCAATCAACGCAATCCTCATTTGCATTATTATAATGAACATCTGGGAACGCCGAAATATCGCGTGCACTCTCACGAGACAATACAGGTTTTACTGAATGGGTCAGAAAAGCACCTTCAAACAAAACTTTTTGACTAGAATTTATTTTAAAGGCGTGAAAGACTATGATAGGGAGTAGTTATTCACTTTAGTAACAGGTGATGGACTTGGCTGCATTTGATTATTTTTAGTTCAAAACATAAAACAAATGTTTACTGGTCAAAACTGAAGTTGATTAATCTGTCTGAAACAGTGATTCTTTAAAGCAAAGTTCATTAAATCTTTTGATGGTATTTATAATTTTCTGCGCCTAATTTCATATTAGGAACACCTTTGATTACTGGAGGCAAATAATGGTTCACCCTGGGTGCCATTCATGCAAGAAACACCACTGATTGTAGATGGAAAAACAAGCTCAGAACATGAACAGCATTCATCATTTCAGCTGATTTGATGTATTCTGTAAGAGCTTTCCTCTTGCCCCTTTAGCAAGGAGGCGGGCGTCTCCTACTCAATACGTCTCCTGCTCTTACTACCCAATTATTTTATCTGGTTTAGTGAAATAAGCAAAAACTGGAGAAGCAAAAACTTTATTTGTGGATTTATTAAAGGGTTAAGCCCTGACACAAAAATCTAAAGCAGTCAAGTAAGACGATAGACGGCCGTGGATGCTTGGAACCTCCTCTGATCGAGCAGCAATACAAAACCCCGAATTCTCCTCTGCAGTTTCCTTTGTTCCCTCTGTGGTCTCGCCTGGAACCATTCCAAACCCGTTTTAACTTTCAGCCTCAATGCATGCATTCCTACAGTCCTACACATTCTCTCCTGGGATCATACAGAATGACTATATTCTAACTAGCCTCAGTACAGTGTTCTGCAATATTCTGTAATACCCTACAATTTCCTAACCTGTTCAAGACATCTGTTGTTTATGGTTTGTTCAGATGCTACCGTTCAACCCAAATGGTGATGTGCTTTGAAACAGCTTCCCTTTTTTAGTCTGTCTTTAGTTGTACAGTAACGTATAGTTTACCGTTTAGCATTCAGACTGTAGTCAAACTGCAATTTCTCTGGGCATTTCATGGCCTGACCTAATGGTGGACTTGCTTTGTTTCCTATCCTTAGGTGAATTTTATCTGTCTTGAATGTTGCAACTTCTGAATTATCCCTTATATGAATCTTGCATTGTAATTTGTTTGTATATGTCCTCATGATTTCTGTAATCTTCCCAGGTTGGTGGGCAGCAACAATTTATTCGTTAGGATTATTGCTGATTTCTTTCCTTATTTCAGTTATGCCAGCACAAACCTCTGAGGTTGAACTTGCCAAAGCTTAAGAACTATTTATGCTTAAATGGTATTTAATTATTACACTGATGAGTTATAAAAACAATCTGACTTAAATGTTTTTATTTAATGTAGACCGCGTCACTTACAACTTCTATCTACCACACCTTGCTACTGCTATTTACTCAGTAGCAGGGTTCTCTGAACTCTTCCAGAGGCATCGTCTGAAATTCTAATGAAGCTCAGCCAACACTCTATAAACACCATCCAGCCTGAAGACAAGTGCAGATTTTGTTGGAGATTAAATGTCTAAATCAGCAAGTTGTTTGAGCGAGGAGCCAAGAGAAGAGAGCGTAACGCTTCAAGGCAGTGAGTCAAAGAGGAATGAGCAGCAGAGAGAAGGTAGAGATAAAACCAAATCTTAGATTGGTCCAGCTAAAAAAAAAGAGACAGAGAGAGAGAGAGAAGGACGAGGCTAAGAGAAAAAAGTGTTGAAAACTTTTAAAAGTAAAGAAAGGGGAGCTTTTTATGCAACGTTTAAGTCTTTGTGGTGCGATCCGAATGTGGAGTAAGCAGAGAAATGCTCCATTTGTCCAAACGGCTTCACAATCACTTTGAGATCGGAATTGATTTGAAGGAATGAATATCATTTTCTGATGCATCTACAAATAGAGTTCACTTAAACGTGTCATTCATGCAGCTCCTATGTGATCTGAACTCACGTATCCTGATGATTGTCTCTATGATTCCTCCCCAAAACAGTCCCAGAAAACTACAGATTCATATTCGAGGTTTTGGGAATCAAAACCAGAACATGTCACGCAAACTGGACAGATGGAGCTTTTATCAACTCAAGATGCGTTTAGGTGATGACAAACAGGGTTATGTGGAACAGTCTCTGCAATACATCGTCACACCTACAGATAGTTCAGGAGAGAAGTGGCTGAGTGTGAACAAGCGGCCCTTGGCTGTAGCTGTCAGGTCAGTTGTTCTCTGTGTGCTACTGAGGGCTACACATACAGTTTCAGCTTTAGTAGCGAAACAGAAGAGCAACTTTAGACATCAATTTTGAAGAGTTGCCACGAATTCTCAATTGGATTTAGGTCTGGACTTTGACTGGGCCATTCTTACAAATCAAAATGCTGTGAGCGAAACCGTTTCGCTTCATGTTTGGGATTATTGTTGGACTGGAAGCGAAGCCTCCATCCCAGTCTGAAGTCTTTTGTCTCTAAAATGTTTTCTCACAGGATGGTTCTGTATTTAGCTGTATCCGTCTTCCCAATAAACTTTGACCAGCTTAGAAAACATCCTCAAGGCATGATGCAGCCACCACCATGCTTCAACCTCTAATCAGTATGTCCAGGGTTACATTCAATATCAGTTTCCCAGCTATTGTTTAATGGAAAGACTCATCTTTAAACTGGAAAGTCGTGAGTTGGATTTTAGCCTCCCACATGTCGATGTCGATGTGCCCTTTGGCAAGGCACTTGACCCCAAGTTGTCTTCGAATCTGTGTATCCATGCATGAATGAGTGAGCACTGTGAGTGCTGGGGGGATGTGACTCATTGTGTAATGCTTCCTCTGCCAAAATACTCTCACCTGAGCTATCGAACTGTACAGCTCCTCCAGAGTCAGGGGTCTCTTGACTTTTTCTCTGATTAATCCCTTGCCCAGACAATGAGCTTAGGTGCACTGCCACATCTTAGTAGATATTCACTGCTGTTATCTCAACTTTAATTACAGATCAGGTGACTTCTGAAGGCAATTGGTCGCAGCGGACTTTATTTAAGGATATCCCTTTAAAAGGAGCTGAATACATACATGTACACTCCACACATTTTAGATTTTTATCTTTGAAAATCTCTGAAAACCATCTGTCATTGTCGTTCCACTTCACACATATGTGCTACTTTCTTTTGGTCAGTCACGTAGAATCCCAAAAAAATAAAACCATGGTTTGTGGTAGAACCGTGACAAGATGTGGAGAGGTTCAAGGGTCATAAATACTGCAAGTCACAGGAAATTTTGTCTGGAGTTGATTTTAACAGATCATACACTGTTTTCACCCTTTTTGTGGAAATATATTAACGGAAATACCCCACACAAGAAAGAATAAAAATATGAATGTCCATAAATATATTTTAGTAAGTGAATGCACAGTCACATTTCTAGTGTTTAAAAATATTTTCCTGCAACTGGAACACATCAAGAGCCATAGAGTCTAAATGTGGCCATATTGCACAGATGTTCTGCAGTTAAAAGACCTCCGGTCATATTCAGCCGGCTGAAAATGTATCGTTCAAAAAAATAAAAAATACTGAAGGACACACATGGACACTGACTACTTTTCATTAAATCAATTTCTGAGAACTGCAACGTTTATCAAAGAACTTGCAGCATATTTTCTCTATTTTATGGGTTACTCTGCTTAGATTAAAAAAAAAAAACTGTAATTGATTTAAAGTAGGACATGGTGGGCCATACCTAAAAGTGAAGGACAAATAGGTGTTGGCAAGGAAAAGATTTATCGGTGCATTCTTTAAGATGTTAAGATCAGGGCAAATCAAAGATAAAATATGTCATTTAAATATAAATATAGTCAGTTTTTTGCTTTTAAAGGGGCAGTTAAGGTTTTGGGTTTGAATCCTGCCATTGAAAATGGATGGATTTCTTTTTAAGAAAACGGAGAAAAAGAATAAAGAAAAAAATTTTAACCTCTAAACTCATTTTTTCTCACAAAACTTTTTAGGACTAAAAGAACTCTGCTTATGATAATTGGAAGGTCCCTAACCGAACTCCATCTATGGCCACATAAAACTATGGACCGATTAAAGAGGGCAGAATGTTTCAGTAAATAAGAATGGAAATAATTTATAGATCTGGGGGGGATTAGGGTACCCTGATGGATAAACAAATTTACTTGGGATATTGTCTCATTAAAAAAAAATATGTATAAATTAAATTCTTGAAGTAATAAAACTTGTAAACAGCTGATGTCTTTGTACCTCTTTAAATCAAATACCAGTTCAATATAAAGTTCAAGCTATTAAATTCAGTCAATAATCTTTTGATCTACTGTGTATATGGGTCTACAGGATGCTGACAGACCTGTTGAAGCAGCAGGGAAGTGAGGCGAGCTCAGTGGAAAACGCTACGGGCGGTTCGCCCAGCGGAGGGAGAGCCAACGGCGTCTCAGCCAGGATGCCTCGCAGTAGGAGTGGTGAGTGCAGAATGACTGTCTGGCAGCATCATCTCACAAATCCAACCTTTAGTTAAATACATTTATTTAACGGGACGGGGGGGACGGGGACGGGGAGGACGGGGGGCACAACGAACTCAACAGTGATCAAATTATTGTTTTTTATATATATATATAATTATTTCCTTTAGACAGATCTAGTTGAAGCCGTTTCTTTTTAAAATTATTTCTTTATAGATTCTCTATATTTCTAGACTGTTCAGAATATAAAGGAATTTTTATTTAGTAATTTTTTACTACTTGTCTCTGTAAGGACTCATTTTTTTAGCTATTCTAAAAGGGAAAAACAAGAGAAAGTAGCATTCAAGTATCTACAGTCAGACTAATAATTTAAAGGGGTGAAACAACTTTAAATGTGACAAATAAGGCTGGAAAGAGACTTGACTTCATCTTGCCACCACACAAAGAGAGGATCATGGTAATGGCAAGGGTCTCCATAACAACCATTTATTTTAAGGGGCTTTCTGTATAACTTTAACAATGTTGTTTGTAATTGTAAACGGTACTGGAGGTGGAGGTAACGCAATCTGTATATACGGGTAAAAAAAAGACTGAAAGGTTTAGGAAAAGGGATTTTAAAAAATATATCTGCACAGAGTCACTGTTAATAATACGTCCAATAAATATATATATTGGAAAGCAAGGCAGCATGACTTTATAGAAGCTCATTAAGCTGCTTTTCCTGGAAATAGCAAAACAAATCCCCACCATCATGCATTTACTGTCTCTCTGCAGGTTTTCACCACAACAAGCTTGTCCACTGCTTATTGTGTGAAACGATGTGAAGAATTAAAAGTGGCAAGGCTGAATATCTGGGGGTTTTCATGAAAAAATACCCATGTTCTTGGTAAAATAATTTGCTATTGTTATTTAGATCTAGTAACCTTACAGAAGGTTCAGTGTGGCTAAATATTAGTCTTTTGACTCTTTGCTGGAACTACTCAGTAGAGGTAATCAAGCATTGTTCTGAACATCTAATCTCTTTTAAATCTAACAGAATTGAGCTGGAATTTCAGATAGTTCAGATAAAATCCATCAAGTTCAATAACATGTTTCTTTAAAAAGAAAGACATCGAGGCTGTGCAACCAAATAATCACAAACTTCAAATTAAACAAGCATTTTTTTAACCTTTTCATCTCCAGAGCTTATATGCAATTCTATTATAATATGAAAAAAGAACTTTCATGAGATGGACTTAAAGATCTAAAATTCATTCCAGATTCACAATATTACCATTTCTCTCAAACATTGTTCACAAATCAGTCTAAATGTGTGATAGTGAGCACTTCTGCTTTGCTGAGATAATCCATCCCACCTCACAGGTGGGCCACATCAAGATGCTGATCTGACATCATGATTAGTGCACAGGTGTACCTTATACTGCCCACAATAAAAGGCCACCCTGGAATGTGCGGTTTTTTGCTTTATTGGGGGTCTGGGGACTCAGAACCGGTCAGTATCTGGTGTGACCATCATTTGCCTCATGCAGTGCAACACATCTTCTTCACATTGAGTTTATCAGATTGTCAATTGTGGCCTGTGGAATGTTGGTCCACTCCTCTTCAATGGCTGTGCGAAGTTGTTGGATATTAGTGGGAACTGGTACACGCTGTCGTATACGCCGGTCAAGCACGTCCCAAACATGCTCAATAGGTGACATGTCCGGTGAGTATGCTGGCCATGCAAGAACTGGGACATTTTCAGCTTCCAAGAAGAACCAATTGTTTCAGCAGCTGTCTGAGTGGCTGGTCTAAAACGATCTTGGAGGTGACCCTGCTGGATGTGGAGGTCCTGGGCTGGTGTGGTTACACGTGGTCTGCAGTTGTGAGGCCGGTTGGATGTACTGACATATTCTCTGAAACGCCTTTGGAGACGACTTATGGTGGAGAAATGAACATCCAATGCACGAGAAACAGATCTGGTTGACATTCCTGCTGTCAGCATGCCAATTGTACGCTCCCTCAATGCTTGTGGCATCTGTGGCATTTTGCTGTGAGACAAAACTGCAAATTCCAGGGTGGCCTTTTATTGTGGGCAGTATAAGGTACACCTGTGCACTAATCATGATGTCAGATCAGCATCTTGATGTGGCACACCTGTGAGGTGGGATGGATTATCTCAGCAAAGCAGAAGTGCTCACTATCACACATTTAGACAGATTTGTGAACAATGTTTGAGAGAAATGGTAATATTGTGTATCTGGAATGAATTTTAGATCTTTTAGTCAATCTCCTGAAAAATGGGAGCAGAAACAAAGGTGTTGCGTTTATATTTTTGTTGAGTGTATATATATATATATATATATATATATATATATATATATATATATATATATATATATATATATATATATATATATATAAAACTCAGCAAAAAAAGAAACGTCCTCTGACTTTCAACTGTTTTTACTTTCAGTAAACTTAATGTGTGTAAATATTTGTATGAACACTAAAAGAGTCAAGACCATAAGACATAAACTAAAAATGTTTCACAGAGACTAACATGTGACTAACAGAAATAGAATAATGTGTCCTTGAATGAAGGGAGGCTCAAAATCAAAAGTACCGGTCAGTATCTGGTGTGGCCAGGGGTGGACTGGCCATCTGGCATACCGGGCATCATCCCGGTGGGCCGTTGACCCAATGTGGGCCGGTCGGCTGTATTTTTTATTTTTCCTTTCTCTAAATTCCCTCCAATTGGGCCGGCCAATTGGCTACAGAGGGCTAGCAGTGTTGCCAGCGTCGACACATATTTTTGGTCTATGTTTGTCATCGTCAATCAATCATGGGCTGACAGCCTATGAGAGCCATGACAGTGCTGTCAATCACAACACAAACCAGGGTGGGCGGGACCTCATGACAAGGGCCAGAGTGTTGGGACAGGATGTTGCTGAGCTGAAAATGGAGAAGGGTAAGAAACGCTCTGGTGGCGCTGAAAAAGTGCTGCTCAAAAAGCTGAAATCTCTGGAGTTGAAAGCTGCTAAATGTTTAAGGTTGACAGACCTATTTGGTGCCGGGGTCACCACCCCAGAAAGCAGGTGCTGCTGTGCGAGGAGATCCGCAAGTAGAGACATCCAGTAGCGTTAGCGTTAGATTGGCTCGGCTACATTTTGAGACATGCCCAAAATAAAGTATAAAACGGTTTTACATTGACTGCGATGTGACCTGAATAACTGAATACTTGTGACAACATATTAGCCCAGAGTTGAAGGGCTGACTGTTGGTAGTTGTGGTTGATTTAGTTAAATATTCCAAATTGTGACAGCTACTAATGGCAGCGGTCTCTGGTTGCCATATCAACAGTAACAGGGGAAAAAAAGTTAGCTTCAAGATACCTTCATGAAACTTGACAAACTTAATCCTAGTATTAAAACAAACATCTTTTGTATTAGAAGTTTTGATATAAATTTAGTTTAGATATGCAAATGAGGTGTAATCTGGTTAAAATGTGCTAATTTGCATATATTTGTCAACATATCTCAAAATTGGTGAGAGACAGATTTAATTTTTTCTTAAATTTTCTAATCATATATGTTATATGATTAGAAAAAACTTTTTACAGAGAGAAATAGGTTTATTTCATTTCATTACTTCATAAATCAAAAAACAGTGCAAGTAGCTCAAAAAACTCCTTTTCCCCCTGTTTTTTTACGCAAAATAGCACATATATATTTTTTAGAATGATGTATTGACAAATCTCTCTGTATTTTATTTCAGCTCATAGCGTAGAACAATGGTGGAAAGTTTGGTGTATATAGGTATAACTGATTTCAAAATTATTCGTTTTGAATGTTGGAATAAACTCATTTTGAAAAAAACGCAATTAAAGATTTGCATTAGATAATTCAATGCAATGTGAAGTACAAATGACCCTCGAATCCCTCGTTTCGTGATTGGTCATTAATTTAAACAGGCATATCATTTTTGGACATTTTTCTTTTTAATTTTTCCTTTTTTGGGGCTTGTTCTCTCACTGCCTCCACTTCACTTTTTGGCTACTACTGAGACGTCTCCGATTTGAGTATATCATGTGTCTTATAATGTTTTATGAATTCATACTTGATTTATGCCACTCCTAGTCATGACCTAACTTCTGTTCTGTTGACACTATAATGAATAAATACTAAGGGATTGATTGCCATAGCTGTCAGTTTTAGTCCTTGAGTTCACAGTTTTGTGCTTTATTTGTTAACTGTTATCGAGGAATATGACTCTCATTTGTACTGTAGTATGCATGAGAGGAGATGCTGCGAGATTTGTGGACTTTTATGTAGTGTGGGCTGGTCTGGACAGAAAATGCCAGGGCTGAATTTTTGTCCCAGTCCACCCCTGGGTGTGGCCACCAGCTGCTTGAAGTACTGCAGTGCATCTCCTCCTCATGGACTGGACCAGATTGGTCAGTTCTTGCTGTGAGATGTTACCCCACTCTTCCACCAAGGCACTTGCAAGTTCCTGGACCTTTCTGGGGGGAATGGCCCTAGCCCTCACCTTGCGATCCAACAGGTCCCAGACGTACTCAATGGGATTGAGATCCGGGCTCTTCGCTGGCCATGGCAGAACACTGACATTGCTGTCATGCAGAAACTCACGCACAGAACGACCAGTATGGCTGGTGGCATTGTCCTGCTGGGGGATCATGTCCGGATGAGCATGCATAAAGGGTACCACACGAGGGAGGAGGATGTCTTCCCTGTACCGCAAGGCATTGAGATTGCCTGCAATGACAACAAGCTCAGTACGATGGTGATGTGATATACCGCCCCAGACCATGACGGACCCCCCAACTCCAAATCGATCCCTCTCCAGGGTACAGGCCTGAGTGTAACGCTCATTCCTTCGACGATAAACACGAATCCGTCCATCACCCCTGGTGAGACAAAACCGTGACTTTGCCATTCCTGTCTGGTCCAGCGAAGGTGGGTTTGTGCCCATAGGCGGCGTTGTTGCTGGTGATGTCTGGTAAGGATCTGCCTTACAACAGGCCTACAAGACCTCAGTCCAGCCTCTCTCAGCCTATTGCGGACAGTTTGAGCACTGATGGAGGGATTGTGTGTTCCTGGTGTGACTCGGGCAGTTGTTGTGACCATCCTGTACCTGTCACGCAGGAGTGATATTCAGATGTACCGATCCTTTGCAGGTGTTGTTACACGTGGTATTCCACTACGAGGATGATCAGCTGTCCTTCCTGTCTCCCTGTAGCGCTGTCTTAGGCGTCTCACAGTGTGGACATGGCAATTTATTACCCTAGCCACATCAGCAGTCCTCATGCCTCCCTGCAGCATGCTTAATGCACGTTCACGCAGATGAGCAGGGACCCTGGGCATCTTTCTTTGGGTGTTTTTCACAGTCGATAGACACGTCGCTTTAGTGTCCTGCGTTTTTAGAACTGTGACCATAAATGCCTACTTTCTGTAAGCTGTTGAGGTCTTAACGACCATTCCACAGTTGCATGTTAATTAATTGATTACGGTTAATAGAACATGCATGGAAAACATTGTTTAAACCCTTTACAGTGAAGATCTGTAAAGTTATTCGGATTTTTACAACATTATTGTTGAAATACACAGTCGTGAAAAGGGGACGTTTCGTTTTTTTGCTTAGTTTATATATATATATATATATATAAAGTGGAGTACTATAGCAAAAGCTGTAATGCTCTGCTTGAGAAAGTAAATCTGTTGGGCTTGAACTTGGTACTCAGACACCAATTCTGAGTGCCACACTGCCAGGCAGGACACTAAAAAAATAAAATATTAATATAATAGCTTTGGAAAGAGAACAAGTTTAGACACCGAACCCATTTGTCTGGAAGAAGGACACATCTGTGGCACGTGGAAGTCTTGGGTGACACACACATGCAACTCTACAATTATCATGTCAATGAAAAGCAAGCTGAGCCCCTTTAGGCAGCTTGTGCCTTTTCCATATATTTTCCAACCAAACACATCAGCCTTTATCCTGAGAGGGAATCTGACCTGGTACACTGGCACTCCGAGACTCTTCATGTCTAAACAGGTTTGCTTGTTGCACAATCCCAGCAGACCATCCATGCGAACATATGTGATGGGAGGTTTTTCAAAAAGCTGCACTGTACATTAGTAGGATTTTATGCGATAGATCAACACAAAGTAGTGCATGATTATGAAGTGAAAGAAAACCGATACGTTTCCAAAATTTCTTTAAAAATTTTAAAAAGTTTGGTGTGCACTTGTTTTCTACTCCCACCTATTACTTAACTCTTTGTTGAAACCCCTTTGTGTTACAATTAAAGCTGCACGTTTTCTCTACCCGCTTTAAATATCTATAAAGTGACATTTTTGTCCAGTTTGTCTTAAATAGTAACGGAAGTTTTCCTGAAAATGCTAAATTGCTGCATATTTCTTTGGTAATTAGATTGATAAGTGCAGGGGGCAGACACAATTGGGGGGAATGTTGCACCATTACGACAAAATTTGCTTCATCACATGTTTTTCCTGACAGAAGTTAATAATAGGAATATATGTAACCTTAGCAGTGACTATAACACGTCATCCAGCAATCATCTACATGTGTATATTTTGGGTTTTATCAAGCTCAGAACACATTACAATGAATCACTCACTCTGTCCCAGAACTTCACTAAGGTATTTCCTTACTTCACTCCATAGTCTGTGTCAGGTGCACAAATGTTTTTGTATTTTTAGATCACCAGGTTGGATGTATATGTAGGGGGGGAAAAAGTTCCCTCACTGAGCCACAGGGCAAAGCAGAGTACAATGGAACAGGATTGGATTTTCCATTACAGATGAGACAGAGGACAAAGCGTTGGAAAAAGTTCTGCTCATTAGACATGACTGAACCCATTTGGACTGATCGGTGTGTTGTTAAAGAGACTGCAGCTGATCTTTGTGGCTATTTTTAAAGATATGGAGAAAGACACTGATCGTGCTGTCATGGAAAAATGAAGGAAGGGTTTCATTTGTAAAGGTTCTTCTGTGAGTGTGTGATTCAGGTCACTTGTTTGCGGGGGTACATCCACACAGAGGCCATTTTGTTTGTCTGCGCTAGCAGATAATGTGGTTAGCACAGGATAATCGATACCTTAATAATTACTGATTCAATTTCCTATATGGCTACACTTAAAAAAAGCTATAGTATATGAAGAGAAACATACACAGGCACTGCTGCTTTAACAGAACCCAAACTTTCTACTGGGGGCAAATTTACGATATTAGACCAGTGAACATGCGAGGAGGGAAGAGTCAGACCAGCACAACAACAGGTTAAAAAAAAAGATTCCCAGACTATAAAGAAAATATAAAGTTTGATATCTGTCTTATGAAGACCAGAACTCTGAGACAGGGGTGCCTCCAAAGGGAGATGGAGGGGGGCAATGGCCACTTGCAAAATATTTTTCTAGAAAATACATTTACATAAGTGAGTTACTGTATTTACCTGCTTTTTTTTCTTTATTTCATCTTTTCATCCATTATCTATACCGTCTATCCTCTGCAGGGTTGCGAGGGGCTGGTTCCTATCTCCAGCTATCATTGGGCGAGAGGCGGGGTACACCTTGGACAGGTCACCAGTCCATCGTAGGGCAACACAGAGACATACAGGACAAACAACCATGCACACGCACACTCATACCAAAGGGCAATTTGGAGAGACCGCTTAACCTAACAGTCATGTTTTTTGGACTGTGTGAGGAAGCTGGAGTACCCGGAGAGAACCCACGCATGCACAGGGAGAACATGCAAGCTCCATGCAGAAAGACCCCAGGCCAGATTCAAACCCGGAACCTTCTTGCTGTAAAACAACTGCGCCACTGTGCAGCCCTATTTATTCATTTATTTATTACCACTTATCTCCCAACCACCTACAGTCATATTCAATCGATTTGAATTTTAACAAAAAGTTCATTTATTTCAGTAAAACACGTTATTTAGATTAATTCCCAACAGACTGTGTCAGGTTCACAGGATAAAACAAACAAGCCGAGTCTCCGCCCACGCCTCCTTCATAGAACCTCTCTCCGTTTCCCCTGGTGACGGAGGTGGAGAGAAATCCATCCACCTCATAAAGATCGCTCTGAGACAATGGAGCTCACGTTGCTCTCTCGCTGTCTGTGTCTGTGCCACTGCAGCAGCGCTGCTGTTGACATGCCAATCACAGCGCAGACCAGGGGTGGGCTGGTGTTGACATTCAGCCCCGGAGCTTGGTTCAGAGAGGCCTTTTATCTGCTCTCACAAAGGAAGCAAGTGGAACCATAACTTTAACAAAAATAATTTTATTGGTAGTATAACAGGTTTTTATGTTGTCATGACCAGAGGTGGGTAGTAACTAGTTGCATTTACTCAATTGGCCTGCAATAACTTAACCATTTTTAGTGCATCATACTTTTAACTTTTACTTAAGTAAAAGTAATAAAATAAAGCTGCTGTCCGGAGTATTTGAGGGAGAGAGAGATTTTTTGAATCCCACTTCCAAGGCCCCTACCCAAAACATAACCCACCTGATATGTGTTAGTTTGCTTACTGAGGGGGGGGCAACAGGAGTCTCTCCAGGACCTTTATGATGTGCGATCTCAGGGCAAAAGGTCTATAGTTGTTGATGACTGATGGTTGATTTTTCTGTGGTACTGGAAGAAGGCAGAATGTTTTCCACAACACTGGAACCTTCTCCTGGGTCAGGCTAATGTTAAAGAGGTGCTGCAGAATCCCACAGAACTGCTCTGCAGAGAGGAATTAAGGAATATTTTCTTAATGAACTGATTCTAGTAATTTTAAACTAGCCTGCATCATTTATAACTAGGCATTCCTTCTAAAAACATCATACTGAATCCAAAAGCACCCAGACACAGTGGTGCCTAATTTAAGTGACTTGGTGTTTTTGGCACTTGGTCACATGGCTGATGATGACTAGCACTTTTAAAGTAGCTAATCCAAAGGTGTGTGTCGACAAACCCACCTGTAATATTTTTCCACGGAACGTTTTCCTGCCACAGTTTTTTAGTGTTTCAACTACAGAGTCCAAAACTGGTCTGTTTTTATAAATGACTTCTGCAGGGGTGTTCACCGTCAGGGATCAAATGACCACCCACTGCATAATCAGACTCCAGAATGAGCGGAAATAATGTTACATTTATTTATATGGTTTAAAAGATGCATTAAAAATCACTAAACTTTGTGGAAATGTCTAATCAATGTAAAATTAACCGTGGCGATGGAGAGAGAGAAAACACACGTCACAAAAATAAAAGGTTGTGCACAACACTAATACTAATGATTGAGCCAATGTCGATTATATTTCATAGGGATGTGTATTGGTAAAAATCTGCCGATACAATATGTACCACGATACAGGGGAGACGGTACAATAAATTGCGATACTATGAGTAAGACTATATATTGTGATTTTTAAAACTGAATTTCACTGTAGAAAAACTGTCACATTATTCTAAACACTCCAATCTGTTTCATACTTTAACACATCCAGTTTTATTACTAGATCTAGTTGATCCACTGGAACGAAGAAGTTGAAAACAGCCACCAACTACCAGTCATACCTTTAATTTTACTACAAAAATGACTGTCATCATTAATGGTTCCATTCAAATTCTAAAAAAAACATATGTTTGTTAAGTTTGATAAGTTTGTTACAGTAACAGATGTCCAAAAAGAGCATTAACTACACACATGCAGCAGCGTATCTTTTTTTAAGGCTTAGAACCAGTAAACATTTAGAGGTTGTGATTGTTTTCATTTGTATCTCAGAATGTAAAACCTTCAAACATCTCTGGTTTCCAACCCTGAAATGGCTTTAATGAGAGCTTTAACTCTCTCCACCTCCACAGACACTGAGAGGAAGGATGTGCTTCATTTAAGTTGTTCATTTAAAATGAACAAATAAGTTGTGTATATCCACTGTAGAGGAATTTAAACTGGAAGATGACTGAAACAATGACTAGAATATTCATAGTTTTAAATGTTTATCAACCTCCCGCTTCAAAACTCCCTCCATATTCATGATGGGTACCAAAGGTGCCATTTTCTGGGGCTTATTTCCACCCTGGAAATGTGATATGGTCCTGGTTGCTGCAGTGGAAGCAGAAAGCTCCCCTAAATCCAAGGATCGTCATTTTCCAGTAAAGGAACCAACGTGTGTGTGGGGGGGTCCTTTGAACTCCTGTTTTAATACCAAACTTATTCTACTCCTTCTTTTTCATGCAGAAATGTGCCACATTATTTACATTTCACTTAGAAATAAAGGTTTGACGCATCAGAGAAATCACAAATCTTTGAAGTTGCATCCTTGAAGACTCACATTAGCAATTTGTGCCTGTTCTAATCTCTGTACAGGAGGCAAATATTTGGACTGAAAACCTCCAGCAAACATGACTCAGCGCTGAAAGGAGGCTCGAAGCAAAAAGCAATGACCTAAATATGAAAAGACAACTGCAGAAGTAGAGTGACCCAGTAATAAGTCCTGCTTGATGACATACATTTCACCTCCATTTAATGCAAGTTTTTTTTCTTCTTCTTTTTGCACTACACTGTCTCTTTTATTACTTTCCCCACGGCATGCACATACAAAACATAGACTATAAAGAAATACTTCCTCATGGTCTTGAACCCTCACAAAGGACCCGTTAAAAGCACAGCCAGATGATGTCTGTCTATATATTTTATGCGTGTGTCTGAGACAGAGAAAGAAACGTGCATGAATCCCAGTGCGAGTAAAAGTGCTTCGAAACTGAAAATTGAACATGTGATAACCGTGTTAACTTTTTTTAGTTGGTTCGTGTGGAGCACGTATGAGTCCTTGCGTGTCATGTGGCTGCTAAAATATTCCACAGATAATTTACTTCGCATGTCGGGCATTCTTCCTCTGTATAATCCGGATTTCTTTATTTTCATAATTAAATTTTTCTATAAAGTAGTTTTTGAATTAGACCAGGTATTCTTTCAATTTTCAGCCAGATGCAGTCAGCAGCCTTAATATTAAAAATAATAATACAATAAACTACATTATTATTGAGTATTTCAGACAACAGGGTAAAAAATACAAAAGTAAAGTACATTTCATGGACTTGAAAATGCTCATTTTTTTACAGGTTGACTCTTCAGCTTCCATTGCTTACTAAAGCGAGGCTGCTTGGATAGGTGGCTCTTTGATGGCAACAATGTCCTCAGTGTCTTTGACAAGTGTTGCATTGGCTGACTGTCTGATGCTTGGCTAGATGTGAGGGTTTAATATCCAGTGGTGAATTGTTATATCGTCTCAAAGCTGATAGCTGGTGACTATATATCCTTGTATAAGAAAAAGCATACAAACTTAAACTCATTCAAATCCGTTGGTGTAGTTTATGGTGCCTTAATAAATCAGTCATGTCCCTTGAACATTTTCACATTTTGTCACCCGTATGGGGTGCTTTTTGTAAAGTTGCACTGTCAAAAATTAACAGCAGTAATTTGGATTGTTTAATCTGTCATGGGAGAAAAAAAAATGGGGGTTAATTTCTCAAACTCATATTTGCATTCATGTTATTTATTAATTTATAAATGTCAGTTTCAAATAGAAATTTAGTTAACAAGCTAAATATTTAGTTTGAAGCAAAATGTTTAGCAAGCAAGCTGATCTGGCTAGTTAAATATTTAGCTTCGAACTAAAAATTCATATTTAGCTAAAATGCAAATTTACTTGCAGATAAGCGGAAGTGGACTACTGAACGTTGTTGTTCATGTCACCTCTCTACCATTGTTTATTTTCCTTCCAACATGTCCAACATTTCAGCTTAAAGCGTTGGACGAGGATAAGATAAGGCCGCAGTCCTTTAGGCGTTTCAGATATTTTATATGTAGATTGGCCAGATTACAAGACAAACTGTGCCCCCGGAGCCATGCCATGCTTGAACTCTCTCCCGCACCCCCTTATTCCTAATGTTATTTAGTAATCCAACATTATCTTCCTCAGTCCCTCCACAGTCTTGATCTCTGGTCCCACAAGGTTAAATCACTTCACACTGTAGAGTAGAAGGAACGAGGTCAGAGGACGTTCCGCTCAAATCTGCTGCTCACTGACGTCTGTTTACGCACTCTGATGATCTCCACATGACATATTCCTAAGATTCATTTACTAAAAATCAATCAATTCATTCTAACTACTTTAAAATATTCCTATCACAGCTTGTTTTAACGGCAATACAGACGTTTACTGATGGATTTACAGCCACGGTGACTGCACCAGCAGTAGGAGTTTACAGCTTTTGTTTTGATAATCCACCTCCGCTTATTGGCAAGTGAATTTGTATATTAGCTAAATATTTAGGTTTGAGTTAAATATTTAGTTCAAAAGCTAAATATTTAGCTAACCAGTTTAGCTTGCTAGCTAAATTCTTAGTTTGAAGCTAGATATTTAGTTTGGAGCTGAATATTGAATTTATAGCTTGCCAACTAAATATATAGTTAGGAAATGTGACATTTATAAACATATGAATGATATGATGAAAATATGACTTTGAGAAATGAACCCACATTTCTTTCTCCTATGACAGGATTGCTTTTATTTTTTTAGGCAAGGCAAGTTTATTTGTACAGCGCAATTCATGTTACAAGACAATTCAAAGTGCTTTACATAAAACATCAAAAGCATTACAGCAGGGTGCAGAAAAAGCAAAAGTACAGGAATAAAAACCTTGATTTAAAATGAAAAAAAAATAAAATCTTAAAAGAAGCCGTACAGATTTAAAACTTAGAATAAAACCTAATCAAAAGCAGCTGAGAACAGGTGGGTCTTTTACCTGGATTTAAATAAACTGAGCGTTTCAGCTGATCTGAGGCTTTCTGGGAGTTTGCTCCAGACATGTGGAGCATTTTAAAGCTACATTGTGAAAGACCTGCTCCCATCTAGCGATTAAATTCAATATGACAACCACCTGAATATTACGTTCTAGCCCCCCCCCCATTCCGAGCGCGTTTAACTGCTACGGTGGCCGTTTCCTGCCAAGATTAACATGGCTTCCAGTACTACGACTTCGTCCAGTGTTCCTTCCAGTCATGAGGTCACTTTAGAAAACTACACTGCATTTAGTTATATAGTCAGACGTCTGCCGCGTCGCGAGTAGACAATCTCCCTCTGGCATCTTTCATTAGTAGGTGGAAGTAATTACACATCACATATTTTTGAAAGAACAAAGGGTTTTTTGCTAAGAATTAACTCAGAAAAATACACAATGAAGCTTTAACTGTGACCCCGGACACCAGAACACTTTTTCCTACACGTTTGATGTGTCTGGTGCATGGCTTGTGCCAAGAGCTATGAATCGCTCAGCTTCTCCTATGCCTTGTACACACGTAGCCGGATATCTCACAAAACGTCAACATTTTTCGATGGTTTGGCCTGTCATCCACAAGAAAACGCAGATTTACAGCATCGAAAACGAATCTTTCTTAAAACTTTCTAAAAAGGGTTTTCTCCGTTTTCATCGTTTGCGTGTGGACAGAAATAACCGGAATTTTAGGCTCCACAACAAAAATGCTCTGACATTACTTGTGTGACCTGTGTTTACACTCAAGAACATTTATGCCCTCAGAGCTGTGTTGACATTATCGATTGTCCAAGCGCTTTTTGCTTGCTTCTTTTTACAAGCTCAATTTCTGCTCTATGTAGAAGTTAGAACATAGTTACTCTGAGTGGATGGGATTTGGGGGTACTACTGCCCCCTACAGGTTTGGCATGTCTATGCTTAACAATGCACTTACGCGGTTTGGTGTGGACGGAGTTTCTTTTAAAAACGAGATGGTAAGAATATTTGCTTTTAAAAAACCCAGGCTACATGTGTACATGGCCTTAAAGTGCAACTCACCCCCCTACCAGAGTCTTACTCTGCCTACATTTCCAGTTTGAAAAATGCGGCAAAAGGACGCGTTGCCCGGCGGACAGAGGGACGTGCGGGGGGAGAGCGCTGGACGGCATCAACACTTCCTTGCAACTCAACTCCAACTTGCTACGGAGGCGTGCCTGAGACTGGGCCTGTTTTATACCCCACAGCGGCAGGATGGCTGACGGCAGCCGTAGACGCTGAGCCAGTAGCAATGCCTGATTCAAATTCAAATACAGTGTAAAGTTTTAACCAGAAGAGGGCGCCACACTGGCGGTTTTTGGTAGAAAATGAGTATTTTTACTAAGATGTACTAAAATACCAAAAATCATGACCAGACATGTAGACAGCACTATTAGACACCTATTTATACAGTTTATCAGCAAAAAAAAAAGTTGATTTGGGGGTGAGTTGCACTTTAATAATGCTCTCTAATATTCTCTAACAAACCTCTGAGGACTTCAGGCGACAGTTGGATTTGTACTGAGATTAAATTATGCCCAGTTGCTTCCTGTTTACTAATCAGGTGACTTACAGGGAGTTGAATGCAAATGCACAACACACTGTTCAGATCTTACTTGTATATTGGAATTTTTAAAACAATGAACATTTTTCTTCCACCTCACATTTTGGAGTTGCTTTTTATTGACCTATTCCATATAAACAGCAATAACTGCATTTTAAATTCACTGCAGTTTGTGAGAAAATCTGGAAAAGTTCAAGGAGTATTGATGCTTGTAAGTAACAGAAGAAGCGGATTTGCTGGTAAAATGTTCCATGTTTTGATGTCTGTGCATGTAGATGTAGTAGGTGTTAATGTAAAGGCTTACAACCAGCTTAAATCTTCTTGTAAGAAGTCATCATTCCTCTTCCTCTGCTGTAACTGCAGTGATTGGTCTGTTCTAACAAAAAGAACAATGACTTGTCATTTTTTTCAGTTACCCTCGGCACCGGCCTCTGGATATGTGTGATCCTATCTACTATGAAAAATTAAAATTAAAATAAGAACCATTGTTGATAAAAGCTGAATACTTTGTGTTGTAACATTTTGAATCTGAAACAAACATCCCAACCTCTCATCATCCACAGAGACAGTGTGTTGATGTACTGCATCTCCCATCCTCTCTGTAAACTTTTTGAACTGCTGCCATCAGGAAAACAGTAACATAACATCAAAAACAGAACCTTCAGACTGCTGCACAGCTTTCTGCCTCAAGCTGTTAAAATGCTAAACTGCTGCGGATATGATGGTGCATTTTATGTGATTGCCCTTATTTCAGGTTTTTATCAATTCTTTTTATCTCTTTAAAAAAAAATGTCACGCTATTATGTTGAATATCTGGGATGTTTTTCACTCTGTAGAGTCCTAGTCATTTTACCATAAAAATGTTGCCAGGAAAACACATCAACTTGAGTTGCTTTTAACACATTTTGAGAATAGCTCTCATTTTAAATCTGAATATTCAACATTAGTTTGCATGTATACTACTGATGTAAACTCCCCTGTTGCATGGTGTTCTTCAGGGCTCAGTCCTAGGCCCAATTTTGTTTCTTCTATACATCAGCCCACTTGGTAAGATTATTAGCAGCTTTAAAAATGTGTCTCACCATTTGTATGCCAATGACATTCAGCTGTATTGCTCTTTTAATAATTCAGAAGTACATAGGTTAGCTGATTTACAAAACTTTCTTGTGTCTCAAGGTCTGGCTGGCTAACAACAATCTTCAATTAAACTCTAGCAAGACTGAAACTTTTGTTTCAGCTCCTCTGATCAAACATCACCTCGATGCTCTGGGCTCCTCTTCCCACACGAATCTCAGAAACCTTGGCATTGGATTAGACCAAACAATGTCTCAGCCATTCAAGAATTCTGGTTAAAAACTGCTTTTATTATTTGAGAAATATCTCTAAATTGAGAGTTATATTGTTCAAACTTGACCTGAAGATGATTATTCATGCTTTTATTTCCTCTCGTTTAGATTATTGTAATGCTCTTTGTACTTGCTTATTTAAATCTGCTGTTAGTCGTCTCCAGTTGGTACAGAATGCTGCAGCAAGGCTTTTAACTGGTATCAACAAAAGGGGCGCACATTTGATCTTCTTTGCACTGACTACCTGTAAAATGTAGAATTTATTTTAAAATTTTGGTTTTGACTTTTATAGTTTTTAATGGACAGGCCCCCTAACACATATTTGAAATGTTGCTCCCTAGTTCTTCTGGCCAACTTTCCCATCCTTGGTCCGGAACCCCTGTCCTCGTCTCACCAAGTGCCCAACTGTTGATTCTTTTAAAAAACAGCTGAAGAAACTTTTATTTAGACAAGCTTTTAGTTAATTGCACTATTTGGTTTCTTTCATTTTTCTTTTTTTTTTTGTTGCTGTTTTGATTCTCAGTGTCTTTTATGATTTTATCAGCACTTTGTACAACACTTTGTGATTTTATCTGTGAAACGGGCTATATAAATAAGGATTACTTGCTGTTTTTATTGAAAGTAGCATTTATTACTTAATTTTTTCTAATCGTTTTATTGTGTGTGTCTCTTACCAGAACAGTACCAGCTGAATAACGCAGCCTATGGCGCATTCGGACAAGGGCTTCCTCAGCCACACAGTAACCGCAGCATGCTGGGACTAAACAAATATACCTCCCTCAAAGCTGTGGGTAAGTGGCAAACACCCTCACACTCTCGAAATGATGCTGACTGCATATGACACAGTAACCTTTACAGTACTCTTAAGATGGCAGTACAAGACCCGCCAAATGAAAAGGGGTGCCTTTGCCTCTGGACAAACCAAGCGTTGATCTTAAAGACCCAAATCTACATGTTCCCTAGGGGATGTTTTTCTTCTAATTATCAAGGACAGGGATCTACAGTCTTGTTGTTTTTCATGTAGAAACTCCCCTTTTGGCGAACATAACAATTATTCTGTAGAAGTGATCATACCTTTCTCTGATTTATCCAGTCTATACAGTAGTTGTGTTGTTGTTGTTTGTATCAAGGGAAATACATGTGTTTGATTTCTAAAAGCAACATTTGAGCTGCTGAATGACACAAAAGGATTCACATCCTTTTAACTTTTTTTGCAAGTTACAACCCAAAACTTTAATGTATTTTATTGAAATTTCCACATAACTGTAAGAGTGTAAGGAAAATAATACATTAGTTGTCAATCTGAAAAAAGTGGCACGTACTTTTATTCAGTTAATGGGATAAATGCTGCTTTTTTTGTAAAAGCCTCAGAGGCTTGTTAGAGAACTTTTGTGAACATATGGTATCATGAATGTACTAAACAGTTCAGGGACAATTGTCAGATGAGACCCTTAATTGAGCTTTCTGCCCTACATGCAAAACACTATGTGGGGAAAGAAAACTAACCATAATCCCCTGGTGGTGGCAGCATTGTGTGGTTGTGTGGTGATGCTTTTCTTTAGCAGACTCCAAATGTAGGGCAATGCTGAAGAAAACCTGTGAGAGGCTGCTTAGAACTTCAGACAGGGGCAGAAGTAGCACTGGACAATATAGGAAAAGAGCATATTGATAAAGGAAAAAGTAATATTGATCGTTATTGATAATTATGGATGACTATCAAAAAATGTAGAAAATACACTGCTCAAAAAAATCAAGGGAACACTAAAATAACACACCCTAGATGTGAATGAATGAAATATTCTTATTAAATACTTTGTTTTTTATATAGTCGAATGTGCTGACAATCACACAAAACCTATCAATGGAAAAAAAACTATCAACCTATGGATTTGGAGTCACACTCAAAATTAAAGTAGAAAAACACTACAGGCTGATCCAACTTTGATGTAATTTCCTTAAACAAGTCAAAATGAGGCTCAGTAGTGTGTGTGGCCTCCACGTCCCTGTATGACCTCCCTACAACGTCTGGGCATTCTCCTGATGATGTGGCGGATGGTCTCCTGAGGGATCTCCTCCCAGACCTGGACTAAAGCATCCGCCAACTCCTGGACAGTCTGTGAGAGAGACATGATGTCCCAGATGTGCTCAGTTGCATTCAGGTCTGGGGAACGGGCGGGTCAGTCCATAGCATCAATGCCTTCCTCTTGCAAGAACTGCTGACACACTCCAGCCACATGAGGTCTAGCATTGTCTTGCATTAGGAGGAACCCAGGGCTAACCCCACCAGCATATGGTCTCACAAGGGGTCTGAGGATCTCATCTCGGAACCTAATTGCAGTCAGGCTACCTCTAGCGAGCACATGGAGGACTGTCCGGCCCCCCAAAGAAATGCCACTCCACACCATTACTGACCCACTGACAAACCGGTCATGCTGGAGGATGTTGCAGGCAGCAGAACGTTCTCCACGGCGTCTCCAGACTCTGTCACATCTGTCGCATGTGCTCAGTGTGAACCTGCTTTCATCTGTGAAGAGCACAGGGCGCCAATGGTGAATTTGCCAATCATGGTGTTCTCTGGCAAATGTTGAACATTCTGCATGGTGTTGGGCTGTAAGCACAACCCCCACCTGTGGACGTCGCGTCATCATACCTTCCTCATGGAGTCTGTTTCTGACCGTTTGAGGAGACACATGCACATTTGTGGCCTGCTGGACGTCATTTTGCAGGGCAGCATTCGGAAGTGACAAAAAAGTCAGCCAGAAAGCATAGGAACTGAGAAGTGGTCTGTGGTCACCACCTGCAGAACCACTCCTGTATTGGGGGTCTCTTGCTAATTGACCATGATTTCCACCTGTTGTCTACTCTATTTGCACAACAGCATGTGGAATTGATTGTCAGTTAGTTTTGCTTCCTAAGTGGACAGTTTGATTTCACAGAAGTGTGATTGACTTGGAGTTACATTGTGTTAAGTGTTCCCTATATTGTTTTGAGCAGTGTATACATACAGTGAGGAACACAAGTATTTGAGGCCGTTCGCCAGTAAAAATCTATAAATTAAAACGCATCGTTGACTAGGAGGCAGAGTCCAAAGCGTGTGAAAAAAGTAGCAGCTTATAGTCCAAAAATTACGGTAATTTAAGGTGTAGGTTGATCTTGATGCTATTTTATTTGTTTTAAAAGTTCAATGACACAGTAATATATTAATGGCTCAGACCTTTGGTTTAGTTTGTGTGTTAAAACCGGCCAATAAACCTGATTCTACTCCAGTACAGTTACCGAAGCTACAGCTAACTAGCCACTCACCGATGGCTGGTGCCCAAAACACCGGAGCCGAGTCCACTGATAGAGTACTGAAGCCAGCAGGTCTTCCCATCCCCATTTCTATTTTTGAAAAACCTGTTCAAAACGGGACGCAACTTTTTTGGGGGCAATTTCCTCCGCCCCTCCTAGCTTTGACATCTTTTGCAGTTTAAGCCATTTGCTCTCTTTTGTGGTTTGAGAGGAGCAATGGCTTGGTGACAAGAGCATGCCTGGGTCTGCGTTTGTGATTGTTTTGGAGTAAGTAATGACCATAATAATAAGCTGCCTGATAGGCTATAATGAAAAAGGAAGGGAAATTTTTTATTGAACTTTTTATTTATCCTTTTTTTTTCTATCGCATCACACGTCTATTGATCGAAATATATTATTATTGAATTATCTTCCAGCCCTAGGCCTTTCAGGAGGGCGACAACCCTAACCATAGAGCCAGAGCTACAATGAAAGGATTCAGATGACAGCATCTTTATATGTTAAAATGTCCTAGTCAAAGTCAGACATAAATCTAATTGAAAATCTGTAGCAAAACTTAAAGAATACATATAAATATATCAAAAACATGTACTTTGGTTTTTCCCCTTCGGAAACATATTATATGTTTTGTTGGTTGAGAATGATCAGTTTTCCAAAACACTAAAAGTCTAGACTTTAGATACAGTTTGCAGAGCAGATTTTTTGGGATAAAATTTAACGCCAAAACTCACTGAGGAGAACATCTTGGGCTTCTATCAGGTATGTGTTTGCTGACAAGAATCACTCATATGTGTTGTTGCTTTTGAATAGTGGGTTAAACTGTGTTGTCAGCCCCAGGTGTATCAATCTAAACAAAGCAACCCACAACAAGGCATCTGCTTGTCAGTGTGAGGTTAATCAGGCCTAACCTTTACCATTCACAGTGGGTTGACGAAACACGAGAGAACTTCTCTTGTTCAATCCCTTTTATTACAGACAATACACATATTCACTTAAACTTAAACATTTCAATGCTTTATTAGCTCCTAATTTGAAAGCTTTTGCTGTGGCAGATTTACCATTTAGAGCCCAGTAGCTCAGCTGACATTTAATCAGAAGCCCAACAAAATCATGAACCCATTTGGCAGAACACCCAAGCCATTTGATGATTGCCTGGAAACCAGAAATTTGTCCATTCTGTACATTACAGAAATGGTAAAAAAAAACATCCTTTTTTAATTCTATGATTTTATAGTTCAGAACATCATAAAAATTGAACAGTCCTTAAAAGTTTACAATTATTTTGAATCTAGCCTCGGCTCTGAACTACTCATTCACAGAGAGACCGTGTAATACTTCTTTTTCAAATACGATTGGTCACTCTGAGTTGCATATGCATGCTGCACATGAAAGTTTTCTTCAACTCCCATTGCTTGCATTATCTGCAGAACGTTTTGGCTTGCGAACACCCAGGGGAAGGGTGTATTGATTTTTTTTCGGCCAGGAGAGAGCAGAGCGCGTTCCTGCTAGTAGAAGCAATTCATTAGCATCTCTACAGCATGTGTTATTTACGGAGATAACACATCAACCTCATGTCAATGACTCGATGCAATCTGCTTGGATTCCGTTAATAGAAAACTTTTAAACTGATTGGAATGTTTATATGATTGTATTGAAATGACTTTCCTTGTAAAGTGTATGGAAATGACATCTGTTGCGAATCGGCGCTATATAAATAAACCGAATCGAAAGTGAATATAGAAAGTATGACTAGTCGCAAACTGTTCTCCAAGTTAAATTGTTTCTTCAGCAATTAGCATTTTTGATTTGATAAAAGGTGTAATATTTTTAGAAACAATGAGCTTTTATATTCTCAAACTTATGACTTGAGAATATTTGATTGAAAAACTTCTTCCCGTTCAAAAAAAAATCAAATCAAGTATTAAAAAATGTTAGAAAGTTGGTTTAAGTGAAATAAACCAGGTACTGTGATTAGACTAAAACTGGGAAAAATCTGATTCAATCCAACTGTCTGTCTCTCCTGCTTTACCATGCCACACAAACATACAGAGACACTTTAGACTTAAAATGGGCATAAATATAAACTTGTGTGACACACATACCTTTGCATTCATCATCTCCATTGCACTTTTCAGTAAGCCTGTCCTTCTTAGCTGCCATATGCTGCCAAGGTCTCAGCAAAAGAGGAGTAAAGCTGCCCGCTTACCTTCAGGGCACATGCCAATATAAAACAGTTGAAAACCGCCCTTCCCCTCAGATCTTCTAACCATTTCTGTCATCTTGACCTTCTTTTTCCTTTTTTTGATTCCAATCCAGACTCCTTTATTTTCTGAAAAACCAAAGTCTGCTATATTTATGGGAGTAATAAGCTTTTATCTCCCCCAAATAAAATAACTGGTCACACAAAGGGGTCTGAAAAGCAGATATGAGCGAATACAGAACCTTGACAAAACCACATTTTTGTGCTTACAAACAAAAGTTTTGTCTTGTTCTTATAAAGAAAAAATACTCTGAGTTGAAAACAAAGCTGAGTGCGAAGAGCCTAAATGCATCACGGATTAAGTGTGATTCAGAGATGGGTGTTCTGCCAACAACAGAATGTGTTTTCATATCGACAGTTCTTTTAGGGCTGCTTTCACATGTGACTCAACGCTGAAACAGACTGTGACGAATTGAACATGACTCCAAAGTATAAACAAGTTTAAAGAGGCCAAATAAAAAAAAGTTTTTCCACTTCTGGCCTAATTATCAAATGAAGATTCCGGAGGGTTTTCTTTCTTAGTTAGAACAGCTTTTACTATTACTGCAATCATTTAAGAATATGGAAAGACTGCAAAGTTCTCTTGCTGTGAGAAAATCTAGTCAAACAAACTACAGAGAGTCCATTATAAATTAAAACCATCAATATGCAGAGCAGAAAGACAAAACATTTTTTCCTCTTTAGAAACCTTTTCCAGTGTAGTTTTATGGAGATATTCTCTACCTCCCGGAGGAAAAACAGATTACCTGGGTAAAAATGTACTTAAGAAAATGACCCTGATAGTGAGGTAGTAGTTTTGTTATTACCCTGAACCTTTGGGGTGGAGCTTTGTGGAGGTAAAAGGCCTTGCTTTTCTGATTAGATACATTTTCTCATCATTATTTTTTAGACATCTTCCACTTTAAACTTCTCCAGAGTTTATACCCGCCAAGTAAAAGTTCAATAAAAGGATTACATTACCTTTACTCAAAGCAAATGGTTGAAATGGTCAAAAAGTGAAAGGTGAAAACCCATTTTTTTTACAACCTACAAAAGACATATTGTGTATAACTTGGAAAAGCTAAATAAAATAAAAAAAGGTTCACTAGAAATTAAAACTTAAAAGTTTAAACTTTTTACTATAGTGCGATATAATTTTTTTTTTTTTTTATTGACATGTTGTACATGAAGGGACACCCAATGAAAGAATGAGCAGAAGCAGAGAACGAAATAAACAAGGACATAATGAGAACACAGGCATCTTCATCAGTATCAGCATCAGTTCTACAAGGAGTAATTATAACATTACCTTGCCAAACGTATTTGCTCATCAAACCAAATCATTGAATTAAGTTGTTTCAATTACTTTCATGGCCACAGGTGTAAAGAACAAAATCCAGCACATAGGCTAGCATACTGCTTCTACAAAGAATTATGAATACATGGGTCACTGTCAGGTGCAATGCAAAGCCATGGATAGGGAGCTTTAAGCCTACCACCACTGGACTTCAGAGCATTGGAGATATATTCTCTGGAGGGAGGAAGCATGCCTTTTGGTCTGGCAATCAAGATTCCCCAGACTGTATTGTGTCAAATGTAAAAATTTGGGTCACACCGGTTTCTGGTGTAGGGCTTTCTTTCAGGTGTTTTTCTCAGCCCTTTAGTTCTAGTAAAACGATTTCTTAATGCTTCAGCATACCGGGACATTTTGGACAAAATGAATGCTCCCAGCATAGTGGTTTGGGGATTACCCATTCTTGTTCCAATACGACTGTCCAGTCAGTGAACAAAGAAAGGTCCATAAAAGTATGGATGAGTGAGTTTGGTGTGGAAGAAGCAGAGCCCTGACTGAAACCCGTGAGAATACTTTTGGGATGAAATGATGCAGAGATTGAAAGCAAGGCATTCTTATCCAACATCAGTGTCTGACCTCACAAATGCCTACTTTGACAATGGTCCTAAATTCCCATAAACACACACTTACACCTTGTGGAAACCTTTCCAGGAAGCTGGAACTAGCGGTTGGGCCAATGACCCAAGTTTGGACCCTGTCCGTGAAATTGAGAATTATAGGCTTAGATGTAACAAGAGTAAGTAATGTTATGCAGATATAAAACATAACAGAGATTACAAAAACGCTAAACACATCAAAAACATGAATGGTGCAACACATAAAAACATGAGAAATAATGGCACAAAATAAAGAAAGATTAATGACTAAATTTAAGCAAATAAAAAGCTAAGACATAATAAGGAACAGTAAAACAATATTTGATCTTAAAGGGTAAGATGCAGAAAACAATAAAGTCTTCAGCTCTGCTTTAAAAGAACCAACAGTTTCTGCACATCTCAGGTTTTCAGACTCAGGCTCATGAGAACTAAAAGTTGCTTCCTGTTGTTTAGTGAGTGAATAGGTCTCTTATGATCTGATGATCTGATGGGTCTAGATGGTTGATACCAAACCAGCAACTCTGAGATGTATTTAGGACTAAGACCAAATATATCAAATGGATTTTGATCAGTATAAGTAAACAACTTGCATCTCTTAGGTTCTGATTATGAAAACATACCTATTAGACATGATTTGTAATGTTTTGACAAGAAACTTTATTAATGGGTAGTTGAACTGGATGTTAAATATTTCTTCTGTTTTATTTCTTCTGTTTCTCTCTGCAGCAGAAACGGCTTCCCGTAGCTACTATAAGAGCTTTCCTGTCATGGACTTCTCCAATTACCAACCCGTAGCACCTCCTGCGTTCCAGTCCTCACAGCCAAAGGAGAAGTCATACATCCACCAGCCGCTGCCAGCCCACCACGACCTCCACACCCCTCTATCTATCTCCATCCCGTCCAATCACTTCGAGCACTCACGCCTCCCCAAGACCACCACACACCCTTTTGTCTCCAACTCGGCCTTTAAAGCCTGGGAACCAGCCGGCCGCCACGTCCATAGACAGACCTCTGCTCCAGCGCACACCTCCTCCTCTCTGCACAGCTCCACTCGGAGACACGGCTACTCAACACGGAGGCAGCGGAGCATAGAGAACATGCAAGATGTCCTTAATCAGTCCTATGGAGGTATGTATGGAGGACCTGGAGGTGGAGGGCAGGGTCACCATGTCATGGGGCAGCACTCTTCTCAACCCTCATATTACAACCACACCAGGCAGAAGAGCTACTCCACCCACAGTGCCACTGAGGTGACTGTCTGAGTGTTTCGGCAGGAGCGACCTACCACTATATTACCCCAACAAGAACTTTGGATTGAGCCAGGTAATGCACTTCCTTGCAATCTGTCCGACATGTTAAGGGGTTAAGCAAGGAGACTCTTTCCAATATACACAAAAAAGCAACAACTCAGATTTTCAAGGTGTGGAAAAACCAAGAAACAGACTCTCTGCTACACACGAAGGACTTACTCTACATAAAGGATGAGTTAAAAACACTCTCAGGCTCCTATCTGGTGCATCGTGCTTGCAGATTTCCACCCATTGCAGTTCTGGACTATCACAGCATTATTGATGTTGATCAAGCCCTGTAGAGATCTGGTGTGGAGGACAGAACAAGTATGTCTTTGTACAGATTTAGGAGGCCAGAGTTTGGTTTTCACAACAAACGTGTTTGGTTTTGTGTTAGCCAAGTGATGGTTCTGGTAGCTAACCTGGATATGAGACAAAAAACCATTACTCATTTAGATCTTTTAAACAACAAAGAGCCTCATTTTAGGATACACTGTTTGGCTTCCTGTCTGGACAAAAGATAGTTGATCTAAAACACTGTTTTACAAAATGGCGGTGTTAAAAGTAGATGCAGCCAGTTAGCTAAACAGCAGTGACCTTGATTAACTGGTCATATTAAGTCCAGTGTTAAACTACCGTTGCTGATTTTACCTTGATTTGACCTTTTCCTTGTTTACCCAAAAAACAAGGAAAAGGCTCATATTAGCATTCTTCCTCTCAGTTTTTTTTTTAATGAAATATGCTAATTACATTTCCAGAAACCATGATACAGAGAAAACCCTATAATCCACTGGGTGAAGCAAGATGTATATGAAGTTCAAAATTGACTTGGCAGCATTGTTTTCCTTTAATAAAATAATGTGATCAGGTTGTCTAGCAAATAATTTGAAAACCTAGCACATAAGCTGGTATTACTAGTACTAGCCACTATTTTGTAGCCTTTTCGCTAATTTGTGCAGTGTTTTGTAACGAAATTAAAACGATCTTATTGTCGTTATTGTCAATAATAGTGGTGCTTAAGCACAGCTTTCATTCTAAAAATGAAAGTTAGAAATAAAGCCTGCCCGATAAAAGTGTCTCAAGGTCATTGAAGTAAAAAAAACACTTTTCTTTCAGATAAAGTTACATAGTAAATTATAGTCAACCTGTATACAAGGTGGCCTATTGTTTATATTTCGTAATTCAAACATGGTCGTTATTTTATTCATTTTCAAAACATATGGGAAGCACTAAAATCGGCATTCTTACAGTGGCTTGCAAAAGTATTCGTTTTTGTGTTTCGTCACTTAATCACATCCTTCAATGTGTTTTTTTATGATTTTATGTGACAGAACAACATAAAAGGCATATTTGTGAAGTGTAAGCAAATAAAACATGTTTTTCAATATATCTTTCTTACAAATAAAAATATGAACAGTATGTTTTTGGCCCCTTTACGCTGACAACCCAAAATCAAATTCTGTGCCAAAGTCATCGCCTTATTAAACAGAGTCCACTGAAATTTAATCTCAGCATACGTCCAGCTGTTTCCAGGAAGGCCTCACAGGTTTGTTAGAAAACATGAGTGAACAAACAGCATCATGAAGAAGAAGAGGCACAGCCGACAGGTCAGGTTGGAAGTGGGGGGAGAGGTTTAAAACAGGGTTAGGTTAGAAAACAACACCCCAAGCTTAGAACATCTCACAATGAATCTTTTAATCTATTTTCCGAAAAATGGCGCAAGTTTGGCACAACTTAAACTTAAAGAGGAGCCACATTGTGACTCTGGAGAAGCTGCAGAGATCCACAGCTTAGGTGGAAGAATCTGTTGATAACTTACCTATAGGAAGAATAAACACGGTTCCTACGCTGACTCGTGGTGGGGACAGCATCTCACTCACTGTGCTGGGTGTTTTTCTTCAGTAGGGAGAGGGAAGCTGGTCAGAGCTGATATTAAGATGGATGAAGCTAATTACAGGACAGTCCTGAAAAAAACCGGTTAGAGGCTCCAAGACTTGAGGACTAAATGGATGCTCTCTTTTCAGCAGGATGACCTTTAACATACGGCCAGAACTACCAGAATGCCAGAATAGAATGATTTAGATCAAAACACTTTCATGAGGTAGAATGGCCCAGTCAAAGTTCTGATCTAAATTGATTTGAGAACACTGAATTAACTTACAGAATTATAAGTGTCTGTCTCTAGGTAGAAACCTCACCCAAAAGACTTGCAGCTGTAATAAGCCATCACCTCAGTGGGACTGACTAAGAGACCAAAGAGTATGAATACTTTTGCAAGGCAGTGATGAGTCTGTTAGATGAAAAGCTTTGCCAATAAAGGTAGTTCTTCTGTTTTTTCTTTTATCCATCTTTTGTTTCATTGCTATAAAATATAAAAATAGTAATAAAATGCCTGAATATAAATTGATTCTTTAAATTAATAGATGCAAACTATTATTATTATTTGTTCAAATAGTGTAAATGTTTTTACAATTTGAGGAGCTGTGTTTTTTATCTTTGTTTTATGGGACTGACTTCTGTAACGTTTTCAATTTATTCATAACCTTGAGTAAAAAAACAACAACAAAAAAACAGCCTAAAAGATAAAGTTTCAGTCAGAAAATCTTTCAATATACGACTCATCTAATAAATGAAATGAGAACGCTGGAGTGATTGAGAGTTTTGCCTGAGAAGGCAATGCTATATTAATACGTTTAGATTCTATATGATTAAGTATTTTTAACGATGATTAAGGAATTTGGAAGTCTGCTTATCCAGTAGACCGGTGTTCCAAACCCTGGTCCTCAAGGCGCTCTGCCCTGCATGTTTTAGATGTCCCTACTTTAACATGCCTGCTTTAGATGATCGCAGTTCAGCCATCAGTTGAAATCAGGTGTGCTAAAGGAGTCAAACTTCTAAAATACGCACGGCAGTGTGCCTTGAGGACCAGAGTTGAAAAACTCTGCAGTAAACGATCGCGGCTCCTGAAAGCTGGATTTTAAAGGCAAAAATCTAGAAACTAATACGATAGCTTTCTGAGAGTCTGTTGTTTGTGGTTTAGGGAGATTAAAAATACTGCTTCATGTATCGTATAGCTGAAGGGTTTCAGTCACTATTCTCTCAGTCTACCTCCATGCATTCCCGTCCCTTTCGCCCCCCCCCCCCATGAAACACACTTTGCATTCTTTGCCATCAGGCCAAGTATACATGGACAGCTTCCCCTGGGTCCCATTAACTCGATGGTGAGGACAATGCCACCGTCATGTCAGCTCCCATCAACCTCCATCCCAACAGGAGAGGGGGAGATGAGGGCGAGGGAGGGAGACAGCGAAAGGAGCCAGAGGCTAGGACTCTTTAGAAAAAGGACATAAAGGGCGCAGAGAGAAGATGAAAATAGAAAAACGAAACGTACATTGGTACGTGTTTTCCTACCTCGGGGGAATAAAAAGGAAACAAGTCAGTGTAGATCTGGGTCTTTCACTCCTGATCTGTTTGAGTCATAACTCCGAGTGTGTAGACGCTTGATTGTGATTTGTGACCCACAGGGCGTATTAAAGGGGAACTTGTTCAGGCATTTCCAGGTCTTGAGGATTTGACATATTTTATTTGATCTGGCCTGGATTGGATTGGAAGGAACATTGTACACAGCTGCAGCTGTTGCTAAGTTAATGCAACAGTTAATGGAATCGCTCGACTGGACTCGTAGGTGAAGGTTCATGGCCGACAAAACCCTCAGGAACTGTACAATATACTCCACATGTATCCAGGAATGCTCCATACAATTCAGTAATAAGATTTCTTTTTTTTTCTGGCCAATTTTTATTTTATTTTTGTAAAATAGTTAAGCTGTTGTGTAACCTCTGATTTGGGGAATTATGTACAAACAAACAGTTCAGGTGAGACTCAATAAGAAGAAAAGAACCAGAAGGTATTTAAATTGATTCACATCTTTTGTCAAAATATGTATTTATTAACACCTAGTTGTGATGTTGAAAGAAGATTAAAACCAATTATTCTTCTATTGCAGCAGCATAATCTCACACTGCAACATTAGATAAGTCAACTGTTAATTTTAGCTAAGACAATCATTTTAGGAGAATTCTCTTCCCAAAGGTCATTGCTAGAGTGCACTACATGATCAACTCTGAAAAAACAGGATTTTCGATCAAACCTTTCTCAAATTTTCAGTGTTGGATTATGCTACTGTGATGAAAAAGAAATCTATCAACCACTAAATAAATTAATCTTGAAGGCTTTTTACGCTGTTTATTTTTTTTCCCCACGTGTGGCAATAAACCTAGCCAACTCTATGCCGTTGAAAGCAGGTATTTTCTAAACTTTTCCTGTTTTAGGCCAGTTAGGATAACAAAAAAAATATGTCTATTTGCCACATGTCAGAATAATGAGTAAGAATTTTGTCTGAACTTTGCAGACATTTCCATATTATTTGGTAGGATTGCCTTTTAAAGTGTTTGACTTGGGTCCAATGATCGAGGATCCTTCGGCGTGCTTCTAACTATAGTTTGCTGGAATTTTGGCCCATTCCTCCTGAAGAAACTGGTATAATTGGGTTAGGTTTTGAAGTTCGCCTTGCTCACACACTTTTCTATGGGAAAACTACCCCAAAACATTGAGTTTGTTGTCCTAAAGCCACTTTGTAACTAATATGTCTGTATACATAGGGGCGTCCATTTGGAAGACCCATGTCTGCGTTCCTCAAATCTGGTCTCCTTCTTTTGTAAATGAACCTTCTGGCTTATCTCTGGGGATGTTGCTGCAGCGCTTCAGCATCAGACGCTCCAACAGCAAAATACCCTCTCAGCATGGTGTTGTCATGCTCATACTTCACAGTAGTAAATGGTATTCTTAGGTTTGCAAGATTCCTACTATTTCCTCCAAATGCTCCACCTTTGTTTTATTAGACCACAGCACATGTCTCGTAAAATTCAAATCCATTGTCCCTAGATGCATTTGCAAAGTGTAATTTGACTATTTTACGTTGCTTTTGGAGAATGGGCTTGTTCTTTTCTGAGTGCTCTTTCAGCTTGTGCCAGAACAGGACTCATTTCACAAACATGTTCCACAAAAGATCTTTAGTCTCTCTGCTCTTGGGTTCAATTCAGTTCAGCTTATTTATATTGCGCCAATTCACAACACGTCATCTCAAGGCACTTTACAAGAAAAGTCCTTTCCATTCAATTATACATACATTTCAATAACTCTTTTGTGTTGTTGACTTCACTGCAAACCCTCGTACCGAGCAAGCATGTAGCGACAGTGGAGAGGAAAAACTCCCCTTTAACAGAAAGAAACCTCCAGCAGAACCAGAACCAGGCTCAGCACAAGCGGCCATCTGACACGACCGACTGGGGGTTCGAGAAAACAGAGCAGAGATTCAAAAGAACTGATGTAAGATTACTTTCTTTGTTAAAGAAAGTAAAAAGTTGATAACAGGAGAGGATGAACGTTCATCCCAGCTGATGCTCCCCTCCAACAAAGAATCACAGCTGAGCTGTCCCCTTATGGTAGCATTGGTGTTAATAGTTGCATGTTTGAACATCTAAAGGTGGCACCTTCAGACATCTGGAAATTGTACACCTCATTGTTGAGGTCCTCAATTCTCTTCCTGGTTTATTGCCTGATTAAATTGTTTAAATGTGTGTTATTCTAACTTAAACTATAAAAATGTATTAAAAGAATATCAATATTCTGACAATTTTGGAAAAATATTTGTAATCCCTAACAGCCTAAAACCAGAAAAGTTAAGCCTGATCTATTTATGACGCGAAAAGAAAACAGTTTGAACATTGATCCATTTTTGTCCAAAGCGAAATCTAGATCTATTTCATTCCACACTTTGCACAACACAGCAGCTAATCAGAATCAAAACGGATTGCTGCAGGTTTGAGCCCCATTGGCTCATTCAAGAACTCCTATATATTGTGTTTTTTGTGTTTTTATTTTGGTTGTTGCTTTTTACCACCAGATGTAATCTGTGGCGTTTTGATGAGTGCTGTGACAGAGAATAAACCAAACTCTTGTCTATCTTTTATTCCACACCCTTTTTCTGAGCATTGAGGCAGGAATTCTCAGTGTCTGTGAGTGTTTGCTGGTTGTTATTAAAAGTCTAAAAATGGTCCCTTGTCTCAGCGTCCTTTCCAGTTGCAGGGAGAAAATGTTTTGTAATGTATTTTTGTCTGTTTCTGCCCATCTTCACTTTGGTAAACTAACCAACCTGTTTTTTTGTAATTCTAAGAAATCTTTACCATATTGTGTAGATAATGTTTTCTTTTATGCACATTATTCTTTGTTGTTTGAGGAAGTGCATCAAATTAGAACAATGCTGTTGTTTATTTATAAATGTTTATGTAAAGGTATTTCTTTTTATAAGGGCTGTAAACAAGTACTTATAATTGCAGTAACACTTATTCCATGTCAGACTCAGAAGGATTGTACATTGACGAGTGGTGCAAGTTACTTATGTGCAATAGAGGAGGGTAAAGTGAGAAGCTGTACTGTGTGGTGGGTTTCTTTCTTTTTTGTGCCAAAAAATGACTTACAGCACAGAAAAGGCTGCAGGACAAATGTAAACATCCTCATAATTATTTCTGTACTGAATGAAATGGATACCAGTGGATCTTTGCAGAGTTTTTACCATGTGAAAAGACTTTGGTACCACAACCTACTGTAGCAGAATTTAAAGAAATATATGGCAGAAGAGTGTTATTTGTGTCTATATAAATCCAAAACATCAATGAGGGACATTGATGTGACAATATGCAGAAAAAAGGTGTATGTAGTGTAGTCATCTGTACTTCTTACAACTAATTTATACCTAAAATGTTGTTTATAAAGTTTTGTTTAGAAATGGATGCCACCTTTAAAGATGAAATAGTAAAGACTGTAAAATATATGCAAGGCTTTGTCTGTTTATTTTCCTTTCATATTAAAGATATGGGTCAAATGTTTTGAATGGGGTTCTGTTGAGAGCTTATAACCAGCTAATATCTTACTTGGTGGAGAAAACTCTCTTTGTGTCTTTGCTTTGAAACAGAGATTACTTTTAGGTGCTGTCCATACAAACAGATATTTTACAACATTATTATTATTATTATTATTTCTTTAGCTGTTTTGGGGGTGGGGGGGTATTTATAAAAGCTCCTACCAAGGAGAAGTTTTATGTTTGGATATTGGGGGAAATGATAAAAAAAAAATAGGTAGAGGCCCACTTTGAGCATCCCAACAATCATATCCTGAGCTAGAAAGAAAACATCCTATTAGACATCAATTGTAAGCTAAATATGTTAAATATGTTGAAATGAAAAGGTAAACCTTTGTCAGAGATAACAGATGCAACTATTCTTTAGCCAAGGATCATCTTCTTTTGAACTTTTAATACCGCTTAGTCAGAGTGGGGTCGATAGCAAAAATAGGGTTTCTGCCCTGTTAAGACCATTCTAGTCTCTAAACATTTTTATAAAGTGCAACATTTACCTTAGGTGGATGTGGACATGGATTTGTATTTACAATAGAGGTGAATTAGTCTATAGCAGTAACATACTGCAAAACCCAAGATATTGCATCTAACTGTCCTTAAAACGGGGTTAATCTGAATTATCACTGTATTTTTTATGTTTTTACTCTCTAACTGTTGTAGCGTATAGTACAAGTATTACAGTAGGCTACGTGAATATTCATAGACTGGGACCAAGCAACTGTTTCCTGTTTGTTTCCAGTAAATAACCATTGATTTTGGCTACGTTCACACTGCAGGTAAAAGCCCATCAGATCCGACTTTTTGCCCATATGCGACCCATATCGAATTTTTCTAATGACAGTCTGAACAGCACAAATCCGACCCAGGTCACTTTCATTTGCGGTACTAATTCCGATACATACAGTATCCAATGTTTTTGAAAGCGACTTCCGTCTGAATGGTCGTGTTGCCATCTTTCTTTAAGTTACTCATTGCGTTTACATGCAGTAAGAGAGAGAATTATTGCCTTAGTCCAAGAAGTTGGACTTTTGAAATGCATGTATACACCTTAGTCCAGCTGAAGTCGAACCGAACTGGATTTCTCAAAATCGGACTAACGCAACCAGATAATGCGATTAGAAAATTAATTTTCTCTGCATGTAGCTCCAACCCCGCCTCAGCTAAGATATTCACAGGAGGTGACAAGACTATGGAAGTGGGAATAACAACACCGGTACACAACACAGTATCAACGAGTGTAACACAATCCAACTGTACAATACTTATGAAATGTACTGTGCTGCAGCGTTGTTGTTGTCCATTTCTTCACTCATTGTTCATATCCTGCTTTTACTCCCTCTTCTTCACTGCTACCAGCATTTGTGTGAAGACCTAAGCCAACCAGAAAAATGCCAGCACAAAAGGACGCATGTCGCCACCTACTGTCAGGGAGTCAAATGCGCTTCATTCAATAATTCAATTTTCTGAGTGACATGTAAACTGGGATAAAGACTCCATTTCTGGTTAAGCTATTCTTAATCATATCTGATTATTGCCAAAATTCGATTTAGATATGTGTGTAAACATATTGGAGGAGATAGACACTCAAAAAAGCTTGGCAGATAACAGAGTAAGAGCTCTTAGGGCTCTCTTTTCTCTCAATGTTCGAAATAAAGCACACAGCGGCCTGCAAATAGTTAAGGCGTTCTTTGGAGCGTTTCCTCAGCATTGAGACGGTTTGTCATAGAGTTTATTTTGAACACATTGTGGCTTTTTTGGACTGAGATATAACGAGATTTTAATCATTTTCATCTAATCTTGTTTGGGTTAAAACTGATATTTCCCGTCTTCAAAAAGGTTTAGTCCAGCACCTTCTATTAGAAAGTCGGTTAGATTTTCAGCAGGGATTCTTCACAGCTTAAACGTAATGTGTGTTACTTAAAGTTTTATATTTGTTAGAATATTGTCGTTGTTAAATTTGCAACCAATTTCTGGGTGCATCTTAGTCGTACCTGAAGGTTAGAGTAGCCGAACTTTATGCCCAAGTTAGAGTAGTGTAACTTAAGAAAAGAAGAAGAAAAAACTCAAGTGAAAGTCATACACCAGGTTTGAGAAATAAAACAATACCTACTTCACAGGGGTCCTTTCAAACAAATAGGAATACATGACATACATTTGTGATTTCAAACCACCATGTTACATGTATGAACCAAATTTATATATATATATATATATTTATATATATATATATATATATATATATATATATATATAGTATACATTGTAAAAATAAATAAATACATGACATACATCAATAAATACAAATAAATGAATAAAAAAATTAATTAAACAACCAACCCCCTAAGTGTCTGTAATAACGATGATAGGCAGGAATGTTTTAGCAGATGCTGCTTAAGGAATGCATAAAGAAAGTAAATGGTAAATTATTATTAAAAAAAGTATAGCTATATTTTTTACCCTTTCTATTTTTGGAATTATGTTTGTCTTTATTTGTATTATATTGTATTTATGTTTTATTCATTTTAGATAATGTTCAAGTTGAACAAGCTGAACAGAGAACTACACATAAGAAATGAAATGAAGCGACTGAACTTGCTTCCTCCTGCGCCGCATGGAACTGAAATCCGCACCCATTTGTGCGTAATCATATAGTGGGATCACTGCAGAGCTTATTGTCATGAGGTTTGGGATTTTTACCTCGGACAGATGATTTCTCACGGGGTTTACATGTTGTTCTGGAGGCTGAATCGGAGTTTCGCTGCCACACTGGAGACTGGAATGAAGCGCCACTTCACCCAAAGTTTTGAAATAAGAAAACTTTTCTTCAGTTCAGGTGATCATAAGCTCAAAATACTGAAAATATTTGGTCAACCTGACCCCCGGGTGTGACAGATCTGTTTGGATCATCTCAGAGGTCTCTGAGATAAAAACACCCTGAACCGATGAGATCTCTAACCAGGTAGCAGATAGCTGGGATTTCCCTTGAGTCACTATGGAAACATTAAGTTTAGGTGTTTGAGCACAATTTTTATCCTCTGTGTTGTAAAAAAAAAAAAAAACTGAAATCATGTTTTAACGACATTTCGTCTTTCAGTCGTTTTCTGAAAATAAGTATCAGTTTAAAAAGAGCCAAACTTTGCTAGACCCACTTAAACTCTGCTAAATTACATTTTGATGAAAGGAAGAGACACAGATAAAGTCAGATCTGATATCATTGAATGGAGAAAAACATCTGGTCCTATAAACGTTACAGCATACGATTAGTATCTGAAAATTTCTGGACAGATTTACTTGGTAAATGGTAAAAATGGTATCCATTTAACTGAGCATGTTTAACAGTGTTTCCAAACCTGGTCCTCAAGCCACACTGCCCTGAATGTTTTAGATGCATCTATTCTTTAACATAATTGCAGTTCAGCAAAAGCCTGTTAATCAGCCATCGATAGAAACCAGGTGTGCTGAAGCAGGGAAACATCTAAGATATGCAGGGCAGTGTGCCTTGCAGAGCAGGGTTTGAAAAACCCTGGTTCAACATCTATCATCTTCCCTGGGACACAACGCCCGAGATGGATGGAGTGGGGGTTCAAATCAGCAACCCACCAGTTACTGGACAAACTCCTACCTCCTGAGCCATGGTCAACCATTGTACAGTTGCAATATAATCCCTGATATAAATCAACTCAGTTCTTACAACAAACTGTTCTCCACAGCCTCAAAAAACGTCAAGCGTTTCCACTTGAAATATGACTATGTGGTGCCATCTTGTGGTTATTCTTGATACTACATGGATACAAATGTCATGCGACAGTGAAACAAAATCTTATTCTCAAAGGACACAAACAAATGAAAACAGTCATCTTTTAACAGAGAGACTTTAATATTTCAGAATCAGGTCTCCATTTTCAAACATTTAACAAAACCCATACTGCAATAGTAGTACTTTATCATAATTTTAGATTAATTTGTTTCACTTACACAATTTCATATGTAAAATTTGGATTAACAACAATCAAAACTTTAAATAAGATCAAACATGTATATTAAAGCCTTCTGTAGGCACCTATATGATTAATTTTAATATTTTCATACACAGTGACCAGCACAGACACTATTTAGTCTTAAAAATTAAAGATTTGATTTGGATTTGAAACACTAAACAAGATTCAAGGGCAAACTACTTCTAATGAACTTGATATTGTTCTGACACCATTGATAAGGCCTCTTTGTACAAATACCTGGTTCTGGTAGTGCATTTATAACATCCTGTGCTAACAAGAATCAAAATGTAGAAAATGAGAGGTATGTAAGCTTATTGGTCCAGGAGCTTTCAGAAACAAAATGTTCTGGATGTTAGTAAATGACATGAGGTTAAATTGTGTTGGGGTGTTTTAAAGTGCTTTATAAATTCCTTTTAACATCTTAAAATGGGTTTAAAAAAATATATAATTCTAGACAATGCTGCAGAAAAGTCAGTAGAACAGCTTTGACTAAGCTATTTTCGTGGAAGGTAAACTTTGAATTTGAGCTTCAGGAATTAATTTATTTAAATATATCCACTACATAACCTACGCAATAAAAAGATTCATATACCATAAATTTACATTCATGTTACTTTCAGCTAGATAATGTAAAAGGGGGGGACTGGGGCATCTTAAAAAAAAGAATTTCTAAATCTATGTTGCAAATATTTCTCAGCTGTCACCGATTAAGGACAGAACAATAAGTCCAACATTTAAAACAAAAGCCTTGTACTGCCCTTAAAAAGGTAAATCCTGGTTATAGACAAGGTTCAATATATGGCAAGAAAATATGTTTTTTAATGCATAAATAACGCTGCATGTTGGCATTTTATGAATCTGAAATCTGTGTCCTCTCAAATCTAATTATGTATGTGTTAGAACCTCTACCTAACAAAGCACCCTTGAGAAGGAAAGAAATAACCGACAAATCTCAACATACTGATCAAGTCTTTAACGAGACGATTTCTAACTATTATAGAGCAGATATCCTGTTTTGGCAGAGGCAGTTGGAGGTAAGTTTATGTACAAAAACTAACTTAAAATGCTTCTTTTTTTGTCTACATGCTAAGATTGCTGGTATACCTTATAATGCATTTACAAGCAGAAATAGACCTTGAAGGTGATAAAAAGAAAATAAGGGGCTCCAATAATAGCAGGTTAGTTGTAATTGTGAGTGGTAGCAGAGGTCGCTGGCAGAAAGGTCATCAGGTGCTTTCTTCTACATGCATAGCTCTATTCATCGGTGCCCAGTAATGTTGTTTCCTCCTGGATTTATGGCCATGGAGTCCAAGAATGGGCGGAGAGCCTGGCCAAAGGGCCTGCAAAATGAACACAGGGACAGTTACACTAAAGTCAAAATATATCAATAAAACCTAACTATCATTCGCTTAGAGAAATTTATATTGCCCCTTGTAGTTTTTTTACATTTAATAAACAAGAACTTTAATGTATTTTATTGGGTTTTTCCAATAATTAATTATGTACTACATAAATGTTGCCGATCTGCAAAAGGGGTTAAAAAAAAAAAAGTTTGTTAAAGCTTTCACAATTTTCACAATGGCGTTGGGAGTTTGTTGAGCGCCATCAGAAGTGCCATCTAAAGTTTGACAGTCTATTAAAAATAAAAAATTAAAAACAAATATGTGGAACGGGGTTCTCTAGCCAAGTGAAAGCTGAATTAAGCTTTTTGATCTACATACAAAACTAACACTGCATTTCACCCTTAACGCACCAAGAAAAAGTGATTTGACAATAATTAATTAATTTAGCTCTCAACTAAATATTTACTTCATGGGACCCAACTTTTGTTTTGATAGTCCACTTCCACTTCTTGGCAAGTGAATTTGCATATTAGCTAAATAATTAGCTCTGAATAAAATCTTTACTTCAAAGCAATATATTTAGCTGGCCAGTTTAGCTTGCTAATTAAATATTTAGTTATAAACTGACATTTACAAATAAATAAATAACATGGGCAGTCAAAGACTAGACTTAAATCTTACTGAGAATCTGTGACAAGATTTAAAAGTTAAATGTTCAGATGCTATCCAACCAAAGAAGATTGGGCAAGAATTTCAGTTGTGTATTGTTTTTCTTCCACTTGACAATTACTCACCATCTGTGTTAGTTTATCACATAATATCCCAATATAAATATGGTTGTATTGAATCTAAATGTGGAAATGTGCCACAAAATGTAAAACTTGAACATCATCTCAGTATTGTTGTGACAAATTTTGTTTAAAAAAAACAAAACAGATTAGACGTGGTTTACCCAGAAATCTCCAAATCAAAACTTACGTGGAGAGTATTTCGGATGGAAGGTCTGTGATGTAGGACGGGATCTTTCTGCCGGTGAGGAACTGTGCCACGTCGTTGCTGAAGGTGTTGCAGTTGTGCTCAAACACATTATACTGGTCACCGCTTTGCACCAGGAGAATAAAGAGGAAGGAGAAAAAAAGATACACATTTTGGAGAAATTATGTGAGGTCCAACCCAGCCGCGACAGACAAACAAGAAGAAAAATGAATCCTTTAATTAACAGATTAAAATATCAAATTGATATGTTCATCCCAGAAATTATTTACACATTTTTCAAGAAAAAAAAAACACAGAAAAAATACTCTGATGTCAAAGAGTCATAAATCTGCAAGAGAAAACGCAGAAATTTCCATGGTTAAATGCATAAATGTTCAATATTTAAGATATTTTTTGACATTGTGAAGTCAGATATTTGCAAAAAAAAAAAAAAAAAAAAAAAACCTAAATTTATCAGAAAAAAACCAACAAACTGAAGCTTTTTGAGAGTTGAATATTTCCAACCGAAAATGCCAATCCAATAAGATTTAAGTGTTAAATTTACGAAATGCACATCTGGATAACTGGATAAGTGTAAGTGGTTCGTGTGGCTCTTTTCCCGGATCAGTTATCCAGATCCGCATCTTGTAAATTTAACACTTAAATCTTATTGGACTGGCATTTTCGGTCGTAAATAACTGATTTAAAATCTCAGCAAGCTTCAGTTTTTGATGAATTTATGAGGGGGGTTTTTCTAGCAAATTTCTGACTTTACAATGTCAGAAAATATCTTAGTATAAATATAAAAATGTTTGGCTTTTGATTATCGAAATTTCGGAGCTTTCTCTAGCAAATTTACGACTATTTGACATCAGAGAATTTCCGAGTTTTTTTCTTGAAAATACGAAATTAATCTAAAATTTTCTTCCGTTTTTTTGGGCGGAGCTTTACTGAAAAAAATTTTTCTTTGATCTACAATGGCCCTAATACTGCATTGTAAAATGATAGCTAATGCTGTGGAGATTTTAAGTACCCTTCTCCTGACTGATACGTTTGGATAAAGAGCTCCTCTGCGGCGGCCACGTTGGAATAGCTCTGTTAGTTCTGATTTTGTTCAACATTTTTGGGGTTGATAAGTTGCATGTTTGGACAGTTATTCCCTCTGGTTTCGGATGCCGTGCTGTTAGAGGGATTATTGCTTCAAAATTTTCACTTTCAAACAGCTGTTATAATGTGTAACCATGGCAACAAGTCATTCTTTTTTCTTCAAATGATACCTGAACTACCACCCCAAATCCCAGAGGAGTTGAAAAGGAAGCCTCATGGATGTGAGGCATCTGATCAAGCGGCCAGACAGAGATTTGAAGAGGAGCGGCAGAAGCAAATGAGGTGAATTAGCGGTGCTTGTCATCTCAACCAGGACATGCTACTGCGGACTATTGTCTCTGCTGCCTGGATATTGAGCTGATAGCAAGTCATAACAGTCAGTGTGACTATCACAAAGCAACTTCAGTCAGAGGTTTATTTAGATTCATTGGAAGACTGACTGCTACCAGAAATCCTTCCTGCACACTAGATGATTAGATGATATGAGTTAAGACAACATTTAAGTTCCCCTAAGGGATAAATAAAGTATTTTGGATTTCTTTTGTACCCTGTATGAAAAAAAATCCTACTAAGACAACTGAACTTCACTTCAGGTTAATCAGATTCACTGAAAACATTGGCATTTAAAAACTAAGAAAGGCGCTTCAACCAGCTTTTTTTTATGTCATGTTTTCTCTTTTAACGGGGTTTAGGGCCACTTTACGTCCTTTAATATCCACTGCTAAGTTTTTACCTGTACATGGACTCAGCCAGTGAGTCCAGATACTCCATAAATAAATCCTCATTCACCTCTGTGGAGCCCAGGTCCACCACTGAGTCCGGGTCGCCCAGGATAGTGCCAGACTGACAGAAACAAACACACACATTTCAAACTTTAATGGAGGCTTGATCCACTGCTGTGCGTTGAAAACATTGGAGGTGATTCTTACAGGTGGGCAGTGGTTGATTCCTGCTCCACCAAAGAAAAACTCTTTCCCGTGGACGACAACTCCTGTGTGCCTGTAAAAAAAAAAAAAAAAAGACATCTTAGCAAAATAAAGGCTGGATCAGTGGAAATGCTTCAACAAAGCTGTCACGTAAGAGATGTGCTCACCATATGCCGTCTAGCTGTCTCCCTGGGAAGATCAGCACATACACACACATATGTACAGCAAATCAGAACTATGCATGCTTATAGCTTTAGGCTCGTTCTCATTTGTTTTCAGCAGATTTCATAACAAAGGAAGACAGTCGAAAACGTACCTAGCATAGCAGGACTCAGCTGGCGAGCCATTCCCCTGGACAGATCGTAAATGTACAGTTTCACTGTGAAAGAGGAGTTATTTTGGGCCATGATGCCACAAGAAGTTTCTTCAAACTCAAAACCTAAGGCGAAGTTTCCTGACTTGGTTCAACAGAAGACGACCTCCGGCTGGCTGGCTGGCTAGCAATAGCAAACAAAAAGTGGAAGCAGTGTTATAAAAAAAAAAAAGAAAATTAAAATAAAGACGAGGTAAAGACTTAGCTTGAAAAAAGTTACATTCAGTCAAGTTTAGCCTGAGGTTGCTGTGTAAAGACAGTTAATGCTGTATCACCGTCTTAATGGAATCACAACATGACTGTCAAAAAGTGCCTCCGCATTCTCCACAATAAACTCCACCCCCTTTATTGTGATTGGTTCAAATCTTGGCTCCCGGCAGCTGAAATGCCAATGAGAACCTACTTGTCTTGAAATATGTACGGAAAGCTAATAGTACCAAAATATATGGGTTTTTTTTTCTTCTTCACGCATTTAGCCAGAAATTAGACTTCCTGATATTCATTAGATATGGTATGTGTTTTAATGCTGTTAAGATTCAACAAAAGAGATATATAGAATAAAGAGCGTCACCTCCAGCCATGGTATACAAAACTCAAAGAATTAGGAATGTGAAATAATGGGCCAAATGCCCCCGCTTGCAGATTATGTTGTTTGTATTATTTTACACAACGAAAAAATATTCAAACCATATTTAAAATTAAACTAATTCATTTCAATACCACTTAATAGAACATTTTTCTACTTATTTCAAATATTTAAAAAAACACTCCACAATTCAAAAAGCCTGCATATTTTATGTTGTTTTGACTGGGCTGCACAATGGCACAGTTGGTCACACTGTTGCTTTGCAGCAAGAGGGTACTTGGTTCGAAACCCTGCCTGGGTTCTTTCTGCAAGCAGTTTCCATGCTCTCCCTGTGCCGTCTAAAAAAGAGAAAAATTGTGTGTGTGTGTGTGTGTGTGTGTGTCTATGTTGCCCTACGATGGATTGACGACCTGTCCAGGGTACCCTGCGTCTCGCCCAATGACCGTTGGAGATAGGCTCCTGCTCCCCCCAACCCTGCTAGGATAAAAGTATTCAATTCCAATCTGTCTGAATATCCCAGCCCTTAGAATCGAGATGAGGTAGTGTCCATAAAATACCAGGTTGGACCACAAACTAGTCAGGCGATTCATTCAAGGGTTGAAGCACTTGCTAGTTTGGAAATTATATGTCACAAGATGTTTTTCACACTGAGACGAGCTTTGAAGCAGTGTGTTGGTTTAGGTTCGCAGTCATCCAGGACATAGTAGTGTTGAGAGTTCAAAAATTAAGGCATCAGGACTTCTTTTGTTAACACAAACAATATATGTACTTTTTTTTTAATATATTTGTTTGACGCAGTGGCTTACAAATCTGTAGTTGAGGTTTTGAAGCCCGTTTTGGAGTTTAAGTGTCACACTAGCATCACTGCCTATTTACTTGCCTCCGCCGCCCTGTCCATCATCATAACAACTGCAAGAGAGGGCTTATAACCCTGTTACATGACAAGTCCTGGAAAGGAAAACAGGAACCAATCTGGCAAACAAACCTGTCTCTGGATTCTGACCTCCATTCCTGGCAACTCCATTCCGAGATCATACACCTCCCTTTGAGCAAAACCGAAACCAAACCACAAACATAGCTATGTAGAATGCTGTAAAGATGCTGGTAAGGGGTGATTTTTGTTTGCCCCTAACCCATCAGGGGTTTCCCATAAATGCTTGAATTTTAACCCAAACCTTAGATCTAAATCTGTATATTTGTTTGAAAATGAGAATACTCTTAAATATGATTTGACGGTTTCACTAAAAAAATAAAAAATAAAATAAATAACTTGAAACTTAAATTCAGGATATAAAGTAATTGGCCAGTTTACTCTTAAGCCTCCATACAACCCTGGACCAGCCCTGGTGATGATGTTGTCACCCTTACCCTATATACAGTACTATATATAAACATTTAATATATAGTCACGGACTCATTAATTTTTGCGAATATAATTCACATAAAATATGTGTTGAATATTATTAGCGTTATCAACTAATAATGTATAATTTACATTAAACAATATGCTAACCATGTATGAAGTACACTTTATAGAAAAACAACATGCAAGAAAATGTGTCAATATCTGAAAAGTTTTCTTAAAGAGCAACTCACCCCCCTGCTAGAGTCTTATTCCACCTCTATTCCAACTGCAACTCTCTACGGAAGCGTGGCCGAGACTCGGCTTGTTTTTTACCCCACAAAGGCAGGATGGATGACGTCAGCCATCACCGCAGAGTGAATAGCAATGCCCGATTCAAATTTAAGTGCAGAGTTTTAACCTGAAGAGGGCGTCATATTGACGAAAATAATATTTCTACTAAAATGTACCAAAAATAATAACCACACATGTGGAAAGAGCACTATTAAACACTCATTTATACAGTTTATCAGCAAAAAAAAAGTTGATTTGGGGGTGAGTTGCTCTTTAAAAAGTAAAGACAACAGATGGTGTTTTGTAGTGATGGCGAGATGAAGCCCCATGTGACATTGAACCACTTCAGCCAATTGGTTCAAGAAAGGGTTCTGCTCACGGGGCTTCATGTGAACACAACCCCCCCCCCCCCCTACTGGCCAGGTTCATAATCACAGGCAGCTGTAGCTCTTAGCCACTTAATGTGTGATGCATTAAAGTTGTAAGTCTGCTATGGGTTCTTGGGAATGACTGAGTTAAAAAAAAAATCTCTACATTAAGTATTAAAAATGTCAATAATAAAAATATATTTTAATGTAATCTTTCTGTAAATTATTCCAAAATGGTACCATCATATGTTACGCCAGGTTGGGTAATAATGTTGTTCTGTCACTTGAGGCAAAAGGCATTGGTTTAAGCAGGGAGAGGAAAGTTAAAATGCTTGTGGAACTAGGAAGAGGGCTCTGAAAATGATTTTGTAACTTGGGCAATGATGTACAGAACAGGGGAGACTTTATTAATTTTTAATTTAAAAATAGCAGTTTATCAAGTTTTAGGTTTTAAGCGATTCCTTTTTTTTGACACCACATCACCAGCCTTCGAAAACACTCTTTCACAAGGCACAGAAGATGCAGGCGTAACCAAAAACACAAGTGCTAAACTATATAAATTCAGGTAAACTAATTGTTGCTTTTCCCAATACTCCATGGGGTTTACCAGCCTGCTAATATTTGGCTCAGAAAGGTAGTGCTGGACCTCCACAGTGTCATCTGCTGTGAAATTTTGATCACGCTTTGCCTCCTGGACACTGACATCTAAACGATGCCACAGTTTGCTACCTAAAAGGAAAGCAGAGATCATGTTAGTGTTCTAATAGGAATTATTGATGTCACAATGTCAAATGGTAGATTACCTCCAATGACATCATGAGAGGTGGAAGCCTGGGGGATTTCCTCTCTGCTTTGTTTCGACCGTATCATTGCTGCACACTCAGAGGTTAGTCGCTTTATCGCTTCAGATGCTTTCGTTGGACTGAAAAATCCTAGCGCCTTAAATCGGGGGTCCAAGAGGGTAGCAAGTGACATTATGCTCATTGACTCCAAAGTGTGAACCTTCTCTCTGAGTTGCCTGATGAGCCAGTCCCCCCATTTCTAATGCAACTGCCGGTTTTGTCATTTCCTCCTGAAGTGCTTGCTCCAACATTTTCATTAGGGGGATAACTTTGGATGCAGACACGTTTTCCTCTGCCACCAGCTCTACAGTCGTATCATCGAATGGAGACAACAAAGCAATGCACCCTACAGCAACGGTAAAGTCATCCGATGTTAAAGAGGGGATATCGTGTTGTAGGCCAGCTAATGCTGCTCCTACTGGCTCCCTAAGGTTTACCAAACGTTCAAGCATCAAATAAGTGCTGTTCCATCTAGTCTCCACTTCCAGTTTTCCATCCCCAGATGATGCTGCACTTGAGTAAGCGTCTCCTTTAAAGATACAGATGAGTAGGTCATTATTCCACTGCAGTTGAAAAATAATAATAATTGGAATAAAGAATAACATACCTTTGCAGTGGTGCTGCTCCTAAAGTAGCCAACCAGCTTTCTTGCTTTGAGCCGAATGCCAGAAAGCACGGGATGCTGGTCAAGGGCTTTCTTCACAACCAGGTTCAGTGCGTGCGCAATGCAAATATAGTGGCAAAGCTTCAGCTCTCTCACACAGGCAACCATATTTGGAGCACCATCAGTGACCATACATGCCACCTTTTTAGTGATTCCCCATTCCTCCATCATGGAGGCTTTCACACGAGCTATATTTTCAGCAGTGTGTGATTGGGGGAATGTCTGCACTCCCAACAGCACTGAACTGAGCCTGGTGTTCTCATCCACAAAATGGCAGGTTACAGCCAGGTAGGCATCCATGTTGATGGATGTCCACATATCGGAAGTAAGGCTAACAGCAGCCACCTTTTCCACTTTAGCCTTAGCCTTTACCTTAGCTGACTCATACCTGGCCTCCACCATGTCCTTCAGAGCCTAAAGAGAAATATATATATATATAAAAAATTGTGAGACATACAATAAACATTTGTAATATTGTCATGAGTTACCTTGGCTGGGTGAAGCTCCAGTTCCTTTGTTATTCTCATGCAAAGCACGGTAATGCCTTAGCATGGATGAGGTGTTATTATTATATCCCAACTCCTTGGAACACAATAAACACTTAACCTTTGAATAAAATAATAAACAGTAAAAATTCATTTTGTGATAAGCAAATCTAACTTGTCTGGCATAATGTTAGATTGAGCTTACCTTATTAGGGGTTATCAGGTCAAAATGTTCCCACACAGGGGAAATCCTCCTCTTCCTAGCTGGCTCCATCCTCTCAGTGAGAGACTCTCACTTATCTTTCTCTCCTCACTCTCTTAAATCGTCAAAGTATCTGTCTCTGTACTCTCCAAACTATCTCCAAACTACATAAACGCTAACCAAACTATCAAAACTCTGTCCAAACTCCAAACTGACTGCAACTCTCCTACACAAACCCACATTTTGAAAGGAGGCTGAGGGGGTTTATAGCGCCGTCAAACCACTCTTTTTTTTTTTTTTTTTTTTTTAACAAATCTTTATTGAAATACTTATTTACAGAAAGCAAGGAGCAGATTTACATCACTGAGTGTAGTTACAGAAGTGAAGGTTTATGAACATATAAATAAAATAAAATAAAAAAATAATAATAAAAAATAAAAAGGGGAAAGAAAAGGGGAAGAGAGTCGAGTTTAGATTTATAAATTAAGCTAAGAGTTGAAAATGATCGAAAGTACATTTTGTTTTTACAGCTTTTTTGTTATTGGAAGAGGAAACTGTGTTCATATATGACTTCAAATCCACTATAAAAAGATTGTACTGTGGTTTCTTACGAATAACTTTACATTTGTGAATATGGTACTTGGACAGGAACAGAATTAAATTAATAATATAAAAACTGGAAGAGTCTTTTGGCTTGTATTCAGTGATCCCAAAAATGACATTTTTTAAATATAACAAAAAATCTGGCTTAATAGCCAGTGAGATCAAAGCAGTAATGTCTTTCCAAAAGTCTTTTGTAAACAAACAATCCCAAAAAAGATGGACAGTGGTCTCTGGGGAAATATTGCAGAAAGAGCACAAAACATCGATGTCAAAATTAAATCTTTTTTGAATACAGACTTTAGCAGGATAAAATCTGTGTATAATCTTAAAGGAAACTTCCTTAGATTTATTGGTGATAAAGAATTTATTTGGTAAAGACCATATTTTTGTCCAATTAAGATCTTGCCAGAATGCATTCCAGTAGCTAACACAGGAAGGGGTTGAAACCAGAGCTTGTTGTAGAACAGAACGAATTTTAGAATTAAACAATTGTTCCTTTGTGGTGAAACAAATTTGTCCAATGAAGGTTTGCTTTGGGTCTATGATGTCTTCAGATCTAAAAAGAGAAGAGTCAACTCCTTTAAACAACATCAGTATACCTGTTGGAATTGCATGGAAAACTGTGCTGTATTCTTTTAAAGAAACAGAAATGTTGTACTGTTTAAGAAATTCTGGATATGTATATAAACAGCCTTTATTATTAAGCAATTGGGAGACGTTCAGAATGCCTTTATCAACCCAGTTACGGAAAAATAATGATTTGTTTTTATACAAAATATTACAGTTGTTCCAAATATAGTGTCTATGTGGAGAGAAGTTGTGCTTATACATCAAAGACCATGCTAATAATACTTGTTGGTGGAAGTTAGAGAGCTTGATTGGTATTTTTGAGATTTTGTAGTTACATAGGAGGATAAATTGTAGGCCACCAACATGTGAAAAAACATAGTTTGAAATAAAATTCCAAATAGAATTTGGGTTTTTAAGGTAGGCTCTAAGCCACTTCATTTTAAATGTATAATTTAGCGAATCAAAGTCTATAAAGCCTAAGCCACCTGCTCTAATTTCATTTAAAACAACAGATTTCCGTAAATAGTGTGTTTTGTTCTTCCACATGAAATCAAATAACATTCGATCTACAGATTTACTTATGGATTTGTCTACATACAAGGACTGGGAAGCATAAATTAATCTAGATAAACCTTCTGCTTTGGTGAGCAGTACTCGACCTCTCAGAGAAAGGTCTCTTTGTAACCATCTATTGAAGATTTTTTTTGACTTTTCTATAATAGGTGTAAAGTTATCAATGCTTCTATTCTTACTGTTTTTAGATATGGTAATACCTAAGTATCTTACTGAGTCTTTAACAGGGATGCCACAGATTGAAGAATAGGGGCTTTCTTTGATTGACATCAGCTCGCATTTATTTAAGTTAAGAAAAAGACCTGAAGCTTTGGAAAAAGTTTTAATAATATTAATTGCAGGGGAGATCTGGGTTACATTCCTTAAAAACAGAGCTGTATCATCAGCTAACTGACTAATGGTAATAATCCTATCTGCAATGGAGATTCCTTGTATAGTGCTGTTCTTGATTTGAATATTTAGAAACTCAGCTGCCAATAAAAACAGATATACAGAAAGTGGGCAACCCTGCCGAACTCCTCGTTGGAGATTAAACCTGGGGGAGGTGCCTGTTGAGAGTTTAATTGAACTATTTCCACCTGCGTACAAAGTATGCACACAATTATAGAAAAAATGACCAAAGCCAAATTTTTTAAGCGTTGTAAATATAAAATCATGCTCGATGGTGTCAAATGCCTTATGAAAGTCCAAAAACAGAATAAAGCTATTGTCCTCTATAAGTTCAGAGTAATCTAGTATATCCATAATTAGTCTAAGATTGTTTGAGATGTGACGATTTTTCATAAAACCAGATTGGCATTCGTCAATAAGCGAGTTTATCACTGTTTTTATCCTGTTAGCCAACACTGTTGCGAAAATCTTGTAATCATTATTTAGCAGGGATATTGGTCGCCAGTTATCTAACAGAAGAGGATCTTTATGCGGTTTAGGGACCAGAGTAATAACGGCTTGACGTAGGGTAGGGGGGAGAATAGTTTTTTGTATACTTTCTGTATAAACAGCCAGTAAAAAGGGAGTTAAACTTGCAGTAAATTTTAGATAAAACTCAGATGTAAGTCCATCAGACCCTGGTGATTTGTTCAATTTTAGCTGGCTTATGGCCTTTCTTACTTCACTTAGGTCTATTGGTCTATCACAGAAGGTAGCATCACTTTCAGTCAGCTCCTTGTTACTGGGAAGCGAATTGAAAAATTGGTTGGTTGTTTCCCTGCAGAAGCTAGATGAATAGAGATTACTGTAAAATTTAGAGCAAAAATTTGATATTTCCTTTGGGTTTTCTACTACCAATCCATTTATTTTTAGCTGTCTGATAGAGTTACTTTTTGAATTTTCTTTTTCTAATCTGAAAAAATAGGCAGAATTTTGCTCTCCGTCTTCTAGCCATTGCTTACGCGAACGGACGTAAGCTCCCTCTGCTCTCCTTTTATACATCTCATCAAGCTTAGATTGCATTTCTTCAAGTACTATTTCCTCATTGATGGTTAGGGAAGTAGAAGGTTTAGAAGATAAAAGAATAATTTTGCCGTCAAACCACTCAGCGAACTATGAACCACTTCCTGAAGCGGTCACGTGGTGCAGGCAGCAGCGGGGCTTCAGACGTCATCGTTTTCGGCTCCTCCCCTAAATGAAGCAGGCCTCGATACGCGCTTTGTGGAAACGCTCCCTCCTCTGCTCGGCACACATCGTAACATCACTAGTGTTTGGGCACCCTCTGGCTTCCATACAGCGCGTTCACGTCACGCACCTGAACTCGCCTCCCATTGAAACTAGCCTGGACTTGTACGTAGTAAGTTTAGGAGCGCGGTAAGTAATAAAAACGCCCTCTATCTTATTCTAGTGTTTGAGTGCAGTTTATACAGTTTAAACGCATGACTAGGAAGACAGCAAAGTAACTAAACCAAGCCGAAAAATACAGCTAAAGCAACAGAGGGTCGTTAAAATCTAACGTAGCTAGCGTTGTCGCTTGGCTTATATTGGCCGTAGTTTAGGATTATTAATAGAATAAAGTAAATCTTAATCGATTTCTATAGTTGCATGTTATGCTCCTGTGCTTATTTGCGAGTTTCCTTGAACAGTTTGCTGCACAGCAGCTCAGTAAATACGCATTCGGCATGGACTGAGAATACAACAGTTTCTGCGTAAGCTACGTTGTTTACGTACGAAGCGTGGACGTAAAGTCCAAGGCGCCTTGTTAAAATAACTACATACTGTTACAGAGTTGAGAGCTGGCCAGATGGCAGAGTGGAACGCATACTACCAGAATGAGGACGAGGAGCAAGAACAGGAGGAAGCGGAGCTCTCTGGAGGTAAAACAGCTTCATTCCCTTTTGTGTCTGTCTGCCAGCCGCCATCACTCTGACATGTTCAGGTTCATCCCTGCTGGATTTCAGCTACATCCAATTATGTTTACATGATGACCGGTAACTGTTTTTATCATGTGCTACTAAAGCTACTAGGGATGTGTATTCGCAAGAATCTGGTGATACGATATATATCACTATACGGGGGGGGGGGGGGATGATACGATATATTGCGATACTATGAGTAAGACTAGGCCTATATATAGTGATTTTTAAAAACTGAATTTAACTGTAGAAAAGCTGTCCCAGCATTCTAAACACTCCAACCTGTTTCATACTTTAACACATCCAGTTTTATTACTAGATCTAGTTGATCCACTGGAACGAAGAAGTTGAAAACAGCCACAAACTAGTGGTCATACTTTTAATTTTACTACAAAAATTACTGTCATCATTAATGGTTCCATTCAAAGTCTTAAAAAATAAAAACCGATATGTTGCTTTTGAATATTGATACAATATCATGACATAAAATATTGCGATATATGGGCGTATCGACATTTTCTTGCATGACTAAAAGCTGCTAGCCAGAATTTTCTGTAAAAGCTGTCAAACTTGCTTTATTCACTTACGGCCACTTTATTCGGTACATCTTGCTAGTACCAGGTTGGACCACCTTTTTGCCCCTTCAGAAGTGAGATCAGGTCGCTTGAAGTCAGAACTTCATGGCATACATTTAACAAAACCTGCCTCAGAGGTTCTGGTCTGTACTGACGTTATAGCACTACACAGTTGCTGGAGCTTTTTCAGCAAGTTCCCATTCCACCGCATCCCCAGAACACCAGACCAGGTGTAGCTTCCATAAAGAGAAATTGTCAAGTTAACTGTTAAAAGCCCAGAAAATAATGCAACTGGAGAGTAGAATAAGAATAAGAAAGTAGATAAGTGACCAGTCTGTCCTCCAGCGGTCTAAACCCTACATAACTACAGAGATGGCTAAGGATGACCCAGCACTTTAGAATGAGACATGAGAGAGGCAGAGCCAAAGAGAGCAGTCTCTCTGGACTGCATTCACCCATAGATTCACCCATACCCACCCACAGACATCGACACTTGTTGTTGTTGTATGAGCCATGATTTGCTCTGTCCTTTTAACGGTGGAGAGTTTAGTTATAGTATTTATATGATCAGGTGGAGAGTTCAATATGTTTGCTCCTCTTACAGAAAAATAAAAGTCTGACCCAAAAATGTTCTACAAAATGGTCTCCAGATGTTTCTGCTCCTGTAGATCTGATAAAAAATAAAAAAAAATCTGTTCAGAAGCTTATAAAGTGGCTCGGGTTCAAGTCTATCCGCGCATTTAAATAAATGTTTTCATAATCTGCTAGGTTTTCTTGTCAAGAATGTTAAAAGGATTATTATAAAGGCGTTCCAGAGGCTTTAAGGTGGTTCGATTAGTCAGAGTCTGTGTCTGCACCGTACACAGAGCGGCAGTGACATATCGCAGCAGCCTAACAGCTGATGCAGACGGAGCGGATGCAGGGGGAAGCGATCAGGAAAGCCGTTGTTCAGAGTCTCACCGAATTCAGATCACTTCAATTGGAGAAATGTTCCCTGATTTCAATACTACAGTTGAAGTGGCCCTTCAGCCTCCATTACACACAGGCGGAGCGCAGTCCAGCTCCTTGGTCCAGTTCAGGCCACAGCAGGGGAAGCATTCATTATAAATATAGCTTATTAATCTGCACGATGTGGATTCTCTGATCAGTTTGTTCGGATTAAATATAAACTAAAATGAATGAAAATAAACTAATGAATGTTATTAGCATTAGTAAAAATCGATTCTGAATTTACTCTTTTAAAAATTCTAAGAATCTAATCAAAGCGATTCACAAGTCCAAAAATCGTTTTAATTGTTTAACATTGTTTGCCCTTTTTTACAGCTAAACTCGGAAGGAAAAATCCAGACAGCCATTTTAAGGCTTAGGTTTTTCCCGGTGAACTGTTTCTCCACCAGTGTTGCGTCATTGCTTTACAGCCGTATGATTAAGAGAACGGTTAAAAAAAAAAAGTTTTTAATAGCGCTGACCCATGTCAATATCGAATTGGAACAGATTGGATCGGATCGTGATAATCGATTCTAACTCTTGAGAATCGAATCGATTCTTGAAATTTAAATCAATACCCAGCTCTAATTAGCATTTAAAAAGGCATTATGTATTATGACCAGATTTTGTTTGACCACGTCAGTCAAATTGGCCGACAAGAAAAATAATTGCGCGACCTCGGGGCGACAGCAAACATTCGAGCAATGTGACAACCTATGGATTTGAAGAAAAATTGTCAACATTAAGCGCATGGTGCCGGATTCAGATTAGATTTGTTTTTGGGGTTTTTTAAAAGGTAAAACATTGTAAACCAAACCACGCCTGTTTGTCTTTGACAGGAGATTACAAAGCCTCAGGCAGAGACAGTCTGGTCTTCTTGGTAGATGCCTCAAAGGAAATGTTCATCAAAGGTGAAGATGGACAACCCTCTAATTTTGACATGACCATGCAGGTAAGATGCTCAGTTTGGGGGGGGGGGGGGGTTAAAACATCCAGAAATTAGCACCCTTATGTGTTATCAAAGCAACATTATTTAAATCTCAAAGTCATTTAGAAAAATGAAAAGTTATCTCGTGTTGTTGCAGGTTGTGCGGAGTGTGTACACAAGTAAGATCATCAGTAGTCACAGGGACCTGGTGGCTTTGGTGTTTTATGGCACAGAACAGAGCAAAAACCCCAGGAACTCTTTCAAACATGTGTACGTGTACCACGATCTGGACGAACCAGGTGAGATGCTGCACGCTTTTAGCACCAGATATCGCTTTGCATCTGTGTGAGTTCTGACCAAAAATGAACAGATATTAGTTATTCAGTAGTGTAAGGGGAAGTTAGGGAGTGAAAGTTAAACGTTAACCCCCCCCCCTCCCCCAGGTGCAAAGCGAGTGCAGGAAGTGGATGGTCTGCGGGGGGAGAAAGGGGCCCAGCTGGCAGCACAGACCATGGGAAGCGGGGAGACGTCTCTGGGTGACGCCCTGTGGTGCTGCGCCAACCTCTACAGTGACATCAAGCTGCGCCTCTCGCACAAACGGCTGATGATCTTCACCTGCAGGGATGAGCCACATGGCGGCGATGGCGCAAAGGACCGACAGGCCCGCACCAAAGCCAGTGACCTGAAGGAGACAGGTCGGTTTGAAAAGACAGCTGCCTCTGTGTTATTAAAAATAAAAAATAACCTATACTGCACTTAATCAAAAATCTGACTTTACAAGCAAAAACCACAAGTAACCTTGTTTTACAAGATATTCCCTTTGACTAGACCCTGTACCTATTTCTTCATTCCCAGCTGGTCTTTTGGTGGATTTATTGGTCTATTTTGGGTCATTGTAAAGTTGCAGGCCTCCGTTATGCTTCAGCTTTCAAGTTTTATTCAAGTTTTCCCTAAACATCCCCTGATATACGGCTGAATTCATTGTAGATTCTATGATGGTGAGCTGGCCAGGTCCTGCTGCCGCAAAGCATCCCCAAACCATGACACTTCCACCTCCATGCTTCATAGTTGGCATGAGCTTCTTTTTTTGGTTCTATTTGGTTTATGCCAAACATGTCCTCTGTTCTGTTGTCCAAATAATTTAATTTTGAACTCATCAGTCCAAAGAACATTATTATTATTTGACACAGCTAAACTTGTGGAGTCATTGTCTTTCTGACTTTCATATTAACAGCAGCGAGAGCCTGATCTAGGTGCTGCAATGACTTTTTAGGGTTTTTGGAGGCTCCTTTTAGCATCCTGCGTTCTCCTCTCAAGGTGAACTTGCTTGGACAGTCACACCTGAGCATGTTGGCAGTTTTGTTTTTGTGAATGTCCTCCATTTGTAGACTACTTTCCATACAGTGGAATGGCTCAATAATATTTTACGATCTCTTAAAAACCCTGACCGGACTCACAAACTGCTTCATTCCTTTTTCTCTGATGACCTCAGACCACTGTTTGGATCTTCACTTCAACAGTCAGGAGCACCGAATTAAAAGTCTGCTAACCCTCAAAATGCTGACTAATGATTTTCTCAGTATGTGCACCTGATGGAAGGCACCCGTGTGTGATTTTTAATCTTTTTAAGTTGTAATAAATGAGGAGGTTGACATTTTATGAGCATATCTAAAAAAATATAATCAAATAACATCTCTTGCTTTAATTGGTCATATTTTACTTGAATCTCCCTTTATTGTTTGAATTTAAAATAAATATCCATGTATCTAAATATATTAGGCAAGGCAAGGCAATTTTATTTGTATAGCACACTTTCAACAGCAGGGTAATTCAAGGTGCTTTACATGATTTGGTGATTTTAAAGAAACACATAAAAGAAACACACACATTACACATGATACACAATAAAGCAAGAGAAAAGTAAAAAAAAAAGCAAGAGAGCATGAACACATTTCATACATATGACATCAAGCATTTACTCAAAGGCAATTCTAAACAGATGGGTTTTTAGTCTCGATTTAAAGCAGTTCAGAGTTTCAGCAGCTCTACACTCGTCAGGAAGTCTGTTCCAGATAAGGGGAGCATATAAAGTGAAAGCTGCTTCTCCATGTTTAGTTCTGAGTCTAGGGATGTTTATTAGGAAATACTCACAGGCTGTCTTGTAGGGTGTCCTGATTTTCTCATTTGACTGTAGCTTGGAAATCAAATCTGCTTTTTAACAAACAGCCAGTGACTTTACGACAGTATTTGACACAAAAACAGTTTGAGTCTATGTCTGGTCTCTCCTGATTCCTCCGGATGTTCTCAGGTGTTTTTATCGATTTAATGCACCTGATAAAACCAGGCGGCTTCGACGTCTCGCTCTTCTTCCGGGATATTGTGAGCCCGCCTGAGGATGAGAGCGAGCTTGGGCTGCAGCTGGAGCCTTGTGACAAACTGGAGGACCTTCAGAAACGGGTCCGGGCCAGAGAGACCAAGAAGAGAGCCTTAGCCAGGTATCAAAGAAAAAATGTGTTTCTATTTCCACTCTGAAAAATCAGTTACCCTTTTGCCATTTTATTTGTACTATATATATATATATATATATATATATATATATATATACACACAATGATACTCGATACAGTTTCACATTTGGATTCAAAAAAGTTATGAATAGTTCTTCTGGGTGGTGTCCATCACTACCCTGGTGGAGGTGACATCTTTATCATGTGCTAGAAGAAGGTAGCAAACCAAAGCTCTACAAATCGGATGTAGAAGAAGCATTACTTCGCCCAATGCTTCTGCAAAAAATCAGGAAAGGATTCCCAGATCTGATCCAGATTTGTCACTATTATACTGTATATAGAAAACGTCTGGCTCTGACGCTTCATATTGATTATTGGTAATTAGGGGTGTAAAGGTACAAGTACATTTGGTACGCACCGAACAAATCCAGCTGTTTTCTATCTTAACACATGCAGAATGTTTATGTGCAGAGCTCAGTGCAATGTTCCGCAGCGCAACTTTAAAAAGTGACACCAAAACAAAACAGAAAGGACTCCCAGCTATCACTAAACTCTATTATTTGGGAACATGAATGGTTTCTCATGCAGCTACAGTAGAAAAACAAAGATGGACCGACCCTTAACACATCTTTCAACAGCACTATGGTCCATAACACGCTCTGCACTGAACTGAATGACTCGCCTCAAACAATTTAAAGCTGAATGTGAACATCACTGATACTAGAGAGAAAAACAGCTGACCTCCACATGGCCACCAGTAGCATCCAATCAGCCCAAACTCCTTATTATGTAGTGGTGCGCCGATTCACCATAAATCAGTTAATTGCGATGTGAAACGTGCCAAATCAATAGTGATTCAAATGTGTTCAAAACAGATTATTTTTCATAATAATTAAATTAGAAAAACATAAAAGTCCAGTGTACCACAAGGACATTTTTAGGGGACGGACCGGCGGAACCGGTATGGCTGCAGCTAGTGTTTTAGCTATGCAGCGCAAGATTTACAGATTACAGAAAATATTTAGCATTTTAGTGGGGAAAGAAAGATCTTTGTTGTTGTGTATCATGTTAGCAGCAAGGTCCTCTTTTCCCCGTACTTGTCCACTTTTTACATGCTGTCCCCGAGCTGCAGCGCTCCCCATTGTTTAGAAGACGTCAGCCCAAGTGTAGCTTTACAGATGAACCGCGAAGGAAATTTCCTTCATACCGTCCTGTTTACGACTGATGTGTGGCGGAGAGCACCGTGCTCATAGCTGCAGGTTTGTTTCTGTGTATGACAGGTGCTAAAGATCCGTTGGTCACACTGACACAAAAGCTATGAAAACAGTTCATGTAGATTGAGAGTGAATAAACAATGACTAGAGTATACACTTTAAGTCTTTGGGAGAATGCTGCTTTTTATTTTCTATTACTTTGAACAGAAAGTAATGCATATTTTCTCAGAACACAATTTCAGATTTTTTTGTAATTTTTGTCCTGTATGACTAAAAAGGGAGCTATCATTGTTATAGGTTTATTTTGTAATAAAAAAGATTAGTAATTATTTCCATTTAGATTTTAAAGTCATTTCTGGAATGGTCGACTTGTAAACGCCAGTAGTTTATTTAATTTATCTTTTTAACCACATAGAACATGAGTACTTAAAATATGTTGAAATCAAAATTTTTCTTTAAGTTAACAGAATATGATGTGTTTAAAGGTTGGACCAAGTGTCCTGTTTCTTGGAAATCAAAATATGGTCACCCTATATTACATTTATATTGCCAACTCGCATATCCTTTACCTTTCATAGAAAATATGACCTTGATATGATTATGAAACTTATTTTGGACATGTGTTGGTTTTATTTGTGGTTTCAAATAAATAAAAAGACAGGATATCAATTGGTTTGAAAACTTCAATTAATGGAAATTGAATGGATTTAAGAGTAGAAAGTAGCCATGGAAGGAATGAAGAAAAAACCCTAAATGGGTTTATAATCGAATTGTAGCACCCTAATCGTTATCGAATCGTGAGGCACCCAAGATGGCACACTCCTATTATTTTGTATAAAACGCAAGTCGGTGGAACCCTGTTGATTAGAAGGGATTTACCAACAGCTGCCAATGCCGCATTCAAGTACAGCTGGGAGACTAGGCTGTCGAAATGTCAAAACAATCCTATTTAAGCGTGTTTAACTCTCAAATATGGGCAAAGTATTATTTAAACATTTCTAAACATTAACACTGACTGTTTTCATCTAGTTATATTGTGTATTCTACTCTGGCTATTTCTGCTTGTACTATGTCTGCTTGTACTATTTTATTTATAAAAAATAAAATAATAAAATCTCCAGTTGGTTCTATACTAAAATCTAATCTATAAAATCAAATTATTTTCAGGAATTGAAAGGAAGGAATTAAGGAAAAAAGGTCCTTGTTTAATATTGATCAAAGTAAGAAAAAAACAAAGCATAGGCACATTTGTATTTATTTTTCTTGATTAAAGCATACCAAAACTGTACCAAACCGTGACTTTAAAACCCCAAATACGTACTGAACCGTAATTTTTGTGTACCATTACACGCCTAGTTTATATGCTTGCATAAAATAGTTTGAACTGTGATGTCAGACAGCAAGGTCATGTCTTTTACTAATGCGTAGGTAAACATCTAGTTTAAGCTGAAATCGAACTGTGACACAAACCCAAATCCCCCCCCCCCCCCACACACAAAAAAAAGGCTAATAGTTCCATTCAACCCTGTCAGGGGTTTTCTTCTCCTGGAGGTTAGTCATCAGAAGGTGTGTACAGAGACAGAATGATGAGCTTTAAGAGAGTCTGGCTGATCTATTTGTCTTCTTGTTTATTCGTCATTTGCTTATTTTTTTTCTACTGTTAAGCTATGTGTTCACACCCATCCCTCTTGTGTTCAGGTTAAGCCTGAGTCTTGGCGTGGGTCTAAATGTAGCAGTGGGGGTGTATGCAACCGCTGTTGCAGCCCGGAAACCTGCATCCATCAGACTCTACAGGGAAACCAACGAACCGGTGCGCAGCAAGACCCGCACCTTCCACACTCAGACCGGCAGTCTGCTACTGCCCAGTGAGATAAAGAAAGCCCAGGTACATGATAACTGGGTGCTAATATAAATTATGTTTTTTTTAATTTTATTTAAATTATTCATTTTGTGTGCGTGTGTGTTGTAGGTGTATGGTAAGAAACAAATAGTGATGGAGAAGGATGAAGTGGATGCCATCAAGAAGTTTGACGACCCAGGACTGTTTCTGATTGGATTTAAACCTATGGAAAAACTCAAGCTGCATCATCATATCCGACCTTCTGTGTTCATCTACCCCGAGGAGGACGAAGTGAAAGGTGGATCTTAGGGCTGGACGATATGGTCTCAAATCTATATTGTGATATAATCTAAAGCATTTGCGGTAACAATATTTATTGCACTATATTCTTTTCTTCAGTATAGATATGTCAAAATGACTGTTTTTGAACATTCTCACATTCCAGATACATTGAAGCAGAACAGCAACTTCATAAAAGTATAGAATGCCATTTTAAGAACATTTATTGTGCAAAATGCATTAAAAAAATTATTAAAATCTTTTCTCAAAAGAATGCAACAGAAAAGTTATCATAACATAAAGATGAAGATATTTTGAATAAAATAGAAGTCAAATTTTATGAAAACACAAGGTTCAAAAATGTTTAAACTGAAGTGCAAAATGTCAAAAGGTTAGATTACTTATGTATAAATTTAATATTGCACAAAAATAGAGCTCCGCAAATTTTATTTTAAAATTCTTCAAGTTAATAGTTATTTTCCGTTAAATAGATGGTAAATAAATTTTCTTCTTCTATCTTCTTCTGTACTGCATTAAAACGATTTAGTGTTTTCTATTTTGTGTCCTTGTTTGTTTTTTTCCCACCAGGAAGTGCCTGTCTGTTCTCTGCCCTGTTGAAGAAGTGCAGTGAGAGAAACGTGTTTGCCCTGTGTCGCTCCATCTTCCGCCGAAACTATCCACCTAGATTTGTTGCCTTGGTGCCACAAATTGAAGAGGTTGACGAAGGGAAAGTACAGATTACACCTCCAGGTAAAACACTGTCGGGCTCAGCAGGAAAACTGGAGGAATTATAGCTAGTCCTGGTGGCACTTCATAAAAGCAGGTTGATGAGCAATGTCATTCACAACAGCTTGACATCGAGTAAAAGAGCAAACCTGTTTGCTAGTCAACGGCTAAAGTTAGACAAAAAAAAACTAGTTTAGACTGCGTCTCTTTTCTGTCTCTGTCTTTCGGTCGTTTGTCCAGATTTTATTTTTTCAAGCTTTCAATATTTCAATGGAAATATCTGCCATAAATTCTAGAATTGCGCTGCTCTGGGTGGCTGCATGTTGGAGTGGCTCTGTTGGCTACATATTAAGTTTTTTTTTTTTTTTTTTTTACATTGGTTCCTCTTATTTCTTAAAGAAGATTGCATTTTTTTTCTACCTGTATACTTTCTAGTTTTTGGTGCTGTGAAGCTGGAAAGATTTTTGCAATAAATTTTTCCTTTTTTGACAATTTGTTAAGATGCGTAACCATGGCAACAATGTGGTTTACAGCCGGGAGCAGCTGATTAACGTCGCAAAAGCTGAAATAATACCTCAACTGAAGCCACAAATCCCTGATGAGTTAATAAGGAGGAGACGTGGATGCAGAGCAGGAGCGAAAAGGAGACAGAGAAAGAGGAAGTTCAAGCCATCTCTTCCATCGATCATAATGGGCAATGTAAGATCACTGGCTAACAAGATGGATGAACTCCAAGCCCTTACAAGGACTCAGCCAGAGTACCGTGAATGCAGTGTTACGGGTTTTACTGAGACATGGCTGCTGGATCATATCCCCAACTCCAACGTCTCTCTGCCAGGCTTCCTGACTGTACGAGCAGACAGACATCTGAAGACGAGCAGGAAAAGGAAAAGTGGTGGAGTAGCAGTGCTTGTCAACAACAGATGGTGTCATGCAGGACATGTAACTGTGAAGTGTCGTCTCTGCAGCCCAGATGTCGAACTCTTGGCAGTGAGTTTTCGGCCATATTATTTACCATGAGAGTTCACCAGTGTAATTTTGGCAGTTGATTACATTCCACCTTCAGCCGTTTGCCGAGAATGCATGTGATGTCATCAGTTCCATTGTTGCTAAGCTACAGACACAGCACCCCAATGCATTTGAGGCAATATCTGGTGATTTTAATCATGCCTCGCTCTCTACTACACTTCCAACATTTCAATAGTTTGTCAGCTGCTCTACAAGAGAAAACAGGACCTTGGATTTGTTTTATGCAAATGTAAAGGATTCATACACGTCCAAACCAAGACCTCTTCCGGGACAATCAGATCACAATCTTGTTTTTCTCTGTTCAGAATATAAACCACTGGTAAAGAGGCAACCAGTGACAAAACGAACTGTGAGAAAATGGTCAAAGGAAGCTGAAGAAGCCCTGCAGGGTTGTTTTGCAACCACAGACTGGATGACTCTTTGCCAAGCACATGGAGAGGACATCAATGCCATGACTGAGTGTGTGACTGACTATATAAACTTCTGTGTGGACAACATCATCCCCACCAGAACAGTGAGATGCTTCCCTAATAACAAACCCTGGATCACCAGTGACCTGAAGGAACTGTTAAACAAGAAAAGAGCCTTCAGGGAGGGAGACGGAATTACTGAGGAGTATACAGAAGCAACTTAAGGTCAAGATCAGAGACAGCAAGGAGGCATACAGGAAGAAGCTGGAGAACAAACTACAGAGGAACAATATCAGAGATGTCTGGTCAGGAATGAGAAAGATCACAGGTTTTAAGGACAGGAAGGATTGGATAGATGGAAGTCTGGACAGAGCCAATGAACTGAACATATTCTTCAACAGGTTCAGTTCAGGAACTAGCTTAGTATCCTCCTCTCCTGATCCCAGCCAAACCGACATCCCACTCTCCTCTGATCAACAGCTTTCCTGTTACACCTCGGATGTTTTATCCTTCACCTCAGCCATGGACTCTTCTAATTCCACAAGTTTGACTTCAACCAAGTCAGGAAATGCTGCTACCCCCTTTGCCTCCCCCTCCCACTTGTCTGTCTCCAAAAGTCAGGTGAAGAGGCAGCTGGAGAAACTGAACCGGAACAAGGCTGCAGGTCCAGATGGTGTCAGCCCCAGAGTCCTGAAGGCCTGTGCTGAGCAGCTCTGTGGGATTCTGCAGCACATCTTCAACCTTAGCCTAACTCAGGAGAAGGTTCCAGTGTTGTGGAAGACATCCTGCCTTGTTCCAGTACTAAAGAGAACTCGCCCATCAGTCATCAATGACTATAGACCCGTTGCCCTGACATCCCACATCATGAAGGTCCTGGAGAGACTCCTGTTGGCACCCCTGAGTAAGCAAACAAGAACGTATCAGGACCCACTGCAGTTTGCTTATCGCTGTGGAGTTGGAGTTGAAGATGACATCATCCACCTACTTCAACCAACCCACTGTCATCTGGACAAAGCAGGCAGCACTGTGAGGATCATGTTCTTTGATTTCTCCAGTGCATTTAACACAATTCAGCCTGATTTGCTTTGTCAGAAACTCCTGAAGACACAGGTGGAGCCCTCAACAATCGCCTGGATCAATGACTACCTGACAAACAGACCACAATTTGTGAGACTGAAGAATTGTGTGTCAAACCAGGTGGTCAGCAGCACAGAAGCACCACAAGGGACCGTACTCTCACCATTCCTTTTCACTCTGTACACCTCAGACTTCCAGTACAAATCAGAGACCTGTCATCTGCAGAAATACTCAGATGACTTTGCAATTGTCGGGTGTATCACAGATGAACAAGAAGCTGAATACAGAGAGCTGGTGGACCGCTTTGTGACATTGTGTGGAAACAATCGTCTCACCTTGAATGTGAACAAAACAAAGGAGATGATTGTAGATTTCAGAAGAAACAGGGATAAGTAAAACACTGTTTCAATTCAATTCAAAATTACTTTATTAATCCCAAAGGGAAATTAAATGTTGTTGTAAGTCATTATGCAAGTTCCATCAAAGATTTGTTGTAGATGCTGATGGCTGTGGGTAGGGATGATCTCTTGTAGCGCTCTGCAGATCTGAAGACGCTCTGTAGTTGTATGACAGTCTGATGTAGAGGATACTCTGGATCTATGGCGTCTTCTTTTCAACTCATCAGGGTTTTGTGGCTTTAGTTGAGGTATTATTTGAGCTTTTGTGATGTTAATCGGCTGCTGCCAGTTGTAAACCACCATGTTGCCATGGTTATGCATCATAACAAATGTCCAAAAATAAAAAATATCAGCAAAAATCCTTCCAGTTGCACAGCATTCAAAACCAGAGAGAACAGTTGTCCACAAAAACAATGTTTCTACAAAAAATGGAAGAATTAAAGTTTTAAAAAAGAAAAGAAATATGAACCAAAGTAACAGAGCTACTCCAACATGCTGCCACCTTGAGCGGCGCAATTCCGGAATATGGCAAAATGGTTGTCCATCATGGGAGAAGAAGTGGAGGTGGTTGAGGTGTATAAATACCTCGGAGTTCACCTTGACAACAGACTGGACTGGAGGCGCAACACTGAAGCCGTCTACAAGAAGGGACAGAGCAGACTGTACTTCTTGAGGAAGCTTAGGTCCTTCAAGGTTTGCAGCAAGATGCTGCAGATCTTCTACAAGTCTGTTGTGGAGAGTGTAATCTCTTCAGCCGTCATCTGTTGGGGTAGCAGCATCAGAGCCAGGGATTTAAAAAGGCTAAACAACCTGATAAAGAAGGCTGGTTCTGTTCTTGGGACAACTTTGGAACATCTGGAGATGATGATGCAAAGAAGGATTCTTCATAAAATCAAAAAAATTATGGAAAACCCTGAGCATCCTCTTCATGAGACAGTCATACAACAACAGAGCGTCTTCAGTCGGAGGCTTCTTCAGTTTCGCTGCAATACAGACCGCTACAGGAAATCCTTCCTGCCCACAGCCATCATCATCTACAACAACTCCTTAAAGAATTAATTATATGAGCTATACCAACACTTAATTTCCCTCTGGGATCAATAAAGTATTTTTAAATTGAATTGAATTGAATTGAATTGAAATTCAAGATTTTAAACTTATTGTAGAAAGTTGAATTTGGGAAAGTCTCGAATTTACGTGAAAAATGTGTAGGAACCTTGTCATGAGGATTTTTGTCTTGGTATTCATGAAGTTTGAAAAATGATGCTCTTTGTTTACTTTGACTATTGGTGGTGGTTTTTAATTTTACAAAAAGCCAACAGATTTTTATGTAGTTTCTCTCTCTTCCCTTCGTCAGGTTTCAATGTCATCTACCTGCCGTATGCAGACGACTTGCGAACTCTGGATCCTCCTAGATGTCCAGCGGCCTCACAAACACAGGTTGACAAGATGAAGGAGATCATCTACAAGCTCCGTTTCAAATACAGGTGAGTTTTAGAAGAACCATAGAATGTACTGGTGTAGGAAACTGGTGTTAAGCGACAGCTCTCTCCTCCTTCCTTCAAACGAATTCCACTTCTGAATGCAGTAATATAATCTCACACTGAAGATTTTAGAAAAAAAATGAAATATATTTGTTACCACAACAGTTACCACTTCTGCTGTTTACGAACCATTTTGCCAGGTTCCAGTCTTTTCCTGTAACATTTTAAAGGTTTAGCGCACACAGAGAAAGCGATCTTTGACCATTCCTCTGCACAATCTGTCTAGGTCTCTGTAACATGCAGGTCTGAGGACTGAGATAGGCATAGAAGAAGGTTAATGTTGTGACTGATAAACCATTCCTGTCTTGATTTGGGCCTTTGTTTTACACGGGGTCCCAAAAGTTTCCAAACATGGTTTACAACATTGTTTTTTTCATATTTCACACACCCTAGAAGATGTGGTTGAATAAAGAGCAACAAATTGAAATCATCCGGAGGGTATTGACATGTGTTTTCAACACAGTGGGAGTCATGTAGAGCATATTATATACATGAAAATTATTTTTAATTTAAAGATGTTTGTTTCCTATACATGTAAAATTATAGGGGACCCTGTAGATCATTATCCTGCTGAGAGGTTAAATGAGGATCCATTTTTTTGATTTCTGACAGATGCCACCAGACTTAAAAACAAATCAATCTGGTAGGCTGTTTGTGGAACCTTTGGCTGTGGAAAGCTTAATTGGCAGTTGGTGGAACAGTCACAGCGAATGACTCCAGACCACAGATTTAAGTTCATGACCAGAGATGCTATTACAATTCTCTGACTATAAAAGGCTTTGCCTAAGACCGCTGATAATGGCACAGTGTCTATGACTGACTTGGGAAGATGTTTTCCTGTCTCTTTGATTTCAAAGAATGGCATTTAAGAACAGCATTTTGTGTTGTCTTTGACTAATATTGAAATTTGTTTGATCCATAACATACAAGTGTGACAAACATGCAAAAAGATAAGATTTGAGGGGTTTGAAATAGTCATTAAACAGTTCCTAAACACTTGGATCATCGTAAATAGTGAAGTATAAATAAATAAATGCTGAACTACCCTTGATTCTATTAGGAGTGCCTGTAATCATATCACCAGTAATTATTTTTATGCTATTAGGTGAATATACAGAAGTTACATAAGGCTATGCTACTGCAATAGAATATGCTTTTCTTTTAAGCTTTTAAGTGCCGTAAATTGTGGAAGACACTGTTAAATCTGCAACCGTATACATAGACTAATTGACCCACTGCTTTAATTTGCAATCTAGAAATGGATACTTAAATGTGATGGCATCACACTACACTTATTTGGTTTCTCTCTGTAAGCTGCTTCCTTTTTAATGTCATCCAGGAGTGATGCTTTTGAGAACCCGGTCCTCCAACAGCACTTCAGGAACCTGGAGGCCTTGGCTTTGGACATGATGGCTCCAGAGGACATAGAGGATCTCATCAGTAAGAAGCAGATGAAAAGCGTTTTGTTCACCACTCTCACTACTTTAGTTTGGATGCTATTCTTTTTTTTTCCTTTTTCTTTTCCACCTCAGTGCCAAAAGTGGACCAGATTGACCAACGACTCGGTCCTTTGGTCGACGAGTTTAAAGATCTGGTCTATCCTGAAGGGTACAACCCAGAGAGCAAATCCGCTCCCAAACGGAAAACGGGTCAGATTCTGTTTAAGTTATTGCTGCCATATTTCAGATCTTATGTTTCCAACTTGATCACATAGTTTTGGTTACATGCAGCTGAGGCCGGAGGCGGAGCCGAGAAGAAGCCCAAAGTGGAAGTGACACAAGACGAGCTGAAGGCCCACTTTCAGAACGGCACTCTGGGAAAGCTGACCGTGCCGGTGCTGAAGGAGGCCTGCAAGCAGTTGGGGATCAAAACCACCGGGACCAAGAAGCAGGATCTAATAGATGCTCTAACCGACCGACTGGGTCCTTGAGGACATTTCAAGAACCCTCTCCATGTTCAGGAAGGATTTGTAGGCTGGATTAAAGAAGTAGTGAAAGTTAAGTGACTCAAATCAAGGTTCCAATAAGCTGAATGTCTTCATTTACTAATATTGTAAAAGTCCCAGTTTGCAGGAATAATGTCATATTGGAATTTCTGAGAACTCCCATTCTAGGTGATGCTGACTACAACACTGTAAAAAAAAAACTGAAACCAATAAAAAGAATACTGCATTGGAACATGTCTGTAAACGAACAGCAATCGATTATCTTGATCTTGTTTTCTCTGTGCTGAGGCCTATCTAAGTTATTTTAACACACAAGCACACTAAAACACACGTTTTGTGGTGGTGTACTTTACGTTTTGGGAACTCCTTGTTTCACACAGCTTTTCTTGGGGTGGTAAGGTCTCGCTAGCTCAGTTAGCTTAGCTTCATTGCTGCTATGGCTACTCTTCTTTCTCCTGTCTCTAACTCTTCTCTCTTGGTCTCTGTCAGATGTTTAGTTACTTCCCTGCCTCCTTTAGTGATAATGGTAACTGTAATAAATGTAATATTTTTGTAGCTTTGGAGGCGAGGGTATCAGAATTAGAAGCACGGCTCCGCGCTGTTGAAAAACCAGCAGATAGCCGAAGCCCATTAGCCAGCGCGGAGCCAACAAGGATAGAACCCCCTAGCCGTCCTCCGGTAGAGCCCGCGCAGCCGGGACCTCAGGCCGGCTGGGTGACGGTACGTAGGAAGCATAGTTCTAGGACCCAGCCCACAGGCCACAATCAACTGGTCCACGTTTCTAACAGATTTTCCCCGCTCAGTGACACACCCGCTGAGAAGCCGACCCTGGTAATTGGCAGCTCCATAGTCAGAAACGTGGCATTAGAGACACCATTGACCATAGTCAAATGTTTGCCAGGGGCCAGAACGGGCGACATCAAATCCTACCTGAAACTGCTGGCTAAAGATAAGCGTAAATACAGTAAGATTGTTATTCACGCTGGCGGTAATGACACCCAGTTACGCCAATCGGAGGTCACAAAAATTAGTATTGCTTCGGTGTGTAAGTGCCAAAACAATGTCAGACTCGGTAATCATTTATGGTCCCCTGCCTGATCAGACCAGTGACGACATGTTTAGCCGCATGCTGTCATTCCATCAATGGTTGTCTAGGTGGTGTCCTGCAAACGATGTGGGCTACATTGATAACTGGCAAACTTTTTGGGGAAAACCTGGTCTGATCCGGAGAGACGGCATCCATCCCACTTTGGATGGAGCAGCTCTTTCTAGAAATATGGCCGAATTTATTAGTCCTCCAAAACACTGACAACCCAGAGTCCAGACCAGGAAGCAGAGTTGTAGTTTAACCCACCTCTCTGCTGCTTCTGTACTGTTACCCACCAATTACCCTATAGAAACAGTGTCTTGCCCACTGCCAAAATTAAATGGATTAAAAGTTAAGCCAACAAAAGCAAATTATGGAAATCTCATAAAGATAAATACGACTTTGAACAGAAAAATAAATCTATTAAATGTGGTTTATTAAACATAAGATCTCTCTCCTCAAAGACTTTGTTAGGAAATGACTTGATTTGTGATAATCACATTGATTTCCTTTGTCTCACAGAAACCTGGTTGCAGCAGGAGGATTATGTCAGTATAAATGAGTCAACTCCTTCCAGTCATTTAAATTTTCACATTCCTAGAAATGATGGGCGAGGAGGAGTTGCAACCATTTTTCATTCTGATTTACTAATTAGTCCCAGACCAATTAATAGCTACAGTTCTTTTGAACATCTAACCCTTAATTTTCCTCATCCAAATTGCAAAACGTCAAGACCATTTTTATTTGTGGTTTTGTATCGTCCACCAGGCCCTTACTCTCAATTCTTGGATCAGATCTCACATTTTTTATCTCATTTAGTATTAAATACTGATAGGGTCATTATAGTGTGGGACTTCAATATTCATGTGGATACTGAAAGTGATAGCCTAAATGCAGCCTTTAGTGCTATTTTAGACTCAATTGGCTTTACTCAAAAAGTACAGGGATCGACCCACTCGGGTAAACACACTTTGGAACTTGTACTGACATACGGTATTGAGTGTGAGGAAATAAAAGTCCACCCACATAACCCGGTCCTGTCTGACCACTTCTTAATAACTTTTGAATTTACTTTAACTGACCATCTTAAATCTGAAGGAAAATTTCCTTATAGTAGAGCTTTATCAGACAATGCTGTAACAATTTTTAAAGAATCAGTTCCATTCTTACTTTCCTCAGTGTCTCAGAGTAACAGTGGATGGCAGCATTTCCATCTCTAACCCTTCAGAAATTGATGGTCTGGTTCACAGCGTTACTTCCTCATTCCATTTGGCATTGGATAGTGTAGCCCCCTTAAAAAAGAAAGTGGCTAGCCATAGGAGGCTGACTCCTTGGTTTAACGCAGAGTTGCATACTTTAAAGCAGAATACTAGGAAGTTGGAGAGAAAATGGTGCTCTACAAATCTAGAGGATTCCTATTTAACCTGGAATAACGGTCTACTGCGGTATAAAAAGACCCTTCGACAAGCTAGAACAGCATATTTTTCATCATTAATAGAGGCGAATGAAAACAATCCTAGGTTTCTTTTTAGTACAGTTGCCAAACTTACACAGAGTCATAGCTCTGTTGAGCCAACTATTCCCCCAGCTCTTAGCAGTGATGATTTTATGGGATTCTTCATAAATAAAATTAATTCTATTAAAAATAAAATCTTTGGCATCCTCCCAAACATGATTACTTCTTCCTCCGTAAATGAAGCAGCATCGGAAAGAACTGTAGAACCTCATTTGTGCTTAGGCTGTTTTGATTCAGTCGAGCTTTCAGAAATTATCAAAAATATTAGCCTCATCTAAATTTTCAACTTGTATGTTGGACCCAATCCCAACCAAATTATTTAAAGAAGTGTTCCATTTGGTTCCTGGCCCCATTTTGGATATGATGAATCTATCCTTAGTAAACGGATACGTACCACAAGAATTTAAAATAGCTGTAATTAAACCTTTACTCAAGAAACCTTCCCTTGATGAAGATGACCTAGTGAATTACAGAACTATATGCAACCTTCCTTTCTTATCCAAAGTCCTAGAGAAGATTGTTGCTAATCAAGTCTGTGGGCATCTAAACAGTAACGAGCTGTTTGAAGAGTTTCAGTCAGGTTTTAGAGCTCATAGCACTGAAACAGCACTGGTGAAGGTTACTAATGATATTCTCATGGCCTCAGATAATGGACTGGTGTCTGTTCTGGTTTTGTTAGATCTCAGTGCTGCTTTTGACACAATCAATCAAAATATTCTCTTAGGAAGGCTTGAACATGTTGCAGTGATCAAAGGAACAGCACTAGGCTGCTTTAAATCATATTTATCTGATGGATTCCAGTTTGTTCAACTAAGTGATCAATCATCTTCACTCAAGGGTTACTTGTGGAGTTCCACAGGGTTCTGTGCGTGGACCAATTCTTTTCATCATATATAGGCTTCCAATTGGTAGAATCATTAGACAGCATGGGATAAATTTCCACAGCTATGCCGATGATACACAACTATATTTATCCATAAATTCTGATGAACCCAGTTAGTTAGGTAGACTACAGGCATTTCTGGAAGACATAAAAACATTGATTAATATAAACTTTTTGCTTTTAAATTCTGACAAGACAGAAGTTGCTGTCTTTGGACCAGAAGTTCTAAAAAGAAACTGATTAGTCAATCACTTCATCTGGATGGGATTAAATTGGCCCCCAGTAACAACGTAAAGAATCTCGGCGTTATTTTTGACCAAGACTTGACATTTAAATCCCATATTAATCAGGTTTCTAGGATTTCTTTCTTTCACCTCCGGAATATTGCTAAAATTGGAAACATCCTGTCCAGGAGTGATGCTGAGAAACTAGTCCATGCATTTGTTACCTCAAGGCTGGACTACTGTAATTCTTTACTATCAGGTAGTCCACAAAATGCCATTAAAAGCCTTCAGTTGATCCAAAATGCGGCAGCAAGAGTTCTGATGAATATTAAAAAGAGAGATCACATTTCTCCTGCTTTAGCTTCCCTTCATTGGCTCCCTGTTAAATCCAGAATAGAATTTAAGATCCTTCTTCTTACATACAAAGCCCTTAATAATCAAGCTCCATCATACATCAGAGATCTAATTGTTTCATATGTTCCTAACAGAGCACTTTGCTCTCAGACTGCAGGTTTACTTGTAGTTCCTAGGATTTCCAAAAGTAGAATGGGAGGCAGATCTTTTAGTTATCAGGCTCCTCTCCTGTGGAACCAGCTCCCAGTTTTAGTCCGTGAGGCAGACACTCTTTTTATTTTAAAGGCCATGCTTAACATTCCTTTTTGATAAAGCTTATAGTTAGAGAGGCTTAGGTCATCCTGAGCTATCTCTGTAGTTATGCTGCTATAGGCTTAGACTGCTGGAGGACAGACTTACCACTTTTCTTCACTCTGCTACTTCCTTTTCTCCTACGACTCTCCAGTTGTATTACAGTACATTCTGTTATTTCGACTGTTAACTTTGTTTTCTCTCAGTGTTTTTCTCTCCATAGAAGATATACCTGGTCTGGTATCCTGCTTGGCTGCAATGCCCTGTTGGACGGGGGGCATCGACTGGGATGATCCTCCCAGTAACTGAACATCCACTGTGTCCTGTTATCAACTTTTTACTTTCTATAACATAGAAAGTTCTCTTATATCAGATCTTCTGTTCCTTCTGTGTCTCTGCTCTGTCTTCTCAAACCCCCAGACGGTCGTGGCAGATGGCCGCTCCTACTGAGCCTGGTTCTGTTGGAGGTTTCTTCCTGTTAAAGGGGAGTTTTTTCTCTCCACCGTCGCTACATGCTTGCTCAGTATGAGGGATTGCTGAAGGATTGCTGTGGTTGGAAAGTCTGCCCAACCTCACGCCAATGACTGACGCAATCTGCTGGGATTCCTTAAATAGGAAACTTTTTAACTGATTGGAATGTTTGTATTAATGTATTGAAATGACTTCTTGTTAAGTGCCTTGAGATGACATCTGTTGTGAATTGGCGCTACATAAATAAACTGAATTGAAAACTGAATTGAATTGAATTGATGAGATTCGTTGATGTGCTGCATTAAAACCTTTTTTTTTTTCATAAAAGCAGCTCTAATTTGTTTTATTTCAAACTGAAAGAGATTGTAGTTCTTAGCCAGCATTACCAGTTCTGCTGGAAACAAGGTGCACCCTTCCAAAGAAAAGCCTCATTATATGCATGCTTGGAGTTTCTTTTTGTTTGTTTTTTTTACTACATTGTTCAGCTCAATAAAACAGAAGTGTTGTTCCTGTTGAGGGAAGGCCTATCCAGGGAGTGTCTCTGCACACAGCAGGAAGAGAAACTTTGCCCACACGTGAGCTGCGCCAGATCTGGACGGATTGAAAAACTAAATGTCATTCCTTGGGAGCGTTTATTCCAGAGCAAGGTAACAACTCCTCAGATACATTTTGCTGTCCAGAAAGAATAATAACATAGACTTTGTAAATGATTCGATCTGTTGTTTACCTTCAATAAGTGATTTGATTCCATCTTTGGATTAACGTTACAAAACTTGAGGTTTGTGGTGTCTGTTTTAATTCTTTGACAAAGATTGATGCTTTGCCCTCTGCAGAAATGGAGTGTCAGTGTGAAAACAACGCCTCTGCTGCCTCTGCTGGTAGGAGAGTTTAAAATCTATTTTTTTCTTTTTTTTAAAAGCTATTGGTGTTAAACATGGGACAATGCAACAAGATTAAATATTTACATAACTAAGGACTGTGCAGAATGGGAATTTGTAAAGGTGTAATGTTGAACGTAGAAATCCATTTCTAATCCTACTTCAGATGGAACTGCATCTGCTAATTCTGGAATGCCTTGTAACTTGTGATGCTTGTGAAGATACACACATCCCCTGTATAATAAGTGGGAAATAGCACCGCTGTACTAATGTCCCTCCCTCCCTCATGTTGTTTAGGCTGGTTCCTGAGCGGCAGCAATGTCCAGATGGGAGCTTTCACTGTGGTGGGCTATCTTCTCTACAGGTTTTCACAAAGTCAGTCATCACCACCACCTTCCATATTATCAATCTCACTCAAACAGTAGCTGCATTGTTCTACTAATACTACTGAAGCTTGGAGTTTACCCCCATTTAATGTTCAAAGTTGACTTTTTTTTTTTTAGGACAGACTTGTCTCTACATACAGTGCTGTGTAAAAGTATTTGTCCCCATACAGATTTTTTTTTCTTTTTTTTTCTTCTTTTTTTTACCACTTAAATGTTTTTGATCATCACATTTTAATATCAATCAAGAGGAACAAAGAAAACCGCCTTGTTAAATCCTGCAAATTGTGGAAAGCTGTGTTCAGTTTCGCCATACCCAGACCTGTTTGCTGCAAACTTACAATATTTTTCCCATCAATCTATCAATATATATCGCAATATAGAACAAATTACTATTTTGGTCAATATTTAACATTTGAAGTACTATTTGAAGATATCAGGAGGTTATTTTTGATTTAAAATTTTATTTTCATAATCATCAGACATCATACAACTGTTTCAGAAAGATTAAAGGAGGTTGGGGCTCGGCAATATGGTTTCAAAATAAAATCTTTTTTTTTTTTCACGACAAATTTGTTTTTCAGTATTAATCTATTTTTCTCTTTCTGTCCTTTAAAAAGAAATTACAAATGACAAAAATATATATTTTAAGCTTGTTTTTATTTCAATCATCCCTTCTCATGGAGTTGACCTGAATTCAAGGTCCAAATAAATACACGCTGTAAAACATGCTTGTCAGACATGATGGAAGGACTTATGCGGGCTGAACCATGGAAACCCAACAGATGCATTGGTGATTTTTATTTAAAAAAAATTCCATTTCCCAAAAATTCTATTTTCATAGACAAAAAATTTGATTAATCGATAAAATCGATATATTGCCCAGCCTTTCTGCAGACCTGTACAATCAATAAATCATCATGCCCCGGTCTAAAGAGACGCCAGAACAGATGAGAGAATTATTGGCACCTGTGAGTCTGGAAAGGCTCACAAAACCATTACCAAGGCTTTTCAGTCTCCAGCTAACAACAGTGAAAGCCATTGTACGCTAATGAAGAAAAACCTTCTCAGAGGTGGTCGGCCTACCAGAATTACTCCAAGAGCTCACAGTCCACTCGTCCAGGGGGTCACAATAGAACTCAAAACAACATGTGAGGTACTACAGTTCACGGTTGCTTCGGTCAGTGTTCATGATACAACAAGAAGAAAGAGACTGGGTGTAAATAAGGTCCATTGGAGAGTTCCAAGCCCAAAAAAAGAACACAAAGGTCCATCTCATGTTTGCCAAAACCATCCTGATGATTCACTCAACTTTTGGTAGAATGTTCTGAAAACTGACGAGGCGCGAGTGAAGTGAAACCTGGTACTTTCTCTCGGGCTCTGTGGTGTAAAACCAACGCAGTGTTCCTGAAAAAGAATCGAACATGGTGGTAGTGTGATCGTCTGGGGAAGGCTCGACGTAGGTGAACGAACCGTGAATTCTGCTCTCTACCAGAAAAACCCTGGAGGAGATTGTCTATCCATCAGTTTAAGACTCAAAACCAGAGTGCACTTGGGTTTTGCAGCTGAACAATCCTCTGAAGCACAGGGCGGCCCGGGGTGTAGGGCAGTGTTTCCCAACCTTGGTCCTCAAGGCACACTGTCTGCCTGTTTTTGATGTATCCCCGCTTTTACACACCTGATTTTAATTGATGGCAGATTAACAGGCTTTTGCTTAGCTGCAGGCATGTTAAAGCTGGGGAACATATAAAGACATGGAGGAGAGTCTGCTTTGAGGACCAGGGTTGGGAAACAGTTGTGTAGAGTTAGAGCGGGCGCCCTGTATACGAAGGTTTGATTCCCGACCCTGGGACCTTTGCTGCATGTCTTCTCCCTTGTTTCTCTGCCCATTTCCTGTCTAAAAACTCCAAATAAATGCCACAAAAACCTCAAGTCCACCTCTGAGTGGTGCTTTTGGGTGGCCAAATTAAAGTCCAACTTAAAATCATATCAGGCGCTGGGGCATGACACCTTACATAAGCTAAATATGCCTAAAAACCATCCAATGTGGCAGAACTGCAAAAAGGATGGAACATTTAGTAGTTGTAGTTTAAGTGTGGGTTTAAAGCATTTTCATCTGGTATTGATAAAAAAAAAAGTAAAACCATGTAACCTTTGCCTTCACCCTCAAATGGATCACCCACTCTGTGTTGCAATATCACCAGAGTGAGTTTGTGGTTGTAACATGACCAAATGTGGAAAAACTTTAAACACTATGAATACTTTCACAACGCACTGTATTTTCAATTGCATAATACAATGAGGTTTCATATATCAAGTACCGTATACCAACTTAGGTGAATATTCTAAGAGAATTTTGTAACGGTGGAAAGAATTTTTATCCAGAAGTTTAAACCTGTTTGATTTTCTTGCAGCTCTCCCAGCCCTGATCCGATGGCCGATCCGTTTTTTCTGCTACATAACTGGTGAGGTTTTTTTTCACTTAGACACCATGTGGCTTGGCTGAAACTGATATCCCTTTAAAAACGAATGTTTTGTTGGTCCTGCCTCAGGTCTGTCAGCTCTTTGGGGCTGGGTGAGCCGCCTGGTTGGAACCCTCCGTGGTATGAAATGTATCTTTCTAGTGAAGTGTATCTTTTTAGTGATGATTTCAGATATGAAAATTTATAGAAGCCTAAATAACTAAATGCTTTTACTTCTCCTTTTGTTTCAGGAATCAAGAACTTCTTAAAATGGCTTTCTCGGGTTTGGCGGTTTCTAGTTGGTGAGCGCCTCTTGCTTCTCTAGAGCAGTGTTTCCTAACCCTGGTCCTCAAGGCACACTGCCCTGCATGTTTTAGATGTTTTCCGGCTTTAGCACGCCTGCTTCAGATGATTGCAGTTCAGCAACAACCTGTCAATCAGCCATTAACTGAAATCAGGTGTGCTGAAGCAGGGAGACATCTAAAACATTCAGGGTACTGTGTGTTGAGGAGCAGGGTTGGGAAACACTGATCCAGAGGATGATATGCCATGTTTTCTAAATCAAATCAAACCAATCAAGTCGAATCAAACCAAAATGTACCGCAGCTGTTCCAGAAACAGAAATACAGGCTATAATTACAACTTAGACTAACGTCCAATTGTATGCTTCCTCAGCATTTTCCTCCAAGTTCAAGTGGATGGTTCCCATCATCAGAGCCATAACAGTTCATTACACTAATTTGTATTGTTTTAAATTGTGTGGTGCTTTCTCTAGGGTTCTCCTTACCTCTAGCATGTCCCAGACGGTCTATCCTTTGGCACCTAATTCAGGCAGTGGTTAAAATATTCCACAGAGAAGTTGATCCATTTCACTGATTTCTGTTGGCTATAAATCCTGCAGTCACTATACATTGCGTCCCATGCTTATTTTGTGGGAGCACGTCCATTGACACACACGTACACACACACACATATATATATATATATATATATGGTATCCAGGTCTGAGATGATGCTCTTATGGGAATCTTTTCCTGATTGATTAAGTTACCCGTACTCTGTACTTAGAGTTCAAAATGTCTGCGGATTTGGACCAAGTGGTCAGTGGTGGGAATATTAATCTTTCAAAATGATGGATGGCCTTCAGATTTTTTTGGTCACAGTTTTGAAAAACTGTATAAGGAATATATTTGGATTATGCGACCCCTGAGATGTATAAATATACATGTGTAAATATATATATAATATTAATAAAAGTACTTCCAATGACAATATGTAGTGTTTATATTCACTTGACCTCCAAATGGCTCAACAGGCTCAGCATATAGAAAGTAGTAATAGAACAACATAGCTGGTGTACAAACACGAGGTCTCACTTGTGACAGACAGTGTCTGTGTGTGGTGTGTTTTTATTGTTAAAATATGTTTGCTCTTCATTCAGTTAAGAGACTTGCAATGGGTAGACTAACCAGAAATGGTATTAATTATGGTAAATCATGTTTTCTGATTACAATAAGGATTTGAGCACTACATTAGACTATATCAAACTATGAATTACTGTGTGTTTCCTGTTTTTCTTTCTGCAACAATACAATTTATTACCGCTCTATTTTTTTTTCCCTTTTCTTGCTGTTTGAAAAGTAAAACATTGGCCTTCATGAAACAGCACAACCTAATGCCTGTTACTATGGTAAAATATTTTAAGTAAAACATTTTTGATCTTTGCATTTTCTTTTAGAATGATTAAGAGTCAGTAACGGTGATATCAAACATAACTGATGAGATACTTACGTTTGTCCGGGGGCTGCGCAGGTGCCGCTCCTACCCCTTTGTGAGCTCCTGAAAAGTCTGTTTGTAAGGGGCTACCCTGTATGCCATTAGCTCTGCATGTGTCATCATGTGTAACTATTTAATATGGAATAATCTGTTTATTGATTCTCTAAATGAAATGTAACATCTGTTTAACAGGTTGCAAGGTTTAAGTTCCTCTAGTTTGGCTTCAGTTTGGTTGCTGCATCAAAGTTTGGTATTAAACAGGAGTGTAACAATACATACAGCTTAATGCAACAAGACAATATCAGATATCGTGCTGATGAGGTTGAGAAGCTAGGTTTAACCTGGCATGGTTGGTGTATTCTCATGGTGCTTAGAGATCATTTGTATGTTGTTTGTTACTCTGTCAATGCTTTTTTTTTTTTTTTACCTAAAATCTGTTCACACAAACGGTTTAAAAACTACTTCCTTTCTCACTTCAAAATAAGTCTCTTAGCTTTACCGGCCAAAATCACATTCTGACAGCAGCATGCCTTGCTTTAAGGATTTCACTTTGACAAGAAATGTTGTGTGGCTTTAATAATGACAAAAGATTTCTCTAATGCCTTTAGTATTAGATGCTTTGTTTTAAATCAAAAAATGAAGTCACAAAAGATTATTTTTAAGAGCTTTGCAGCAAAACGTTCAAGCTATTTACAATGAAATTTATCACCTATAGGATCCTCTGGAGATGGATCACTGATCAGTGGCACTTCCGAGAAATCGGATTTGAGGCTGATCCTTCTGGGACCGAGCGGAGGAGGGCGAACCTTCATAGCGGATACTTTGCTAGGCAACGACAAGACAAGAGCATCCATGGATCTAATAAAGCAGAGCACCAAGTGGAGCATAGTTGTTGATGGCAGAGAGATTACAGTAATTGACACCCCAGATATTTTAGGGTCGTCTCTGGGGAACACCAGTCGTGCCAGGGAGGCCCTGAGGAGTCTTCAGCTCACTAGTCCTGGTCCACATGCCTTTCTGTTGGTAATCCGGGCTCCAGGCCCCAGCATGTCGCTCGATCAGGACCTCACCCAAGCTATTCAAGGCACCCTGGAGCTGTTTGGAGAGGGAGTCGCAGGATACGTTCTCCCAGTGCTCACTCATACAGACGGCGGACGAAGACGCACTAAGGATCAGCTGCTGGAAGCAGATTCAGGGGAGCTGAAAAAGGCTTTGTCTTTATGTGGTCAGAGTCCAGAGCTTGTGGACAGCAGGCCAGACCTTCCGCCTGAAGCACGGACTGATTTATGCAGACATTTTGTTGAGCGTGCGATGGAGATGAAAGGGTGCAGGGGGCATTTTGTTCACAAGGTGCACAAGAGGGAGGACTACCTCAGGGAGAAGCTGCTGGATGACATGTCCTTGGCACTGGCCAAAAAACTGGGTTGCATATAAATAAGGGAACTACAGAGCTAGAGGTGTTGGCGTTCTTGTTTGCCTGTGCCAAAGAAAATGGAAAATGTTTTTTAACTGGGGACTCTTTGCCTGAAGTTTTTTTAAATTTTTTATTTGCCCTGCAGTTTTATCAGTATCCATAGGCATTTAGATGGTCTAAATGGGGCTCCAATGCTTTCAGTTGGTTATAATTTTCCTATGATGTCAAAATTCATAATGTATATACAATTTATATTTATAATCCTTTAACCTGTTTTCTTTTTCTGCTGTGTGGTGCTGTGGATTGTTGTTTCACACTCCGCTCCAGTGCTTTGCCTTCCTACATATTTTATTATTTATAGGAGGTATGACGCTGTAAAGACGCTCAGAGAAAACAAACTGAGGTCAAAGTTTGTCTGCAGCTTGGCGGGGTTGTCCAGATTATTCAATGTTTTCTCTCACAAACACCAAGAAGGGCTTCAATAGGTTTGACAAATGTTTAACTCCAAATTCCACATCATGTATAATCTCTGTAATTTCTATGTTTTATGTAGGTTGCACATGGCCATCACATATAGAATAAAGGGCATTACATTTGTTGGGGTCTGTGGTGCCACCAGCGGTAATACTGCTGGCTTCCCGCAAGAAGGTCTTTGTTTTACATGCCAGCCTGGGGTCTTTCTGCGTAGAGTTTGCATGTTCTCCCCCTGCATTCATTGGTTCTCCCCAGGTACTCAAATTTCCTCCTAAATCCCCGTCAACATAGTTAGGTTAACTGGGCCCAACCTCACGGAAATGACTGAAGCAATCTGCTGGGATTCCTTAAATAGGAAACTTTTTTAACTGATTGGAATGTTTGTATAAATGTATTGAAATGACTTCTTGTTAAGTGCCTTGAGATGACATCTGTTGTGAATCGGATATATATAAATAAACTGAATTGAGTTGAATTGATCTCTGAACTGCACTTAGGTATGAGTTTAAAGATGGATGGAAAATATAGACAAGAGCTAGAGATCAGCATGGTAGCAGGTTTAATGAAAATGATTACAGAAAACTTACAGAATATGCACGAGGAAAGCAGGACATGGAGCACGGACAGTGTAACGGAAGGAGCCAACAATGAACACCACGGAGCTTATATAATGAGGAAAGGTTGAAAAATGACTTAGGAACCCGCTGAGCATAATCGAGGGAATGTGGACAAGCTGTGAGAGTCGAGTCCTGAGAAGGTGAACTGAGGGAAGGAGACTAACAGTAAACACAGAGAGAGTTGAACAAAAACACAAATGACACATAAGACCAAGGATGGCGTACTCAAGTTCTGGACTTGGACTCAAATCCTGACTCGAGTCATGTTTCAGGTCCCTTGGGACTTGATTCGAGCAGCATGCAGATGACTTGCACTTGGACTCAGACTTGCAACAATAGGACTTGGTCTCCAACATGATACATTGCTATTGGTGGCATTAGCATGTAGTCTGCTATTTTAGCTTGTTATATTAGGTCAGATTACTAGACATATTTAATAACTTTCCAAGCCTTTATAAGTCTATGGGTGACATGTTGATAATGTATTTCTAATGTTTCAAACTTATTTTAAGCATGTTTTATTATAGCTTGGTGATAATGCGGGAGCATTAAGTACAATATATTTTTAAATAAAGTAAACCATGGATGGCTGCTATTCTAGTCTTAAAATCTATAGTCTGTTTGACTTGCTCTCAAATGATAATGACTTGACTTGGACTAGAAAATTCTTTTTGGGACTTGGACTTGGCCTGTAGGACCTAGCAACTTAACTTTGACTAATCCTATGTGACTTGGACCTGCACTTGGACTGAAACACTGTTTCAGTTTTCAGATGGTGACTACAACACTGAAAACGACTAATACTAACATAAGAGAACAGTCTAAATATACAAACAGAACTTCAGAAAAAGGTAAGAAGTTCAAAACAAAGGAATGAACTAAAATGATAGGAACTAAAAAATAATAATAAACAAAGACATGAATTGATATAGAAAGCCCTAAACAATGGGAACTCAAAAATGAACAAAACACAAACGCGCTTAAATCATGGCACAATATCACCATCATGGCAGTTTTCTGTGCATTAGTGGTTCTTGAGATGAACTGGACAGCTTTTTACCCAGAGTGCATAAACTCTTTGTCAACTCTATTAGTCAGTTCTACTAAATCACAAACCTTTAATTTCAGATGCTACATTAATTTGCAGACAAAGGTGTGATAGGTTGTTTGTGTGTGAGGTCCACAGAAGAGGAGGCTCCTCCAGGATAGCAAGAACCGCCACTGTTCCTGTGGTATACAATATTGCAGACTGAAACATTTTTTTACCAGCATAGTTTTAATTTTAGTTACTGTAAACAGAATGTGATGTGTGCCTCCTCACAGCTGAAACTGGAGTATTTTAGGGTTTTATTGTTCTCAGAGGAGGAGCTGCTCCTGCGCTCTCTGACGCAGCCATTGAAACGCTACTGCGCATGCTCGTATCTTCACGGACGGAGAAACAGACCTCACAACAGGGGGAAAAAAGTGTTTAAAGACAAAGGACCGGACAGCCTTTAGGCAAAGCTAAACCAGTTCACTTAGTTATTAGTCCGTTTTCTAGAGGTTCGGCTGTCCCACCACCGGCTGGAACCGGGCCTGGTAAGTGTCCGTTGTGAAATAATGAAGTTAAGAAGACAGCGTTGTAGGTGTTTGTGTTGGCCGTAGAGACGGAGTTACGTAGAAAACATCCACAAGACTTAACTACACAAAAACAAACTGCTGCCAACATGGATTCATTATTTCTGTATGAATGTGTTTTGAGAGTCCAGCAGCGGCTGCCTATTCTTTATGTGACGGTTAGCTCTCTCGTTACTGTGACTGTACTGTGTTTGGCGGCTGTCACATTTAGCTAGTTCCCATGAACGGCTTGCTTCCTCTATTCAGAACTAGCTGCTGGAGATGTTTACTTTCTGCCTGTTTTGGGGGGTCCACTGGCCGAAAAGAAGAGCGAAGGCTGTTGTTATTGCGTTTTAGCCATCTTATGTACACCTTCAACAAATTCGGCGTCTGTTTAAACTGCATTGTTTGAACAGTTTGACCAGATTTTTAACTGCACCGCATAGTGGTGTGGAGAAGATATTTGCCTCCTACAGATTTCTTTTGTGTTGCTTTATATCTCACCGGAATGTTTTAGCTCATCAAATATATATCAGTATGAACCACATATAACCCAAGTACACATAAAATGCAGTCTTCAAACAAGTATTATATTTATTATGGGGATAAGCTGTCGAAGCTAACCTGGCGCTATATGAAAAAATATACTCCTTAAACTTAAAAACCTGGTTGCGCCACCCTTGGTGGTGACAACTGTTCTCAGGCTTTTTTCATATCTGGCTATGAGTCTGTTACAAATTCAATTCAATAATATTTTATTTATCCCAATGGGAAATTAAAGGTTGTTGTAGCTCATATCATCCAAGTATCTTCACAGAGTCGCTGTGGACAGGAGGGATCTACGGTAGCAGTCAGTCCTACAACGAATCTGAAGAGGCCTCTGACTGAGTACAGTTGCTGTATGACAGTCTCTTATGACATGCTAAAAAGCAGAGAGAAATGCTGGAGTTAGGAATATCATTCTTTCCCATTATGATGGATGGAAGAGATCATGTTGGAGCTGCACAGCATCCAAAAACGGAGGGAATAATTGTCCAAGCGTGCAACGGCTCAACAAAAAAATGATGATCCAAAGTCGAAAAAAACCCAAATTAGACCTAACGTAAGAGAGCTGCTTCAACATGCTGCCACCGTGTGCGGCACAATTGTAGAACAGCATTGAACATTGCATTGGAGTAGTTATAGCCAATTTTTTTAATCCACCCGCATCAGAGAGTTTCTGAACATGAAGTTCATGCCGAGACGTCTACATCGGATTGGTTTGCCACTTCATACACTTCATTTGGAATGTTTTCTTTCTCTCCTTTGTTTTATCCAGGTCGACGATCTGAAGAATAACAGCAACTGCACTTCTGACCGTCGACCTTAAGCTTAAAGTCCCAAACTGATAGCCAGACATTTTCCTTAAGGATTTCAGTGTAGTAAGCAGAATACTTTTCGGTTTCATCAATTGCCGTAACTCATCCAGGTCCCGAAGCAGCAAAGTAGACCAGGACCATCACACTTCCACCACCATAACATGGTGTAATGTGACACATACTTCAAACAAAGTCCAACTTTTATCCTGTCACTCCACAGAAACATTTCCCATAAGTTTTGGGGGATCATCAAGATGTTTTTGGTAACTAGGGGTGCTGTCCAGGTCCAGTCCTCGCGGACCCTGCAGGGACCTGGGAATGAGCCATTCATGCGATTCAGGTGTGTTGGAAAAGGGATGCCCCTGGAAGATGGTAGGTCTCCAGGACAGGACTTGGGCACCCCTGTTGTCAGCGTTGTAGTCAAGTCACCATTTCTCGAGTCCAAGTCACACTTGAGTCCGTAAAGCTGCAGTAGGTAACTTGAATAAAAGTAACTTTTTGTGAGATTTCCTAAAACTGTCTATATGTCCTGAAAGTAGGAAATGAGATTTGTAATCTGTAAAAAAAAAAACAGCAGCTCAATTGGTCACGCCTACAGCCCCTACTGTGATTTGCAAGAATCCACCGCGCGCGATAGAAAACACCCAATCAGAGCCAGAGCAGCGTCTGATGGAGTGTCTGACATCTGTCTATCACTCCTCTCACACACACACACACCGCGACCCGCCACTCGCTCCACTACGTAACCGGCTGCAACAGCCACCTAAAGAGAAACTGCCCGTACCGCCGCTGCCAACAAGAAAGCTAAGAAGACAGAAGTTGACCGAGCCCGAGATAAAACGATAAACCTACTGCAGCTTTAATGTTCGAGTCCAAGTGCAAGTCCAAGTCACATAGGATTAGGTCGAATCGCTAGGTCCTACAGGGCCAAGTCAGAGTCCAAAGTAGAATCTTCCAGTCCAAGTCAGGTGATCATCACCTGAGACTAAGTCAAAAGCTTAAAGTAAATGTGAAAAAAATAATCAGCGTGTCACCAGACACTTACAAAGGCTTTGGAAAAATAATTTAATTTGTCCATTAATCTGACCTAATATAACAATCTAACATTAGCATCGGTTACATGCTAATTCCAAGAATAGCAATTGGTCAAGTCCAAGTTTAAGTCATAACGTTGCACGTCCGAGTCCAAGTGCATGTCATCGGCATGCTGCGAGTCACAAGTCCCGTAAACATGACTCTAGTCAGGACTTGAGTACACCATCCCTGGCTGTTGAACTGGGTACTTTTTTGCCTTCCTGTGTGATTGCTGCTCACTCAGAATAATTTTGGTTGGCTGGCCAATCCCGGGAAGGTTTTCTCCATCTGTGGATAATGGCTCTCAGTCAGTGCATTTACATACAGTAAGAGAAAAACAAGTTATTGCCTTAGTCAGATGGAATTCTGACTTTTGAAATGTATGTATACACTTTAGTCGGACTGAAGTCGGACTGAAGTCGAACCGTACCAAACTGGCCTACTTTAATCAAGCTAAGACACCCAGATGATCATGTTAAAAACCAAATTTCTCTGCATGTAAACAACATCCCAGCTTAGTCGAGCTATGACCACCCTGGGCACCCCCCACCCCCCCTTCCGGAAGTGACGAGAGTGCTGAATTGGAAATAACACAAATATGACAACAACACAGCGGCAGCAACGAGTTTAATACATTCAAAAAGTTCTGTGCTGCAGCATCGTCTTCGCTCATTCTGCATATCCTGCTTTTACTCTGCTTCACTGCTGCCAGCATTTGTTTACTGTCTGTGTGATGCTCTAGGCCAACCGGAGGAATGCCAACGTGAAAGGGCGCGTGTCGCCACCTAGCGTTGTGGAGTCAAACACACTTCATTGAATAATTTCTTTTACTTACTGACATGTAAACTGGAATAAAGGCTCCGATTCAGGTTAAGGTATTAGCTGGATTAGTGCCATAGTTTGCTTTAGATGTGCTTGTAAACGCACTGGCTGTGGCCTGCTGGAGTACAAAAGCTTTAAAAGGGTTTTGAGATCCTTTTTCAGAATCATTGATATCAACTTCTTTTATTCCTTTCACAATGTGTTGCTTTAGGAAATCTTTTAGCATACTTCATGTTGTCAGAAAGGTTCTAGCTTTGTGTACCGGCACATTGGCTGATTTCGTCTCCAGCACTAATCAGGTCTACTGTAATTGAACTATTTTCCCCTAATATACTGTAAATCACAATAAACTCATGGGAATTTCACATGGGGTTAGCTTGGTGTGGATAGCTTTCTTTCACCCTATTAAATGATCGCATCATTTCAAAACTCTGTTTATTCTGTTTCTTTTTTGATGGTAAAGTGTGTTTAATTAGAACCATTTAAGCATGACAAAAAAGTTTTTGTGTGTTTTAATATTCTAAACATCTGTTTCCAGAACAACGGAAGCCTCATGCTCAGCATTCTGGTGATGGGAAGTCCCACAAAACAGCAGGCTTGCTGACTGGAGGGACACAACTGTCCTTGCACTCCAACACTCCCAGGATGGAGGAAGTGGAAGCACACAAGAGAGGGATGACAATTTGATTTATGATTTTTATTGGAGGATCCTATTTTTATCATCCTTTTTTTTTTCTTTTTCCTCTAACGTCTGTTCTGAATTCTACTTTCTAAGTCCACTCCTGTTGAGGGAGGTGGTGGTTATTTACCTTCCGCCTCCCACCGAGTGCCTACATAGCAACACACTGACTCCTCTCTTCCCAGGGGGCTGCCATGGGAACGGCTGGCCTGCCACCAATGTAGCGTCCTGAAAGTGGTAGTTGTGGAGGTAGTGGTGGAGCTGGAGGAGGAGGACGTGGTGGCGGTGTGCGTCCGGGGATGGGGAGTACTCCGTATCCAGCCGGCGAGTGGAAGGAGAAGGGCCGAGGTGGACTGCAGGAGCTGGGCTGCATGCCCTGGAAGGTCAGCAAGCAGAAAGCCGGCGGAGGAGGGGAAGCGGTTTTGGGAGCAGAGGAGAGGAGGGGCAAGGATCCAAGGGACGGTCAGCCGCAGCAGGATCTCTCATCCTCCTCTTCCTCCCTCTCCCCACCGGCTCCCCAACAAACTTCTCCAACAACTCCGGCCATATATCACGAGAAGCAGCGGAGGGAGCTGTGCGCATTGCACGCGCTCAATAACGTCTTCCAGGATGGCGCCGCCTTTAGTCGGGACACCCTGCAGGAGATATACCAAAGGTGAGGGAGCTGGCTTAGGTAAATGCGCCAGTGTTTACAGGAATTGCCAACAGTTTTTACACCTCTTGAACTGCTCCACTTTTCATCGCTGGATTTTATGTGACAATTACAAGATGGCAAATAATTGGAGGTAAAAAGGTAAAATGATACATGGGTTTTAGAAAAAAATGTAAAACTAAAAATCTGTGGGAGCTGAAAAGCGTGGGATGTCTTTGTCTCCAGCCCCCTGTGTCAATACTTTCTTGGTCTCCATTTCTCTGCAGTTACAGCTGCAAAACCTTTGGCAAGGCAACTTTGTCTGGTACACTTTCACCAACAAGGCAATTTAAGGTGCTTTGGGTGATCAGGGGGAAACTAACAGCAGCAATAGAACAATAATAAAAAACAGGACAACATTGAAGACATAAAGAACATTAAAACATACTACTGTTATGACATTTCAGCTATTATTAAACCCTTACTCAAAGGCAGCTCTAAACAGACGGTTTTAGGCAAGGCAAGGCCATTTTATTTGTATAGCACACTTTCAACAGCAGGGTAATTCAAGGTGCTTTACATGATTTGGTGATTAAAAAAAACAAAACAGACATGGAATATAACATTGGAAATTAAAAGTAAAAGAAACATTACACATTATACACAATAAAGCAAGAGAAAGATCAATAAAGCAAGAGAGCATGAACACATTTCATACATATGACATCAATCATTTACTCGAAGGCATTTCTAAACAGATGGGTTGTTAGTCTTGATTTAAAGCAGTTCATAGTTTCAGCAGCTCTACACTCGTCAGGAAGTCTGTTTCAGATAAGGGGAACATAGAAACTGAAAGCTGCTTCTCCATCTTTAGTTCTGAGTCTAGGGATGTTGAGTAGAGTGGAATTAGAGGACCTGAGTGGTCTGGGGGGGTTGGTATAGTGACCTATAGTGATCTTCAACACATTTTGGTGCTAAGCCATGTAATGATTTATAAACTAGTAAAAGTATTTAGAAGTCTATTCCATGAACTACAGGGAGCCAGTGTAAGGACTTTAGAACTGGGGTGATGTGCTCTACTTTCCTGGTTCTAGTGAGGAACACGAGCAGCGGCGTTCTGGATCAGCTGCAGCTGTATGATTGACTTTTTAGGCAGACCTGTGAAGACGCTGTTGCAGTAATCAATCTGACTAAAGATAAACTCATGGATGAGTTTTTCAAGGTCCCGTTGCAACATCAGTCCTTTTTTCCTAGAAATGTTCTTCAGGTGATAGTAGGCTGACCTTGTTATTGCCCTTATGTGGCCCTGGAGGTTCAGGTCTGAGTCCATTACTACACCTAAGTTTTGGATCTGATCGGTAGTTTCTAGCTGTATTAACTGAAGCTGTGTGCTGAATCTTGAAAGTTCCTCTTTAGGTCCAAAAATAATTTCGGTTTTGTTTCTATTTAGCAGGAGAAAATTATGCCACATCCATCCATTGATTTGCTTAATGCATCTGCTCAACATTTGGATTGTTTTAAAGTCACCTGGAGACATTGTAATATAGAGCTGAGTATCATCTGCATAGTTATGGTAACTAATCTTATTGGTTGTTATAATCTGGGTTAGTGGGAGCATGTGGATAATAAATAGAAGGGGCCCCAGGATGAAGCTCTGGGGCACCCCACATGTGATATCTATCTGTTCTGATGAAAAGTTGCCTATTGACACCAGGAAGTCCCTGTTTTTTAGGTAAGACTCAAACCAGCCAAGTACTTAACTGCACCAATTCACATCTAGAGACTGGAATCTTTGCCCATTCCTCTTTTAGCTCAGAGAAAATAAGTGTTCTATGTCTTACACGGATTCTCAGTTAGTTATATTTTTGGACTTTGACTGAGCCATGCTAACAATAGAATATGCTCTGATAATTTAATCGTTGCTCAGGTTGTACATCTAGAGTCATTATCAAGTCATTTGCAGCCTCCAAGATATTTTCCTCCAGCGTTGTTCTTTTTGGCTCATCCATCTTTCCATTAGCTTTGATGAGCTTCTCTGACCCCACTTAGGGAAATCATCACCATAACATGTTGATGCCGGTAGTACCGAGCAGTAGTGTGGGCATGGTGTATTCAAGGTGATGTGTAGTGTTAGTTTTGGTCTTCCATAAAGATTGTTAAAGGTGTATCGGAGTGTTTACAAATGAACATCACACTTTTCGTATTTAAAATGTGTAAAACCGTTACATTTTTTGATAAACCATGTATCCTTATACTCTCGCTAGTTAGGCACTGCTTTGCCTTGATCCGTTGCATAAAATCCCAATAAAAACCACTGATGTTAGCAAGTAAACATGAAACGTTGCAGACAGATTGTAGTTGATTTCTCATTTTCATTATGTTGCAGGCTATGTCCGAGCACTATGTTGACGCCTCACAAAAAGAGCATGCTGGGAAATGGGAACTATGATGTAAATGTCATCATGGCGGCATTGCAGACCCGAGGGTTTGAGGCAGTTTGGTGGGATAAAAGAAGGTATGTACGGCAGTTTCTTTATCTGAAATGATTTAAATCTCTGCAGATTCCAAATACGTAATGTAAGACCATGTAAAACAATGATAAAGCCAAAAGGAAAAGGTATGCCTCAAAACCTCTAGAACCAGACAGTTCTTAGAACCCTAGAATTAGATGGTCTGTTACCAATTTGGTAAATATCCAAAGCGTTACTGTCTATAAAGGGGTGAAAATATTTATCTGTAAGTGTAGTCCAATTTATCCTCTGTCTTCTAGTTGTTTTGTTTGTTTTTTAAGCATATTCATGTCACTAAAGCAATAAATGTTAGACATTTTATTGATGCTAACTGTGCACCTCTTCATCTAGTCATTAATAAAAGGAACACTCCGTTTAGCCCCTCAGATACTGATGGTCGATACTTGGCCCACTCTCCTTCACAATTCAATTCAATTCAGTTTATTTATATAGCGCCAATTCACAACAGATGTCATCTCAAGGCACTTAACAAGAAGTTATTTCAATACAATTATACAAACATTCCAATCAGTTAAAAAGTTTCCTATTTAAGGAATCCCAGCAGATTGGGTCAGTCATTGGCGTGAGGTTGGGCAGATTTCAACCACAGCAATCCTTCAGCAATCCCTCACAGCATTGCTTCAGTTCATGGATGTTTGCAGACATTCATTTCTGCACTGAGGTTGAGGTCTGCACTTTGACTGGGCCACTGCAACACCTTGATTGTTTACTTAGCTATTTTTTTTTTTAGATTTGCAGCAGGGTTTGCAATTACCACCCTGTTGATCACTCAGTATCTTCCAAGCTTCCACTGTCAGACAGACGGTCTCATATTTGACTCTTGAATACTTTGGTATTGAGGTGTTTGATCTTATCTGCTGTTGACGATTTCCTCCAAACATGTTGCTTTGCACTTCAACCAAACGTCTCATGGTCAATGTCATTAAGAGAGTGGAGGTCATCGTCTTAGGCAACCCTTTCAAAAGAGCCATACTCGTTAAGTGTATTTTTCTAACTGTCCTGAACGGAAATGTTACCCTTGTGTCAGACTGGGCATTTTCAAAAAAATAGCTGAAATAAATATCTGACCACCATCTCAGACTCTACAAGCCTTAGCATGGTTGAGTTTTCTGGGACTTCCACTTTTTGGTTATCTGTCCTAAATAATTAGCTTGAAATGGTATGGACTTCAAAAAAAAAAAAAGGGAAAGGAAAATTAAAGGAAATTAAATGTTGTCGTAACTTATATTGTTGACGTATCTCCAGAGTCGTTGTGGATGGTGATGCTGTGGGCAGGAAGGTAGCAGTCAGTCTTGTAGTGAATCTGAAGAGGCCTCTGACTGAAGACTGTTGCTGTATGATTGGCTCATGACTATCACAGCATGCTAACATTTCAATTAAATTCAGTTTATTTATATAGCGCCAATTCACAACAGATGTCATTTCAAGGCACTTAAGAAGTCATTTCAATACATTTATACAAACATTCCAATCAGTTAAAAAGTTTCCTATTTAAGGAATCCCAGCAGATTGCGTCAGTCATTGGCGTGAGGTTGGGCCCCGTTGATGCAGACTTTCCAACCACACCAATCCTTCAGCAATCCCTCATACTGAGCAAGCATGTAGCGACGGTGGAGAGGAAAAACTCCCCTTTAACAGGAAGAAACCTCCAACAGAACCAGGCTCAGTAGGAGCGGCCATCTGCCACGACCGTCTGGGGGTTTGAGAAGACAGAGCAGAAACACAGAAGGAACACAAGATCTGATATAAGAGAACTTTCTATGTTACAGAAAGTAAAAAGTTGATAACAGGACACAGTGGATGTTCAGTTACTGGGAGCATCATCCCAGTCGATGCCCCCCGTCCAACAGGGCATTGCAGCCAAGCAGGATACCAGACCAGGTGTAGCTTCTATGGAGAGAAAAAACACTAAGAGAACACAAAGTTAACAGTCGAAATAACAGAATGTACTGTAATACAACATCCGTGCAAACAGTGTTTCTGATACGGTCCAGGTTTGGAAACTGGATTGCCATTGAAATAAATCATGTGTTGAATTTAAGTGCAGGGCTTGTTTCCAGTCTTGTTTTCGAATAAGCCACTTTCTGGGTGTCTGTGATGACTTGAGCACTGTCATTATATTGACTGATTAATCTCAGAGAGCTGGGACGAGCTTATCTGCTCAGCTCAGAGTTGATCAGATGACATAGGGCACTATGGACTTGGACCCTGACTCACTAAGTGGAAAGTATTGCAAAACACAGACGGGACTCTTGTTTTTCAGTTTAAATGATAGTTTATAAAGAAAATGTGTCTATATAAAGAAAAGTTGTATTGCCACTTAAGTTAAAAAATAGAAATTTAAGATGATCCATTAATATTTTTGATCAATGATTTGTTTTAGTAAACTTTTTTTAATTCTCATTGGCTTTTTGTTCAGTCAGCACAATAATTTCAAAACTAAACTATTTCAATTCAGTTTGTTTGAATAGCACCAAATACACAAATGTTTGTCTTTCTGAATATTGCTTTTAACAATACCTAAACGTGCATTTTTTTAAATTTATTAAGGCAGTGAAAGTCTTGCCTCATAAAAAGATTGTTCCTCACATTGAGAATGGATGTTATTAGTATTACCTGGATTTTTAAAATCTTTTTCCTAAATACTCTTTGATCTCAAGCTCAGCTGAAGATATGTGAAGACTATTATAGAATAACCACTTGGGATGTAAGAAAATATCGATACACCCTGTTGTGCCACAGATAGGTAGGTTTTGGCTATGAATAATTATAAATAATTGCTTAGGGCAATTATTAATCAGATTAATAATTTTATGTAAAAATTACCACGTTTAGGGCACCACCTGGATTCCAGGAATATCAATAGCCAAATTGTTCAGTCTCAGTTTATGTTTATGATTACCTGCCTGATAAGGTTGAGGTATTTAAACAATATATGAAGGAATAAGTTCTTGGCGTACCTGAACAGCAAGTTACTACACATGTAGGTGAAATAACAACAACAGTTTTCCAAAATACAAGAGTTTATTACAAAAAGAATTCACTTTCAGTTAACATACTTTAATCAACAAACTCACCAAACTAGTAACACACAACTAAACTACTAAGAAAAGAATAACGATAATAAAACTCACACTCAGAAGTAAAACAGTAAAAGTGATAAAAATCCACACAAATAGAAACAATTGATAATGATGTCACAGTTCAGAATGAATATGTTTGCTCAAAAACCAAGGCTTGTATTGAACAGTGTTGGGAATAAGGCTAAGTTAGTTTTAAACTAATTGCGATTAGTTTAAGACTAATCAGCGCATTCTGGTTTGTTTTCAAACCACCAATTCACAATGCAAAGCAGAAGTGAAGAAAAACATTGTTTGGAAGAAGCAATGTTTCATTAAACTATTTGCTGAATTAGAAATCAATAACCTTTAGATAATTGATTCTATTTAATGGATCGGTCACCGCAGTGATTGATCTAATTTAATATTTAGACTTTATGTTGACGTTAACGGCAGTACTAATTATGTCGATCTAATTTAGTATTTTGACTTACCAAGAAGGCGGTCTCGAAAATGACTTAAAAGATTAGTTTAGTGTTTAAACTATCTGTTTTAAAGTCGATCTCTATTTTGAATAGCATTAACGGCAGTGTTTATTGTTCATGAATAAAATATCGTCAATGGCGGGCCCACGTGGTTCGCTACAGCATGTAGCTTACAGCTAACTCACGTGGTGCTGCTTAAAGTCGCTCTGGATCATTTATTAAACATCAAACAACGAAAAACTGTTGGATTGAGTAACTCAGGTTGCAGGATATAAAACGACTTTCCATCGGAAACCTCGAAAATCACTGTTTAAACCTCCAGGCCGACCGGCCTGTTTGTACCCAAACACAACGTTAGCCGGCAGGCTAGCAATAGCTGCGGTCGGTTAGCAGCGGTAGGCCGTATGGCTGTTGTAGCGTCGCAGCCATGGAGCTGGAACGTAGTTGTCCTCTCCCGCTTGCTTACACAGCGATCAGCTCTACCCTCTTTCACTGAAAGTACCTTAGTCCGCAGCTTCCAGCACAGCGTTCATTTCACATAAGCTCCGTTGGCGGTGGATGTAACGGCTGTAGTCTGTTCTCGGCTCTGCGGCAACAGTAGCTGGTTAGCAGTTCGCGTCCTCACGGTAGCATCTGAAATTCAGAGAGTTTCTGTAGGGCTCAGGGCAGAACAGTGGGGTTTGTCTCAAGACACTGGGTTTGCGATTCACCTGATTGATCAACAGTCTTGTTGTCCTGGAAGTGGGTTCCTCCCAGAGCTCGCGTCTTTTCCCTCGCCAGCGAAGGAAACATCTCCTGGCGCTGTTTGGCTGAACGCCAGAACTGGAGAGGGTGTGAAAATCTGTGGCGGTGCCTTATATAACCTCTAGTCTTCTTCTCCTGTCGGAGCTAGAATGTGGGTTAGCGCCACCCAATGGCTGTGTGTCCCCAACAACCGATATATTGCAATTTTTTTTTTCCCGATATTGTATCGATATTCAAATAAAAAATATCGTGATTTTTTTGGGGGTTTTTTTTGTTTTTTAAGGATTTGAATGGAACCATTAATGACAGTCATTTTTGTAGTAAAATGAAAATTATAACTGGTAGTTTGTGGCTGTTTTCACCTTCTTCGTTCCAGTGGATCAACTAGATCTAGTAATAAAACTGAAAGTGTTAAAGTATGAAACAGGTTGGAGTGTTTAGAATGTTGTGACAGTTTTCTTGCTGTTAATTTGAGTTTTAAAAATCACAATATATAGTCCTACTCATAGTATCGCGACATATCTCGATATATCGTATCGTCTCCCATGTATCGCGATACATATGATTTCGCCCGATTTTTGCCAATACACATCTCTAATAATAACCACCAAGGACACAGTGGATTTTTTTTGGGGGGGTAAAGTCTCCAAATTGACCAGCGGCTTATATAGAGTATTCCATGGTGAATATAATAAGCCAAATAAATAATAAACATTTAATATAATTATGTTTGTAGATTAATAATTCATTTTACACATGAATGTACATTATTTTTGGTGATCAATTCATTTAAAAAACAAAAAATGTGAGGAGCCAAAGGAGCCTGTTCTTTCTTAGTGAGCCGAACCATAAGAACCGGCTCTTTTAGGAGAGCCGGAATTCCCATCTGTAATAAACAGACGTTCTTATAGTCTCTCTCCAGTAACTCCATCCAATTTGTTTTGAATGCAGCATTGGCCCTTACACTAAAATTTGTGTTGTTGTAAAATGTTTGATTCTTGGATTGACTTTGTGGTCTAAAACTAGACCAGCAAAACCCTTCTCTCTGTTGGGTTTTAGCTGAGATCCAGTGTTGAAACTGTATCAATCTGTAATTTTGAAAGAGTAGCATATCTGGAGCGCATTGTTTTCAGTGTTGTCTCGGTTTGTTTCCCAGAGCGGTCCGTGAGGGGGGTTGGGCAGAGGCCACAGAGCCGAAAGGCTTTTACTTGGGTCCACATGTTAAGTTGTTTTTTAGTTTTTTTCCTCATCTTTGTTTCTAATCATGAGTCATGAGGACAGGAAACTTCTGAACCGACTCTAACATCTGCATTCTTCACTGAAATCCTAAATGTAAACAGAGGAGGTCAGCTCTTCATAGAGGCTTTCTGTTTCCTCCACTAAAACTAAACTAACTAATCAACTGAGTCTTCAAAGATATTAGTAATTAGTCAGCAGTTGCATCTCAGATAGCCTTTTTTTTATCAGCATTTGTGCTTTATCGGTTCTACAGGATCGTTAATGGCATCATGAGCCACCGCCTTTTTCTGTGAAAATGACTTCCTGTCTTTCTAGCCTGGGCTAAAACAGGAACAAAATCACTGCTATTAATCAACTGGTAATAAACACTACTCTCTTTCTGTAGCCTTACATTTTTATAGTACTTTCAGTTTACAGACTTTAAGGAGACAGATTTAAGTAAGAAAAGCAGATTTTGAATGAGGAGGAAGAACAGTTTGTTAGCAACACTAAAGAATCCCTGAAGGGGGATTTTTAACATTATGAAAAAACTAGTAATTGATATTTTTACTGATGGCACTGAACTCAGCAGATTGATTCAACTTGAGGTTTGAGAGTTAGTATTTTGTTGTGAACAATTTAAAACCCCAAAACACTAGAGGTTCTACCTCTTACTTCCTATTATCCGTTTGGCTTCCAGTGGTTGGAGTGTTTGTGTTTGATACTACACAACACTCCCTTCTGTAGAACAAAACAATTATTGGCATTTGATTAACATCATTTTATGCTTGTATGAGCCAATATGAGATTCTCAAGGTATGCTAACTTTTACTGAACAAAACTGCAAAATTTCTGAACAAAAGTAACCAAAATAAACATGACTCACTTCCAAAATCTCTTACTAAGTTCACTTCTTGTTCATTTGGATTGTCGGCCTCCTCAATATAAAGAAAAGTAAGACCATAATGACAACTTGATTCATTCAGAAATTCCTAGGGATGCACCGATATGAAAATTTGGGCCGATACCGATGTCTGATATTAATCCCGCTGTTATGGCCGATAACCGATACGCACCGATATGGTATACGGTATATTTCCCTACACTTTCAACACCGTGGAAAATCAACCACACCATCTACATCGCTTTTCTGCTTGAGTTAAACATCCCCACATTCCTGCGCCGCATCACTATCGCTGTTACATGACCAAACAAACACCACATGGATAACCCCCCCCCCCCCCCCCGAAACACAGACAGAAACGTCAAAAAGATGGAAATAAATACACATCGGTTGTTAATATCGGCCCTCTGTTACTTATCGGACCGATGCAGATATGTTAAAAAACGCCTAACATCGGCCGATATCGATGTTGATGCCGATATATCGTGCATCCCTAGAAATTCCACAGTTACAAGAAATTTTTTATAGATAGAGAGATAGAGAGATAGATATATAGAGAGAGATAGATATATAGATATATAGAGAGAGATAGAGATAGAGAGAGATATAGAGGTAGATATATAGAGAGATAGAGATATAGATATATATAGATATATATAGATATATAAAAAGATCGTAAGTGTTTACCCCCTTGGATGTTTTACCCTTTTATTGCTTTTACAAATCGATCATGATCGACAAAATGTGGCTTCTTTTTTTTTTACCAAAAAAACTACCAGACAACTTTTCCATGTCTAAGCTAAAACTGATTTCTCCAAAATAATTACAAATAATATGTAACAGGAAGAAAGTAATTGTATAAATATTCACCGCTTTTAAAGTGACTGACCCAATTCAATAGAGGTCCTGCCAATTGGTGCTAGTAGTCTCACAGTGGAATGAAGATCACTTGAGTGCAGTGAGTGTGTTTCCAGTGATTGTAATAGAAAGACACCTGTGTCTTGAAGGTCCATGCACTGATTCAACAGTATTCCTGGCTACCATTACAGCAGGAAGACAAAAGAACACCCAGTCACAGAAAAGGTTATTAAAGAATAAGTCAGGGGATGGATTTAAATATAAAATATAGAGACATTCTAGAGGACAATTTGTTCCCATCTGCTAGAGAACTACGGTTTCTGAGAACAGCCTTGCCGTAAATAGAAATAGTTTGAAGACAACAAGGTGGATGTTCTGGAGTGGTCTTGTCAAAACCCGGGCCTCAACAGAGATTTTGTAGCTGGACTTGAAACGGGCCGTTCACTTCAACAGTTAAGCAGGAAGAATGGAGGAAAACTGCAGCATCCAGATGTGCAGCCTGAGTGAGACCTGTCCACACAGACTTTCTGCTGTTATCCCACCGTTATAGGTGGACTAGATGGCATAGGCTACATTTTTATCAGATAACATCACTTTAGTCATCAGAGAATTAAGACTTCACTTGGAGTTGGGGTGAAAAATGAGTCATAAAGCAAAAGATTTGAGACTTGACTTGGACTTGGTAGAAAATACTTAAAACTTGGCTTAGAGTTGGGCCGGAAAAATGACTTGTGAGGATATTTGGCCAAAGCAGAATATGGGATCTCTTTACTTTAAATGGTAGGATGTTTACAATAGGAACATGTACAGTCGTGGCCAAAAGTTTTGAGAATTACATAAATATTGGAAATTGGAAAAGTTGGTGGTTAAGTTTTTTAACTTAGGTGAGAATGTTGACGAGCACAAGGCTGGAGATCATTATGTCAGGCTGATTGGGTTAGAATGGCAGACTTGACATGTTAAAAGGAAGGTGATGCTTAAAATCATTGTTCTTCCATTGTTAACCATGGTGACCTGCAAAGAAACGCGTGCAGCCATCATTGCGTTGCATAAAAATGACTTCACAGGCACGGAAATTGCACCTAAATCAACAATTTATAGGATTATCAAAAACTTAAAGTAAAGAGGTTCAATTCTTGTTAAGAAGGCTTTAGGGCGTCCAAGAAAGTCCAGCAAGCGCCAGGATCGTCTCCTAAAGAGGATTCAGCTGCGGGATCGGAGTGCCACCAGTGCAGAGCTTGCTCAGGAATGGCAGCAGGCAGGTGTGAGCGCATCTGCACGCACAGTGAGGCGAAGACTTTTGGAAGATGGCCTGTTTTCAAGAAGGGCAGCAAAGAAGCCACTTCTCTCCAAAAAAAACATCAGGGACAGATTGATCTTCTGCAGAAAGTATGGTGAATGGACTGCTGAGGACTGGGGCAAAGTCATATTCTCCGATGAAGCCTCTTTCCGATTGTTTGGGGCATCTAGAAAAAGGCTTGTCCGAAGAAGAAAAGGTGAGCGCTACCATCAGTCCTGTGTCATGCCAACAGTAACGCATCCCGAGACCATTCATGTTGCTTCTCCTCCAAGGGAGTGGGCTCACAAACACAGCCATGAATAAAGAAGGGTACCAAAACACCCTTCAACAGCAACTTCTTCCAACAATCCAACAACAGTTTGGTGAAGAACAATGCATTTTCCAGCACGATGGAGCACCGTGCCATAAGGCAAAAGTGATAACTAAGTGGCTCGGGGACCAAAGCGTTGAAATTTTGGGTCCATGGCCTGGAAAGTCCCCAGATCTTAATCCCATTGAGAACAAACAAAAACCCACAAATTCTGACAAACTCCAAGAAGTGATTATGAAAGAATGGGTTGCTATCAGTCTGGATTTGGCCCAGAAGTTGATTGAGAGCATGCCCAGTCAAATTGCAGAGGTCCTGAAAAAGAAGGGCCAACACTGCAAATACTGACTCTTTGCATAAATGTCATGTAATTGTCAATAAAAGCCTTTGAAACGTATAAAGTGCTTGTAATTAAATTTCAGTACATCACAGAAACAGCTGAAACAAAGATCTAAAAGTAGTTTTGCAGCAAACTTTGTTTAAACTAATATTTGTGTCATTCTCAAAACTTTTGGCCACAACTGTAGTTAAGTTCTGTGATTTAGAGGAAAACTCTGTCATCTTTAAAGGTTAGTTCCTAGTTAGTCCCTTATTGGCGTATGATTTTCTGCAAGTTATTCAAGTACTTTAGAACTGTGCTGTTTCAAATAATTGCAAAGGACTTCCATTATCAAGTAAGACACACAGCAAAACATCCAAAGGGGTATGTTGCCTAACGATTTCTTTTATGAAGTTCTTTGTTTTTCCTTCCCCAGGGATGTAGGCAGTATTGAGCTCTCCAACGTGGAGGGCTTTATCCTGAACGTGCCGTCCAATCTGCGGTGGGGGCCCCTCCGGCTGCCACTTAAACGCCAGCACTGGATTGGAGTCAGGGAGGTGGGAGGAGTGTACTACAACTTAGATTCTAAGCTACGCAACCCTCAGCCTATTGGCAGTCCTGATGAGCTCAGGTAGGAGGCAACATGGTGTAAAAATGTGGTCTTAGCACAAGCGCACAGTGCTGGCGCTCTGCTCAAGCGGATCATGCACTGCGTGTACGGCACAGAGTACTCGGCGGGGGGGGGGATTTAATCTGTTAATTGCGATTATTTAATTACAGAAGAATGAATGCGTTTAAAAGATTTAATGGCAGTTTGCATTCCAAACAATGAATGCAGTTATATTGCTTTCTACTCTGGCTATGTCTGCTTGTACTATTTTATTCATTTTTTTGAAAATCCAGTCAAATCCTCCTAAAGGCGGGAAAAAAAGACTGTACATTTTAATTTCAATCTTTTGCTATTTAACCTAAAATGTCGATGTATGTTTTTTGTTTTTTTTGTTTTTAAATAATTATCATAATTGCCTGTTCTGTTTGTGTTACCACGAATCCAGGAAGTTTCTCCGTCAGCAGCTACGAGGGAAGAACTGTGAACTCCTGCTGGTTGTCTTAGAAGAGGTGGAGGCGCACCAAACATGGCGCTCTGATGGCTAGGGGTCGAAGCATCACCTAATCGGGCCCGTTGCAGGACGAACAGGAGAGGAAGTAGCATCGTGCACAGCCAATCGCATCGATGCACCCTTGCAGTTGTAGTTCTCCTCCCCATAGACACTCTTCCCCCCCGCCCCCCCTCCCCACGCGTGTTTTCTTGGGTTTTGTTTACACTTATCTGATATGAAAGACAAAGTGATGAAGGGGGCAAACACTTTACGGAGATAATCAAAGAATCGTCTTGATGCGGAATTTTTCAGTCTGTTTCCCGTTTTTATTTTCTCAAATTTCCAAAATTGTGAGAGTTTTGGATCTAAGAAAAAATGCAGATCTTTACGTTGTGACGTTCATTACTGTGACTCTTTTTCCCTCCTCTTTCTTTCTTTCTTTTTTAATTTACTCCATATTTTCCCATCCTTAACTTCTCACCAAAGTGCATCCTTGCTTCACTGTTACTGTACTTCTTTCCACCCATCTTTGTCTCATCAAATCACAGCTCAGAGTGAGAGGTTCACCATATTGCAGACTCTGTGTGTTTAATCCCTTCCCTGCATTTCTGGCACAGACCACCTTTACTGTAGAATCTTTGCCAATGCAACATTTCTAAATGGCAACAAAGCAATGCAACACTCAGGCCAAGTACTCCCTCTAGTGGATATTTGCATTAGCTTGCTTGTAACAATGAGTAACATTGATCATTAGCTCACTGTAAAGGCTTCTGTAAAGGAAAGAAATATGTTATTTGTCTAAGAAGTATTGCACTACACACAAATATTGCTCGTTAGTTAACAAATCTATATTTTATGCGACCTTTTTTGAGGCGGGATACTAAACCTGGCTTCCTCTTTGGATCAAATGCAGCAAAATCTATCCACCAATAGTTGGTTGAGGATGAATATTTTCTGAGGTCCTGCAGTCAGCCTTGTGGGAGTCTGTTTGATGACTTCAGATTTAAAGTTTACCTGCAAAACCTTTACTGAACGAGTTCACTTAATCCTACTGACAAAAAAAAAGGTCCCCACTTGACACTAAATGTTTAGACGCTAGCTCTATACCACCCAAATGCCTCTCCGAGTCCTGCTAGGGTTTATTTTATTATTTTTATTTTTTACCTCAATGACTCTTCCAAAGAGTCCCAATCACAGCAGCCCTCTGTAGCACAGGAACTCGGCAGATAAAGGGCTTACCTTCATCTTTTCCAAAGTTTTTTTTTTTTGTTTTTTTTATCAAATCACAGCTGCCAAATACAGCTTTAATAGGAAATCACTAACTATCCGAGTTTGTTTACTGGAAGAAGTTGGCTCGCAATTGGAGGATTCTCAGTCTAAGGAAGTTTTCTAAAGGTAGTTGAGTGATGAAAGTTATTAGCTTGTAAATCCGAGAGCACCTATAGAGAAAAAGGTTTTCGTGAAAGTAGAATGAAAAGTGGAAATTGTCAGTGAACTGTTGTGTCTAAAGAAAGAGGTTTAGTTTGAGTAGCTATTTAAAGTTCTCATCCTATTCGTTAAAACTCTTCGCATTATACATGTATCTAGACATGATGATTTTCTTGGCCTTAACTTGTTTACATAAAAAGTATATTTTCTGAACCATTCAGAGTGGACTTTGGTGTTTGGCGCCATATCAGAAATCCAAAGGAGCAGTTTTATTTATATATATATATATATATATATATATATATATATATATAACATTCAAAAGATACAAGTTGTGCATATTTCATTTCAAATTGGAAAAGGCATCCTCATGCTTCAAGCCTCTCTGTAATCCTTTAATGTTACATTGTATCCAAGGGAAACTGCGTTGAACTGTTATATTTTTAACCGAACACAGACACGGCAACCTGTGTTGCACATTTGCATCCATTTGTCGTTGCTTTATTGCCATGACAATCCATTAAGTCCCTCCTCTAGAGGAATCCTGATTATCAGTGTACTTTATTTTTTCATAAAAAAATAAAATCCTGTTATTGGCACGTCATGTATCACTGTGTGTAAATCTTTAAAAAACTGGAAAATTTGCATAATTTTACTCAAGTAAAAGTAAAAAGTAGCCGTCCAAAAAGAAATTACTCGAGTAGGAGTAAAAAAAGTATGAGTACTGAGTAACATCTGATTTTAAGATTTTTTTTTTAAATGAGATCATCAGACAGATAATAACATAAAGTTATTGGCATATTCTAGTATTTTAATGCAAAAAACCATGATACAAATACAGAGCCGGCCCAAGGCAAAAGTAAGCTAAACTAAGCAACTGCTTAGGGCCCCATAACCATCAGTGGCCTCTCATAAATATTAAAATTGAACACAGACTACAGCTCTAAAACTTTGTTTTTATAGAAAATCTGAATATTATAAAACTTGATTTAATTTGGTTTCAGATTAATTAAAATGAATAACATTTACAATTGTTTAATTTAATTTAGGATTTTAAGAAGTTGGCAAGTAGGGATGTAAGAAACTATTAATTGGCCAATGTATCGCGATATTTTATCGATATTCAAAAGCAATGTATTGATTTTTAAAAATTTTAGAATTTGAATGGAACCATTAATGTAATTTTGATAGTAAAATTAAAAATATGACTGGTAGTTTGTTGCATTTTTTTCCACCTTCTTCGTTCCAGTGGATCAACTAAATCTAGTAATAAAACTGGATGTGTTAAAGTATAAACAGGTTGGAGTGTTTAGAATGCTGTGACAGTTTTTCTACAGTTAAATTCAGTTTTAAAAAATCACTATATATCGTTTTACTCACTTTACCATAGTTACCATCTGCTGTTACGAGTTTAACCATTTGTTTGTGTTTTAGTTTCGGTTTGTTCCCAAATACGTGTCAGCGGATAATAACCAATTATCACAGATTTATTTTAGGCTCAGCCAATTAAACTCGGCCTGCTCTCCCAGATGACACCAAGTCTGGATTGAAACGCTGTTAGTGGGGGTGGGGTGTCTACAATGGGGAGAAGGGGGCCCAGAGTCAAAATCTATTTATGGTCCCAAAAGACTTAGGGCCGGCTCTGTACAAATAAATTGCATAGCTAATTTTAAGCAGAAGACACTGTTCTAAGTCGATCCTTTTCAATATAATAGTAATACATGCAGTAGGTAATGTACATGTATCTTAGAACAAGGTAAAAAGTGCTTCCAGTGACAATTTATGGTGTTTAGCCTAGTGTATATTCATTTGACCTCAAAATGCAACAGACCAAAGAGACAAAATTACATCAGAAAAATAACATTTGTGTAGAAACAGGTGGTCTCCTTATAATAAACTGTAGGTATTTTGTCTGTTGTATTTTTGGTTAAAATATGCTTTGTTCTTCATTCATTGAATTTACTAACAGCTGGTAGAGGATCCAGAAATTTTGCTCAAGTAAGAGTAGTGTTACTTTATAATGATATTACTCAAAAGCAAAATGCATGTCATAGCAAAACTACTGTAAAAAGTTTTTTTTTCTCCAAAAAGTTACTCAAGTAACTACTGCCAACCTCTGAAGGTCTATCATATGAAATCAAAATTTAGAAAAACGTCGGCGTTGTGGTTGTTGAATGACGTGAAAAAGTTCAAGGAGTGTGAATACTTTTGCCAGTGGCTTTATTTCCATTGATAAATGTTAGCCATAGATGTTAGCACATGGATGGTTCTGCTGCTTTAAGGGAGCTAAAGGATTGAGACTACTACTACCACCGTTTCGTCTCCGGTAAATAACGAGGATGATGAGGCAGCCGGTGGCGCGCGCAAGGGAGCGCGCATCCATGGCAAGAGCGCGGGCGCGCGCGAAGCGGTGTGCAGATGTGTCGCAGATTTTGTAAAGTCACCGGACGGGTGCTGAGGAAGTCGCTCTGGGTAAACTGGCCTCTGAAAGTGGGAGCAAAGCGAAGCGGCGGAAGACGGAGCCAAGGCAGGCGCCCCCAGTTGCGGTTACCGTTAGCTCAGTTTGTGAGGGAGAAGGACGTTACTTTGACAGTTAAATCCCCACGGACGGCTGTGCGCGCAGGGATGGAGCTCTCTGCCATCGGAGAGCAAGTGTTTGCCGTGGAATCAATCCAGAAGAAAAGATTTAGAAAGGTACGAGGTTCAAAAGTGGGACGTAAATGACTAATGACGTGTTTAGCAGCGGGATAATGTCAGCATATGTAGCGGGTTGGGGTGTTTATTGTGGGAGTGGGGGGGTGCTAATTAATGCCCTAGAGATTAGTAGCACGGTTGTCTTGAACCCGGTTAGTTAATTAGAAGGCTCTTTAAGGGGGCGGGTGTCCCCTGAATTTAACGTAGAGACTATTGTAACTGCGCAGCATCTCATGGCGTCAGCTGTTTGACTCTTTAAGCCTTAGGTGGAAACATTGCCAGGTAAACTGTTATTATGGGCCTGTCTGCCTGCTGATTAGGCTTTAGGTCTCGTGCCATGTTGTGTTGACATTAACAGGTGCGTATCTAGAACTTCAGGGTCCTCCGACCACAAAAGAGGCACCTCACATACTCCTCTTCTCTACTTTGTTTCTCAGCTATATACAGGTTATAGAGGTAAGCCCATATGTGAGCGCAGAATGAAACGCAGCGAAATTAAATCCTTTCTTTGTACTTTGTCGTTAAAGAGGAAAAATGCTCACAGAGTTGTGAACAAGACATGGGTCAGTTATCAGTGTCGGTTTTGGAAAAAGTTCCAGTTTTAAACGGATAAAACTTTTCATTTAATGAAACGCCACGCAGCTAGGGTTTGCTGTGGCTGCATGAAGCATAGAGTAATATGGTGTTGCTCCTCCCCCACTTGTTTCTGTACAATCTTCAACTGTTCCAAAATGCTTCCTTTTAATATAAAACGGTTGTCTTGCAGTAAAAAAAAAAAGAACTGCGGGTCCAAATCTCAACCAGGGGTCTTCCTGTACATGTACAACAAGCATGTCAGCATAATCTGCCTCTATAAATTGCTCTTACGTTTGTTTGTTTGTGTGTGTGTGTTTGTTCATGGTTGTGTGTCCTGGTTACCTTTGTGTTGCCCTGTTGGAGGCTGGCAACCACAAAAACACATAATAGTGTTTTTAGACTATCTGTTATTCAACTGACTGCAGACTCGCTGTCCAAATAATTAACCTGCTACTATCAGCTTCTTAAAGGATGTGTTCTGCACAACAAGCACCAAAATCTGGGGGGGGGGGGGTCAACATTTTTTGTAATCTGGGCTAAAATCATCATGTTGGAAGTTACTCTAAAAATGTAATTATTTTAAAACACAAAGGGGAAATTCAGCTGTACTAGTAGCAAAGAGAAGGGTAATAGAAGCATTTAGATTCACTCAAGAAAAATAGGCGTCTGGAGTGTTAATCATTTATTTTCATCAATCAACAAAAAGCAGGGAATGAACAAAAGAGAAATCTAAATCAAATCAAAATTTGGTGTGACCACCCTTTGCCTTCAAAACAGCATAAATTCTTCTAGGTACACTTGCACACAGCAAGGAACTCACCTGGTAGGTTGTTCCAAACATCTTGGAAAACTAACTGACAATTACACCCCAATTACACACTTAAAAAAATAGTAAACAAGGACACTGGGCCGAGCACAGATGAGCCAGCTAAGGAAGCGCCATCAGGGGAGCCATCTGCATCGGCAGCAGCAGATCGCCAGCAACACCCAAGGCACCGGCCCAGGGCGCCCAGGGGAGGGGAGGCTGAGACCCCCACCTCCACCCAAGCACTACCTGAAGAGCACCAAGGCAGCCGCAGCCGAACCGAGGCAGAGGGCTCCTACAGAGGAAACACTGGAAGAAAGATTAAAAAAATTAAAAACAGGTTAAAATATAAAAATAAAGAGTAGATAAATATGAGTAAATAGTAAAACACAGATACAATTTTTACACTGATACAATTTAGAATTATGTAATGTAAAACATTGATAAAATTTAATCTAGTAAAACATGCAGAGTAATTAAGCAGATATTAATAGTCAGTTAAAAGCTAGACTAAAAAGGTGAGTCTTGAGCTCACTTTGCGCCACCACGGTTCAACATAAGTGTATTACTGACAAATGAAAAATATAATTTACACACATTCTAATCGAGAGGAGTCAGTTGAGGTGGCTCGGGCATCTGGTCAGGATGCCTCCTGGACGCCTCCCTGGTGAGGTGTTTCAGGCACGTCTCACCGGGAGGAGGCCCAGGGGAAGGCCCAGGACACGCTGGAGGGACTATATTTCTCGGCTGGCCTGGGAGCGCCTTGGGGTTCCTCCCGAGGAGCTGGAACAAGTGGCTGGGGAGAGGGAAGTCTGGGTCTCTTTGCTTAGGCTGCTGCCCCCGCGACCCGACCCCGGATAAGCGGAAGAAAATGGATGGATGGATGGATGGATGGATGGACACATTCTTAAAGAATTAATTATATGAGCTATACCAACACTTAATTTCCCTCTGGGATCAATGAAGTATTTTTGAATTTGAATTGAATTGAATTGATTCTAACCTAATAGTAATTAACACTCTAATGGCCATAAACCTGACAGTTATGTTCGTTTTTTGTTTTTTTTCAAAAATGTCTGCCCCGGCTGATCATTTGTTTATTAATTTGGATCCTCATTAATTTCCACCGGAGTGATTACTAATCTTCCTGGGGTCCAATTAATAAAATATAATAATTATGTACAATACCACAATGACAATTACATATATGACATTTTACAAACAAAATTCCTACATTTCAGATTACATACAAAAGCCAGATGTAATAAACTTGTAAATTTCCAACTTTCAATAAAATACCTAAAACATTCAGGTAGATCCAAAGCTAAAATTAGATTTAAATACTTTTTCAAAAGACTACATGCCCCTTAGTTCTCTAATATTTTTGGATAATTTATTCCATTCCTGAGATGCTCTGTAGATAGCAGATTTGTTTGCAGGACGTTTGTGCTAGCACATATTACCATTTAGTATAATTCATTTAGTATAGTTCATTTAGTATAATTATTCTGGTAGACCAGTTTTTTTTTATGAATATGAGTAGGTTATACTGCAGTTTGACATTTAATATAGGCCATGATAGAGTGCGGTGCATTTCAACAATATTAGTAGAATATGGACATCTTAAGACTAAGTGAGTAGCCTTGTTCTGGATGTTGGGATAGAGAAGGCACAAATTGTGAGCGAGTTAATGTCTGGTTTAATGTAACATCAATAGTTATGACTAATAACTTAATATTAATATAACTATTGATGAAATCCAATTATATAAGTGATTAATTGGGGCACCACTCCCATATTAACGTAATATTCAGAGAATTTTCAGACTTTCAGTCTCCTCTGAAGGATGTGAGCTCAAACGCTGTGACAAGTAACTGCAGGCACACACTGAATAAAACACAGCAGCTTCCCTTTAAAATATAACAGGGTTTATTAACACAATAGATTAACCTTACAGCCAACTCACTGTGTCGACAATCCGTGCCCTTTTATCAGCTGTGATGTAATCACTGGCCACAGACCAATGCATTGAGGGTGGCGCAAGGGATGCTGGGAGATGCAGTCCGTTCAGTTTGTGGAAAATGAGTCCCAACATTCCCCCTTTTAGTTCCGAAAAGTGCACACTGTTCAGTCTTTGGAGCTAGAGCCAGGTTTATTTTCCATGAAGTCCAAGACCGTCACTGTCCTTCAGCGGGGGCGAGGTGGAACAGTTCAGTCCATTTGGAGAATGGCAAAACGATATGGGTCCAACGACCTTGGTCCCAGCATGGACAAGCTGCAGCTTTATTAAGTCTGACTCTGGAATATGGCGCTTGCATGGAGCAGAATGCAAGGTTCAAATTATGAGGGAGCTAAGGGGAGCCCGGCTTCTGTTTAAAGGGAGATGGACTCCCCTCGAAAGCCCTCAACTAACCTACCAAGGGGAAGCTCTAAAAAGAATCCAGTTTCTATCTATATTACATAATTTTTTCCACAAGATTCATGTTTTAAATAAAAAAATATCATGCTTTGTGTGTTAATTTCTCACACTAAATGTTCTTATTACCATAATAACTTTCAGTTAAGTCTTTCTGTAGCCGTACATCAGTGGTCGCGCTGTACTGATTGACGTAGGCTACGTCAATCATGCTAATGCTAATTTGTTTTGGGTTCTTGCCAATCACACACGTTTGGAACATTGTTGACATTACCTGCAATTAAACAGGCCAAAGTTCAGTTTTATGCACCAAAAAAAGCGAGCAGTGAAGAGGAAAGTCGGATAATAGGTTTTGCGGAGAACCTGGTAAACTACCAAAGCAGGGTTCCCACTCGTCCTGGAAAACCTGGAAAACGATAGACCAATTTTCTAGTCATGGAAAACACCTGGAAAATTGGAAAAAAGTAAAATGTCCTGGAATAACGGGTTAAACGTTTTATACATGAATGTCTGTTTTCAGCTGCCTGCAACGGGCTGTAGCACTTGTCTGCTTTCATTTCTGCATGTAGCCGGCACGGCGCCCTACGTGACGCTATCAACCAATCAAATTGCATATTCCCTTAGAACAGTTCTGCCAGAGTGCCCCAATGAGAGTGGCGACAACTCCATAGACTTCCCAGCTGTTGTCACTGATGACGTGACGAGCATGTCAGCGACATGCTGGATGGCAAAAAGATGAACAACGCGGGGATACTGCTACTGGCACAGCTGCTACAGGCACAGCTGCTACTGGCACAGCTGCTACTGCTAGCTTTTGGCGCCCTTAAAAATATAATTGTACATTCGTGCAGTGCCTTTGGGTGTTCCAATCGACATCCCGAGGATGGGATTTAATTTTCCAGGCTGCCTGCTGAGCCTGAACAACGGGATAAATGCGTTGCTGCCATTAAAAGGTAAAACTGGAGGCCGTCGGAGAGTACTCAGCTGTGTAGTGAACACTTTATCGGTGGTAAGTTTCTAGCTAATTCTGTTTAATTTTATGTAAATATTTTTTTGAGAAGTAGCAAATGAACAAAAAGTCTCAAGTTGCTCACCATGTAAAAGCGACCACGGTGAGTTTATTATCTGACATCTTCAACCGTCACCGCCAGGGCCAACTTAACCAGCTGATAGGCCCCAGGGCAGAGAGGCTCAGTAGCCCAAACAATCAGTTTGGCTACTTCAGGCTACTTCAGTTGTCAATATCAATTCAAGCTCCGCATTAACCAGGTTTTAACCTAGACTGTTTTACCGAAAGTTATCATAAAAGAGAAAAGGGCGGCATTAGGACCCTGTTCGCGGAAAGGATGGATTTTGCATTTAAACACATTTAGCTTTACAAAAGGTGTAGTTGTGATTGCTTGACTTGTATTGTAGCAGTCTAGCAGCTGAAAATGTCCTGGAAAAGTCCTGGAAAATGATTTCAAGAAAAGATTTGGAACCCTGCAAAGTCCAAGCAGGATTTTATTTTATGTGATTGACCACTGTGCCGTAAAATATATACATACATGCAAGTGAATTGGGAAATCCCAGTGGACGATGCAAAATATGGCTCCCCCAAAAGCCTTGGTGTAATTCGGACCCTGGGGGCATGTACACATGTAATGTAATGAAAAACGAAAAATATTATTCACAGACATTCTATTCTATATTGATTTTTCCTTTTTTTGCCAAAGACCCATCATAACTCACTGCGCCTATTCCTGCTCTCTCTGGCTTTGGCGCAGTGTATGGGTCAGAAAGGCTGGGACACACAGCGCAAAGCCCTCATTTAAATACTGCTCTTTGCAGCTATTATGATTTGCACACACGATCTTAGTAGTTCACCTGCAAATAAGGAACACGCCCGTTGAACAAAATTGTGCGCTCTTTATTTGGAATATTGATAAATCAGACTCAATGACTTTGTATGTTTAGTTGCATCTAATATTTCATATTTTGACTCATCAGTCCAGAGCACCTGTTGCTATTGTTCTGAACCCCAGTTCCTATATTTTTGTGCATACATGAGTTGCTTGGCCTTGTTTCCACATCAGAGGTCTGGCTTTTTGGCTGCAACTCTTCCATGAAGACCACTTCTGGTCAGACTTATTCAGACAGTAGATGGGTGTACCTGGGTCCTACTGGTTTCTGTCAGTCCTTAGCTGATGGCGCTGATGGACATCTTCCCACTACGGAAGGTAATAAGCTTGATGTGTCTTTCTTCTGCTGCACTAAGTTTTCTTGGCCGACCACTGCGTTGATAATCCTCAACGTTGCCCGTTTCTTTGTGCTTCTTTAAAAGAGCTTGAACAGCACATCTTGAAACCCCAGTCTCTTTGAAATCTTTGTCTGGGCGAGACCTTGCTGATGCAGGATAACTACCTTGTGTCTTGTGCTCAATCTCGTCATGACATGAAACTATCTTCCCCAACCTCACCTCAGTAGCAGAGTTTGGCTGTTCCTCAGCCAGTTCTAAGCCTCCTACACAGCTGTTTCTGTTTCAGCTATTGACTGCGTTTCAACCTACATGTGACTTTGATGATCATTAGCACCTGTTTGGTATTAATGGTTGATTATACACCTAACTAAAACATCATGGTATATGATTTATTATTTATTAATATCTGCTTAATTGCTCTGCATGTTTTACTTGATTAAATTGTATCAATGTTTTACAGTAAATAATTCAAAATTTTATCCATGTTAAAATTTTATCTGTGTTTTACTATTTAATCTCATATTTATCTACTCTTTATTTGAATATTTTAACCTGTTATTTTAATCTTCCTTCCAGTGTTTCCTCTGTAGGAGCCCTCTGCCTCGGGAGAGGTGGTCGGCTGTGGCTGCCTTGGTACTCTCCAGGTAGTGCTTGGGTGGAGGTGGGGGTCTCGGCCTTCCCTCCACTGGGCGCCCTGGGCCGGGGCCTCGGCTGTTGCTGTCGCTCTGCTGCTGCCGATGCAGATGGCTCCCCTGATGGCGCTTCCTTACCTGGCTCATCTGTTCTCAGCCCATTGTCCTTGTTTACTGTTGCTTTTCAGTGTGTGCGTACATGGGAGATGGGTTGGGAGGAGGGGGGATATAACTGTGATCATGGTTTTGTTCTTTGGGGGAGGGGGGGGTTTGGGGTCATTTTAATCTGTAAAGCACTTTGAGATGCTATTTTGTATGAAAAGCGCTTTATAAATAAAGTTTGATTTGATGATGATACCATATAGATATAGATATCTTTTTTTCATTGAAAATCTTCCTGTATTAATTAATTAAAAGCTGATTTGAGAGCACCACAGTCTGCTTCTGAGTAAATGTCACCGGATAGTTGCTGTCATATTTACTGTGAAATAAAAAAGAAAGTAAAAGCCTGTTTGTTTTTTTATCAGGAATAATTTTACCCTCATTTAAAAAATTTTTTTTTAAAGTCAACCATCTGTGGATTAGATCAGCAAAATCTGTATCATTCTTGAATTGTAGTAAGTATCCACACAAAATCAGTTCAGGGGCCATAGCATTTTTGGACACCCCTTACCAAAACTATGACAATATTCGTCAGGTTTTCTAAAATATTCACTTTTGTCTATGTCTTACAATAAAAAGAAGAAAATCTCTAACAGATAACCGTATAAATGTAGTAATATCTTATTTTAGCTGTAGGAAAGCTGCTGCTTTTTTGGTTTTAAATACAAGTAGAACATGTTACCCGGTTTTCCGGTAAGGTTATTTTGTAAAATACAGTGACACTGATATTTATACTTAACATTATCATCCTGTGAGAATCTCCCATTAGGCAAGGCAAGGCAATTTTATTTGTACGGCACACTTTCAACAACAGGGTAAATCAAGATGCTTTATATAATTTGGGGATAAAGAAAAAAAACAGAATATAAAAATGGAAATTAAAAGTAGCAATATAGCATGAAACACACACAGCACATGATGTACAATAAAGATTGAAAAACAGCAATAAAGCATGACTCAAATTCAAGGTGCTTTACATGATTTGGTGATAAAGAAAAAAAAACAATATAACATCGGAAATTAAAAGTAGCAATTTAGCAAGAGACACACACAACACACAAATAATACACAATAAAGCATTAAAAACAGGAATAAAGCATGAACACATATGACACATAAGACATTAATCATTTACTCAAAGGCCATTCTAAACAGATGAGTTTTTAGTTTCGATTTAAAGCAGCTCAGTGTTTCAGCAGCTCTGCAGTCGTCAGGAAGTCTGTTCTAGATAATGTGAGCCTAGAAACTGAAAGCTGCTTCTCCATGTTTGGTTTTGAGTCTAGTAGGCTAGAGTTGGAGGACCTAAGTGGTCTGGGTGGTTGGTACTGTGATAACAGGTCCTCAGCATATTTTGGTGCTAAGCCAATCAATGATTTATAAACTAGTAGGTGTAGTTTGAAGTCTATTCTATGAGCTACAGGGAGCCAGTGTAAGGACTTTAGAACTGGGGTGATGTGTTCTACTTTCCTGGTTCTAGTGAGGAACATGAGCAACAGCGTTCTGGATCAGCTGCAGCTGTCTGATTGACTTTTTAGGCAGACCTGTGAGGACGCTGTTGCAGTAATCAATCTGACTAAAGATAAACGCATGGATTAGTTTTTCGAGGTCCTCAGTCCTTTTATCCTAGAAATGTTCTTCAGGTGATAGAAGGCTGACTGTGTTATTGCCTTTATGTGACCCTGGAGGTTCAGGTCTGAGTCCATTACTACACCTAGATTTCGGGTCTGATCTGTATTCTCTAGTTGTATTAACTGAAGCTGTGTGCTGACTCTTGATCGTTCCTCTTTAGGTCCAAAAATTAATGACTTTAGTTTTGTTTCTGTTAAGCAGGAGAGAAAGTTATGGCACATCCATCGATTAATTTGCTCGATGCATTTGCTAAGGGTTTGGATGGGTTCAAAGTCACCTGGTGACATCGTAATGTAGAGCTGAATATCATCTGCATAGTTATGGTAGCTAATCTTATTGTTTGTTATAATCTGGGCTAATGGGAGCATGTAGATATTAAATAAGAGGCAGCCGCTGCTAACGGACCAGCTATGAGCTGCCTCCCCCTCCTTCAACGCCGATCCCCCAGACTACGGAGCCACCCTTCCCTGGATGTCTGGAAGTATCGTTCACGTAAGGTTGTGTCTGGGCAGAGATAAATTAGCGTAAGATAAACAAATTCAGATTTGCTTGATTGTCTATTTTATTGTGTTTTTGGTGCATTTGTAAGATTTCATTTTTCAATGGTTTGGATATTAAAAGTGTTTTCAAAGGTTTCTGACTGATATGAACAGTGGTTTTAAATCATGCAACATGAGTTACTCCATCCGACCAGAGTTTGTCCTTTGGTGCTAAGCTAAACAGAGTGGCTCTAAGCTGCGCTACACAAATTAGCTCTGCACATTCGTTTCTGATTAATGTGGCCTGCTTTGCAGACTACCAGCGCTTCATAAACAAAGATTGCTACCTATGGTTTACCCAAGGTTTACATAGGGCAACGACTAAAACCTGGTCTTAAACACTGATTAAACTGGATATCTATTTTGGTGTACTTGGTACTTCTAGAGGCAAGTGCCTGATACATTAGTTTGCGAAGAAATAGAGCTTGTTGACAATCTACCAAAGCTAAAAGATTTCTGGTATTGTCAGGTTGAAAGAAGGTTGAATTTAGGATTTTCTGACATGCAAGTCACTGCTCAGTGGAGGTCAATCTAAAAATCACCTTTTTCCATTCAACGGCTGATTCCCAGTTAGTATGTCATCATGCATATTAGTATAAACATCAGTAGCACTTTACACAAGTTGCACAAACTGAAGAAAGATTCCAATAAGATTTAACATGTTTATGTGGAAGAATTTTATGCATCGGTCTTTTGGAAAACAGTTGGATCTCATTTTAATGTCTCTGAGACATTTTTGACCACAACGGCGTTAAGAGGGAGTTGCTGGCTTCACTTAAAAAATATTATTTGCAGTCAAATCAATTTTGTTCCTTATCTTTCATCTACCCAAGACTGTAGTTACCAACAAACCCTCATTCCTCTACTATTTATTTTATGAAATCTAACTTCCTTTTTTTTTGTTGGTTAGAAATGAATTTGAGTAAATTGGATTTACAGACATAATCCACACGCCGTAGTTTTAAATGTGGATCGGCTGATGTTTAAATGATTTCATACAGTAACCAAACATCAAACACAAGAGAGCTTGAGATGAAAGCCTATATAGAAGACGCTTTATGTTTACTTTTTTAGTGATGTGCAATATATGGTTTATGTTTGGAAGAAGTATAGGAGTTCACAATACAAACATGTTTTTTTATGCACACAATTTTCTGCTGAGTGAAAAGTTAAATATTAAGATGCATTTATCAGACCAAAAACGGGTGCTTCTGATTATAATGTGCATTCATATGCTTATGGAAACTAGATGAGATATTTGAAGTTGGGGAAGGTGATGACTTCATCTACTGAAAATATTTTTGAGAGCTTAGAGGGTATAACTGGATGACTTCACCAAAAACAACAAACTCTGAGTGGTTTGGCTGTTATGTGTATTATTCAGTACACATCATGTGATTAAAGAGCTCCATCTATTCACACAGTAACTCAGTGTAGATCCAACAGAAGATAAAGGATACTTTTCAAGTTATCCAAGACATACAAGAAGAATCTGAAAAGTAAAGCTTGATGGAGTGTTTTATTGAGATGCAATGCTCTGTTATACGAGTGCAGCAAACCGTTCATCTTGCTGTTGGCATCTTTCACCCAGTCATTAATAAACCACAGCAGCAGTCTGCATGTTCCATGAAATGCAAAGCAATGATGCAGAGCTACCAAAGAATTATGTCAAACAAGCATGCACCTCTAAAACTAGATTATTTTCTGCTCGTTTGATGCTGGTCTTAAACTTTTTCCCCACAGGGTAATGTGGAGTACCTGCTGAAGTGGAAAGGATGGCCTCCAAAGTGAGTAGGACTCCGCTTTACATTGAAATGAAATTCGAATTATGTACACATGTGTAATAAAGTGACATAGGTGAATAGAATAGAATAGAAATATATTTTATTATCCCATATTGGGGAGTTTCAGGTGTGCCAGCAAAATGTTAAAGGTAAATGGGAGCATGCAGATTCACACAAAGTAAAAAAACAAAACAATACAAAACAGAAAAATAAAAGTGTGCAGTAAGGAAAATAAAAGTGTACTGTAAGGGCAGATTTACAACATAAGAAATATAATACTGAAAAACTATTAAAAATAGCATACTGACCAGTAGAAATTTGCAAATGAGCAAGGTAATTTTGAAAAAAATAAGATTTACTTGATGTGCATATTTGTGCATCGAGAAAACGACAACAAAGAACATTGCAAATAACACTGTTTACTGTTTGCATCTAGGATGCAGCAGTTTGTCATCAAAGGAGCTCTCCAGTTCTGCAACAACTTCATTCATGGGGTTGGAGACATTGACTAAGGGAAGTTGGAGTATTAGTCCTGTCTAATTTTCAGATTTCTGTTTAGATTTTGAAAGCCGTTTTATAGTTTTCACCCACTTCAAAATTGTGTAAAATTATAAAACTTTTCCAGTAGTTTTGCAAGGACACTGATGATTTTTTTTTTCTTTGGAAAAAAGTAAATATTTTAATTTAATTCTAATACAGGGAAAAAGGTTTAAAGCTATCATAAGAGGAGAAATGTCCCTTTAAAGATGGTGGATAGATAAAAAATTAAATATGGGGAGGATTTATCCCTTTATAAAAGAACATATTTGTTAAGATTGACCCTTTTTTCTCAGTTTAAAGTTGCAGCTATGGATGAATGTCTAACTGTAAAAACATTGTTTTTATTTTTTCTTAAAATAATCTCTTTTAAAACATCAATAGGTTATCATACATGTCCTAATATCAGATAAAGAGATGTCTAATAAAAAAAACTGTACAAACCATACAGATAATTACACTCACTAATCACTTTATTATGTACACCCTTCTTGTACCTTGTCGTAGAACTCTCTTAATTATTTGTGAAATAAATATAACAAGGTGTTGGAAACGTTGCTTAGAAAATCTGGTCCATGTTGACATCATAGCAGTGAACACATTTTCATGTTCATAAAACCATCTTGAGATGATATGAGCTTTGTAACATGGACTATTATCTTGCTGGGAGCAGCCATCAGAAAATGGACACCCAATGATCATAAATGGATGAATATGGTCAGCAACAAATCTCAGGTAGGTTAAGGTGTTTAACAAGTGCTAAACAGGTACTAAGGGGCTCAAGGTGTGCAAAGAAAAAATATTCCGACACCATTTCAGCACCAGTCAACTTCCTCACACCATGACATGTTTTCTCTAATCTGTAGAGACAGGTATAAGTAAAAATGTCAAGAGAGGGATTATTGGTCTACATCACTCCCTGCTCTACTGCGCATGTTGGGTGCAGAAAGAGACACGATCATGTTGTGCTGTCGGTTGCACAAATCGCTTTGATTTAAAAAAAAGTGTATGTTCTATAGAATTCCATCGACTCACACACCTTTCAAGGGCAAACAAAAGACATCTTTGGTTGCAAGCTATCAGAAGAAGCGATTGGAAAGATGATTTAAAATACAGCAATGTGCAGCGATCATTTCATATCAGGTAAGCCTTGGCCAGAGGTCGCCCTACAGTGTTTTGTTGTTGGTCATTTTGACAAAAAAAATCTGGTCATAATCTATTTTTACCCGTCAGTCTTTAAAATGATAAGAGTTACATATTCAGTAGTATTTAATTGTCATTCATTTGAATTAATATCCAATCCGAACAAACTGAACCGAGAATCCACATCGTACCAACACAGACTGAGCAGCTTAATAAGCTGCATGTATTAGTTTTGAACATTTCACCTGCTGTGGCCTGAACACTCAGCATGGAGCTGAACTACACTCCCACTTCTAGAGGCAGAATCCCTGTTGCCACATGTCTGTTCAATATTTCTCTAATTGAAGTGATCAGAATTCAGTAAAACTCTCTGAATGGCAGCTTTTCCGATGCTTCAGTTGGAGGAATTTGCCGCATGCGCTCCTTCTGCATCAGTGGTTCAGCTGCAGCGATCTGTTGCCGCCGCTCTGTGTAATAAAATAAAGATAACGGGAACCGAAGCTATTTAAAGGGCCAGCATCTATTTCTGCACCCAGGTTGTGCGGGCATCTGCTGTGTTGATAAACAAATAATCCTTCTATAGTTTAGCAGTTTCTAAAATACTCCGACCAGGCTTCCTGGCAGAAACGACCATGCCATATTCAAAGTCACTTAAATCCCCCTTTATTCCTCCATTTTGATACTGGTTAAAACTTCAGCGAGTTGTCTTCGTCATTTCTAGAGCAGTGTTTCCCAACCCTGGTCGTCAAGCCTGTTAATCACCCATCAATTGAGATCAGGTCTGCTGAAGCAGGAAGAAAATAATCTAAAACATGCAGGGTAGTGTGCCTTTAGGAGCAGGGTTGGGAAACATTGCTCTAGATGACTGAATGCATTGAGTTGCTTTCATGTAATTGGCTGATTTGCTGTTTTTGTTAATAAGAAAATGAACAGGTGTACCTAATAAAGTGTTCAGTGAGCGTATGGACACATTTTAGATTTCACTGCAGTCTGTAGTTTCTGCTAAGACTGAATAAATAAATGTGTCAGTACATTAATTAAAGTTACCAGCAATTTGGACAAAAATAGTAAAGACAAGACATCCTCACAAATTATAATATCGCAAAAACTGATATTTCTAGTTTCTTTTATGTGCTCAATTATCCATGCTTTCATAGATTTCTATGAAGGACTTCAAAAACAATACTTAAAGGAGCTACTCACTCAAACTACTACGCAATCTTGAAACTGCACTGTTCTGTTCAGTTTCATGATTTGTTTTGTTCTTCTTCACACAGTGTGAAAAATTAATGAAATTTTTTTTTAAAGATTCAAATGGGATATTTCTTTCCATAAATTTTAAAAGGTAAAATTCCTTTCTATATTTCGATTAAAAAGATGACATTCTTTTTCGTCATAACTTCTACTTTGGCTCAAAAAGATGGAGCTTAGACGAGTGTTTGTTTTTTAGTCATAGTAATGGGTTGGTTTTGATTAAGTTGGAGTTATTTATTTAGCCAATGAAATGAAAAAGACGAAGAGGGATGGAGTTGGAGAAACCCTTTTTTATGTCTTTCTTGTAATGTGTCACAGGTATAGTACCTGGGAACCTGAAGAGCATATTCTGGACCGGCGCTTGGTGCAGGCCTTCGAGGACAAGTAAGATCCACCTTCATAATGACTCATTTTACATGAGTCATGAAAAGATTAGCTGATTTCACTTCTCTCTTAACGTGTACTTTATTGGCATTTATTTATCACTTTTCTAGAGAAGAGAGAGACAGAGTTGTTGGCCACAGGAGGAAAGGATCAAAGTCAAAAAGACTCCTTCTGCAGGTAAAGTGATCAACATATTCAGTGTTGTCCAAAAGTATTTATAGCTCTTCAGTTCTTTCCACATTTTGTGAGGTTTCAGCAACAAATGTCAGGATATTTTATATGACAGACTAACCCCAGCACATAGTTGTAAAAGGGAATGATTTTAACCTTTTTCTGTGCCCCCCCAAAAAATCTGAAAAGTGCATTGTGCATTTGTATTCAGCCTCCCTCTGAGTGAGTACTTTGTTGAATCCACTTTTGCTGCAATTACAGCTTCAAGTCTTTTAGGGCAGTCTTTCCCAACCGTTGTCCTCAAGGCACACTGCCCACTGCTTTAATGCACCTGATTCAGATGATTGCAGTTCAGCAAAAAGCCAGTCTTATCAGCCACCAAGTAAAATCAAGTGTGATGAAGCAGGGGTACATCTGAAACATGCAGGGCAATGTGCCTTGAAGAGCAGGGTAGTGAAACACTGTTTTAGGGTACGTCTGAACCAGCTAGGCAGATCTATAGACTCAAACTGTTGCCCATTCTTTGGTCAAGGCAAGGCAATTTTATTTGTAATGTAAAGCTGAGTGTCATCCGCATAGTTATGGTAGCTAATGTTATTGGTTGCTATAATTTTGCCTAGTGGGAGCATGTAGATATTAAATAAGAGGGGCCCCAGGATGGAGCCCTGGGGCACTCCACATGTGATTTCTGTTCATTCTGATGAAAAGTTTCCTATTGAAACATAAAAGTCCCTGTTCTTTAGGTAAGACTCAAACCAGCCAAGTAGTGTACCAGAAAGTCCGACCCAGCTCTCCAGTCGTTCCAATAAAATATCATGATCAACAGTGTCAAATGCTGCACTGAGGTCCAACAGAACCAGCACTGTGGTTCTACCACAGTCTGTATTTATGCGGATGTCATTGAGTACTTTGATGAGGGCAGTCTCGGTGCTGTGGTGAGCATGGAAACCAGACTGAAAAACATCAAAATGGTTTGTCATTGTTATGAAGCTATTTAACTGCTGAAACACTGCTTTTTCAATAATCTTACTGATGAATGGAAGATTAGAGATTGGCCTGTAGCCAGTGGCGGCTGGCCAATAGAGGGCGATAGGGCGCCGCCCCCCCAGTGTTTTCCCAAGTGCTTTTTATTTTTACTTTTTTATTTTTTACAATAATCACATATTCTAAGTTAATTGTGTGTTTAAATTCGTAACAAAGTATCATATTTAAAATATATATATCATTTTCGTAGAAAAAGCTCCCGCTGCTGAGCAGCTAGGGCGATTTTTCTGTCGCCCTAGCTGCTCAGCAGCGAGAGCTTTTTCTCCAAAAATGCAGTGCAGCAGCCAGCCAATCACTGACAAGAAATTCGCACATAGCAACAGGAATTTATCCAATCAGCGTCGTTGATCCGGACGCTTGAAGGGCGATAGAGAAATCGCCTCAAGGCTGGTGTGAGAGCGGGCAAGATATCTGGTGGTGACATTGGCAGTGTGATTTCTCTGCCACAAGGGGGCGCTGCTGTAAGAGTTAATAGCTTTGTGTGTACAATTTTTGTGTAAACCTAATAAGTTATTTGTTTCCAGTTTGGTTCTAAACTTGTTTGTGCAATATTGTATTTATGTTTAGTATAAGAATGCCTCAAGTTGTTAATATTGGCACTAAAATAATCAGTATTTCACATTGTACTGGTATCCAGCCGTTTATGTTGTATTGTTTTGGGATGATTATTGAAAATGACTTGATAAGCTATATGCACAGCTCCACTACTTCCTGAACTAAGTACAGCCCTTTTATTTTCTGTCTGTATTGGACAAACTGATCAATCCAGGTGTGTCTGACCTCAGTAGTAACAACAACAATGGTCAGACACACCTGGATTAATCAGTTTGTCCAATGATGTAAGACAGGAAATAAAAGAGCTGTAGCCTACTTAGTTAAGGAAATTGTGGAGTTGTGCACAAAGCTCAGAAAGCACAAGTTTGATGTAAAAAAAGAAAGAATAAAAGCACAGCCCCACCAAGAATATTTTTCACCAGCCGCCACTGCCTGTAGCTCTGTATGTGTATGTGTTGTCCAGATTCTTCTTCTTTAGTAGTGGTTTAACAACTGCTGTTTTTAAAGCCTGGGGAAAGACACCTGACAGGAGGGATGAGTTCACTGTTTGAACAAGATCAGACACAATAACAGGAAGAACTTTCTTTAGAAAAGCTGTGGGTAGGATATCAAGACAGCAGGAGGAGGAGCTTAATTGGATAATGATTTCTTTCAAGGCTGTTCTGGTTTAATTCGTGGAATTCAGACATTTTCTCTACATTGTTGATGATTGGGGATGGAACTGGTTGTGGGTTCGATTTTGAGGTACAGATTGACCGTCTAATTGTTAGAATCTTTTCAGTGAAAAAGCTGGCAAATTCAATGCAGGCCCTGGTAGAGTTTAGTTCTGGGGCTACTGTAACTAAAGGATTAGTTAGTCTTTCCACTGTTGCAAATAGAGTCCGTGCACTATTAATGTTTCTGTTGATGATTTCAGAAAAGAACGATTGCCTAGCATCTTTCATAGTTAGCTGATATCTATTCAGTCTCTCTTTGTAGCTCTCACAGTGAACCTGGAGTCGAGTTTTTCGCCATTTCTTTTCGGCTCGTCAACACTCTTTTTTCACTACATACCAGTGGATTACTTGTCCACGGAGACTTCTTTCTACCTGAGACTACTTTCACTTTAGTTGGAGCAATGGAATCCATGATGTCTGAGATTTTCGCAAGGAAATTATCTACCAGCTTATTTACTGAGTTGGAGTTGGGAGATGAGGGGGATGTGGTGGAAGGATAAATACGTTTAAAGGTTTCTACTGAACTGTCCCCTAGAAAACGCTTTTTTATAGTGGTCTTACTGTGGCTGGATCATTTAGCAGAGATGGTACTTTCAAAGAAAATACAGAAATGGTCAGATAATGCAATATTAATTACAGAGATGTTGGAAATATTTAAACCTTTGCTGATAATTAAGTCCAGAGTGTGTCCTTTATTGTGTGTTGGTTGTTTGACATGCTGGGTCAGGCCGAAGTTGTGGAGAGTATCATCTAATGTTTTTGGTTGTCTATCTTGGGGGTTGTCGGTATGGATGTTAAAATCCCCCACAATGATTAGTTGGTCATAGTCGATACATATTACAGAAAGGTCATTGAAATTATTAACGAAGTTAGGGTTAAGTTTTGGTGGTTTATATAAACTTAGAAATAAAGCTTTGTGAGGCTCATTTATCTGGGTGGCTAGGTATTCAAAAGAATCAAATGTGCCCAGGGTTACCTTTTTAAAGTTCATTGAGTTGTGAAAAATGGTGGCTATACCTCCACCTCGTCTGTGCTTTCTCCTCTCGCTTAAGGAATTGTAATTTGGAGGACTAGATTCTATTAATGAAGTTGTTTCGTTATTTTCATCTAGCCAAGTTTCTGATAAAAAAAAGGGCGTGTAAATTATGCTCAGTGATGAAGTCATTGATAAGAAAAGACTTCCCGGATAGAGATCTAATGTTTAATAAAGCTAACTTAAGTATTGTGATGATGGGCAGCTGAACCTTCTGACAGGTTATCAATTTGAGATTTTGTTTAATATGAGAGCGTGTGGTTAATGGTTTATGTTTCCTGCTGCTGATAATCACTGAAATCCTAAACTCAGGGGTGCTGGGTAAATTCTGGGAGACCGTAGGGGTGGATTTACTGCCCGGTTCCCTCAAATATCAAATATCTGTAATAATCAGTGGGGGGAAGTTCCCAGGCTTATTGACACTAGTCCCAGGGGTTTGCCGTAGTCTAAGTTTAGGTGTTAATTGTGTCCCAAATTTGATTTGCTCGTTCAGTCTGTCTGTAAAGTTTCTAAATGGAGACTCATTTGATGTGGCTGAGTCACAGGAAGATGAAGACTTAATCTCTGATGGTTGTTTATCTGCTCAGTCCTGTGGTGTCATCATGACTTGTTGTTTTTGTTCTCTGATATCCATGGGCGCCTCAAGGTCAGCTTTTGGGAGCAAGTGTTTCGCTTTCTGATTTTGATAAGAGAAAATGTTTGCTGCTAACAGCCTTACTCCAGCCTTGTTAAGATAACGTTGGCCTGCTTTGAACAGATGGTTAGCACTTCCAAATACTTTGAAATTATTAATAAATGTGAACGGCTTCTCAGCTGATTGTTTCTTTAACCCTTTATGGAGCATGCAGAGTCTGCTAAATCTTTCATCATTCCCTTCAGGGACTGGTCCGCTGATGAGGATGTTTACGTTAAGTCCTTCAAGTCTCTGTAGGAGATCAGAAAAGTCTCTCTTCAGAATCTCTGATTGTCTCATCGCGATATCTGCTGATCCAGCGGGAATGACAAGCTTTTCCAAAGCAGGATGTTAGTCCAAGATTTTCTGGATTTTTTTCAGATATTTCTCTCACTGTATTTTTGTAGCAGCTATAAACTCTGGTGTTCTTGCTACAAAAAGCCTCAATTGCATTAATGGATCCGTCTTGTATGATAACAATCTTTGCTGGGCGGGGCTCTTACTTTGTTATGTGTCCGTTTGAATGCGGCTGGGGTTCTCCTGGTGGCTTTGACTGGTCCCAGGGGCTGCGTCATCTTTTGGGGAACTCAGGGCTGCGAATCTGTTTTTCAGCGGGAATCTTTGTGGAGAAATATCTCTTGTTTTTGGATGAAACCTCTTTTGTTTACTTTTAGCAGAAGCGGCAGGTCTGGATTCAGAGCTTTCTCTGTGCTGGAGTTTCTTTTGATTTTTCTTCCTCGGAGAACAGGCTGGGGTTGATGATTCCGTGCATTTTAATGCTGGCCAGTCTTTATTAGAGTGTGGAGTTCTGCCCGTCAGGCGACTGTTTGCTGAGGGAGTAGCGTTGTCCTGTGTTTTCTCTGTGACACGGTTAGACCGATGTAACACCGGGCTGCGAGGCTGTTCCTCCCAGTGTGTAGCCAATGGTAAAGTTGTGTCATTTCCATAATCAGCGTGGAGATCAAAATTAATTTCCAGACGACGAAGCTTCGCTTCAATGCCCTCAATTCTGTGGAGCAGTTTTTCAAAATCCTCAGCTGAGCAAAAAGCCATGTTGATAAGTCCATAAAAAAGTAATCCAAGAAGAGATCCGGTCCAATACAGTAACTCCAGGGGCTGGGTAGATAAAGTAACTAAGAAAAAGTTAAGAAAAGAAAACAAGAAAAGCAAACAGAAAAGAAAATAAAGTGAGGGGGGGATCGGGAGAGAGAGACGAAGAGAGGCTGCTCCTTTTTCAGCAGTTAGCACCGTAATTAAATTGGATGAAGCTCCATCCAGGACTAAGTTTAATATTGTTCATATATTGTTTATTTATTGTATGTATTTTTTACATTATTATTGTTATTATAATTATTTATTCTTTTTTAACTGTCCACTGTGCTGCTGCAACACGGAGAATTTCCCCATTGTGGGACAATAAAGGTCTATCTTATCTTATCTTATCCATCTTCCCATTTAGCTCTCACAGGGTCCCTGTTCTTTTTTGTAGAAAAAACCTGCCCACAGCATGATGCTGCCAATGCCTTTTTATGCCTTTGTTGTTTCAGAACACCGTTTACACCATGGATCTGCGCAGCGCTCACAAGATTCCCGCCAACCCTCCTCCTCGCGTCCGTCTCTCTCTGACGCGCTCCTTGGTTCCCGATGAGGAGGATGAGACTTATGTTCCTTGCAGGCCCGGCTCTCAATTACAGCCAGCACATCGAAAAAGCAAACAGAGCAGATGCCTTAATTTAAACCTCCAAAGTCCCTCACAAGAGGACTGGGAGGAGATGGGAGCGGAAGAAGAGGAGGAGGAGGAGGAGGAGGAAGAGGAGGAGAACAGTGCAGAGGATAGTGAACACAGAGATGAGGAGCAGGCTCAAATAGAGGTGGCTGAGATGAGAGAAGGTGTTTTTAACGGTATGTGTGTCACTTGGTCAGCCACTTTAATCCAACAGTCATGACCCATTTTTTCTTGTTTTCTGGGCATACAACCAACGCCTCGCGTCACCCTGAGCTGATTACAGAGCAAATCTTCCAGAGCAGCAGAATAGACTTATTAAAGGCACATTTTCTAATCAAATGTAAATAAAATATTTTATTTAAGAGCTAAGCAGAGTGAGGCTTTTATCACAGCCTGAAATGTTGCATAATTGACACGTCTACCATATGCTACATGTTCAGCTAAAAAAACATAACTGTAGGTTGCAGAAGAGATAATTCAGCTTCTGTTTGACCCTTGACCCCCCTTTAGGACATAGGGATACAGATAACTTGAGTGCCCCCGTTGGACCTGATGCCGCCGCATCGGAAAAATTGTGGAGACCCATCGTCGGCCCAGAAGAGGTGACGGTCACGGACGTCACCCTCAACTCCCTCACAGTGACCTTCCGGGAGTCCAGGGTGGCCAAGGGCTTCTTCCGAGACTGGGGTCTGGAAGTGTGGGAGCAGGTGGGTGGTGAAGCCCCTGAGAGAGGGAGCCGGAAGCCCTGACTCGAACACACTACAGGAGTCTATTCTCCGCTTTGTTTATATGCACAGAGTCAGCTGAACGTCAAAGACACTCCAGGTAAAGTGCCTTACGAAAGTATTCACATCCCTTGAACTTTTTCGCTTTTTGTCATGTTCTAACCATAGACTTCAACGTGTGATACTTGGATTTCATGCGATAGACCAACACTTAGGGTATAAAAACAAAGTAGACGGAAGATTATAAATAAAAAATCCAGTGCAACTAACTCAATAGTCACCTCATTTGAGATAGAGCCCACCTGTGTGTTTTTAATCCCAGAATAAATCCAGCTGTTCTGTTTCTGGCCTCAGAGGTTTGTTAGATATCAAACAGCATCATGCAGACCTAGGAACCCAGTAGACAGGCCAGGGAGGATGCTGTGGAGGAGTTTAAAGCAGAGTTGGGTTATGAAACAACATCCCAGACTTTGAGCATCTCACTGTTCAATGCACTGTTTTATCTATCATGTCCATGCAAAACTACAGAACTACCATCGCTGTGGGAATGGTTCATAGGAACCATGTCTTACTCTCTAGTAAAAACACTGTGTATATGTATATATTTACAAAAAAACATATTTTTATTCATCTTTGTATACATTTATATTTAAAATGTATTTATTGCTGCCATGGACTGGCGACCTGTCCAGGGTGCACCAGCCCCCCCTGCAACCCTGCATAGGATGCGCGGGTACAGATAATGGATGGATGGATGGATTTATTGAGAGCAAAGTGGAACCAGAGTTAAATTCTATGTTTGTGTTCACGAACTTGGCGAGTAAAGCTGATTCTGATTCCGAAGATGGATGGAACTGAATACAGGGTAATTGTGGGAGAAAATACTTTTCAGAATTTGATAGATAAAATTTGATTATTGAAAACCTTGAATCCGTTTAATGTCCCTTCAGAATTATGCTCCGCTTTGTATTGGTTTTTCTCATAAAATGACAATAAAACACATAGAGGTTTGTGGTTCAAACATGACCAAAGATGGAAATCTTCAAAATGTATGAATATTTTTGCAATGTATAGATGATCGGCTCACTTTTAGTATAATGCATCTGAGTTATAAATACTTATAGCTAAGAGTAGCCTTTATTAGGAGGAAAGAAATAACATGGACAGAAGAGAACAGCTGGTAAAAGATTTCCTTAATTGCAGTGAATTATATAAAATATAAAAAGAAAGAAAGATAATATTAAATAACACCATTCTGTTTAGGCTGGTGGACACTCAGTTGCAGCATTAAAGGGGACATATGATGCCTCTTTTTAAGCAAGTTCTAATAGCTCTACGGTCAGTACAAAACATGTTAATGAAGTTCTTTGCACAAAATCTCTCACATAAATCGATCTCAGCAGCTCAATTCTTAACAATTTCACTCCCTTTCAGAATGAGCTGTTTAGACCACGCCCACCCATCTTGTTATAAGGCTGTGGCTTTGCAACACATGAGAATGGCATGGAATTGGTGGGCGGGGTTTGACAGGTGAAGGGCGGTTATATGCAAATTCATCTTATTGTGACATCACAATATGGCACTTTTTCAAACGGCTAGTAGAAGCACAACATTTCTGACAGTAAAAATTTGCACACAAAAAAAAATGTATGGTTTATAGAGGCAGCAGAGACCAAATTTGCATAATATGTCCCCTTTAAACCCTATTTACTAATAAAAACATACAAATTGCCAAGTTCCCTTAGAAAATGGAGGAAGAAGCTTGTTGCACAGAAAAATGTAGTCAGAGGGTGGGATTTTTACCCAAGCAGTGTTTTTGCATCACCAGTCTTTAACAGTAAATTCCTTTATGCAACATGAGTGTGTAAATTTGAACATGGTGGTCTATCCTCTGTAACCTCAAGGACCCTCAGCTATTTGATGCTAATGTGGCGGTGATGAGGAATAAATACTCCATTAAAGAGCTTAAAAATGGTTAACTAGGTGCCATATGTTTATTTCTTTACATAATGACTTGATGAGTTGGACATTTAATACCCAATCAGTCATATTTTGAAAGTATATTTTCCTCACGTGAAAATGATTAATAACAAAATATTAGCATGAATATGAACTATGAAATGCAGACATTAACAGAGGTAATGCACTTTCTAACGTATGACTCTAAATCAGAATGAATCGGAACTGATTACTAACTAGAAGGGATCTGGGTGTTTCCTCTGTGCATGTAAACACAGCCTCTGGATTTACTCTTCAGCACTAAGCTAAGCAGGCGTATCCTGGACTCAGACATGTTGGTTGTACATACTCCAAACTACAGTAAGGTGGGCGGCGTTGACCAGTTTCACTCAGAAACAGACAGCGCCGTACCCAAGCTGTAAACATATAGACTGTTACTGCTGAACAACATGTGATTTGATTTTCAAAGTCTCCTGAGAGACGGTTTGATCCGCCTGCATGCCTTTCCCCTCTAGTACAGTTTGTTCATTCAAAGACGCCCAGCTCTACATCATAAAACAGAAGGCGCAAATAAACCAAACTATGAAACCAGATGAAGGAATGTATTATGGTGTTGCACAGTATTAAAGTCACTTGGGTTTGTGTCCATCAGAGTATGACCGGCAGAGGTTTCAAAACCACAGACTGGAAGGATTCTGTTGATGCCCCTGGAAAATATCCTGTTACCAGACTAATATTTTGTTCTGTCTGCTGTATGCAGTTTTAAATTAAAATCACAAACAGAAACAGTCCTGATCTTTATTCTAAAATTAAACTTTGCAAAAGTATTCACACCCCTTGAGCTTTTTCAGGTTTTCTCACGTTACAACCACTAACGTCACTGTATTCTATTGGGCTTTTTATGTGACAGACTGACACAGAACAGTGCATATTGGTGTGCATTTGAATATAGCCCCATTTACTTTAATACCCATCAATAAAACCCTTTAGAAGTCACTTTATGAGTTGACAGTCAGCCTGTGTTTGAAAATCTCTACATAGATTCAGCTGTTCCATGAAGGGCATTCTACATACACTACTTAGTGTTGATCCATTATATAAAATACTATGAAACATATGGGGTGCCGTTTGTAAAGTTACACAATTAACACCTAAAATTAACAGCATTAATCTGTGTTATTTAGCCTGTCATAAGAGAAAAAATGGGGTTTGTTTTTCACATTTGCGTCCATGTTATTGTATTAATTTATAAATTTCACAGTTTCAAACTGAATACTTAGTTAGCAAACTAAATATTTCGGTAACAAGCTTTAATTTAGTTTACAAAATAAATATTTAGCTCCAAGCTAAACATTTACTTTTCAAGCTAAATACTTAGTTTGCAAACTAAATATTTGGGTTGAAGCAAAATATTTAGCTAGCAAGCTAAACTGCTAGCTAAATATATAGCTTTGAAGTAAATATTTAACATAGCTAAATATTTAGCTAATATGCAAATTCACTTGCAGAGAAATGGAAGTGGACTATTCAAATAATAGCTGGGTCACAGAAAAACTTCTATGTAAAATCCTGCTGCTGGCGCAGTCACTGTTGCTGTAAATCCAATCCAAACGACTGTATTGCCATTAAAACAGCTCATTAGTTCAAATGTTGGACAAAAATAAACAATGATAAAGATGTGACATTCAGTCTCACCACCAGTTCATATAGAAGTTCGGAAAACCCAGCTTTTACTGTTGTAGTCCAATTCCGCTTATCAGCCAGTAACTTTGCATCTATTAGCTAAATATTTAGCTCTGAGCTAAATCTTTAGTTTGAAGCTAAATATTTAACTAGCTAGTTCAGCTTGCTAGCTTCAAACTAAATACTTAGCTTGCTAAGTATTTAGTTCAAAGTTAAATATTAAATTTGTAAACTAAATATTAAATTTGTAAACTAAATATTCAGCTTGTAAACTTAATATATCGTATGTAGTGAAATATTTAATGTGTCAATTAAATGTTTAATTTGTAAGCTAAATATTTAAAGGAGGCATAACCTAGTATTACCTTGGATACCCACGCTCTATTATAGTCTTTCAGGCCCTTCTAAAAAAGAAAAGTTGAAAAAACTTGAAAAAAAATAAACCCAGAGTTCCTCTGACCCTTATTTCTGAAGGCATTATTGTCTCGCAAGATCTGATGCGATATTTTGGCTGTCGTGGACGGGCATTGTAATAATGCAAATCAGGGGCGCTTTGATTGGTGGCATTCTAGGTCATTTGTTGTTTGCAAAATTGCAGCTATTACCCATGTTGTCCCCGAAGCTACTACTCCCGCTAGCATACAATAGCCGCATTAGCAGTTAGCTGCTGTTTGTTACACACAGTAGAGCAATAAAAACACAGCCTTACCATTTCAATTGCAGGCAAGTCTCTGATTGTTGGAATGGCCCCTTTTTCCAAACGGAGCTCGAGTTCGTACTTCGAATCGGAATTCTGTAATCCTGGCGCTCGACTGAATATGAAGGGGAGAGGGGCAGGGCGGGCTTCCTGCAGCATAGGTCTGCGATGTCCATATATGGTATATCCTGCGCCGACTTGACATCAAGTCGGCCAGGAATTTAACATCGCGTATTTGAGTGCGCGTGGGATGGTTGATGAACCCATGGGTAAACAAACGCTTCAAACAAACACTATCGGCTTCTCGACCAATATATAATCGTTAGGCAATCAAAACATAAATTTTTTCTCATGAAAAAGTGAAAGTTACAGCTCATGACTCCTTTAATTTGTAAACTAATTATTTAGCTATAAACTGACATTTAGAAATAAATAAATAAATAACATGGACAGAAATGTGACTTTGAAAAATTATCCACCATTTATTTATTTTTTGACTCGCTAAATTAACCAAATTATTGCTATTAGCTTTTGACTGCTTAACTTTACAAATGGCACCTCATAAAAACACACTGAAGTTTATGGCTGTAATGGGACAGTGTGAAAGAGTTGCAGGGGTGTGGGAGACTGTACATTGGTTGGTGGTTCTGTACAATGGTTCACCTTCAAGTATCCATTGGTAAAGCACACCTGAATGAACCAGCAGCTTTGGCCAGACTCTGTGGACACAGGATCTGAGTTGATGTTATGTCTCCAAAGGTGGCATCCTGTTAGTTCACATGTTTATGTAACACTGATGATGGATTAGTGTCATATGATGCTGGACCATTTGTCGGTGAGAATGGAAGTGCCTGATGCTGCACTTTTTTTGTTTTCTTTTAACTGTGGAGCTTTTAAGCCTAATATCTCTCCAAATGACTATTTACCCCCAGTATTTTCCCCTTGTTGTGTTTCTCTTCTCTCTACTGATGTAAATACAGTAAATGTTACCTGGAGACAGACCGGTGGGACAGTACGCAGAAACAGGTTTTTTAGTCATTTTTCTACATCAACCTGAATGTATATTTATTGTTTATGGGTCATGCAGAGGACTGAACATTATTGTTTTATACAGTTTGGTGTAACACCTGACCAGATGCCATTTACAGAATAATTGTACTGATGTGATAATACAATTGCCCCCCTACAGGGCTTGATGTTACCTCTTGTTGTCGCTTGCGCCACCTCTGTCCACCACCGAGCGCAGAACCTTGCACTTTATTGTGATGTGAACCTGCACATTACCTGCTCCAGTCTATGAAGTGTTGTCGTGTATAGACTGTTTGTTTGGTAAGATGAAAATAAATGTTGCACATGTTTACTATGACTTTGGCGGCCATCTTTTATCAAGGCGCAGCAAATAAACCTAAAACTGGAGAACCAACCATTAATTGGCCACATATCGGGATCTATGGGGTTCCGTTAGTAATGTTAGACAGTCAAACCTAAACAGCAATAATTTGGATTATATAGCCTGCCACAAAATAAAAATATGAGGGTTTATTTCTCAAATCCATATTTGCGTACATGCCATTTATCTATTAATAAATGTCACAGGTTCTAATAAATATTTAGTTAGCAAGCTAAATATTTAATTTACAAACAAAATATTTAGTTAACAAGCAAAATATGTAGTTTACAAACTAAATACATCTTAAAAAAATAAAGGGAACACTTAAACAACACAATGTAACTCCAAGTCAATCACACTTCTGTGAAATCAAACTGTCCACTTAGGAAGCAACACTGATTGACAATCAATTTCACATGCTGTTGTGCAAATAGAATAGACAACAGGTGGAAATTATAGGCAATTAGCCAGACACACACACAAGTAGAAATGCGATCTGTGGCGAGAAGGTTTGCTGTCTGTCAGTATAGTGTCCAGAGCATGGAGGCTCTACCAGGAGACAGGCCAGTACATCAGGAGATGTGGAGGAGGCCATAGGAGGGTAACAACCCAGCAGCAGGACCGCTACTTCTGCCTCTGTACAAGGAGGAACAGGAGAAGCACTGCCAGAGCCCTACAAAATGACCTCCAACAGCCCACAAATGTGCATGTGTCTGCTCAAACGGTCAGAAACAGAATCCATGAGGGTGGTATGAGGGCCTGACGTCTACAGGTGGGCGTTGTGCTTACAGCCAAACACCGTGCAGGACGTTTGGCATTTGCCAGCGAACACCAAGATTGGCAAATTGGACACTGGCGTCCTGTGCTCTTCACAGATAAAACCAGGTTCACACTGAGCACATGTGACAGACGTGACAGAGTCTGGAGACGCCGTGGAGAACGTTCTGCTGCCTGCAACATCCTCTAGCATGACCGGTTTGGCAGTGGGTCAGTAATGGTGTGGGGTGGCATTTCTTTGGGGGGCCGCACAGTCCTCCATGTGCTCACCAGAGGTAGTCTGACTGCCATTAGGTACCGAGATGAGATCCTCAGACCCTTTGTGAGACCATATGCTGGTGGGGTTGGCCCTGGGTTCCTCCTAATGCAAGACAATGCTAGACCTCATGTGGCTGGAGTGTGTCAGCAGTTCCTGCAAGAGGAAGGCATTGATGCTATAGACTGGCCCTCCCGTTCCCCGTCCCCCAATGACACAGAAGTCCAGGGCCCTCATTTATCTAATAATAATAGAAACTGCCCTATATTTTAACATACGAATGAAATTTCAAATGTTCGAACAAACAGTCAATATCCAGATTTATTAAATATAAATGATTATGGAAGGAGTCCACAACTCCTTCCATAACGCATGTTCCTCCGCAATCATCTGTTGATAAATCCCACATGTGGGTACCTAGGTGCTTGTGCCCGTTTACAGTAATTTGCATACAAATACGCCCTCAGTTAGCCATATTTGGTAACACCACATCCTCTGACACATGCATTGAGTCCTTGCATTCTACAAAAAGCACACAGAGCGCAGACCTCCGCGGAGCACCTCAACCATGAGCTCCTTGGCGGAGGTATAAACTGATGAGGGGTAATTCCACCGAATGGGTGCCATTTCCTTGCTGCAAGTCCACCAAATTAAATTGGTATTTAAAGAGGCTATATGCAACTTTTCCCCCAAAATAAACGTAACAATAGCCTTTTTATTTGACCATTTATGACTCAAACATCTCCTGATGATCATACTGACACCCTGTCAGCTCACAGTGGGTGCACCTATAAGCCTGTATCCAATTTTTTCTATTTTCTGTCGGGTCGGATTTTCCCGCGCTGTCTGCAGATGTGACGTCAAGCGCGTTCATGTTAAATGTTTCAGATCACTTTGCCACCACCGCTAGTCAGCACTCGCAAGCAGTGCAATGGATTGTGCGAATACTCAGGAGAGACCAAGTACAACTCTGACACCAACAGTAACTCCACATAAGACAAAAAAATGTTAAACCCCTGACAAGTGCCCGAAAAAGATCGAAGATTGAGAGCGAACGGCGTAGGAGCGCACGCTGAGAGAGCGAGCAGAAAGGAAGAGCAGTTCCGTTTTTTGGCCACAGGTGTCAGTCGCGAGTTAAAATTTCAGAAAATTGCATATAGCCCCTTTAATGTAATTTTCAAAAGTAAATCTAGTGACACACATATTTAACTATTCCAAATGAGCATTGGTCAGTCTTAAATGACTTTATTATTTTTTTCCATGGTTTTTTAGACTAACATGTTTGCATTATTTTCAGTCCTGTTACCAAAACTCTTGTAGGATCTTAAAAAGCACATGTAGAAGTATGTCAACTATAGTGGGTTAAAAAGTATTTAGTCAGCCCCCAATTGTGTAAGTTCTTCCACTTAAAAAGATGAGAGAGGCCTGTAATTTTCATCATAGGTGTACCTCAACTATGAGAGACAAAATGAGAAAAAAAATCTGAAAATCACATTGTGTGATTTTTAAAGAATTTATTTGCAAATTATGGTGGAAAATAAGTATTTGGTCACCTACAAACAAGCAAGATTTCTGGCTCTCACAGACCTGTAACATCTTCTGTAACTTCTTCTTCTCTGTCCTCCACTCATTACCTGTATTAATGACACCTGTTTGAACTCGTTGTCTGTATAAAAGACACCTGTCCACAACTTCAAACCGTCACACTCCAAACCCCACTATGGCCAAGACCAAAGAGCTGTCAAAGGACACCAGAAACAAAAAATGTAGACCCGCACCAGGCTGGGAAGACTGAATCTCCAATAGGTCAGCAGCTTGGTGAGAAAAAATCAACTGTGGGAGCAATTATTAGAAAATGGAAGGTATACAAGACCACTTATAATCTCCCTTGATCTGGTGCTCCATGCAAGATCTCACCCCGTGGGGTCAAAATGATCACAAGAATGGTGAGCAAAAATCCCAGAACCACACAGGGGGGCCTAGTGAATGACCTGTAGAGAGCTGGGACCAAACTGACAAAGGCTACCATCAGTAACACACTACACCGCCAGGGACTCAAATCCTGCAGTGCCAAACGTGTCCCCCTGCTTAAGCCAGTACATGTCCAGGCCTGTCTGAAGTTTGCTAGATAGCATTTGGATGATCCTGAAGAGGATTGGGAGAATGCCATATGGTCAGATGAGACCAAAATAGAACTTTTTGGTAAAAACTCTACTTGTTGTGTTTGGAGGAGAAAGAATGCAGAGTTGCATCCAAAGAACACGATACCTACTGTGAAGCATGGGGGTGGAAACATCATGCTTTGGGGCTGGTTTTCTGCAAAGGGGAAAGGATGATTGAATGGGGCCAAAGAATGAATGGGGCCATGTATCGTGAGATTTTGAGTGAAAACCTTCCATCAGCTAGGGCATTGAAGATTAAACGTGGCTGGATCTTTCAGCATGACAATGATCCCAAACACATCGCCCAGTTAACGAAGGAGTGGCTTTGTAAGAAGCACTTCAAGGTCCTGGAGTGGCCTAACCAGTCTCCAGATCTCAACCCTATAGAAAATCTTTGGACAGCCACAAAACATCACAGCTCTAGAGGAGATCTGCATTGAGTAATGGGCCAAAATACCAGTAACAGTGTGTGAAAACCTGGTGAAGACCTACAGGAAACGTTTGACCTCTGTCATTGCCAACAAAGAGTATATAACAAAGAATTGAGAATAACTTTTTTATTACTGACCAAATACTTATTTTCCACCATAATTAGCTAATAAATTCTTTAAAAATCAGACCATGTGATTTTCTGGATTTTATTTTCTCATTTTGTCTCTCATAGTTGAGGTATACCTATGATGAAAATTACAGGCCTCTCTCATCTTTTTAAGTGGGAGAACTTGCACAATTGGTGGCTGACTAAATACTTTTTACCCCACTGTAATTCCTTCATTTTCCCCTCAAGAAAGTGTTTATTTTATTGAAATGGTTGGTTTTAAGTTCAATTAATGTTTGTTACCAAAAAATCCATACTGATATACAAAAGTTGTATTTTTCTAAAGGATCCAAAGCCATATTTATCATTTCAAGGAGGCACTGGGCTCTAGTTAATCAAATGTATTATTATGTAATTCATTAAACAACTGAATAAATGATGGACCAAATCTAACTGAAAAAAGTGGTTTATCTATTTTATTTTATTTTTTACAGAAAAACATTTGAGTAACAGGAATGAACAAGGTGTAACAGGAATGAACAGAGGATAAAAGGAATGAACAATGAACAAGGAACGTGTGCCCTGTGTGTACAAGTGAGTTTTGTGTGGCCTTTTCTAGGACGCACTGTCTAGTTTGTCCCAGACCCCTTTCCAATTACCATATACCAAAATGTCCTCAAAGAGATACCACAGCAGGTCTTCAAGCGCTGGCAAGAAAAACCTGTTGCACCCAATTTTGTGCATGGAACAGACCTCAACATGTGTATCATATGTATCTTTGATACCTGGGTAGACGTCAACATCATACTTCACCACACACCATTTGCCAACAATGTCAGGACTTTGCCACTTAATTTCAGTGGCTGTGGGTGCTGCTTATTGATGACCAAACGTGAAAGACTTTGCATTAAAACACTCACAGGTCAGATTTTGTTTTGTTGTGCACAAGCAGCTGACATCTCTGTATGTCAGTTCTCCTAGCCCAAGGGTTACTACCTGATGGATCCTCATTGTGGAGGGAATTGATGGTACATCATGGGGCATCTCCTGAACAGCTTTCTCCACTGCTTCCTCATTGACAAAAAACAACTTGAATGTTGTTTCTGTCTTTTGCAACACATCAAAAAGTTCTGCAGCATCATGAATGTCTGTCCCTTTTCTGACCAGACTGTCAGCTGTCCTCTTCAGGGCTCCTCCTACACCATCCGGTGCACCTTTCCCTGGGCTCGCCTCAAAGAAGTTCCATGTCTCAGCAGTGAATCTTCGTTTGAACAGCTCAGTACAAAACATGAAGAAATTCCCTCGGTGTCTAAACTGAGTGCAAGGCCATCACTGTAAAAATAGATTGCGGAGACCTTTGGATGTGAGTTCTCCACATAATCAAGGACTGGAGACAAATGCTGCCAGATTGCTGGTGGACCCTTCAGTCTTGAGGGGGACACTGTGCAGAAGGACATTGGGTCGGGGGATGTGTCCACATAAAGCACACCTGTGTGTAGTGTTGCCTGCTTGTGTGATGCTCCAAAGTGGACTGACTGTATTTCTGCGGTGTACTTGCAGAGGTAATTTTCAGAGAAGTCAACATGAATTAAGCATTCATATGACTTAAAGCCCTGTCTCAGTGTCCTGTAGTGGGTAAACTGATTCTTAATGTTGTAAGAGTGTCTCTTAAACCTATGCAGCAGTAGGTTCAGCTGGTCAAGCAGTTCTTCTTGTGTGGCCTGGGATTCTTGTTTGATTGTGATTTTAGATGTTTTGCCACTGGGGTCATTCTTATGCTCCTTATCATGTCCTGTTAGCAATTTTTTACTTTATTTATAAAGTACTTTTACATCAGTTCTTCTGTTCTTTCTGTGGCTCTGCTCTGTCTTCTCAAACCCTCAGATGGTCGTAGCAGATGGCTGCTTGTACTGAGCCTGGTTCTGCTCGAGGTTTCTTCCTGTTTAAGGGGAGTTTTTCCTCTCCACTGTTGCTTCATTCTTGCTCAGTTTGAGGGATTTCTGTGGTTGGAAGTCTGCATCAATGGGACTCAACCTCAAGTCAATGACTCGATGCAATCTGCTTGGATTCCTTAAATAGGAAACTAAAACTTTAAACTAATTGGAATGTTTATATGACTGCATTGATATTACTTTTCTTATAAAGTGCCTTGAGATGACATCTGTTGTGAATCGGCGCTATATAAATAAACTGAATTGAATTATCCACTATTGCCCACTGGAGATACGTCTCTTGACTCTCTGGATTGTACTGGGTAGAGACTGGGCAAGATAGGTCCTTGCACTCAGAGCATTCTCCATACATGCACTTTATGTTTTCTGTGTCACATGTGATGGCTTTCACAAGATCACCCAGATTGATAGTGCTGATCGCTTTCAAGTGGTGCAGCTTCCGCACAGTAAAACCCAGATTTTCATGCATCTTGCACATGCATGTGTCCCGATTACTCAGAGTTGGATGAACAACCTAGAAAGGACGAAGCGAACAGAAGAGTAAGAGATGGAGCTTTGCTCTTCAGCTAAAAACTTCACGTGCAAATTTTTCATGGTATCCAAAAGGAACCGTTGCTGCTTTTTAGTTTTCTTCCAAGTGATCGTCTGCCTCTTCCCAGTTGTGATACGACTAATGTCATCCCTTTGAGCGGAATGCTCTCACTCTGCTTGTCAAACTATCTGGAACCTTGTTGTTCCGCTTCTGTTGGTAGCTGTAGTTAACATTCTCTTAATTGTTCCATCTTTTCTTTGAAAATCCTAATGAGTTTTGAGCCAGGCATTGTAATCTGTACTTTTTAAGAACTTTTCCTGTTAGTACTTTTACCATTATTTGCCTTTCTTTTCCCCCCTATGCTTTTCAGTATTTGTTTCGGGTGCCGTCCACCAGAGCCTCATGAGACAGAAGAGTTTTCTGAATGGCAGCTGGTGGAAGCTGTCTCATCTGTCTTTTAACTTTTGTGCATGGAGACGCAGTATTCTTTGTCATGTGCTGGACTTGTTTCTTGTATTTTTATGTTTTCTGGGTTTGTTACTTCAGTAGGCCTTGTAGTTGTTGAATTTGTTTATTAAGGTTCTTTAGTGTTTTTGTCTTCTTCCCCACCCTTGATGACATTGCCGAAAAGAAACATGCCAACATAACGCTTAATTACATTTTCCAGATGTTAAAATGTAATGTTATATTATTCTCAGCAACCTGATAGTAGATTTAATTTCACACTGTAATGCAGTCACCTCTATTTTTTATTAGCTACAATCTAAACTTGGTTGTTGCACACAACAACTTTATTACATTGTAATAAACAGATACATATACACTATTGCCTCCTTTGCACCTTCTCTTACACTTTATACATTTCATAAATTGGACCCAGAAGTCCTTGGTTGTGGATCTACAGCTTGCTCTGGTTATAGCTGGGGGGTGTTTGGGGGGGGGTGACGAGGGGCTACTGAACTTCTTTTCTTTCTTTGATCGAATGGTATGTCTCCCTCCACTTTTTGCGTAGTCTGCGCTTTTCTCTCTCACTTAGTTGGTCTATCCATTTCTTCCTTCCTGATTCTAAGTCCTCCCTGTATTTTCTTTTTTTCCCTTTCAAGATATCTTTCCCTTCTCTCTGGGTCGGCATCACGTTGAGCACAATAGCGCCGCTGCTTTTCTGCAGCACTAAGTGGTGGCTTTGCTCCCGGTAAGCATTTATTCACATTATAAAATTGATCTTAGATCTCAACAACTTCCGCAATTTCAAATGTAAAAGTAAAAAAATCAGGCGAATAGTGTAATATTAATCAATATTCTATCTAATGAATCATTTTACCAGTGGACTCACTCCTGTTACTATTACTCAGTCCTGTTACTCCTCACATGAGTAACAGGACAAGATGTTTTTTTAGTGTTCAAGGTAGTTTTTATTAATCCTGCTCATCATATATATCAAATTTGCAATCAGACCATTATGCAGGACCTTTTGCTTAATAACAAAATGTATTTAACAGTTCATTTTCATGCACATTTATACATATAATGTTCTGAGGGGCATTTGGTGGAATAATACTGAGATAAATATTCGGTCAAAGCAAAACTGTTTCAGTGTTGCAGTTCCCCCGTTCTGCCACTAGATGCTGTGCGTACACATGGTCATAGCTGTTCTTATATTTCCCCTCTATTTTATTCGCAGCACAGAGGTCAATATTATATACTAGGGATCGACCGATATGGATTATTTAGTGCCGATACCGGGTTTTTTTCATCAGCCTTAGCCGATGACCGATACGGGCTACCGATTTTCTTAAGCCAATATTTGGAGCCGATACTGATTCTGCTCCCTCAATTTACATCATAAAAACAATGATGATAACAAATGTTACAAGTCCCAATTTTTATTGAACTTTAAAACAATTTTTAACAAATAGTAAACATAGGAGAGGTAGAACAAGTAAGAACAAGTAGATAAACAATATTTAACAAATAAAAAAACAGGTGAGGTAGAACAAGTAAGAACAAGTAGATTAACAATATTTAACAAATAAAAAAACTGGTGAGGTAGAACAAGTAAGAACAAGTAGATAAACAATTTTTAACAAATATAAAAACATTTGAGGTAGAACAAGCAAAAAAAAACTGCGTAATTAAAATTCTGAAAATACATTTTTAAGCATAAATAAAATAATTACACTATTTTACACATTAGAAACAAGTAAGCAGCATAATGAAGTGCACAGTGTACTATACTTAATTTTAAAAGTAACCAAGTATTTACAACCTAGAATAACGCAATATATAACGCAATAACTACAATAGAACACCAAAACTTGCCAAACAAGATTGACAACACATTCAGCCTCGGGGGAATGCCAGGCTTCTCGGCGAGTAGACAAAAACACTTCCTAGGAACCAAAAAGTCGTAATAGAAACGCCCGGAAAGTTTTGAATGGTGCATAAGAGATGGAAGTATCAGAAAATAGCGTTTATTTTCCAAAGAAATCATCTTTACACGGCAAAACAGCAACGGTAAGGCAAATTTCATATCGCTGTGATGCGTGTGTCCCACTGAGTTAGACAGACACACATGCACACCACACACACACGAACTTCTGTTTGGTAGCTGTCGCTGACTGAAAGCTCAACCACCATTGAACTTGATTTATAATGATAACGTCAGCAAACAGCTCTAAACACAACTGAGGCATAGCCTACACGGTATACTTATGTCTGGTACATGATAAAAGTTTACGCAAATTAATATTCAACTACGTAGAAAACATATCTCTCATCATTGAAACTCTTCTTGAAGTGTTGCTGCGATGGCAACTCCGCCCAGCTCCAAGTAGGGAAAGAGGGAGGGACACACACACCACACACGTTCAAACCTCAGCCAGGTAGCTGCTGAAAAAAACTCCCACAAATAGCCTACCACAGAACGTCGGCATTACTTAATCCTATGACCAGTTTTCGTAACAGCTATGGTATGCATACGGATAGCCTACAACGTGGCCATTTGCAGCTCCCTTAATGCAGGCATTAGGCATCCGCGTTTTCCATTTGGAGCCAAAAAAAATGCTTAGCTATAGTTGCAAGCACACCTAACATGTTTTCACTTTCAAAGTGTATGGCAATATTTCAGCTAAGTCAAACAGTTAAAAGATGTTTTGAAAGTTTAAAACATACCTTTGTCCTGAAGAACGCAGCAGCCGCTTATCAGCCGATGCCGATACACGTAAAAAACACAAATATCGGCCGATCCCTATTATATGCCAACAAAGTCACGCCTTTGGATGTGATCTGGGTTACGTAGTGGTGGTCTATATACACCCAAAGTACCATCGTTGGAAACCCTTATTGTAAGTAATTTTTTTCTCCGGCTAGGTGTCATGCCGTTCCGTGACTCCCAGGGCCTAGTTTGATAGCTCCGGTTCACTTCCTGTGCTAGTTATACCTGCTGACAGGTTGTTGTTCGACCTGAGTGAGCTAGTGTTATGTTTCTCTGCACTTGCAGCCATTGCCCCAATACTAGTCCGTCCCTTACCATCTGTTCGGCACCCTCATACGCGTTTTTTTTCTTTGGGGAGGGGGGTCTGTGCGTGATTCTCAGGGGCTGTTAACACGACAATGTATTTCAGCAAAACTGAGGTTTTTCTCTCCGATTCGGCCTCTCGTTTACACAACAACGGGAAAACGGGGGGGCGAAAACGCAGCTTTTGGGAAACGGCTTCCAGAGTGGAGATTTTTGAAAACGCCGAGGGATTCGTTGTCGTGTAAACGCAAGCCAGAGACTTTTGAAAACGATGACGTCACTGCCAGCCACCTACGGACATGTTGCACTTGCGCACTCCGCCTTTCTACAGCAAAACAACAACAAGGGCGGATCCAGGTATGCTGTTGCTGCTGATGCAGCTTCTGAAGTAATTTGGTCTCTGTAAGCAAAACTTAGAGATCATCAGGCTTCTATGCGATCGCCAACGGAAACGCATACAGTACGTGTGTCAAATAATCAATATGCCTTTATTTGAGCGGAGGAGAACTACAAGAAGACCGCCATTGTTAGTGATCATGAAATTTTTCTTTTCCAGGTTTGAGGGGGAAACCTTGGAACACTGCATGCATGGGGCACACTGCCATCTAAAGGCCGGGCATATGTACTACATCGTTTTCCATCGCACGCCCTGTCGTGTAAACGCAGTGCGTTTTCACCCGCATATTCAAACAAAAACGGCAACGTTGTCGTGTAAACAGCCCCTCACTCCGTGTCTCCTTTGCTCCCTGCTTGTGTTACTGCTCTGGGTGTGAGTGATTCCCGCTCTGTGCAATTGTACAAGTTAACATTGACCGCGAGGGCCAGTCGCTCTTTTTACGCTGTTTGGCTGTGAGTGGTTTCGCTCCGTGACTTGTATTATTACTTTGGCAGTGAGTGGTCTTCGCTCCGTGCCCTGTATTATTACTTTGGCAGTGAGTGGTCTTCGCTCCGTGCCCTGTATTATTACTTTGGCTCTGAGTGGTTTCGCTCCGTGCCCTGTATTATTACTTTGGCTCTGAGTGGTTTCGCTCCGTGCCCTGTATTATTACTTTGGCTTCATGCTGTTGTATTGACTTCAGTAACCGTGTGGGCTTGTTCTTGTTGGAGGAAACAGTGCAGTGCACCGTGATGTTGCTGGTGAACATCTATGGCAACTGCTTGGCCCCACTGAGTCCGGAAGATAGACATATGTTGTGCCTCTCCTGTCTCGGGATTAGACACTTGAAGGAAGCCCTCACAGACGAACCCTGTGTTAATTGTGTCTGTACACCACTGGCAGAGAGGTCTGCTAGACTGGCTATGCTGGAGAGTAGAGTGCCTCAGGAGACCCTGGCCTCCAGCCCCGGGAAGGTACCAAAGTCCCGTAAGCCCACACACGCTAGAGCCCCTTCAGCCAAGAAGGTTCGCCATGACCATGCCTTGTCTGCACAGGTTGATACTTTGGCTTCTGAGTTTACTCAGATTAAGTCCTTACTTCTGAGTCTACAACCCAATAACCCCATAACTCCTACTTCCACTGTCTCTGATGGTCACGCTGACCAGACCCACCCCTCTGACACTGGTGAACAGGAAGACAATGCAATCTCTATTGCTGCTACTGATTCCTTGTTCAGGGGCGAAGACATCAGCTACATGGAGGACCGGGAAGTTGGAGAGCGCTCCTCAAGCTCCTCAGTATTTTGGAACTAGGGTCCCTTCTGGAGGTTGGAACTGGATTACCCTTTGTTAAATAGACTGTTCAACTGACTTTATTCTGTCCTGGAATTAATAATCCGCCTGCGGAGACCACTACTTTAAGTGCCTTTCTTAAAGTCATTCAGAAAGGATAAGAATGACAGGCCTGCAGCTCTGAGGCAGGAGATATTGGAACTTTTAGGAAAAGGAGCAATAGAGTCAGTTCACAGTTCAGACCAGTTCAAAGGGTTCTACTCAAATTGCTTTCTTGTCAAAAGAAGGATAGCGGCTTTAGTCCTATCCTCGATCTCAGACACATGAATCGTTATGTCAAGGTGCTACGATTTCACATGCTTCGCACGTTGGACGTCCTCCAAACAATCTCACAAGGGGATTAGTTCACGTGTCGACCAAAAGGACTCTTATTTTGACGTGCCAGTGATGCCTCACCACAAGCAGGACAGGTGTACCAATTCAGTATCCGTCCTTTCTGCCTCTCTCTCGCCCCCCGTACGTTCACCAGATGTGTGGCTGCAGTACCTGCCCCGCTGCAGGTCAGTGGACTGCGAATCTTTCCCTACCTAGACAACTGGCTTGTGTGGGCTCCGACTCAGGAGCAGGCACACAACGACACATCCATCCTATTGGACCACGTGTCTCGGTTGGGTCTCACAGTGAATTTTGCAAAGAGTTCTTTGAGTCTTAGTCAACAAGCGATCTTTTTCGCCATTGCCTTCGACTCACTAGCCATGACTGCCTCCCCATCCCCACAGAGGGTGGAGGATGTGATTCGTCTCGTCTCGCATGTTCTACGGCATATGGAACTGCCCTACGGTCTACTTCTCCAGTTGATGGGCAAATTGACAACCATGTCATTGGCGGTACCATTGGGGCTTCTGTTTTTGCGCCCCCTACAGATTTGGGTCAACGGCCTAGGCCTCTACCCCAAGCGGCACCAGCAGAGACTTGTTTGGCTCTCCGCCCAGTGCCTGGGGCACCTCAGGCCCTGGAGGAACAAGGACTTCATCTGCAGGGGCCTCCCTTTTGGCTCCCTTCCCTCTCGCCAAGAAGTAATTGTTACAGATGCATCTCTTTCAGGCTGGGGGGCTGTGTGGAACCACAGAATGGTCAGGGGTGTCTAGAACCCCCAAGAGAAACTTCAACACGTAAATGTACTGGAGCTATGTGCTGTTCGACTAGCTCTCAAGTATTTTCTGCCTGTCCTGGAAGGGAAACATGTCCTTGTCCGGTCAGACAACACTTCTACAGTCTTCCACATAAATCATCAGGGGGGCACCAGGTCCACTCACTCACTGGTGGAGTCTCGAAAGCTGCTACAGTGGGCTTCACCCTGCCTTCGGAGTTTCAGAGCTGCGGATCTGCTCTCCAGACAGATACCACCGGGAGAGTGGAAACTGAACCCAGTTGTCGAAAATGATCTGGCGGAGGTATGGTGTAGTGGTGGCAGACCTCTTCGCCTCGAGTGCAACGATGCAGTATCTGCAGCGGTTCTCTCTGTCGGAACCAGACAGTCCATTGGGGCAGGATGCTCTGGCACATCCATGGCCGGATAGCCTCCTTTATGCCTTTTCTCCTCTTCCACTACTAATGTTGACGTTTCACAGGATCAAAAAGAGCAATCACAGAGTGCTGCTGGTTGCTCCGTTTTGGGGGGATCTGGTTCCCCATGATTTGCAAGGTCCTCAGTAGGGAACCTTGGGCTCTCCTTCAGAGGATGGACCTCCTCTCGCAACTACAAGGGAGCATTTGGCACCCTCACCCAGAGCGCCTTTGTCTGCACCTGTGGCCGTTGAAGGGCCAGACTCCTTGTTAGACCCTTGTGACCAGGCTGTTGTTCAGACTGTCATTAATGCGCGTACTGCGTCTACCAGGATATTGCATAACAGGTGGAAGCTGTTTGTCAGTTGGTGTGAGAATCAGGTGGATCCAGGGCGCTGCCTGGTGCCAGTATTACTCAACTACTTGCAAGAACTACTGGAAAAAGGACTTTCTGTCTTCACTTTCAAGGTATATGTCTGTGCTGTGCCTACGTGGGCTTCGCCCTGTACCTTTACCCGCTTCTACAGAGTGAATGTGACTGCTCCCCAATTGGTAGCTTTAGTGGCATTATCTGGTTTATCTTTACACAGCTGATGCTCGGTGAGTATGGACTCTTCATGACCTTGTTGGTATTAAGTCATCCAGTTGCTCAGCACCTCAGGGGGAATGAAATAGAACGGGAATTACTTATGTAACTAAGGTTCTATGAATTCCGGATGACCGCCAGAGTTGCTCGTCCTTACTAGTACTCCGAAAAGAAATGTGCACTGGGTACGTAGGGTGTATATATACTACCACTACATCACCCAGGTGATTTTGTTGGTATATATTCTCGACCTCTGTGCTGCACACACATATCCAGGTGCTCAGCACCGTCCTCTGGCGGTCATCCGGAATTCCTAGAAACTTAGTTACATACGCACCTCCCGATCTCACCAGTGTTCCCTCTCACTGCAACAGTCAGGAGGACTGAATTAAAAGTCTGATGCTTAAACATCCTTTAAATTTGTCCTAATTGTTCACATCTGATGTATTATTTTGAAAAGGTTTGCAATTTCTGTATTTTCTGTTTATTTCAAAAATACTTGACATACTTTAATATTTCTTAGGAAACAAATTCACAGTCAGCTGTTCAGACTATAAAGGAACCAGGAAGCTTTGATTAAACAGAATTAAAAAAATATTTACACTTTACACTGGTGTATGTATGGATTTCTGCATAAACTATCACATACTTAGTTGATGAAACGATTTAACTGGAAAGGAACACATCAATTATTTTTCCAATAGTACAAACATACTTTATTGTACAATTAATTTATTGGCATAAAACAATCAGACCACCAAAATAACTTAAAAAAAAATGGAGAAACAGTTATTTTTGCTTCTCTCAGCAAGCACCAAAATTGTTTAGAGGAACAAAAAAAAAAAGTGGTCAGTGATTCTGTCTAAATACTAAGCAAATTTAAATAATTCTTATTTCCAGTCTCTGTTTAGGAAAAGAAATGGACAAAATTTGTTCAGTTGCCATCTGTTTGTACAGTGATTCAATATGTATACAACTTTATTCATGTACATAAACATCTCATCAAAAGGATGGTATAATAATGGACTCCATAGCGTCTCCAGGGCAAATCGAATAACTGTCTGCAGTGTCTTTTTGCATCACCACAACACCTTTAATAGAAAAACAAAAAAAATTATCTAATAATTCCTGTAGCTTCAAGTTTTATTTAAAAAAAATTAAATAATATAGCTATATATATATATATATATATAAAAGACAGTTCATCGATGTTTTTCTCTCATTTATAAAATAATTCTGAAGATATATTGCAACCTGGTTTTGATGCGTTCGTTCCCCCTTACCCAACAAGCCCAAAGTTTAAGAGAAAAAGAAATAGTAAGCATGTGAATATTGTGTATTAAGTCCTCTCCGTAAAAAGCTAAACAACCAAACGTTAGGTCTTTTAGATCAGACCTCATCAATCCCTTGTTTTGGCTCTGTTTTGTGCAGGTTTAATGCGGAAGGGTTTTTTGGGTTTTTTTTTCTACAATAAAAAGGTGGGTTTGAGAACCCATTTCCTCTCCAAAACCTTGTCCCAAAAACTACAAAAAGAAAAAAAAAGGCGCATCGGTGCTTGTGACCTACAACAACCCATACTGTACACTTTAGAAAAAGAAAGCAAAAAAGTTAATACTGTACAGGAGCTTAGGAGCACTTCTGTCGTTTTGTTTTAGACACAGCACATTCCATGAAAAGGAGGGGAAAAAAACATATAGCTTGCACAGATTTTTTAAATATGTACAGTTTTTTTTTTTTTTTTTGACATTTCTTTACAAAAAAAAGTAACCAAGTCCACCATTTCCTATTTTTACAGTACTAACAAATCAAACCTTGTTGCTTGCAGACAGGGAAATGAAAGATGCAAAATAATCTAAAGGAAAACCGTTAAGGTCGAGGGCAAAGGCGGAACCCGCTCAATCTCTTTCACGTGTCACATAAAAACAGCGCTGGAAAATATTTACAACCTTTTTGGGAAAAAAATCAGCGACGTGCCATTTTATTCCTCCACATTTTGTAGGTGATCGTTGGGTATGCATATTCACAAAAAGGCTGAGAAGTGGGTGCAACCCGTCAGGTATATGTGGCCAAAATCTTCACCCAAAACACTGTGAATGTTCAACAAAAACCTTTTAATAGAAACCCTGACTCCTAACACACCTAAACACGGCCTTCCTCCTACCTGGTCAAAGTAAATAAATATCTGGAATTTGCTGCATTTGCGCACAAAGCTGTGTTCACCGTTCTAAAGAAGACCGCTGTAACGGAAGATATGTTCAAGTTCCTTTTAACGATTCATCGACGGAACAAAATACAAAGTAAACATTACTGTGGAAAATAGATACAATCATGACAGGGTGCTTCAGGGGAAAACTAAATATATTTATATATTTATCAAAAAAAGTACATCATTATTGACTCACTAACTTTTTTTTAACCACATTTGAAATCTTAAAAATCTTCTTAAAAAGGCAAAATACTCAGTCCCCAAAAATATTGTCGTATTTTAGGAAGAAATATCTCCACCAGAAATTCTACCCCTCTGCCTTTTTGTACATAATTGGCAAAAATATATAGATATAGATATATTAACAGCAATAACTTACCATTGTTTTTAATTTACTCATTTATTGATTTCTAAGATTAAAGTCGTATCTCCCATAGGAAGGAAGCTTTAGTTTATATTTATACATCACAAAAAATGTTTAAATAAAAAATAAAAACTTCTAAAAGCCCGGCTCTCTGTCCCATTCTGGCAGTTTATAGTCTGGGGCAACAAATGAAAGCAGAAATAGTCGAGGCTACATGAGATTGTGGTTGATATTTGTCCCAAGCTCCTGGTTGTTGTTGCTGCCATTGTTGTTGTTGTTCCCCAGTAGGTCTGACTGGCTGCCCTGTCCCCCATGTATCCCCGTCATACCACCCAACTGGGACATGATTGCGTTCTGGTCGGAGCTGAACTGACTGGGATCCACAGAGCTACCTGCTGTCTGTTGGACTTGTGGAGGCTGAGGCGGAGCCATGCTGGGGTGATGCTGAGCGAGGTGTGCCGGGTGTGGGGACCCGCTCTGGGTCTGTGGGGAAATGCGATGAGGCGAGGGCTGAGGCTGGGAGGAGGGCTGCATGCGCGGGGATGGGCTGGAGTGTGGCGGCTGCGACTGAGGCCTAGGTGAGGGCTGAGGCGAGCGGACCTGACTGCCAAGCGATCCTGCCGAACCGAGCCCTCCTTGACCCTGGATGTGGGGGGACTGGGCCATTTGGGGGCTCATGGGACTGCTATGCTGGCCAGGCGAGCCGCCTCCGTGGTGAGGCTGCTGCAGCAGCCTCTGATGAAGGGTTTGATGAACCATGCCTTGGGAGAGCTGCGACATTGGCAGCCCACCGCCAGCTACACCGACTCCGCCTTGCTGTTGCCCCGCCCCTGATCCACCCTGTCCAGGCTGGAGTGGGGGTCCTCCAGAACCTCTACCACTGATATCTGGTCCTTGATGACCACCCATCTGGTTCTGCTGCATCTGCATCTGCATCTGATGCTGGTACTTTTGGTGGAGCGCTGCAGCTACTTGTGACATGGAGTATCCTTGCTGCTGCTGCTGCCCACCCTGTGGTTCTCCTTGCTGCTGCTGCTGAACCCCTACTGCTCCAGCTGCCGGCTGCGGCTGAGAGGATGGTGGCATCCCTGCCTGTCCTTGTCCAGGTTGCATAAAGCTCTGTTGGGCTTGCTGCTGTTGCTGGAACTGTGCATGGTTCGCCAGTTGCTGCTGCTGCAGTTGTTGTTGCTGCTGCTGCTGTTGTTGTTGCTGCTGCTGCTGTTGTTGTTGCTGCTGCTGCAGTTGTTGCTGCTGCTGCTGCTGCTGTTGCTGCTGCTGCTGCTGCAGTTGTTGTTGTTGCTGCTGCTGCTGCTGCTGCAGTTGTTGTTGCTGCTGCTGCAGCTGCAGCTGTCTCCTTATCAGCATCTCTCTGAACTGTGGATTCATATTTGTCATGTTGCCTTGTTGTCCTGCTTGCATTGCTCCCTGTTGCTGCTGCAAAGCAGCCATCTGCTGTTGCTGTAGGTTTCCAGCCAACATTGGCCGCTGCTGTTGCTGCAGCTGCTGTTGCTGCAGCTGCTGCAGCTGCTGTTGTTGCAGCTGCTGTTGCTGCAGCTGCTGTTGCTGCAGCTGCTGTTGCTGCAGCTGCTGCTGTTGTTGTTGTTGCTGCTGCTGCTGTTGTTGCTGCTGCTGTTGTTGCTGCTGCTGTTGCTGCTGCAGCTGCTGAAGCTGAGCCATGGTGGGCATGTTCCCTCCCCCAGCTCCACCCTGAGCAATGTTCATCCCTGTCTGGTTTACATTGACCTGTTGCTGTCCATCCAACTTGCTAAGCTGGTTGGCTCCAGGTCCTCCCACATTAGGCAAGCCCCCAGCAGAGCCTGGGAACCTCACACCTCCGGGGGCCCCTGCTGGCGGCCCTCCTGCCCCTCCAGGACCTCCCTGAGCACCCTGGTACCTGGCCGTTCTCTGGCGTATGAAAGCAGCCATTAGAGTTGGGTTGGACCGCAGGATGTTGAGGACTTGTTGCTGCTGTAGGGGTGAGGTTGGGGAGCGGAGTGTTCGCAGAAGCTCCTGTACTGCCCCCTGGGGCAAGTTTCCAGAGCCCCCTCCTTGCATCGGCCCCCCGGGGGGCCCTGCTGCTCCTTCAGAAACACCCAACACCTGCATTAAGCCTCGGTTTCCTGCTTGGGGCTGTTGCTGACTCATCGGTTGCTGCTGCTGAGCAATTGCAGCCTGCTGTTGTGGGGCCATAGAACCCATCATGCCTGTCCTTGTTTGTGGGTTCATGGCTGCCCCCCTGGGACCCCACTGCTGGTTTGTTGGCTGAAGCTGCTGTTGAACTTGAGGGGGCAGCTGTGACTGAGGGCCGCCTTGCTGCATTCCAGATAAGATTCCGTGTTGCTGTGGTTCCAAAATAGTCCTGCCAACCACTCCCTGAGCCTGGGGGGGCATGCCCTGGGCCCCAATGTGGGGCATTACCATCTGAGCCTGGCTGTTCTGGTGGTGAGGATGTTGGGGCATCATGCCGCCCTGTCCCAAGCCACGAATCTGCGCCTGGGCCTGAGCCATCCGACTTTGGGTCTCTGCTAGCCGTTGGATTTTTAGGGCCGTCTCTACTGCAGCTAGAGGGGGCCCTTGCTGTTGGCTCTGTCCAGACATGGACCCCTGTCCCTGGTTGGGTTGCTGTTGCTGGGGTGGGGTGGCTGGACCCAGTCCCGGTTTCCCTAGCGACTGATGGAGAGGAGATGGTCCAGTTGGTCTGGGGTTGTATGGAGGCAAACCAGCAGGATGCTGAAGCTGCTGAACGTTGGAAGCCTGCTGGTGGAGCTGTGATACCATCTGCTGTTGAGGAGAAATCATCATCCCTTCTGTCTGGAACTGGTGGTGATGGTGTTGGAGGGGGATCGCGCCCCCTTGTTGCTGACCTGGATTGGCGATCCCGCCCATCGGAACTCCTGGTGGCTGAGGAAGCGCGGGCATGTTAGCCTGGGTGGGGGTCTGTGGGGTTGGAGGCTGCGTACCAACAGACGTAGGGGTGGCAGGACCAGTTGCTCCGTTGTTGCCACTTGGAGACGGCACACCGTTTCCCCCAGGCTGGGGGGGCTGGCCTACTCTCTGCATGCTGGCCATTCTCCTCCTCAGCATCTGGGCCTGCTGCAATCTGTGCTGCAGCTGCTGCTGCCGTAGCTTGTGCTTGATGTTTAGGCAGAACGGAACTGGGCACTTGTTCTCCTGACAGTGCTTAGCGTGGTAGCAGCATAATGCGATGAGCTGCTTGCAGATTGGACAGCCACCGTTGGTTTTTCTCTTGCAACCTTTCGTATGCTGGACAACACGTTTCATCTTCTGACAGGAAGGCAGAGAGCAGTTGGCGTTCCGACACTGGCAGGCATGGACGAGGGACTGGATGCAGCGCTGGATGCTGAGGCGGCGCGAGTCTCCCGGGCTCTGGGTGGTCGCAGCAGCCTGGTTGCTGCTCTCATCATCCAAGCCCAGGCCTAGCTTCTCCATCTTGTGCTCGTGGCCCTTAGTGTTGTAGCATGTGATGCACAGGTCGTAATCCTGTAACAAACGACCGAAACAGATCAAATAAGAGGAAAGTTACAGGATGAGAAAATTGAGATTCATAGGCATTTTTCATGTAAATATTCAATGCTTTTCCACACAGTCATTTAGGTTTCCCTTAGAGATCCCCAAAAATGTGTAGAACCTGCAAAATCAGGAAAGTGGAAGGACAGAACAAAGGAAGCACAGAAAGGAGGTAGGACACTAGGAGAAAAGGGATACAAAGGGAAGAATAAAATAAAGAAAAGGAAAAGACGACAAGTATGAAGGACAAAAAAGGGAGAACACAAGGAAGTGCAGAAAGAATGAAGGACACAAAGAGAGGAAGTGAGGGAATGAGGTAGGCCAAATACAAAGAAAGACAGCGATGAAGGACAGAAGGAAAGTGGAAAAGCGGAAAAGCTTAAATCAATTTAGGAAAACAGAAGGTAGAAAACACAGTTCAGGAAAGAAGGACAATATAGGTAGAAAGGACACCAAATCAGAGAGGACACAGATGGAAGGAAATGAAAAAATATTTTTTTAAAGCACAGAAGAAAAAGTACAGAAGAAAAGGACACTCAAAAGTTAACAAAGGAAGGACCCAGGTGGAAGGACTTGAGAGGTAGGAGGTTAAGAGGAAGGAAAGAAGGAAAAGGGGCACAATATAAGAAGGAAGGAAGGACATGAGGCAGGAAGGAAGGACATGAGGCAGGGAGGAAGACCACAAGAAAGAGTTGACATTTAAACACACATAGGGAAAGAAGTCTGAAAATAGAAATGTATTTCCATCCTCTGGTTTTCTTCTTGCAGACCTGTCCAGAGTGCACAGCAACACTGGAGACCACCTTCCAACTGTGACACATCCCCCCCCCCCCCCCATGTTCTACTCACCTCACAAACTGTGCAGTGGAAGCGCGTCTCGACGTGGTGCTTGCACTCATTGCACGTGTAAACAAAGCGGTCCTGGCTTTGGTTGTGTAACTCCACCAGCATGCACATGGAGCTCCATTTAGCCCTCCTCAATGAGCTGAACTCGAGGTGTTTGTCCCGAGCCAGCGTCAGAAAAGCATCGCGACCATCCATGAGGTCGCATGCCATCAAGGGGTCTGGGTCTGAAATGGGGGGCAAGGCATTTGCCATGGGGCCTGCAGATAGCCGGATCACAAAGAACACCTAGCAGGGAGAACAGATGAGGGACAGGTGATCATCAGTCTTTTAAAAAGGACTCCAATGTTGCACGAAGACACGCACCAAAGGAGTTCACAGAAACGCATTCAGAAGATCACTCAGCAAAGATGCAGACATATCTTCTGGTGTCAGGGATTAAAATGATCCAGATTGATTCAAGTCCTAACTTATTGTGCTTATCCTAACCTATTCCAGATCAGTGAGGTGTTAAAGTTGGCAGAAGCACATAGATCTAGTAAGGTATTTCTACAACTATTGTCTGCTATTCATTCAGGCTGCACTAGCAAGAACTGCAGCAGACAACAGGAAGGCTGAGCAGACAGTTGCTCTGTTAAATTATTTTGAGCTTTCAACCTGTCCGTTATGGAACATAAAGGATTAGGAAATGTTTGCCTTTTAAAAGAGACAGAGTTAAGGTTAGGAACCACTTCCTCTTCAGAATACAGATGAAGATTGCAATAGCTATCTAGCCCAGGCTAACAACCAACATAAACTCCATATTCAATTTAGATTTGTTTTACAGGAACTGAGGTGTGATGCCATCTCTACTCCCTATATGAATAACTGATGACTCTTCGCAGCAGAAAACTAGAAGAATAATTTGTCTTTGATCTGCTTTCATAGTTCCCAGAAATCATCAACGGCTGAAATCGGTGTCAGCAGGTCTGGATCACAACATTCAAACTGGTCTAAAATGTAGTTTTTTCCAACTTGATCTATCAGGTTACAGACCATGCTCCACGAGCCTTTATACCTCTTTGTGTTTCTCCATAGTAGCGTAGAGTTTCTGTGACAGATCGTTGGAAACGTTGGGCATCCCTGGTTTCTTCTTATTCGATCGACTCAAGCTGCTTTTGTTCTTGCTAGTCTTTTTGTTGTTCTTCTTCTTTGCATTTTTGCTGTCACTTTTGACGTCCTGTACAAAAGACAAAAATCAGTTAAAAAGAAGAAAACCGCAATCATTTCATTAACTCTTTACTCCTCTTACCAGAAGCAAAATATTAATCAAAGAGCAGTCTTACATCAATACTCTCATTAGAAGTACTGTTCTCCTCCCTTTTCCTCTCTTCCTCCTCCTGCTCCAGCTCCTTAATACTCTCCTCCAACACATTGGGCCAAAAGTCACCCTCAAAATAAGGCAGTTCCTTAGCACTTGTTAAACGATCCTCTGTCGCCTGCTTGAAAATATCCTATAGGAGCAAAAACACAGCAAAGATTGATTTTACTCTGTCATTCCAAACATTTTACCGTCGATGTAAAAGCTGAGGGGAAAGGAAATATAAATACAAAAAATTAAAAAGGCGTATTCTGCTGTATACCTTGTAGTCGTGTACTATCCGCTCTGTTACAGCTTTGTCAAGCATCTTCTTATACCACTCCTGCAGTCGCTTGGGCTTTGGGATCTTCTGATCTAGAGGATGGCAGTGGAAGATGTAGTCGTCGCCCTCACTAGGCGGGCAAGCCCAGATGTGACCAGTGGTGTAACTAGGAACACAAAACAGAGGCCGAACAATAATCAGAGCCGGGGTTCCTACTAATGTCGCATTTCAAAACTCCACTTATATAGACTTACTTAGATTTGAGTTTTTAGAAAATGTTGGACATACGAGTTAAAAAACAGCAACAAAAAAGTTACAAAATAAGGGGGGGGGGGGGGTGACAATGTAAACCTTCTGATTCAGCAGTGAATTGGATCAGGTCTTTTTCAAAATCTATAACACTGATTTATGAAATCTGGACTGAGTCATCATACACTAAACCAAGTGTTTTTAAAGCTCACACACAGAGCTAAAGTAGAAACAACACCTTTGCTTTTGCTCCCATTTTTCATGAGCTGAACTCAAAGATCTGAAACATTTTCCTTATACACAAATACCTACTACTCTCAAATATTGTTCACAAATCTGTCTAAATCTGTATCAGTGAGCAATTTTCCTTTGCCAGGATAATCCCACCTTACAGGGGTGGCATATCAAGGTGCTGATTAAACAGCATGAATATTGCACACGTGTGCCTTAGACTGGCCACGATAAAAGGCAACTCTGAAATGTGAAGTTTTGCTTTATTAGGAGAGTCGGCCTCGCGCATTGCAACACATCTCTGTGGCATAGAGTTGATCAGGTTGTTGATTGTGGCCTGTTGAATGTTGGTCCACTCATCTTCAATGGCTGTGTGAATTTGCTGGCCTTTTATCGTGGCCAGTCTAAGGCACACCTGTGCAATATTCATGCTGTTTAATGAGTGTTTATCTTTGGGTTTTCTACCAATAAACTCAAACCTAAACAATCAATGAAACTGAAATTTTGATTTTCATCTTTTCTTCTGTTGAAAGTGATCGACTTAGATAACGTCCTTTTAATTCTGTGTACCAACTGTAAATAAAAACTGACCAACAAACTTTATGTTCAAAGAAAGGGAAATTCAACAACTTCTAAATCAGCGTTTTACTTTGTGGCTTACTGTCAGACACTACTCACCCTAACTTCTTGACATACTCCAAGTAGCTGATGAGGATTTCGTGGTAAACGGCTGTTCTTAGACAGCGAGGCCGAAAGAAGTGAATACTGTCCAGGTAGGAGATGTAAACTCGTCTGAAATGATGAGAAAGACGGACTTGATCCAAATTGTTTACGTTCAAAATAGAAGTGAACAAGTGCACTAAAGTTGATCTCCTCACCTCTGGTTGGGCTGAGGGCAGTCAGAGCCGTACTCCTGAACATGCATTCCAAAGAAGCAGACGTCTACACCATCAATGTCCTCAAATGCAAAAAGGGCTTTTGTCCTGTATGGGAATGACTCGGACATCTCGCCGCTGTCCACAAATCTGAGGGCAGAAACAGCAGTAAATTATGACCATGAAACATCCGTCTGCAGCCATTAACCAGGAACGCTTTTGGATCAACACATTTTGAGGTACAAAAGCACCAAAAGGGTGACAATTAGGTTAGAAATAAATCAACATATGTGAAGGTCAACTCCTTCATTGCCAGGAAAGTGTATCAGATAAGCTTTTACTTCACAGCAAACACTTAAAACTACCAACTAAGTCTTTTTTTTTTTTTTTTTTTTTTTACCTGGACTTCATTCCTGGTTTCACCTCCACCACTTTGTCAGAAACATGGACGACACGAATGAAGACCTCTCCAGATTCAGGATGGGACTGACGCTTCAAGAAGTCGTTGACCCTCATCTCCAGAAAAGTACCCAACTTAGTCTGGGGCAGCCCTGTGGGACAAATAGTCGACAACTGTAAAGAAAAGCGCAGGCATGTAAACACGAATTCTAACTACAATGATGCTAAATGGGAATTCTCCCTCCTTCTACCAAAGAGACTTTTTGGAAAAAGGCATATATGCTCCATATGTCCATAGTGACGGAGTAAAATGGGATGTCTTGTATTTATTCAAACTCACTGTTATTGTTAGTTTGCACTTTTTATTTTCAAAACTCCTAACTGGTAGTTTTGCCAGTTTTCTTGTCTGAGCCAACTGATTTTTTTTTTTTAAGGCAATTTTTCTTAAAGTTTATCCATTTTTTTATTGTTTCGGTTGTTTTGTTCATTTATATTGGATATTAAAATGTCAACTAGCTGCAGTGGTAAATGTTTTTTAAAAATTGAAGTTTGATTGTTCAAAGGGTGTCCATGCATTAATCATTACATTAGTTGAAAATAGTCTCAAAACATTGTTTATCACGATAATCTCTGGGGAAATTTATCGTCCAGCAAAATGTGTTATTGTGACAGGCCTAGTGATATGCTAGAAGACAAAATGATGCAAGAATGAAGGGATGGATGATTGACAGATAGATGGATGAATGAAGGGATGGTGGATGGGTGTGCAAATGGATGAATGAACTTTCAGACATTGGGACATGTAATAAAGTCGGGAAGTACAAATATCTTGATATTTCATTATTTTTCCAGGTATCCGGGCCTGGAAGAAACTTAAATCAAATTCCAGACTTTTCCAGACTGTAAAGGAACCCTGCATTTTATAATACAGTTTACATAGTCAAACATGTATGTCAGATAAGAACTAATTCTGAAAATGCCTTCATAGAGGGATGAAACAATGGGTTAGGCCAGTGGTTCCCAACCTTTTTTCCTTAAGGACTCTTTGCCTGTATCCAAGAGAAAGCGGGACCGCCCCCAACCCTAACCCATATACACACAAGTACAAGTGATTAATTACACACTTTTATTTGCAAAAAAATAAAAATAAAAATAAATACAAACTTTTATTTGCAAAAAAAATAATAAACAGCAGCTGTAGGTTTTTGTTCTTATTCTTCTTGTTTTGCACTGCAGGGTAAATCGACCATTTTCTTTGTGTCTTTAGGATTGTATAAACATAATATTTACAAATATAATTTTGGTAACCTCAGCACAGCGAAAATTGTGCAGACCACCTGCAATCTTTAGTTACCCCCTTAGTTGGGAACCACAGAGTTAGAAAAATGAATGTAGTAATGTCAGTAGGTTTATCATGAATGTGTAGAACACATACCAGTATTCTGGATGAAGATTATGCATAACTTACTTTTTGCAGAATACTTGTTCTCTTTCCTCGTCTTATTTGTCTTTTTTAAGCAGCCATCACAAACAAAACTATGCAGACAGAGCAAAAACTGGTCAAGTAAAAATCAATTAAAGAAGCAATTTTGCAAACTAATTTGTCAATCGATACAATATTTGAGGAGAAACTCAGTTATTTACCCTGCTGGCCAGATTGTTTCATTGTGCAAAACACAGATCTGATGCATCCTGCGTCCACAGTCCATACATTCAACTAGCCTGGAGACAAAGACAAACATTTTACATTCATGTTCCCGAAGCGCCGTGGCTTCACAGCTTTAGCTTCTAGACTTACAGCTCAGGGTCCAGTGTGTCATTTTTCTTTTTCTCAAACTGATCCTTGTTTATCGACCTGAAATGAAAGCAGAGGAAGTATGAAGGCATGTAGGACAGTAACAGGTAGGATTTAAAACCTTCACTATGGAGCTCCAGCCAAATTCAACTCCTGCTAAATGTTTCTGTCTGGATGTGTAGAAACAGCAAAGATCTCCAAAGTTGTAAAGACTGGACACAGAAAAGCATAAATACTCACGCTTGTGGCTGGGTGGGGTCGTCGCCCAGGGAAACAGTCTCTCCCTGGATCTCGTTGAAACACTTCTCGCAGTAGTGGTACCTGTCAGCAACAAGCCCAAATTTTGGTGAACTACACCGTTCCCCACAGCACAGTCAACCACAGACAGCGCATGGGAGGGCAGTCACCAGACGGTGCGGGACATGGGCAAGGCAGGGAGGCGCAAGCAAGAAGGAGAGCAGGACAGCAGGGAGTCGTCATCAACACAGCCAGTCATGATTTAAACGGGAATGGGAGATAGGTATGGAGGGGGGCGAAGCAAGCCGATGTTGAGATCACAGTGAGTGGGGGCGAGGACGGAAAAACCAGACAGAACAGGACGAGACCAACATCAAGGACAAAACACAGCAGAGAGGCGAGGCAAAGCACAGATTAGCAATTTGGACATGACAGGATGAATAACAACAACAGTCACCATCACAGCTAGGGGAGTAGGAGCAGAGTTAACAGGTGCTAAACAAAGGGAACTGAAGGAAGGAGGGCGTGGCTACGGACGTCATGAAAATAACAGGACAAGAGTGAAGCACAGAAAACTGCTCAGCTGTTTTTTCAAGCAGCTCATTTTAAAGTCGGTCCTTTCACATTTTACAGGTTTTCTTTGACTAACAAAGTCCGAAGTGAGGGGAAAAAAAGGTAGATCCTAAGATGATGAGAGAATAGCACTAAACTAAGGTTTACTATCAGAGATGCACTGAAAATCAGCTGTTCATCGAAACTGGACAATTTTCTCCTCGATTGGCCTTGAATATTTAAAATCCAATTTTTTGTGTTCAGTGAACGTACCATAACTGAAATGCTACCAGATCGACGCAACAACACTCTTCAGTGGAGGTGGTGTTGTTGAAGGAAGAGGACTTAAAGTTAGCTAGTTTCAGTATAACTGGGTGGTCAAAGAATGAAGTCAGATGAAGCATAGAGATGTAAGAAATCATTTAAACTGAAACGTGCCACAAGAGAGAGCAGGATTTTCAGCAGATAAGAACGCTGAATGGAATACAGCAAAAATTATTCAGTTTTATTTTCTTTAGCCTTAAAACTAATTCTTTCAAATCCCCCAAGGTTAATAATCTTTTGGAAATCTCAAAGTAAGAGGACGGACTTTTATTTGAATACACCGAGAGACCGCTACCAAGCTAGCTGCACTAATTGCTAATATAAGCTACTGAACACTGTATGGAAGGCAACTCCATATCCTTCTCTGTTTTTAAAAAGATACAGATTTATGTCAACGGCTGTTACACTGTGTGATACAATGAGAGAACTTGACTTATATCCACTGTTGTTGTAGTTCAGAACTAGAAATGGGCTCAAATCAGTAGAGGCAAGCAGAGTTCAAAAATGAGCAACAAACGTACTTCATTCAATAATTTGAGTTACTGACTGAACATGTAAACTGATAAAGGCTCCCATCCTGGTTGAGGTATTAGCTCGATTTAGACATGCAAATAAATGCACTGTTAACATTGTTTTAAATAGCAGCAAAAAACTACGTTTACCACATTGCTAGCTCAGTTCAGTAAACACTAGTCTTGTTTGCAGTTGGCATTAACACCTTGCATAATGGGATTGCAAGAGGCTCGGGTGCAAATTTTTCAAAGGTACCTTTAGATCCGGTCAATCTTAAGTGGGGTCTGGATAAATGACACCGTATAGTTCATCTGACAAGGAAAATGACATTCTAAAAGCTCCTGAAAGGCATGTGCAGATGCATATTACTGCATCTAATGAGTGAAACAACATTTATAGCAGCTGTCCTTTATGATCAGGCCACAAAAGATGCACATGAGTGCTTAAATCAAAGATTTTAATCATAGCTAAAAAAAATTATTCAGAGGGTTTCAGGAAAGCACAAAGAAAGTGATCGTAGGACTGACTGTTAAAATGCCAGTGCATCAGGAATCAGATGGAGGTTAAAAGAAATATGAAACAAAGTAAAGTGTTTAGGGAAACATTAATTCAGATCAATATACATGTACCACTCATGTAAATACATACAGTGGACCTTCAAAGTCTACACACCCCTGTTCAAATGCCAGGTTTTCGTGATGTAAAACAAAATGACGGCAAGACAAATAATGTCACAACTTTTTCCACCTATAATTGTGACTTATAAACTGTACAATGCAATTGAAAAACAAACTGAAACCTTTAAAAAGGAGAAAAATATAAAATAAAAAACGTATAAATAACCTGGTTACATAAATATGCACACCCTTAAACTAATACTTTGTTGCAGGACCTTTGGCTTTTATCACAGCACTCAGTCTTTTTGGCTAGGAGACTACAGCGTGGCACATCTTGATGTGGCAATATTTGACCACTCTTCTTTGCAAAACCGCTCCAAATTTGACAGATTGCGAGGGCATCTCCTGTGCACAGCCCTCTTCAGATCACCCCACAGATGTTCGATGGGATTCAGGTCTGGTCTCTGGCTGGGCCATTCCAAAGCCTCAATCTTATTCCGGTGAAGCCATTCTTTTGTTGATTTGGATGTGTGCTTTGGGTCATTGTCGTGGTGAAAGATAAAAGTTTCTCTTCCTCTTCATCTTTCTAACAGAAGGCCGAAGGTTTTGTGCCAACATTGACTGGTATTTAGAACTGTTCATAATTCCCTCCACCCTGACTAAGGCCCCAGTTCCAGCTGAAGAAAAACAGCCCCAAAGCATGGTGCTCCCACCACCATGCTTCACTGTAGGTGTGGTGTTTTTTTGGTCATGAGCAGTGTTGTTTTTGCGCCAAATATACATTTTGGAATTATGTCCAAAAAGTTCTACCTTGGTTTCAACAGACCTTAACACATTTTCCCACATGCGTTTGGGAGATTTCAGATGTCTTTTCGCAAAATTAAACCGGCTTGGATGTTTTTCTTTGTAAGGCTTCAACCCTTCCCCATAGCTCAGACATTTGAAGAAGACGGGAGATTGTTGTCACAGATACTACACAGCCAGTACTTGCCAGAAATTCCTGCCGCTCCTTCAGTGTTGCTGTCGACCTCTTGGCAGCCTCCCTGACTAGTTTTCTACTCGTCTTATCAATTTCGGACGGATGTCCCGTTCTTGGTAATGTCACTGTTGTGTCATATTTTCTCCACTCGATAACGGTCTTCACTGTGTTCCATGGTATATTTAATTCCTTGGAAATTCTTTGTAGCCTTCACCTGACTGATATCTTTGAATAATGAGATCCTCTCTACGAACCATGGCTTGTGCTGGAGGATGTGGCGACATAAATGTCAAGAAAAGCCTACTAGAGTAGCTGAACTTTATTTGGGGTTGATCAGAAGCACTTTAATTGGTGACAGGTGTGTGACGACTCCAGTTTAACATGAGTTTGAATGTAATTTGTTAAGTCTGACAATCCACATCCCCAGTTAAAAAAAAAGGGTGTGCATAATTTATGCAACCACTTTATCTCAGTTGATTATTTTTACTTCACCTCCCTGAAAGATTTCTGTTTGTTTTTCAATTGCGTTGTACAGGTTATAGGTCACATTAAAAGGTGGAAAAAGTTGTGAATTGGTTTATCTTGATGTCATTTTTACATGACAAAAAACCTGGCATTTGAACAGGGGTGTGTAGACTCTTTATATCCACTGTACACTTGATTACTGGTAGTCTAAACTAGATTCTCCACAATCCACACAAAATTTCTAGTTGTAAAATTACCCTGTACTACTGAGTAATTATCCCTGTCCTCATACCTGTTTTGGTAGCTGAAGTAAACTGCATCTCTGGGAATTGTGCACAGTTGCTTCCCATAGCAGCACAGTGTCTGCGGAGAAAACTCCAGCTGATGGACACAAGACAAGAGGAAAGGGGACACATTAAACTGATGAGGATCAATGACTTTAAATTGAAAGAATAAGACCTTAAGGGATCAAGGGAGACACACAGGTGAAAGAGGAATACTCTGCTTTGTTATAGATGAAACAACGAAAACTAATAGAAACATCAACTTTCCACCTATAAATAGTCTGTCAGAGCTAAAACAGCTGACATTAAATCCTTTTTCAATGTTAAAAGTAAATCACAGATCCAGGCTATATACAGTAAGTTTAGGTATTTGTCTGTAAAAGCAAAAATGGATCCTCTAATAAACACTGAAACGTGATATTGCAGTAGTATTCCCCATGACTAAATTTAGCTACGAACCAACGTCACCTTGTGAAGCAGACTTCATTTTTGTTGTTGAGAGCCAGATCAGCCTCTCAAGACTTCATTAGCAGATGAGACGACTTGTAAATAGAAATAGTTCTCCAAAAATGAGCAACAGTCATTCAGACAGAGGGTGTTTCTCAATGCCAAGGAACCTCGCCTTGATACCTTGGTCCCGCCTCGGTTGCCTAGGAGACACGTCATCAGGGACCGCCGAGGCGTGTTTCAATGTTCATATGCTACCGAGGCGTCTGTCCTCCGTTTGTCTGCCGTTTAGCTAACTGACCGAGGATACATGGGAGGTTCCTTGATGCCTTCCCTCAGTCAAAAATTTCCCAGAATACAGTGCGGTATTTTCGAAGTTGCAGCTTCAGTGGCTAGCAGGTACTAACTAGCTTTCACATTTGATTTAACCAATATATACACAATTAAAAAAGTAAAACTCTCATTATACATCTATATTGAAACTTATACGTATAAAATATAACGATGGGCGGGACGTAAACAGAGCGTGTAAGCAAAAGGCAGGCCCTGGGCAGCCGCGGTCACGTGATGCAAGTCTGTTCCATTTAACTGTTTTCTTTGACCAAGGAAGGACAGTGTCCTCGTAAGCAAGGAGCCTTGCCTACCGAGCCATTGCCTTGGTAGGCGAGGCGCCTTGACATTGAGAAACACCCAGAGTTTTTATTGGGTGGCCACACAAACAACAACGTATTCTTCGGAAACAATAACCCGAAGTCGCTCTTATAGTCTCTCTGTAAGTGGCTTCATTTCACCTTTCTCCCACAACAGTAGCCGAGGCCCTGCATGACGGGGTCGATCTCCTGCTCGAACACCTCGGCCAGCTTGGAGCAGAATTTGTAGACCCGCGACGTTTTGCGATTGTACAGCCAGGCGTTGTTGAACATCAGCCAGATGTCATCAACGTACTGCCACGGATCCTGGTACTGACCTGCAACGATGAGGTAAAAACTGTTGGTTTGTTGGGCTACATTCAAAAAAGTTCTAAATGGCTATCTGGTAAGTAGAGGAACCTTTTTCAGCTATACAATAGAAAGAAAAGGATAAAAATAACTTGGAATCATTTTAATTTGCTATTACCGAATATTAAACACATTTTGTCATGCTACAGCCTTAATCTTCAGTATATTTCATTATGTGATAGACCAACACAAAATAGTTCATAACTATAAAGTAATACCAAAATAACTTTTGGTTTTCACATTTGTAAAGTGTGGCATGCATTTGCATTCATCCTACCAGAGTCCATTCTTCGTAGAAACGCCTTTCATAACTACTTCAACTGTAGATCTTTTGTGGTACGCCACAGGCTCCATCGGATTAGATGGACTGTGTATGTAAATGTTCTTTCTTAAGCTTTGCTAAAGATTCTCAATTGGATTTAGATTTAGATTCTAACATAAATACGCTTTGATTCATGGTAACTCTGTATGTTTAGGGTCACCATGCTGGTGGAAGTTATTTGCTATTCGCTGATTGATGTCTGAATACAACTGTTTGCACTGAATTTTATTTAGGGGTACCAGAGTAGAGTGGGATGAATGTTGCTGAATATTTGAAAAACAGAATAGAATTTTCTTTCCACTTCACAATTAGAAGCTACCCTGTGTTTGTGTATCACTTACAATCCAAATAGTTTATTGAAGTTGGTGGTTTTAATGTGGAAGAGTTTCAGGTGTAAAAAACTTTGATAAGGAACTGTATCATGTGACAGAGCAGGCTTTTTTTTCTTTTTTTAGGAACAAGCCAAGGTTTCCAGAAGACACTCACCTGTATCTAGCTTTCGCTTGATAGTTGACAGGTCCATTGGGTTCTTCACTATGTCAAAGTAGTCCTGTCAAAATGTTTAAGAGTAAATATCATTAGACCAATTCTGGAGAAGGAGAAGAAAAAGAAAAGAGAAAAAGCAGCAGCACTGTAGGAACATGTAGAGGTGGGTAAAGTACTCAAATCATGTACTCCAGTAAGAGTAGCACTACTTATATTTTTTACATATTTTTTTACTCAAGTTAAAGCAAAAAATAGTCACGCAAGAAATTACTCAAGAGAAAAAAGGTATTTGTTAAAAAGCTACTTCAGTACTGAGTAACTAATAGTATCCGATGTAATATTTAGAAATCATGCCAGACAGAAAAATTAATATATAAAGTTATGTCTATATTGTGATTATTTACAAAGTAAAATGACAATAATTCATACAAATAAATTCCATAATTATAAAAAGAATTTACTGGAAAAAAAAACACTTTCCAAACATCCACCCATCCAATATCTGTACCCATCCATCCTTTGCAGGATTACAGGGGTCTGGTGCCTATCTCCAGCTGTCATGGGGCGAGAGGCGGCGTACACCCTGGACAGGTCGCCAGTCCATCGCAGGGCAACACAGACATACAGGACAAACAACCATGCACACACACACTCATATCTAAGGGCAAATTAGGGAGACCAATTCACCTAACAGTCATGTTTTTGGACTGTGGGAGGAAGCCAGAGTACCTGGAGAGAACCCATGCATGTACAGGGAGAACATGCAAACTCCATGCAGAAAGACCCCACGGAACGCGGAACCTTCTTGCTGCAAGGCAACAGTGCTACCAACTGTGCCACGGCAGCCACTTTCCAAATACATTTCTTTAAGTATAAATAACTTATGAAACTACTACTTTCATGTGTGTATATTTGCTAGAAAAAGGCAAAGTACATCCAATGAGAATATCTAATCACTTCCTCCAAATGACAGCGGGTTCAGGAGATTGAAAATAACAGAAACAAATCTTGTGTACGAACAAGAGGTCTCACTTTAACATAAACTCTAGTTCTGTGTCTGGTGCATTTTTGATAAAAACCTGTTACTCATTCAGTGAAGTTACTCACGGTGGGTAGAGTATCCAGAAATACTTAAGAGTAGTGATGTCTCACATTAATATTACACAAGTAAAAGTAAAAAGTACAGTGTAGTAAAACTACTCCCAAAAGTTTTTTTTTTCTTTTCCAAAAAGTTACTTAAGTAAATGTAACTAGTTACTACCCACCTCTGGGAACATGCAACCATTTGTTATTACAAAGAATGGGTGCAAGACATCAGCCTCATTCAATATACGTACAGGTATGCAGAGCAGCTTTGGGTCGACAGGCATTCTGAACGGGAGAGACTCTGGGTCTTGTCGGTAAAGAGATTCCAGCGTTGGCATCAGGGCTTGACGAAGCTCTTCTGGCTTGAAGACTATGACAGGGTGAAGATGTGAAGACAACCAGATGAAAAATGAATTTTCATGTATTGAAATAGTCTTTTCTACCATATAAATAAAACAAGATATTAAAAGCAACAAGTGAAAAAAAAAAGGAAATCAGGCCTTACTTTTCTTTTTTACAGGAGCCTGTGGAACAGATGTCTCTGAAGTCTCCTCCTCTTTCACCTCTTTCTTCACCTCTGGCTTCTTATCTTCAGTTTTCACGCCTAGCGTTGGGCTTGATGTATCCATAGGGATTCCTTTACCTCCCTCTCCGGAACATTCTTCCTTCTTCAGTTCTAATTTTAGAGGCTTTTCCTCTGTTTTGTGGTTGCTCAGCTTCCCTCCTTTGGAGCAACTGCCTGGGTCACTGTCCTCCTCCTCGTCCTCATGCTTGACTTCCGTCTTGGGTTCGAGCTTGGTGGTGGAGGTGTCCAACTGTGGCTGCTGAGATGAAGTGTCCACACTGCTGACGGAGGCTGGGGTCATAACCTGACTGTCTGCTGGAAACGAGCCCTTCTGGGACAACTGCAAAAACATTTCAAGACAAACCCAGGTTAAAGGTGCGAGTCACTATCAGTTCGTCTCTGTGATTGGACTGAAACTAATGACATCATCAGAGCAGACAATCAAGTGTAAAAAAAAAAGAAGAAAAAAAATAAAGAGAGAAGGTACAGTACTCACCGGAGTGCGGGGCAGCTGTCCAGCATGCGGCGTCGAGCTGGAGGCCAGTCCAGGGTGAGATGGAGTGGTTGAACCAGAGTGCCCTACGTGTTGCTGCTGGAGAGGTTTGTTGGATCCGGGCCCCTGGCTAAGCTGATTCTGCTGAAGGGATAGAGGTGGTGCCAACTGTGAAGCATTAGGGGTAAGTGGCTGTGGTGTCTGGGACCCTGCTAGTCTGGGGGGTGTTTGGTGGGGAGTGGGGGAGCGACTGTGTGCAGGGGAGGGAGAGCTGCCGCACATGGGTCCCAAATGGGGGATGGAGTTGGCTTGCTGGTTTGTGTTGGATGACGTCAGAGACGAAGCTGGGGTGCCAACAGATGCGTTTGGAGCTCCGCCCCCAACGCTCTGCGGACCCATTGGCCCAACGGTGGGGGTCCCACTGGGACAGCCGACTGAACCAGGCTGTGCTAGAGGACTGGCCACTGAGAGAGATGGAAGAGTTCCCATCTGTGTCTACAGGTAGAAGGAGGAGGTATGTTTCAAAAAGATTATGAAGGTAAAAATAAACTATATGAAAATTATTTAAGGTGAATCACAAGATTTGAACCAAAATGGTTTCTAAGGACTTTCAAACAGCTTTCTAGAGAACTTGCTGATTTAGTGTTTCACTACATGTCCTATACTCAGCTATCTCTCTTTTGTCTACTTGGTGAGAAAGTCTCAAAGGATTGTGGGTATTCTTACCTGTCCCATCCCACCCTGGGATCCAGGCTGGGCCATTCCAGGTTGGGATGCTCCGACTCCAGCTTCTGACCCAGGAAACTGTCCATGGGACAGATACTGGTTCTGTAGTGGGTTGACGTTGGGCTGTCCCACTCTGGGCCCAACCATTCCAAGCTAAATGAACAGATATGCAAAAATGAAACCGTTTCGTTTATTTCTGGTGACTCTTAAATTAATGGCTGTCTTAATGTGAGCATATTTGCACATAAAATAATAAATGGCACTATTAACTATAGCACAGGAGATCTCTAGTGAACTTTTCAGCGCAGTTTGAAACAAAACAGAGCAAAACACTCACCTGGTTGCCGGATGCTCCCATAGGAAGAGGAGGAGTGGACCGCTGACCCATAGATGGCATCCCCATCTGATTGAACTGGTTCATACCTGACAAAAAAACAAAAAAAAGTTTTTGGGATACTCAACACAGACGCAGCCTTAGTGGAATCAAATGATTTTTTTGTGTAATTATAGCATCTCATATTTGAGCAGATACAACAATCTTTCTAATATTGATTTAAACATCTTAGGTAAGACGATGTTTCCTTGTTCATAGGAAACTATACCTGGGCTTTGCATCCTGTTGACCATCGGATTGGGTCCAGGCTGTCGCACCATTGATGGATCGGCGAGTGGGCCGTCTGCAGACAGGAGATAGAGTGACAGCCATCAGTGCACAATGGGAGACAGAGGAGGAACAAATGTCCCTCTTCAGTATACCTGCAGAGTTTAAGTGCTGAGGTGGAGGTTACAAAAACTCCGCATGACAAATGTTAGAAAAGGGAAGACCAACGTGAGTAGAGTAAAATCCATGACATGATGTAAGGTAGGAGATGAAATGATCACTTGCATGTCCATGCCACACTGCCATGAGAACTCTTACTTTGATTCAATCCAGTTGGGGGCTGACCCATGCCAGGTCCAAGACCTAAACTCTGTTTCTGCAGTCGTGTCCTTCTTTTCTCCTCCAGTTCCTTCTGTATCTTGTAAATCTTTTCCGCCAACAGGTGATAGTACTCGCCCTGACAAAAAAAGAGAGAAAAAAAACAGGATAGCAGAATAACTATTGAAGAAGCTTGAAGATGTAACTTACAAGTTATAGAAAGACTACAGAGTCTGGACATTTAAATGAAAATATAAATTAAAATGAAAATTTATATGTGAAAATTTAAATTTAAATTTAAAATTTTCACATTCCATTGAGTTTCAGAGACAGCAACTTACTCTACTGTTGGCAGACTCATACATATCTCCCTCAACTTTCCGGGCGTAGGCCACCAGGTTCTCCATTCGACGGTCCTTGAGCGCCGCAGGATCCGGAGTCGGAAAGATGGCCTGGACACTGTGAGTGAACAAGCAAACAGGAAAGGGATAAGGGAATAGTGGCCTTGGTCAAAGGGAATTTGTTAGATTGCCGATCAGAAAGTGATGAATAGTTGTGAACTGGAAGGAAAATGATACTCCAAGTGTGGCATGTATTTGTAATCAACCCCCTAAGCTCTAGTACCCCTAAATAAAATCTATTGCAACCAGCTGATTTCGTAAGTTTTCCAATTAGTAAATATAAAATCCACCCATGAATAACTCAGGTTGCTTCTACACTAACACGGCTAAGGTTATACAGGGTAAGGTTATATAGGGTATATCCCACCTTATACCTGTCCACACACCCACAAAGCATCGTTTACGACCCCCTCCCCCCCCTCTGCAACCCCAACCTAGTAGACATGCGCAAAAAAAAAAGGCAGACCCACAAATATGACCTCACAGTCACCTCTGACCTGGAAGTACATCCTCCCTACAGTTACCCAGCAGATGTAAACATTGAAGAAGAAGCATGAAGCTCATTTCTGATCTGCGACTTGTTGGGCAAAGTCACCAAAAATGGCTGTTCACAGGAATAGATATTTCTTTGTTTACGTCTGAGTGGTCACCGGTTGTTATTAAGCTGGCTGTGGCACGTCTTTTCTGACGTCACTTCCTTACTAAACTCGGTTCTTAAACGCCTAACGAATCCACACCCATCCAAGAGCTGGAGACTTAAGAAATAGACGGCCCACTTACCCGTTTAAAAAAATATCCGGGAGGGGAACCTTAAACGATGGGCTAGTGTAGCCGAGACGGGGTATTGACTAAATATTTATTCGTTTAAGCACTTAAACGGCCTAATGTAGACAGGGCCTCAAACAGCATTGACATGATCGAGGACCACATCAGACAGGTAGAAAATAAAGTTTAAAGTAGGGTTAGGTTGGAAAACACATGAGCATTTCAAACAGCCCTGTTCAATCAATCATCTAAAAATGGAACAGTACGTAACAGTAAACAGTGAAATGATGGAGCTAAATACGGGGGGACACTGGAAAGTTATTAGAGGCTGCAAAATAAGATCTTCTACTTCCAGCAGGAAAACAACCCTAAACATACAGCCAAAGCTACAATGTAATGGTTTAGTGCAGTGGTTCCCAAAGTGGGGGGCGCAGAGTCAGTATAAATGGTTAAAATGTAAAGCTGACATGTTTTTGACGAGGCTCCCACATAAACGCAAAGCAGTAGATAAAACATCGCCAAATAAGCTTCTAAACCAACTTCTTTCCAAAGAGTAGAAAATATGACGAAGCATATCTTGCTTTTGGTTTTGTTACACCAAACACCGGCAAATGCTCAACTAAGCTTATATTAAGTTTTGTAAATAGTAGCACAGTGTGAAAAAAACGCACACAACTGTGGAGGATTATACTTCCCTGCACTATGGACATGTTTCCATCTATGATTCATAATGGAGGCCAGCAGGCTATGGGTTATTCTTTTGTCTAATAATACCATCGGCAGGTGCATTTATGAGATGTCAACGGACAAAGTGATTTTGTAGTGATCTGCACAGATGGGTGCAACGACTATGGCTGGGAAACTAGGACGGCGGCAGGCGTTCATGAGCGCGTCTCCCCCAATACTACAGATCACGCGCCGCATTATACACTGTGACGCACTGGCATCTAAACAGCCGAATCCCAAGCTGAATGATCGATGTCTTCGGCACAGTCAACTACATCAAAACACAACCTGTCAAAGCCCCGATTTTTTGCAATACCATGTGAGAAAATGGGCTCGGACAGACAGTCGTTCTGTTTCACAGCGAGTCGCGATAACTGTCATGGGCGAAGGAGCTGTCCAGGGTCTTTAAACTGTCAGATGAGATTTGCATCTTTTTGAAGAAAGAGGGCACGGATATTGGCCACAAATGTTAATGTAGCAAGTTTTTAATGAAACTTTCATATAGTGGCATATTTCTGAAAGCAATGTGCAATAAACCACTTTTTTTGTTTTGCAAAGCAACCTATAGACTTGTTTTTTCCCCCCGAAGTTCTTTATGTTTTAAACCAATTGAGGCATTAAAAATGTATTGAAACCAATGTAAAACTCAGCAAAAAAAGAAACGTCCCTTTTTCAGGACTGTGTGTTTCAACAATAATGTTGTAAAAATCCAAATAACTTTACAGATCTTCATTATAAAAGGGTTTAAACAATGTTTTCCATGCATGTTCAATTAACCATAATCAATTAATTAACATGCACCTGTGGAATGGTCGTTAAGACCTCAACAGCTTACAGAAAGTAGGCATTTAAGGTCACAGTTCTAAAAACGCAGGACACTAAAGAGACTTGTCTACAGACTGTGAAAAACACCCAAAGAAAGATGCCCAGGGTCCCTGCTCATCTGCGTGAACGTCCATTAGGCATGCTGCAGGGAGGCATGAGGACTGCTGATTTGGCTAGGGCAATAAATTGCCATGTCCGCACTGTGAGACGCCTAAGACAGCGCTACAGGGAGACAGGAAGGACAGCTGATCATCCTCGCAGTGGAAGACCACATGTAACAACACCTGCACAGGATCGGTACATCCGAATATCACACCTGCGTGAAAGGGACAGGATGGCCACAACAACAGGAACACACAATCCCTCCATCAGTGCTCAGACTGTCCACAATAGGCTGAGAGAGGCTGGACTGAGGGCTTGTAGGCCTGTTGTAAGGCAGGTCCTTACCAGACATCACCAGCAACAACGCCGCCTATGTGCAGAAACCCACCTTTGCTGGACCAGACAGGAGTGGCAAAAAGTGCTCTTCACTGATGAGTCACGGTTTTGTCTCACCAGGGGTGATGGACGGATTTGTGTTTATGGTCAAAGGAATGAGCGTTACACCGAGGCCTGTACCCTGGAGAGGGATCGATTTAGAGGTGGGGGGGTCCGTCATGGTCTGGGCCGGTATATCACATCACCTTCGGACTGAGCTTGGTGTCATTGCAGGCAATCTCAATGCCTTGCGGTACAGGGAAGACATCCTCCTCCCTCATGTGGTACCCTTTATGCATGCTCATCCGGACATGATCCTCCAGCAGGACAATGCCACCAGCCATACTGCTCGTTCTGTGCGTGAGTTTCTGCATGACAGCAATGTCAGTGTTCTGCCATGGCCAGTGAAGAGCCCGGATCTCAATCCCATTGAGCACGTCTGGGACCTGTTAGATCTCAGGGTGAGGGCTAGGGCCAGTCCCCCCAGAAATGTCCAGGAACTTGCAAGTGCCTTGTTGGAAAAGTGGGGTAACATCTCACAGCAAGAACTGACAAATCTGGTCCAGTCCATGAGGAGGAGATGCACTGCAGTACTTCAAGCAGCTGGTGGACACACCAGATACTGACTGGTACTTTTGATTTTGAGTCTCCCTTCATTCAAGGACACATTATTCTATTTCTGTTAGTCACATGTCTGTGAAACATTTTTAGTTTATGCCTTATGGTGTTGACTCTTAGTGTTCATACAAATATTTACACACATTAAGTTTACTGAAAGTAAAAACAGTTGAAAGTCAGAGGACGTTTCTTTATTTGCTGAGTTTATAATACTACACAGTAAAACTAATAAAGAATAAAATAATTTAAAAAGTTATAAATATGGGGGGGTGTTAAATTAAAAAATTGTGTCATTTCCAATCCGCTTCACAATGATGCCCCACTTTATGTTGCAATATTACATAAAATCCTAACATTAGTTGAGGTTTGTGGTTTTATTGTAACAAAATGTTGAAAATCTCAAAGGGTATAAACAATTTTGTATTGAAGCCATGACTAGGGGTGTGGCGATTGACTAATGAATAAAATGCGATGTGAAACGTGTCAAATGGATAGTCATACACAAGTGTTCAAAACAGATTGTTTCATAATAATTAAATGACAGGAATATTTTAGGGGATGGACCGACAGAAATATGACAGCGCCAGCTAACATTTCAACACCTTCAAACCCGTTGAGTAAATTTTGTCCTGCATGGGTGAATTGCTAGCTGCCACCATCATGTTAATGCTGCTCCGCCTCCTGAAATATTCCTGTCATTTTATTATTAAGAAAAAGAATTTGTTTTGAACACTTATGAATCGCTATCGATTTGCATATCACAATGAATCGATTAAATTGTGAATCAACTCACCACTAGCTGTGACACAACCACTGTGAATAAGTTTAAGTATCTTGTGTTTTGCTTGTGATCCTTACAGCTTGTGCACCAAGTGGTTTCGGAGATCCTGTGTGATGTCTTCATGCCAGCCTTTCTTTATCCCTGTGGCTGAGGGGGGGGCTGCTGTGGGCATAGATCCAACTCCTACAGCATCATTCATCAAACTGTACAAAAAAAAAAAGAAAAAAAAGAGAAAGTCTATCAATACAGCGATTTCTTGAAAACAGTTAAACAAGTCATCATACATCGTTTTAAATGATTCTTGTAAAGGATAAGGTTTAATTTGGTATTGTGGTGTTTGTGTCACTTCTCACCTTTGGTTATTCACATTAAGATGCATCATGGTATCCTGCAGTAAACTGGCTTGTTGACTCTGAGGGGGTGCACCCACACCGCCGTTGAGCCCCATCGGGTTAACACCTATACAAAAAGAACTATTCTAATTACTTTGCCTCTTTCCTAACAGAACCTTCAGGCCTCAGTACGTTATTTATTGGGTAATGTTTGTCTGCAGTGCACATGGATCAACTCTAGCTGACCAACTAAAAGATTTTGTAAAAAGGTTATTCAAGCAATAACAAGGTACAGAAACGATTATTCCTGAATAACCTGGATGATCTCCGTGAAATACTCAGACAAGTTAGTTATGATTTGACTTACCCATTGGATTCAGAGGCCTCATACCACCCTGTCCTTGGTTGGGCATGTTGGGTGGACCAGTCTGTCCCTGGATCTGGTTTCCCTGGTAGGTGAGCCCCAGGGCAGCGTAGGCTCTTTCTATTGAACTGGGGTCAATCTGGCTGGGTGGGTTGATGTTCGGAGTACTAGGCTGACCACCAGGGACAGAACCAAGTGAGCTTCCCAGTCCTGAACCTGCTGCACTGAGCAGAGCTGTGAGCAAAAGAATAATAGTTGATCAGCAATAATTAATAAAAATAAATAAATAAAAAACTGATTTCAACAAAAAGATTTAAAACTATTATACAAAACTTGTAAAACCAGCAGATATTACAAGTAGGGGTGTTCAATCTTGGGTGCCTCACTATTTCGATTCGATTATGTAACGTTTATTTTCGTTGCATTTTTTTTTCCCATTTAGGGTTTTTTCCTCATTCCTTTCATGACTACTTTCTACTTAAATCCATTCAGTTTCCATTAAATGAAGTATCCAAACCAATTGATGTCCTGTCTTTTGTTCATGTCAAAATATGTTTCATAATCATATCCTGGTCATAAAGGAAATGTGTGTTGGCAATTTAAATTTAATACAGGGTGACCCTATTTTGATTCCCATAAAAGAAGAAACTTGGTCCAATCCTTAAACATATCAGTCATATTCTGTTTACTTAAAGATTTACTTTACTTTTTAGATTTTAACATATTTAAAGCATTCCTGCTCTATGTAGTTTAAAAGAAAAATTAAACTAACTTCCGATCAGCTTTTACAAGTCAACCATTACAGAAATGACTTTAAAATCTAAACAGAAATAACTATTTAATCTTCTATATTGGAAAATAAATCTATAACAATAATAGCTCCCCTTTTAAGTCATACAGGACAAAAATTACACAAAAATCTGAAATTGTATTCTGAGAAATCTGAGTATTATTTTATATTGAAAGTAATAGAAAATAAAAAGCAGCATTCTCTAAAAGACACTTAAAGTGTATACTCCAGTCTTTGTTTTTTCCACTGTTCATTTTAATACAGAACTGTAACTTTGCACAGCATTTTCATAGTTTTTGAGTTGGTTTGACCAATGGGATGTTTGCCACCTGTCATACACAGAAACTAATCTGGCAGTACGATGCTCTCCGCCACACATTAGTAGCTACTGGGATGGAATGAAGGAAACTTTCTTCTTGTTCCATATTTAAAGCTACACTTGGGCTGACGTCTGGTAAACATGAGCTGCCCTATGCTGCGCTGCGCTTGGGGAGGACGCTCCGGACAGCACCGAAAAAGTGGACTTGTCCGGGGAAAATAAGATTTTGCTGCCAACATGATACAACAATAAAGACGTTTCATTCGCAACTAAAGTGCAAAATATTTGCTGTATTTCGCTCTGCATGGCTAAAACACTATTCAGCCATGATGTTTCCGCAGGTCCGTCCTCTAAAAATGTACGTGCAGCACGCCGGACCTTTATGTTTTTCTCATGTAATTACTAAATCACTTTTGAACATTTTCGAAATGTTATTGATTTTGCACGTTTCACATCGCAATTAATCGATTTATGCTGAATCGGCACACCCCTAATTAATAGTGAAGCAAAAATGTGGTTGTTGTTTCTAATCCATTACCAAGCAAAGCTGGACAATTCTAGCATTGCAATGTCTACAAAACTACTTAAGTAGACAAACTAATGGAATTAAAGCAGATGTACACTATCTGTAAACAAACCAAAAAAACTGTATAGATATGTCGTCTTGGTCAGATACAGACACTCACACTGCGGGTTCCTCTTGTCCCCGGCATTCTTCAGTGGCAGGCAAACAGGACAGTCATGCCGCGTACAGTTCTTCCAGTGGGAGATGATCTGTCTGGAGGATGCACAGTGAGCCACTGCAGGTGGGGGGAATGCAAGAAAAGAGCATAAAGATGGTTGGACTCAAAGAAATCTACAAAGGAAATACGATCTGATTGTTCCAGAGAAGATCTGTGTGGAGGAGTAGGCCAAAATCCCTGTTGCAGTGTGTACAAACCTGGTCAAGAACTACAGGAAACGTTTGACCTCTGTAATTGCAATCAAAGGCTTCTGTACCATATATTAACACTGATTTTCTCAGGTGTTCAAACCCTTATGTGCAGCAATAAAATACAAATAAATTCTTAAAAATCAGACAATGTGATATTCTGAATAAATAAAAAAGTCTCAAGTTGTAAATGCACCTACGATGGAATAATTTCTGTGGGTGAACTTGCAAAATCGCAGGGTGTTCAAATACTTAAGCTCCTCACTGTATAGGCTTAGGCAGTTGGAGGACAGCGAGTACTTTTTTTCACTCTGCTACTTTTCTCTTTTACTACTCTCCAATTGTATTATTTGTTGCTATTTTGACTGTTAATAGTTTTTTCTCCTCCAGTGTTTTTCTCATCATAGAAGCTACATCTGATCTGGCATCCTGCTCAGCTGTGACGCCTTGTTGGAGAGGGGCATTGGCTGGGATGATGCTCCTGATGTCCTGTTATCAACTTTTAACTTTATTTAACATAGAAAGTAATCCATCATCAGATCTTATTTTTCTTCTCAAACCCTCAGTTGGTCGTGGCAGATGGCCGCTCTTACTGAGCCAGGGTTCTGCTGGAGGTTTCTTCCTGTTAAAGGGGAGTTTTTCCTCTCTACTGTCGCTACATGCTTGCTCAGTACGAGGGATTGCTGTGAAGTCAGAAAACGCAGGCGACTACCTACAGCCGCTATATGTTGGTCCAGGAGTGAATGCTGTGAATTGGCGCAATATAAATAAACTGAATTGAATTGAAATTGACTTACAACAGATGTCATCTCAAGGCACTTAACAAGAAGTCATTTCAATACATTTATACAAACATTCCAATCAGTTAAAAAGTTTCCTATTTAAGGAATCCCAGCAGATTGCGTCAGTCATTGGCGTGAGGTTGGGCAGACTTTCCAACCACAGCAATCCTTCAGCAATCCCTCATACTGAGCAAGCATGTAGCGACGGTGGAGAGGAAAAACTCCCCTTTAACAGGAAGAAACCTCCAACAGAACCAGGCTCAGTGGGAGCGGCCATCTGTCACGACCGTCTGGGGGTTTGAGAAGACAGAGCAGAGACACAGAAGGAACAGAAGATCTGATATAAGATAACTTTCTTTGTTACAGGAAGTAAAAAGTTAATAACAGGACACAGTGGATGTTCAGCCACTGGGAGCACCATCCCAGTTGATAGCCTGATAACTAAAAGATCTGCCTCCCATTCTACTTTTAGAAATCCTAGGATTTCAAGTAAACCTGCAGTCTGAAAGCGAAGGGCTCTGTTAGGAACATAAGGAACAATTAGATCTCTGATGTATGATGGAGCTTGATTATTAAGGGCTTTGTATGTAAGAAGGAGGATCTTAAATTCTATTCTGGATTTAACAGGGAGCCAACGAAGGGAAGCTAAAACAGGAGAAATGTGATCTCTCTTTTTAATATTCATCAAAACTCTTGCTGACGCATTTTGGATCAACTGAAGGCTTTTAATGGCATTTTGTGGACTACCTGATAGTAAATAATTACAGTAGTCCAGCCTTGAGGTAACAAATGCATGGACTAGTTTCTCAGCATCACTCCTGGAAAGGATGTTTCTAATTTTAGCAATATTCCGGAGGTGAAAGAAGGAAATCCTAGAAACCTGTTTAATATGGGATATAAATGTCAAGTCTTGGTCAAAAATAACGCCGAGGTTCTTTACGTTATTAATGGGGGCCAATTTAATGCCATCCAGATGAAGTGATTGACTAATCAGTTTCTTTTTAGAACTTCTGGTCCAAAGACAGCAACTTCTGTCTTGTCAGAATTTAAAAGCAAAAAGTTTATATTCATCCATGTTTTTATGTCTTCCAGACATGCCTGTAGTCTACCTAACTGACTAGGTTCATCAGGATTTATGGATAAATATAGTTGTGTATCATCGGCATAGCTGTGGAAATTTATCCCATGCTGTCTAATGATTCTACCAATTTGAAGCATATATATTTGAAGCATATATATGATGAAAATAATTGGTCCAAGCACAGAACCCTGTGGAACTCCACAAGTAACTCTTGAGAGTGAAGAAGATTTATCATTTGATGAACAAACTGGAATCTGTCAGACAAATATGATTTAAAGCAGCCTAGTGCTGTTCCTTTGATCCCTGCAACATGTTCAAGCCTTTCTAAGAGAATATTTTGATTGATTGTGTCAAAAGCAGCACTGAGATCTAACAAAACCAGAACAGACACCAGTCCATTATCTGAGGCCATGAGAATATCATTAGTAACCTTCACCAGTGCTGTTTCAGTGCTATGATGAGCTCTAAAACCTGACTGAAACTCTTCAAACAGCTCGTTATTGTTTAAATGCTCACAGACTTGATTAGCAACAATTTTCTCAAGGATTTTGGATCAGAAAGGAAGGTTAGATATAGGTCTGTAATTCACTAAGTCATCTTGATCAAGGGAAGGTTTCTTAAGTAAAGGTTTAATTATAGCTATTTTAAATTCTTGTGGTACATATCCGTTTACGAAGGATAGATTCATCATATCCAAAATGGGGCCCGGAACCAAATGGAACACTTCTTTAAATAATTTGGTTGGGATTGGGTCCAACATACAAATTGAAGGTTTAGATGAGGCTAATATTTTTGATAATTCCGAAAGCTCGACTGAATCAAAACAGCCTAAGCACAAATGAGGTTCTACAGTTCTTTCCGATGCTGCCTCATTTACTGAGGAAGAAGTAGTCATGTTTGGGAGGATGCCAATCATTTTATTTTTAATAGAATTAATTTTATCTATGAAGAATCCCATAAAATCATCACTGCTAAGAGCTGGGGGAATAGTTGGCTCAACAGAGCTATGACCCTGTGTAAGTTTGGCAACTGTACTAAAAAGAAACCTAGGATTGTTTTTATTCACCTCTATTAATAATGAAAAATATGCTGTTCTAGCTTGTCGAAGGGTCTTTTTATACAGCAGTAGACTGTTATTCCAGGTTAAATAGGAATCCTCTAGATGTGTAGACCGCCATTTTCTCTCCAACTTCCTAGTATTCTGTTTTAAAGTACGCAACTCTGCGTTAAACCAAGGAGTCAGCCTCCTATGGCTAGCCACTTTCTTTTTTAAAGGGGGTTACGCTACCTAATGCCAAACGCAATGAGGACGTAATGCTTTGAACCAGACCATTAATTTCTGAAGGGTTAGAGATAGAATTGCTGCCATCCACTGTGTTACTCTGAGACACTGAGAAAAGTAAGAATGGAACAGATTCTTTAAAAATTGTTACAGCATTGTCTGATAAAGCTCTACTATAAAGAAATTTTCTTTCAGATTTAAGATGGTCAGTTAAAGTAAATTCAAAAGTTATCAAGAAGTGGTCAGACAGGACCGGGTTATGATGCTATACAATCTGCTGGGATTCCTTAGATAGAAAACTTTTAAACTGATTGGAATAAAGAACATGAAGGATTAATTGGAATTTTTATACAATTGAATTGAAATGACCTGTTAAGTGCCTTGAGATGACTTGTTGTGAATTGGCACTATATAAATAAACTGAATTGAAACTGAATTATAAATTGTAACATTACAGAATATAAAAACTAAGCCCGAGTTTGTTTTATATTTTGATTACATCATTCTAAGAGGTTACTTATGCAGCCATGAAATATATGCCATCTGTGTTACCAGAACACCTTTGGTGTAGTGTCCTTTAGAACTGAACTTTAGCTGAGCCAAACATATTCTGATATTCCTGAGAAACGCAGCCATTTAAAATAATCTGTGGGACATTCAGAGCCTGGTTTGCAGTCTCATTGCTCCAACTCTCACCTTGACAGGACTTGCCGGCCTGGCAGTGGGTCATGTGGTTCAGGACATTCTTCATCGTCCGACAGTGGGGCAGGTTGCACTGCCGGACCTCTCCATTGGCCTGCTCCCGCCGCTGGCACTTGTGTGCATGAAGGAGGAGGACCAGTTGCTGCTGGATCAGCTTGCGCTTCTCGGGGTCAGCTGTTGGCGGCGCTCCGGCTGCAGCAGACGCTGCAGAGGCTTGAGCGTTGTATCCTGCTAGGCCTGCCTGCGCACTGGTGACCATACCTTGTGCTCCGCCTACAGGTGCGCCTGTTGGACCACCCACACCTGTCTGTGACTGCTTGGTGCCCCAAAAAGGAAAGCAGGGAAAGGGGAAAAAGAAACGCCGAGGGTCAGTAAAGGTACTTTGAAAAAGTGATAAAGCAGAAGCTCAGAAAGAGGAGAGAGGTAACTGAAAATAGCAAAGATGTTCGGCTCATCATAATTAAATCTGACAAACCCAAAGCATGCCTCACCATGGAAGCCATTCCTTGCATTGGCTGATTCTTCTTGTCCACGTTGAACTGGGCCAGGCTGTTAGCCATCGGACCTTTGTTCTGGAGTTGAGGGCCCAGCCCTGCAGCTCCCAGACCTTGACCTCCTTGACCACCATACGGACCTCCAAATGAGCCGCCTGGGTTCCCCATCATTCCTGGCTGGAGGAACAAACATCACAAGAGAAAGAGCGGTGTGTAAGACTGTAGGTGGAGGAAGAAAAATCACAGCAGGTTTTTCTTTCAAATGCATGAAATTACTCTCATCACTTGAGCAACTTGGCACTAAATGTATTACCTTTTACGATCCTTTATTCAGAGTATAAAAAAAATGCAGTTTTATCTATTAAAGAATCCTATTAAAATGAAAAAAATCTAAATAATTCAAACAGCTATAAATAATTAAACTATTTTCCTTTTTTTTTGTTTTTCCCTTTCAAATCCAGTAAAGCGCTAGGACTGCCTCGTGTATAATTAGTGCTCTATTAATAAACCTGCTTTACCTTCATTCCCCAGTCAGGGAGAAAGGAAAATGCATCTTTGGGATAAGCCTCCAAACACACTCAAGAGGGAGATGAGGAAAAATGATTAACGTTAATAGAAATGGAATTTTCGTCAGGCATGGGAAATATAAAGTTTTCGTCACAATATTTAATGAAATTTAATACAACAGTGTTTGTGGCAATAAATCCTTCACTGCATTAGGACTAGACACAGAAACACCAATACTGCTCAAAAGTGACCACAAGAAGTCATCTTCACTACACCAGAGACAGTAACGTCATTATACTGCAACTCAGAAGTCTTTCTATTCATCTCTTGAGTTAAGTCCAAGTCCTAAACTTTTAATTGGGTCTTTAAAAAGGCATTTATTCAGAGAAATCAGTTTGAGGTTTTTTAAAATTAATTTTAAATGGGGACATTTTCTGCTAATGTCACTTTTTTCAACCTTTTTTGCTGCTATGTGGGTCTCTATTGCCTCTATAAACACTCCAAACATGAATAAAAACATCCCTCCATTTTTATTTATTTTTTTGCAAATTTTTGCTGTCAGAAATCTTGTGCTTTTACAAGCCGTTTGAAAACGTTCCTTATTGTGACGCCACAATGAGTGAAATTTACATATATCCGCCCCTCACTTGTTAAACCCCACCCACCAATTTGATGACATTCTCACGTGTGGCAAAGCCGCAGCCTAGTAACAAGATGGGTGGGTGTGGTCTGCAATAGCTGATTTGCATAAAAGGGACAGAGCCCTCTAAACAGCTCATTCTGAAATAGATTGAAATTGTTAAGTATTGACCCGGTGAGATTGATTTATGCAAGAGATCTTTGGCACAGAACTTCATTGACATGTTTTGATTAGACCAAAAACCTATAATAACTTCTTTAAAAAGAGGCATAATGTATCCTCTTTATGGGAAAAGAACTTCAGAGTCAGATGAAAAAAAAAAAATCATTGCCGATGTTGCTTTTTACATTGAATATTAAAACATCCAGTAAATTTAGAAAAGAATTGAGTAACTGATCCAAGGTAAAAAAAAAATAATCTGATCAATCATTACCTAACTCTAAAACACTCAATTTGTCACATGACTTGAACACACACCTCTGTTAATACAACTACAGCTAAAAGAGTACACAGTAGCTCCATCCAGTTACCAACAGTTATTATTGCCCTAAAGCAATAAACAGCGGAAGAACCCTTTAAACAGCAAAACAATCCCAACCAAATTATCAATCTGAGTTTTGCAGCTTTATTGGTTTTATAATTACAAACTATATATAGTAATATAACATTGCCCATCAGTCTCCATGTTTTTTTTTTGTGTTTTTTTTTAGGTATAGTATGAACCTAAAACAAAAAAGATTTGATACCTGAAAACACATATTAACTCAGATAATAGTTTGAAAAATGACATAAATAAGACTTGATCATTTTTAGGATTATTTATCTCCATATATTAACATAAAAATACTTAACTAGTAGTAACTACCTGGTTTAACTTTGTTCATCTGCACAAAACTTCAGTTGGAATGCTGAAACAGCAACGGGCGTGCGTACGGACTGACATGGAGATCTTTTTCAACTCTTTGGCGGCTGAATCTCTTTTTCCTACCGAGTCCTACAGCAGCTCCGTCAGACCTGCTGCACACATTTGTGCTTTTAAGTTTTTAGTGTTCATTTCCCTCTCAGCCTCATAGAGGGAAATAGGAGGCCCTCAAAGCACACTTTCTTTGAATAAAACAATGTCGTCTGAAAGGAATTACATAATTATCATCAGAAACGATAAAATTGTTTAGATCTAAAAATTCTTAATTGTATTTTTTTTATGTGGTTAATGTGTTTTTGGAGTGGTGGGAATACTTAGTTTTGATGCATTTATTTGAGATGGGAAAATAATCTGACCTGATCATCACCAATGAGAGCTAGGGCTGGGCGATATGGGAAAAATGTTTTATCACGATACTATTTTTTCATATCTGTCGATATTGATATAGAAAAATATATAAAACAAATCACTATTTTTGTCGATATTTAACATTGCCTGTACTATTTAAAGATGTCACAATGTAATTTTTGATTTAAAAATTTATTTTCAAAAGTTGAACGCATCATTGAACATTATAAAACTGCTTCGGAAAAATTAAAAGGAGGTTAGGGCTGGGCGATATGAATTAAAAATAAAATATTTGATTTTCTTTGTACGCAAAGTTGCTTTTATTGAAATCATCCCTTCTTGGAGTTGACCTGAATTCAAAGTCTAAATAAATACATGCTGTAAAACAAGATGAAAGGCCTTGGGTGGGCCAACATCTCTGAACTATGGAAACTCAAGAGGGGCATTGCTGATTTTTTTTTTTTGATCTTCGATATTCAAAAATGTATCCCTCATAAATTGAAAAATTTGATAAATCGATATATTGCCCAGCCCTAATGACAGCTGATCAATGGAAAAATGGATGCCAACTTCTGCCAAATTGACTCGTGCATTGCCAGCAATAACGGTACATATTATATCTTGTGAACCTTTATAGTGCCTCCTCTAACATATTTCCCTCAGTGTTGCAAACTACACAGCCCTTCTACTTAATGATGCTTTAGATCCATCTCCCACAGCAAACTTACATCAGAGGATTCACTTTTAGACCTGTGGGGCATTCATGAAATATATTTGAATAATCCAAAAAAGGCTTTTTTGTAACCTCATTGGATTGGATGTCATATTTTAAGACTGACGTTTTCCTACAGTTAAAATACCGTAACAAGTTTCCTCTCACAATGCTGATCTGCTGCCTCTGCAACCAAATCCCAACCCCCCAACCCCCGCCCCCCAAAGATTAGATTTCTATTGATAAGTGACAACATGAAACACTTGTGTGTGTATATTGGTGTGTATATTTTTTCCAACAAGGAATTACATTTAATGTAATTTTTGATGAAGTACCAACTTTTAACACTTATACCTAATCCTTTAAATATGCTTGTACTTCAGATTGATAAACCCGAAACTATAACATGGTGGGTGTAGTATTGTGCCCTTTCTTTAAGAGGGCATGATTTGTTCAGATTATTGAACACCTGAGCTCCTTTATTCTTTCAGACTCTCATTCACAATTTATTTTAATCAACAATTCACGTGTCTCTCCCTCTTCAACCTTCCCTTTTTCATAACACTGAATCTGGAGGCTAAAACCCCTTGGTCACAATCAAAACAATGATTCAATGTGTGTCAGTTTAGCCCTCCTACTTCTTTCCCTGCTAAAGATAAATGATACATTTGTAAAATAAATAAATAAAAAATTCATTTAAGTCCATCTCCAACATATTGTTGCATTGAACTAAATATGAGCCGCGGCATTTGATATGAGGTTAAATCAGCGTCTCTTTAAAAGTCAGCTTAGGCTAAGGACCAGTATGTACAGGCGCCCCAGCCGAGTCTTTTGACATTACATTACAGGTGTCTGTCCAGATCTCAAGAAGACAACTTTGAAAAACAGAATGAAAACAATAATGAAGGTATTTTTCAATTCAGCCTCAAATCTAGTCAAAATGATGTTGACTACCTATATTTCAGATGCTGATGTTGCAATTTGGTTCTTTTCCTACTTTCATCTCAAAAGAAAATGTTGTATCCTGAAGAATAATCATAATGCATAATTTAATTGTATATAATTTGAAGATTTTTTGCTCACACCCCATTTAAAATCAATTGGCGTTCTGGTCACAGCTTTCACCAGTTGGCTTGAGGAAGATTCTTATTTTAACTGAATCATCAACCGGACCCCTTAGAGCATTTTTCTTTTTATAAAGCATATAACCCTAATGCATCATAAAATACGACAATAAACCTTATATTTACTATAAACAGCCTATTAGTCTTTTTTTTTTTGGCTGACAGCCAAGACATGACTCCTGATCCTGGATGTGGGGAGTTAGGAAAGCGGCAACACAAAATGTAGCCTAGAGTTTTTACTACATCCATGTAGGGGGCGATAATGCCCTGGTATGTTCCCCTTATACTTAAGAGAAGTAGACAAAGTACTGAAAAAAAATATAAGGCGATCTCTCACCAGAATATCCAGGTAGCTTTTATAATCCTGTTTTCCAAACCAGAAAAATAGCAGATCTCCCTATTCTATATTTCTTCAAGCGCCATATTGTTTTATTCTTTTGCTCATGATCTGACTCACTGCTTTATTTATCTGCTGGTTGTTTGGCGCCACCCTTTGAACAGGAATACAACATGTGCTCTCGAGGCGCACATTCATCTCATTCAAAAATAAGTACAAATCTGAAGCCACGTGGAAATTCGTGGCGAGTCCCAACGGATCCTAGTGAAAAGGTAGAGGCGGTGCACAGGCTCCGGGGTCACCCAGAGAGTAGAGCCAACTGGGAGGTATGGATTAGGTCCGAATGACCTGTAACAGCTCCGACAAGGTGAGACACCTACTGATGTTTTAACACCTGAGACATTCTCAGCATCTGATTCTTTAGTTTGGTGGCTAAGGTCCCATTATGTGTTAAATGACACAGGATCTACCAGTCATGCAAAATGGGTCACTATCCAACACTTCAACAGCGATAAAAACCCAGATTCCCTTTAGATTGATTAATGTACAAGAAATCTGATATGATTAGTATAGCATCTAACTGGCATTGGAAACTGGGACAAACGGTTCAACATTTGACAAACAGATTTACACAGCATTCTTCATTAATTAATTTTTTTTTTTTAAATCATTGCAAAAAACGTAAGCACCACCTTTGTCTAATTATTTACTTCGGACTGGAAAAATAACTTCAGCCCGATATTGTTATTGGTGGGTTTACACATCTGATAATCCGTTTCAGTCAAATGTTATTGAACATGTGAAGAATTAGACGCGTTTCCACTATCGGAACTATAGAGTAATTGTACTGGACCTTAACGGTATATGTGCATGTCTCCACTACAGCGGGCCGACCCAACAGGGCCGTTTTTGGGCCATTTAAGGAACCGGCTGAGTACTGAATGGTTGGAACTCAGTGGGAAATGAGCAGACATCTCCTAACAACCGGCTTTGTAAAATTAAAAGGAGTTACTGGGGAAGCAGTCTATAACAATACAACAAAGAGAAAAAGCAGCAACCATCTCTTCTTTCATTTACTATCTCTTGTTATTCTCTGCTGCTGTTGGTGCTGACTAGTGCTCACTGCCGAAACAGTTGTGATATGCTGATGTCTTAGCTAATTCCTTAAAGGGCCAGTTTTGTATGGAGACACGACGGCTATGAATAGTGGCCCAACAGATTGTTTTTAAAGCCAAACATGACGGATCACCTGGACATTACGCAGGGTGCCTACCTTGTTCATTGCTCCGTGTTGTTGCCCCCTCATTGCTCCCTGCCCTCCAGCTCCTTGCTGCTGGAGAGTGTCGGCCAACATGTTGCCGCTCCCAGCCATCCCCTGATTACCAAAGCCCATCCTGGGGGAGCCATTCATCACCTGGTTCCCAATCATACCCGGCTGCTGCTGTCCATTATTGGCCTTCTGCTGCACACCAATCATGCCTCTGTTACTCATCATTCCAGTTTGTTGCTGCGGCATCATGGTAGCCTGCTGCTGCCCCATCATCTGCTGAGGCCCTTGACCTGAGGTTGCCTTCATGTTCGCTAGGTGTTGCCCCATCCCTCCAGGGCCTCCGGGGCTGCCCATGGCTCCTTGGTGCCCTTGCTGACTTGAGGTGGTGGTACGCAAAAGCTCTGACAGCTGCTTGTGCTTAGCCACTGCATCTTGGCCTCCGCCAACAGCCTCGGTTTCACCTCCTGGGCTTGGGCCAAAGCCAAGCGCCATTCCTGCTGTCCCATTGCCTCCTCCAGCACCCAGACCTCCAGGTCCTCTTCCCAAACTGCTGTTCAGTTGGTTAAGGTCTCCATCGTTGACCAGAACCGGTTCACTGGAGAGGATAAGTTCATCCGGGAGATCGTGCTCCAAGTCTAATAGCGTCCCAAAATCTGAAATGAGGAAAAATCAAAGTTTAGTAAACATCCGTTTCCAAATCTTGTCACAAGTTCTCAATTGTACTTTGAATGGGCCAATCCGATACACTATTAGGTTTAAATCTAAATCATTCCATTACAGCTCTTGGTGTAAGCTTAGGGTCCTTGTCTTAATGAAAGGTAAAAATCCATCCCTGTCCCAAATTCTCAGATTAGATGGATAGTGATTGAACAGCATTTTTTTCAGTCTTCCAATTGATTCTCACTTGGATTTGGGTCTGAACTTTGACTGGGACATTTTAACACATAATTATGCTGTGATCTAAACCATTGCATTGTAGCTCTTGCTGTAGGATTAGGGTTGTTCCCAGCTGGAGGGAGGAAAATCTGGTTGAATCTCAAGTCATTCCCTGCTGGTTTTCTCCCACCATTTCCCTGGCCAGCTACTCCTGTTCATGCAGAAGCCATGCCATGGTAGGTTTGCCACGCGCTTTCCACTTTCAGGTGTTGAATGAAACAGTGCTCAATGAGCTGTTCAAAGCTCAAGCCTCTATTTATTCACCCAACCCTGGTTTATCTAAAGGAAATCTGTTGCACTGGATTTTATATAAGGGTATTAGAGTAAAGGTGGCTATACCCCCTCCCCCCCACCCACACTTCAGTTTAATTTGCTAAATAAAACTAAGATGGTGCATTGTTTGCTTTCCACTTCTCCATTATGCACTATGAAGTGCTGGTCTATCCCATAAAAGTGTGCCACTGTACTGCATGCTGTTGTCACATATAGCAGGAATGATACAGTGCATCCTCGCAGCATTAAAATGATCTTGAAGGCTCTGCAGCTCATTTATAATATACCAAAGCTTCTCAATATACCTAATGACATGTTGGTGAAAACCGTGTCTGATCTTGTAAACAAAACAAAAAAAGGTTGGGCTAAACAAAATAAATAATGTCCTGGTTATTGTTAACAGGTGTCCGTGGTTTGGATCAATGTTTGGCCATAGCGATCTAGATTTCTCCTAGGCCGTTATTCCAGTTGTTGCCAGAAACCATCAACGAGATTATATGAATTCAAACAAGAAAAGAAACGGCATTTTTTTGCCTAACAGTCACTCAAGCCTCTGGGCCTAAATTTACCTCTCATACACTGAGAAGTATCGTTTTAAACACTCTCTGCTTTCGCTAACATATCCAACGATAGCTCATCTTAGGTGAGACAGAGAGCAGAGCTAGATTTTTAATGCCCTGTATAATACGTCAGTCTATCCAGATAATGTGACAATTATGAAGCTCCCAAAACTTTTGCAAAAGTTCCCTTGGGAATAAGCTTTTAAATCGAGCAGGCTTAAGTAGCCATTAGGCACGACATCGTCAGCTGTGGAGCCGTAAACAGCCCGGAGTTAGTCCCGTGGCTAACGCAGCTTCCTTCGGCTAAAATGGCTGTTAGCACGGGAGCTAACAGGGGAGCCCTTCCTCACGTCCGACACACACACTCTCGTAGCGAGCTAACGTTAGCGAGCCAGGACAAAAACAGGCGAATAATGCCGCCTCGGCGTCCCCTTTCAGTCGGAGACGCCGCCGAAAAACATCCAAGTTAACGAATTTCATGGCAGCTGACGAGAAGTTAAATCAAAACTCACCATTTCCATCGCTAGTGGAGGCGGAAAGTGCCGGAGAGGAGAGTTTAGGCCTCTTGGCTGAAGGCGGGCCAGAGTCCAGAACGTTCTCGGCCATATTTTTTCGAAATAAAAATATATAAAGTATCTACAATTGCAGACGTTTTCACGCCTTTAGAAGCCCATTCCTTCTCGTTGCCAATATTGCGACTTTTCCCCCTCCGTTTGGGGTACTAAGAGGGGGAAAGTCCCGTGTACAAATTACTCCTATTTCCCTGGGTTCGCCTCTCGATTTCAGCCTCGGCGCATATCAACCCCCCTCCCTCCTTCGTCGGATTTTTTGTTCTTTATAAATTTCTGCCAGCGGAGGAGGAGGGGGTCGGTGAAAGTAAAGAGGGGGGCACACGCATCTGCTTCCCTTTAGTAAACTTAAAGTGGCTCTTCTGGTGTAAATAAACCGTCCCCGGGTGTCGCCTCCATGGTTGCATCCGTCATTTCAGCCTCCTTTCCTGCGGAGTCAGGATGAAGATAATGTCGGGCAGAAAGGCTCGCTTGGCTGCGAAGTGACGGCGGTGGGGCTGCTGGTGGCAGTGGGTGAGGATGATGGGATGCAAATCAAATGTTTAAAGCTGACAAATGTGCAGCTGCAATAATGGACAAAAGTATTTTCATATATATTTTGTCCATAGCTGTTACACGTAAAAACAAATTATGTATTATTAACTCAAAAACAAACTTGCATCTCCTCCTTTTTAAGTGATCATGTGCAAAGAATTAAGCATTATTCCAATCAGCAGTTATCTTTGAAAAAAGCTGACTGGTCTGTTGCTGTTTTTTTGTGTTTTTCTTTTGCCCGAGACATTTGTAGAGCCAAACAAACTTTATGTCCACAAGACGAGGGGGGATTTTCCAACAGTAAAAACCTGTATCCAGTGAAAATTAACACCAAATTAACTTTGTCACATTTTTGTTCCAGCCACAAATAAATTCTGGTTTCTTTTTTTTTTTTTTTTTTTTTGCTGTACATTTTTAAAATGCACCAACACAAAGTAGCCAATAATTGTAAAGTGGATGAAAAAAAATATCTTTACCATTTTTTCCCCCCCGACAAAATTTTGAAAACCATGGTATGTGTGTATTCAGCCCAGTTTAATTCATTCTAGAACTACCTTTTACTCCAATTATTGCTGAAAGACTTTTGGGATATGTCTATCAGCTTTGCACACTGAAAGAGAGTCTGAAATTATTTCCCATTCTTGTCTTGTCCCATGACTGTCTATTATAACATGTCTATTACAGACTCTGATTGATGCGTGAGCTTTGACTGGGCCATTGTAACTGATGAATATCTTTTAATCTAAGCGATCCTGTCTTGGAAGGTGAAACTTTTGTGAAATCTTAACTATCTTAAAATAATCTTTCACATTTTTTATGATTGTTCAGAATTTATCTTCACATAACTTCCCATTGACTCTGATCGGCTTAGGCTGAGTAAAGGGATTCACGCAGTATGATACTCCCACTACTTTGTTACACCGGATAGTTCTACATATTGACCACCAAGGTCAATATTGTTCTAATCTGACCAATGCACGTTCCCTCACATGCTACAAGTCTTTTAAGCTGACTTGTTGTAGCGTTGCTTCCATCTCACAGTTATAGGGTTATGTTGGTCTATCACACAGAATCCCGAAAACAAACTGAAGTTAGTGATCATAACAGGACAAAATGTGAAGAAATTTCAAGGGCGTAAATACTTTTGTAAAGCAGTGTCTGCCTGATTTCTCTTGAAGAGGTAACTTAAGACCTTTTATGCATAGTCCTAAATAAATAAATAAAAATTTTCACAGGAGTCATAACTTATAAATATTTGTCTTGTCTAATTTTCAGTCAATGTTCATGACTGTACTTTAAAATCTGATTGAACCAATCAATAAACAATGTTAAGAATTATCTATCCATTAAAAAAACTCCTAAAGTTGAAATTTCGAAATCTAAATTTAAGCAGCAGTCATAAACATTTATTATTCCACATATCCACTTTATATCTCATTGCCTTTATTGCCCCGCTCAGGTATATTTCAGAATGGGGATGTTTTACAGTATAATGATTCATAACATTAAGTAAAGCAAGAAGATGTTAGGAGAATACTTTCTCACATTTCACCAAAACAGATAATAGTGCGTTATGTGTAAATTATAATGAAAATTAAACGTTTCCTGTTTTTGCAAGATAATGTAAAACTATATAAATAAATAAGAAGACATATTAAATGTGGGTTTAAAAGAAATGTACACATTATTTACATTTGGGCCTCTGTGATCAATTTAGATTAAAGCTATCCACTCAAAAATAAGAATTGAGAGATAACCAGCACATTTCATCCACCAAGCTGGGTTTTTTTTTTACAGATGGGGGAATGGTTTTAGAATCTTGTATGCACATACTCATCTGAATTATTTTATTTGCTGTGGGAACATCAGCATCCACGTAAGTCACTGGTGTCCAAAATGTGGTCATTTGTGGCCCCTGGACTGATTTTGTGCGGCCCCTTGCTGCAATTCAAGAATGAAACAGATTTGGTTTGCTAAATTCACAGGTGGTTGATGCAGAACTTTGAAAATGATTCTTAATGAGGGCAAAATTCCATCCACCCATCTATATTCTTCCGCTTATCCGGGGTCGGGTCGCGGGGGGACCAGCTTAAGCAAAGAGACCCAGACTTCCCCCTCCCGAGCCACTTGGGCCAGCTCCTCGGGAAGAATCCCAAGGCGTTCCCAGGCCAGCCGAGAACCATAGTCCCTCCAGCGTGTCCTGGGTCTACCTCTGGGCCTCCTTCCGGTGGGACATGCCCGGAACACCTCACCAGGGAGGTGTCCAGGAGGCATCCTGACCAGATGCCCGAGCCACCTCAACTGACTCCTCTCGATGTCAAGGAGCAGCGGCTATACTCTGAGCCCCTCTGGATGACTAATTTTCTCACCCTATCCGTAAGGGAGAGCCCAGACACTCTACGGAGGAAACTTATTTCAGCCGCTTGTATCCCTGATCTCATTCTTTTAGTCACCACCCAGAGTTCGTGACCATAGATGAGGGTAGGAACGTAGATCGACCGGTAAACCGAGAGCTTCACCTTTTGGCTCAGTTCTCTCTTCACCACGACAGAGCGGTACAGCACCCGCATAACTGCAGATGCCCTACCAATCTGTCTATCGATCTCCCACTCCATTTTTATCTCATTTGGGAACAAGGCCCCCAGATACTTAAACTCCTCCACTTGGGGAAGGACCTCATCCCCGACCCGGAGAAGTCATCCCACCCTTTTCCGGCTCAAGACCATGGTCTCAGATTTGGAGGTGCTGATTCTCATCCTAGCTGCTTCACACTCGGCTGCGAACCGCTCCAGCAAAAACTGTAGATTACGTTCCGATGAAGCCAACAGGACCACATCACCTGCAAAAAGCAGAGACTTGATCCTGAAGCCACCGAAACGTATCCCCTCAACACCTTGGCTCCGCTTAGAAATCCTGTCCATAAAAGTTATGAACAGCATCGGTGACAATTGGCAACCTTGGTGGAGTCCAACTCTCACCGGAAACGAGCCCGACTTACTGCCGGCAATGTGAACCAAACTCTGACACCGGTCGTACAGGGCCCTAACAACCCGTATCAAGGGGCCCGGTACCCCATACTCCCTGAGTACGCCCCACAGGACTCCCTAAGGGACACGATTGAACATCTTCTCCAAGTCCACAAAACACATGAAAACTGGTTGGGCAAACTCCCACGCACCCTCCAGGACCCTGCTGAAGGTGTAGAGCTGGTCCAGTGTTCCACGGCCAGGACGAAAACCGCATTGTTCCTCCTGGATCCGAGGTTCCACTATCCGTCGGACCCTCCTCTCCAGAACCCCTGAATAGACCTTACCAGGGAGGCTCGGAGGTGTGATCCCCCTGTAGTTGGAACACACTTTGTGGTCCCCCTTTTTAAACAGGGGGACCAACACCCTGATCTGCCAGTCCAAGGGAACTGCCCCGGATGCCCGATGCCCACGCAATATTGCAGATCCGCGTTAACCAACACAGCCCCACAACACCCAGAGCCTAGAGGAACTCCGGTCGTTATCTCATCCACCCCCGGAGCCTTGCCACCGAGGAGCTTTTTGACGACCTCGGTGACCTCAGCACCAGAGACTGGAGAGCCCGACCCACAGTCCCCAGACTCTGCTTCTAGATTGGAAGGTGTGCCGGTGAGATTGAGGAGGTCTTCGAAGTATTTCATCCACCGACCCAAAACGTCCCGCGTCAAGGTATCAGCACACCATCCACACTGTGAACAGTGTTGGTGGCAGACCGCTTTCCTCCACCGAGACACTGGATGGTGGACCAGAATCGCTTTGAAGCCTCACGGAAGTCGTTCTCCATGGCCTCTCCAAACTCCTCCCACGCCCAAGTTTTTGCCTCAGCAACCATCCGAGCCGCACGCTGCCTGGCCCGCCGGTACTTATCAGCTGCGTTAGGGGTCCCACAGCCCAAAAAGACCTGATAGGACTCCTTCTTCAGGCTGACAGCATCCCTTACTGCCGGTGTCCACCAGCGGGTTCGAGGGTTGCCGCCGGGACAGGCACCGAGCACCTTGCGGCCACAGCTTTGGTCAGCCGCCTCAACAATGGAGGCACGGAACATGGTCCACTTGGACTCAATGTCCCCCATCTCCCCCGGGACGTTTTCGAAGTTCTGCCGGAGGTGTCAGTTGAAGCTCTTTCTGACAGGAGACTCTACCAGATGTTTCCAGCAGACCCTCACAACACATTTGGGCCTGCCAGGTCTTTCTTGCGTCCTCCCCTACCATCGGAGCCAACTCACCACCAGGTAGTGGTCAGTGGACAGCTCAGCCCCTCTCTTCACCCAAGTGTCCAAAATATGCGGTCGCAGATCAGATGAAACGACAACCAAGTCGATCATCGAGCTGCGGCCTAGGGTGTCCTGGTGCACATTTACACTTGGCACCAGGTGTATATGTGTATATGTGCCAACCTCCACCCTGCCCAAGACCAGAGAGCTGTCTAAAGACACCAGGGACAAGATTGTACACCTGCAGAAGAATGGGATGAGCCTATCTACAATAGGCAAGCAGCTTGGTGAGAAGAGATCAACTGTTGGAGCAGTTATTAGAGAATGGAATACATAGTAATCTCCGTCAACCTGGGGGTCCATGCAAGATCTCACTTTGTGGAGTACAAATTACCTCGAGAACAGTGTGGAAACAGCCCAGAACTACACGGGGGGAACTGGTCAATGATCTGAAGAGAGCTGGGACCACAGTAACAAAGATTACTATTAGTAACACACTACTTTGTCATAGATTACAATCCCTGTACAGACCATGTACACACATAGCTGGGGTTTTAAAAAAACAAATATTCTCACCACCTTGTTAAAAGAAAAATCTCCGTCCACACCTAACTGTTTAAGTGCGTTGTTAAGCACATTCAGAGACATGCCACACCTGTAGGGGGCAGTAGTTTCCCCAAATCCTATCCACTCAGAGTAACTTTCTATGTTCTAACTTCTACATAGAGCAGTAATTGAGCTTGTAAAAATAAGCAATCAAAAAGCGCTTGGACAATTATGAGCGTAAACACGGATCGCACAAATTATGTCAGAGCATTTTTGTCGCTTAAATCTGCATTTTCGTAGGGTTGACAGCCAAACTGTAGAAGAATATCTTATTTTTGTGAGATAGCCAGTTACGTGTGGACAAGAGACACAGTAGAGCTCTTTGGTATAAATGCCACTTGTCTTGCTTGGAGGGGGAAGAATACTGAGTTGCGTGCCAAGAACACCATACCTACTGTGAAGCATTGGGGTAACGTTATGCTTTGTGCAAAGGGGACAGGACGACTGATCCGTATTAAGGAAAGGATGAATAGGGGCATGTATCGTGAGATTTGGGGCAAAAACCTCCTTCCATCAGTGAGAGCATTGAAGATGAAACGTGGCTGGATCTTCCAGCATGACAGTGATCCCAAACACACCACCCAGGCAATGAAGAGTAGCTACGTAAAAAGCATTTAAAGGTTCTGGAGTGGCCTAGCCAGTCTCCAGACCTCCATCCAATAGAGAATCTGTAAAGGGAGTTGAAAGTACATGTTGCCCAGCGACAGCCCCAAAACATCACAGCTTTAGAGAAGATCTGCATGGAAGAATGGGCCAAAATACCAGCTACAGTGTGTTCAAACCTGGTGAAGACCTACATGAAACGTTTGACCTCTGTCATTGCCAACCAAGTTTCAATTACAAAGTATTGAGATGAACTTTTGTTATTGACCAAATACATACAGTGGGGATCGAAAGTTTGGGCACCCCAGGTAAACATTTGTATTAATGCGCATAAAGAAGCCAAGGAAAGATGGAAACGTCTCCAAAAGGCATTAAATTACAGATGAGACATTCTTATGTGTTAAAAAAGTTAGATTTTATTTTCATCATTTACACTTTCAAAATAACAGAAAACAAAATAATGGCGTCTGCAAAAGTTTGGGCACCCTGCAGAGTTAATACCTTGTACAGCCCCCTTTGGATAGCTGAGACCTGATAGTGGCATGGATTGTTCACAATCATTGTTTAGAAAAACCAGGTGATGTCAATCTCAAAGGCTTTAAATGCCCAGACTCATCTGACCTTGCCCCAACAATCAGCACCATGGGTTCCTCTAAGCAGTTGTCTAGAATCCTGAAGCTGAAAATAGTTGACTCTCACAAAGCAGGAGAAGGCTATAAGAAGATAGCAAAGCGTTTTCAGATGCCAATATCCTCTGTTCGGAATGTAATTAAGAAATGGCAGTCATCAGGAACAGTGGAAGTTAAAGCAGTGTTTCTCAAACTTTTTTTATCATTCCCCACTTTGGACAAAGGAGCATACACAAGCCCCCCATGCTTTTATCGCCCCAACAGAATGGTGACCACGCCTGATTTTTAAAGTGTTTTATTTATTTAAATAGCCGAGTTAGTCTACAAGTTTTTAAGGGTATAACTTAGTTGGAAAAAGGCTTTGCGCACTGGTATAAAACCGGCTCAGAAATATATGCTGTCAGTAGTTGCTACATGTAGAACTTCAGCTCACAGTTGGAGAAAATAAAAGTTGTAGTTTTATCAAATTTACAAAGCTTTCAAAAGTACAAAATAAAAAATAAAAAAAATAAAATAAAGAGATGGATAATCATCCCTGTATTTCCTCCGTGGTTGATCGTGTGACTTCTCTGACTCTGAAACGTTCCCTGATCTTTTTAGATATTTGTACATTTTGTAGATGGAATCTCTGATACTGCGGCTACTTCAGCTTGTTTTGTTCTGCTGCCATATATTCCAACATCAAACTCCCAGCCCGATGTTCCAGATCCCGGTTCTGTTTACAATGATGATCACAATTGCTAATTTATTTGAGTGTGTTTAATTTTGTGAGAGGGGGCGCTGGTTGATTTTGATTTACAGTGTAGTGAAACATTCACAACGACAGAATCTAGGGGGGAAAACTATGTAAATCCCATTGATGTCACGCCCCACCTGCAATACCTCTGCGCCCCACTAGTGGGGCTCGCCCCATAGTTTGAGAAATACTGAGTTAAAGCCAGATCTGGAAGACCAAGAAAAATATCCGACAGTACAGCTTGCAGGATTGTGAGAAAAGTAAGTCAAAACTCACGTTTGACTGCACGATCCCTCGAGAAAGATCTGGCAGACACTGGAGTTGTGGTACACTATTCCACTATAAAGAGAAACTTGTACAAATATGGTCTTCATGGAAGATTAACGAGAAGAAAACCTCTTTTGCGTTCTCATCACAAAAATCAGCATTTGAAGTTTGCAAATGAACATATAGACAACCCTGTTACATTTGTGAAAAAAGTTCTGTGGACTGATGAGGTTAAAATAGAACTTTTCGGCCGGAATAAGCAAAGGTACATTTGGAGAAGAAAGGGCGCAGAATTTAATGAAAAGAACCTCTGTCCAACTGTTAAGCATGGGGGTGGATCAATCATGCTATGGGATTGTATTGCAGCCAGTGGCACAGGGAACATTTCACGAGTTGAAGGAAAGATGGATTCTATCACATTTCAGCAAATTTTGGACGGTAACGTGATGCCATCTGCAAAAAACCTGAAGTTGAAGAGAGGATGGCTTTTACAAATGGATAATGATCCTAAACACACCTCAAAATCCACGATGGATTACATCAAGAGTCGTAACTGAAGGTTTTGCCATGGCCTTCACAATCTCCTGACCTCAACATAATTGATAATCTATAGATAGACCTTAGACGACCAGTGCATGACAGACAGCCCAGAAATCTCAAAGAACTGGAACACTTTTTTAAGGAAAAATGGGCGAAGATACCTCAAACAAGAATTGAAAGACTCTTGGCTGGTTACAAAAAGCGGTTACAAGCCGTGATACTTGCCAAAGGGGGCAGTACTAGGTATTAACTCTGCGGGGTGCCCAAACTTTTGCAGTCGCCATTATTTTGTTTTCTGTTATTTTGAAAGTGTAAATGATGAAAATAAGATCGAACTTTTTTGACACATTATAAGAATGTCTCATCTGTAATTTAATGCCTTTTGGAGACGTTTCCATCTTTCCTTCGCTTCTTTATGCACATGCCCAAACTTTCGATCCCCACTTTATTTTCTGCTTCATTATACAAATAAATTCTTTTAAAAATTCATACAATGTGATTTCCTGGATTTTTGATGTACATTGTGTCTCTCACAGTTGAATTGTACCTATGATGAGAATTACAGAACTCTCTCATCTTTTTAAGTGAGACAACTTGGACAATCGGTGGCTGCCAAATACTTTTTTACCCCACTGTAGCGTCATAACTACAGAGAAAGCTCGGAATGACCCAACCCAATAGAATGAGACATGAGGCAGAGCTAGGGAGAACCGTCTGTGTGGACTGCTTATTGATTGTCATCGACACATTTAAATCAGCTGGGCATCCGTAGATAGACACATTTAATGTCTTATCGTCCACTCAATTTGACTGTATTGTAACACTGGATTTAATTAGTCTCTACTGAATGTAAATCTGGATATATAACTTGATTGGAATAAATTGCATCGATTTGAACTGAATTCAGACCGAACTGGATTCTGTATATTTGGATAAGAATCAGACTTGTTTGTCTTCTTAAGTGATTTGAGGTTTTTTTTTTGTGAGCTGGCACTATGTAAATGAACTGAATAAAACTTTCATGATCGCACCATGAGGAAAAACTACACAGGTTGTGTTGCTGCGAGGTCTGGAGGGTTAACAGCATGTTAAACCACTCAAACAGCACAATGAAATCTAAGGAGCTTCCAGCACATTGGGACAGAATATTGAGGGCATACAGTTTGGGGTTTGATTGTGAACAGTTAAAGTTATTTAAAAAAAGATCAAAGGGATCCCTGGAAGAGCTGCAAAGATCATTAAAAAGGTTGCCATCTGTAAGACTATTTTAGCACCACTGAGATAAGCTACATGCTTGAAAAGGTGTCTAAATCTTCTGTCCTTGAGGGCTGTTGTCATGTAACTTTGCATCCGTTGGACCAACACAGCTGAATCAAAGGGCTTGATTACAGTGCTGTGCAAAAGTTTTAGGCAGGTGTGAAAAAAATGGACACCAAAGAATGCTTTCAAAAATTTAATTATTAATCATTTATTTTCATCAATCAACAAATGCAGTGAATGAACAAAATAGAAATCTAAATCAAATCAACATTTGGTGTGAGCACCCTTTGCCTTCAAAACAGCATCAATTCTTCTAAGTACACTTGCACACAGTTTTTGAAGGAACTCGGCTGGTAAGTTGTTCCAAACATCTTGGAGAACTAACTACAGATCTTCTGTGGATGTAGGCTTCCCCACATCCTTCTGTCTCTTCATGTAATCCCAGACACACTCAATGATGATGAGATCAGGGCTCTGTGGGGGCCACACCATCACTTCCAGGAATTCTTGTTCTTCTTTATGCTGAGGATATTTCTTAATGACTGTGGCTGTATTTTTGGGGTTGTTGTCCTGCTGTAGAATAAATTCGGGGCCACCTCCCTGATGGTACTGCATGATGAATAAGTATCTGCCCGTATTTCTCAGCATTGAGAACACCATTAATCCTGACCAAATCTCCAACTCCTTTTGCAGAAATGCAGCCCCAAACATTAAAGGAACCTCCACCATGCTTCACTGTTGCCTGCAGACACTCATTATTGTTCCCCTCTCCAGCCCTTTGACGAACAAACTGCCTTCTGCTACAGCCAAATATTTCATATTTTGACTCATCAGTCTAGAGCACCTGCTGCCATTGTTCTGCACTCCAGTTCCTATATTTTCGTGCATACTTAAGTCGCTTGGCCTTGAAGACGACTTCTGGCCAGACTTCTCTGGACAGTAGATGGGTGTACCTGGGTCTCACTGGTTTCTGCCATTTTGGAGCTGATGGCTCTGCTGGACATCTTCCGATTTCGAAGAGTAATAATAAGCTTGATGTGTCTTTCATCTGCTTCACTAAGTTTCCTTGGCTGACCACTGCGTCTATGATCCTCAGCGTTGCTCGTTTCTTTGTGGTTCTTCAAAAGAGCTTGAACAGCACGTCTTGAAACCCCAGTCTGCTTTGAAATCTTTGTCTGGGAGAGACCTTGCTGATGCAGTATAACTACCTTGTGTCTTGTTGCTGTGCTCAATCTTGCCATGACATTAAAGTATCTTCCACAATCTCACCTTGGTAGCAGAGTTTGGCTGTTCCTCACCTAGTTTTAAGCCTCCTACACAGCTGTTTCTGTTTCAGTTAATGACTGTGTTTCAACCTACATGTGACACTGATGATCATTACCACTTGTTTGGTACAACTGATTGATCATACACCTAACTATAATCCTACAAAGTCCCTGACTTTGTGCAAGTGTACCTATAAGAATTGATGTCGGTTTGAAGGCAAAAGGTAGTAACACCAATTAAAATTATTAATCATTATTTATATTTCTGAAAGCATTGTTTGTTTACAGCTATTTTTCACACCTGCGTAAAACATTTGCACAATACAGTATATCCTCAGCAAGCAACCAAGTTCTACAGAGTTCGGCTAATGACGCGATCATCTAAATTTAGGTATGTCCGAGCAGAAAACAGATCTACAAGTTGTTGGACACTGACCCTCGAGGACTGGAGCTAGTGACCCCTGAGTAACAATGTACAGAATAAAATACTGATTACTTCAGAAAAAAAAAAAAAATTTAAGATTTATGAATCTAGTTAAACATCAATTCAAGACATTTGATCAAATGAAAACGACAAATTTGATCCAAACCAGCATTGTACTATTTCCTTGTTGCCTGCATGTTCGACAAGCTTTTGTAAAAGAATATCGATGATTTCTAATGCAGCTCTGAGATCCAACAGTGTCATGAATCCATGTGTTGAAGGAAACAAACCCAGAGCACTGAGGGGCAGGGTCATAGTGAAGGTGATTTAATGCAAGAAAAAATACAGTCCAAAAACATAGAGAAACTCTTAGAAAAAAACCTGGGGTACCAGTGACAATGGAAGACGGCAGAAAGAAAGCTGGTTGGTGACACAGGCCAGATCAACTGTGGAATAGTATGAACAACTTTGTTATTTACTTTTTACTGTTATCAACTTTTTACTTTCTCCAACATAGAAAGTACTATTAGATCAGATCTTATGCTCCTTCTGTGTTTCTGCTCTGTCTTCTCAAACCCCCAGAAGGTCGTGGCAGATGGCCGCTCCTACTGAGCCTGGTTCTGTTGGAGGTTTCTTCCTGTTAAAGGGGAGTTTTTCCTCTCCACCGTCGCTACATGCTTGCTCAGTATGAGGGATTGCTGAAGGATTGCTGTGGTTTGGAAGTCTGCATCAACGGGGCCCAACCTCACGCCAATGACTGACGAAATCTGCTGGGATTCCTTAAATAGGAAACTTTTTAACTGATTGGAATGTTTGTATAAATGTATTGAAATTACTTCTTGTTAAGTGCCTTGAGATGACATCTGTTGTGAATTGGCACTATATAAATAAACTGAATTGAACACAGAATGAATGTACAGGGAAACTAAACAGAAAACAAAATGATCTATTAAATCAAAAGCTAAAGACTAGCACTGAAATCGGAATTAAACTAGAACAAAAACAACAGAACCTGAGTTGAAAACAGAGTCAAAAACACAGTAAGTGCCAAAACCAAAAAATAATCAGTACCAGCAATCAGTAACTAATAAAACACAAACACCTTTGGTGTCATGGTTCCTGACATGACATTTGGATCATGACATGCAGGACAAGTACAGACAAGTCTAGTATTTGAGGCTATGAGAATTAAATTAGCGACTTTCACCAGTGCTGTTAAAGTGCAGTGCTAGCAGAGCTCTAAAGCCTGACTGAAACTCTTCAAACAGGTTAACAGCAACTATTTTTTCTAGAATTTTAGTTGATAATAGAGGGTTGGACATAGGTCTGTGATTGTTTAGGGAGTCAAGATTAAGAGCAGGTTTCTTAAGTAAATGTTGAAATATTGCAACCTTAAAAGTCGGTGGTACATATCTGTTGAGGAAGGATATTTTTACTTGGATTGGACCCAAAAGAACCCAGTTAGTTTGAATAGGGAACTGGGGCACCTTCCTGGAGACAGGTTTTACTGGGTTTCAGTGGAAAGTGCATGGTGATAAAGCATTGGTTTCTCTGCTTGGCACCAGGAGCCAACCTGCGCATGGGTCCAAGACCTGCAGGGAGAGGAGTCAAGATGATGTCCACAACTACTCAAACACCATGTTCAAGGATGAGGTGGTTCATAAGTGAACTAGAGCCAGGTCACCTTAGGCCAAAGGTCGATGATTGATTTTATTATCATGCATCACACCTGAAGCATTATGTCTGGGATAGTTAGGGGAAGAGAGGGGCAAAGCTGTGAACAGGTCACCACCTTGCAGTGAGTTGGATCCAGTTGTGAGAGAAGTTGTCAAATAGACCTGGTAAATTCAAACCAATGGTAAGGGTGAGTTGGGAACATCTGGCATAAAACCAGATCATAGGATCTTTTCCTCACACTTCTGGAAGAGTTTCTCTTATCTTCCAAGAGAAGTTGGATTTCGGACACAACACTTTGTGTGGACTAACAATTTTAAAGGAGAACATTACTGCGCACTTGTGGGTGTGAAAAGGCAGTTTTTGTTCAAGATGGCTCTGTCCTGGGTTTTGAAATATGGCTTCAAACAGTAAGTTGTCATTTATTTGCTTTCTGAGTGGTTTGTACTGTGGCTACAGTTATGATTGTATCATTGGTTGGCATACATCATTCGAATCACAAGAAGGGATAGGATGGTCTTGAAATTACTACTACTGTAATTACTACTACTGGTGGTGGTCAGAGGGCCCGGTGGCGCCAGTGTTCGGCAGCCTCGCTTCTGTCAGTGTGCCCCAGGGCAGTTGTGGCTACAATGTAGCTTGCCATACACCAGTTTGTGAATGTGTGCGTGAATGGGTGAATGAGTGAATGTAGTGTGAAGCGCTTTGGGGTCCTCAAGGACTAAATAAAGCGCTATACAAGTACAGGCCATTTACCATTTAGGCGGGCTTCCTTTCAAAACAGAAGAGAGCTACTGACGTCTGGTAGCAGCTAGCAAACAAAATTCAAATAGCAGACAGCAGAATCGAGTGCAGCAGCAAGAAGTACTAATCAGCCACAGCTACAGCACCTCTAGTAGCACTCACAAAGATCTTCTGTAAAGGAAGATGCCTCACTAAAGTACACAAGCAGATACACAGCAGGATCATGACAGTGGCTCAACCACGGCTGCGTTACGACAAAAAAAAGTTCTGGCCACCGACCAAACCTGCCGTTCGGGAAGCCACCCGAATCTCCCTATTTCCAGCTCGCCCCTGAAAGAATCTAAGCTCTCAAATGATGTACAATATGATGTATATTATGAATAGGTACATAGAAAGGGTGTCAAAAAGGCAGATTTGACCCGGAAGTATGTAACACACTACCAAGGGGACTTAAAAACGCAAAGGGGTAAATAAAAACTAACAGATTGTCTTTGGGTTGGGTGAAGGGAATTCTGAACCCACATAGAGGAAATTGCTGTTCAGTAAAAAAAAGCATGTAATGGATCTCCTTAATCCAGTCCTTATGTTCTCTGTGGATGAGGCGTAATTTGAGGACTTGTAGTGAGTTGAGGTTATTACCAAGGCAGCAGTCGATGAGGTAGTACAAAAGCTCCCACAGTTGGAGGCGCTAGTGGGGCATTGTGGGGCTGTCGTGGTTGAAACACCTCTTCAGAGTCGTATGAAGGACTGGTACAACACCTGCGGAGTGACAGATGGTGGTCTCAGTAAGAAAGGTGAACCCGAGAATCAACTGTTCCAACTAACAGTGGACCACATTACTCAGCCTACTTTATAAAGTTTACTTACAGGGGCTGGAAAAGAGACTCAGACTTATTGTTGAACTCTGGATCCAGGAGGAGAAGTGTGACTTTCATTCTGTCTAAGAACAGTGGACTAGGACTTCACCCTCAACGAAATACTGAGGGGGTCATGGGAGTTTGGTGTTCCAGTCCAAATGTGTTTGAAGATCTAGAGAAGAGTTTTAATGATATCCACCCAAAGGTATTTTTAGAGGAATGCTACAGTTTAGGTTACTTACCCTTAGTAAGCAGCATGAGAGACTAGTGAAGAATCTCTTGGACCCCTGGACCATCAGCACCAGCTCCCTTCAGGGCTGTGCTCTTTCTCCTCTGCTCTTCTCCCTGTACACCAACTGCTGCACCTCCGACCACCAGTCTGTCAAACTAATTTGAGTTTGCAGATGACACCACCATTATGGGACTCAACTTGGATGGGGATGAGTCTGCCTACAGGATGGAGGCTGAACATCTGGTGTCCTGGTGCAGCCACAACAATCTGGTGCTGAACGCCCAGAAGACTGTGGAGATTGTGGACTTTAGGAAGCACACAGCCCCACTCCCCTCCATCATCCTGACTGACACCACCATCACCACTGTGGACTCATTCCGCTTCCTGGGTACCACCATAACCCAGGACCTCAAGTGGGAGCCCATCATCACCTCCGTCATAAACAAGGCCCAGCAGAGAATGTACTTCCTGAGGCAACTGAAGAAATTCAACCTACTGGCATGGACGATGATGCAGTTCTATAACGCAATCATCGAGTCCATCCTCACCCCGCTCTGCTGACAAGGTGATTGGCTGCAGACTCCCATCTTTACAGGACCAGTAAACCTCCAGGACACTTGGGCGTGAAGGTCGTATCACAGCCGACCCTTCTCACCCTTGACACAGTCAACAAATGCAACCCCAATAATCTCAAACAGTTACCAAAATTCCCACCTTCAGTAAGTCATAGAATCATTCCATTTCCCTTCACTATTAATATGAAACTTCTTAATGTTCGCACTCTGCTGAACAAAACTTTTATTATCAATGATCGGATTTTAGACCATAATCTTCTGTGTTTATTTTTAACAGAAACATGGCTGAGTGCAGATGCCCCTGTTGTTCTTATGGTGCATTCACACCGGTCAGCGGGTCCAGGCGTCAAATCGCTCAAACAGACGAAAGTTGACGCTTTAAAATTAAAACCCAGCTGCTTGCACACTTTGTAGTCCGCGTCGGCGCGTCATGTCCGGTAGTTGCCCTAACCGGGTTTGGCTAGCGTTAGTTAACATTACAAGAAAGTAAAAAGAAAATATTTAACTGCTTACCTGGCACACCTATATCCTCTGATATCTTCCTCCAAATAAATCCGATCTCTTTCTGTCTTTGTAAAATGACGAAGACAGGTCATATAATTCACGAAAATTACAGACAGCGACGATTATTTGATCCTCCATTTTGAATGAATGATTTGCCGATGCACGTCAGTACAAGGGCTCCCTATGATTGGTTGACGCCCCGCGTTTGCTGCCCCAAAGTTAAATTTTCCCAACCTCACGCAGCACCTGCTCCGACGGTCCGTCAATGCGTCCGAGCAGCAGCTGCGTGGACACACTGATGCCAGCTGCACTGATGCCAGCTGCACTGATGCCAGCTGCACTGATGCCAGCTGCGCCGATGCGCGCGACTTGTTGCGGGGCAGCTTGACGCTCACTTGATGAGTAGGTACCATAGACTTGCATGTAATCTAGCTGCCCTGCTGCCTGGACGCCCTAACCGGTGTGAACGCACCATTACAGAGGCCTCCCCACCAAATTTTAACAAGCTCATCAACACTCTTTGCCAAACCTCTTTTATTTGATAACTATTTTCCTTTTGAATATAATGGAACTGTTTTTAGCACTCCTCAGATTTTATGCGTCACAGTTTATAGGCCTCCCAAAAAGAGCACACTTTTTATTCAAGAATTTTCTGAGTTTTTATCAATTCTGCCAAACTCCTTTGAAAAGATCAAAGAATCCTTTGATCCTATATATGGATAACCTTTTAGATCCTTTATCCACAGATTTTTTAAATATTCTGAACTATATGGATTTTACCCAGCATGTCACACAGCTAACACAGCCACAACAGAGGACACACCCTGGACTTGGTCATCACGAATGGCCTGTCCACCAGCGTGTCTTCTGTTGTTGACTTGGGTGTCTCTGACCACTACTGTGTGTTTTTTAACATCACCAGTATTATCCAGGGGGAGACCTCTGTGAGAACTGTCAGGAAGCGTCATCTAACCCCTGAAGTGCCTGCAGGTTTTCTGGAAGTTTTTCAAAAGATTCCTCCTATATTTTACCTGCCCCCTATGATTTTATTGTAAATGATTTTAACTGTAGGCTTCAGTCTGCTCTTGACCTGCTTGCTCCACTAAAAGTTAAAAGTTTACACTTAAAAGTTGCATTGCCGTGGAGAAATGAAAACCTAAAAAAGCTAAAGAGAAAGTGTAGGGCGGCAGAGAGAAAATGGAGGGAAAATAAAACCACAATAAACCATCAAATATACACAGAACTTCTCAAATCATACAATAATGCAGTAAGAAATTCAAGAAATGAATATTTTTCTAAAATCATCTCAGAACATAAAAATAATCCCAAGATTTTATTTTCCACCATTGACAAACTTTTTAATTGTGCTACTAATGCATTACAGAAAACCATCTCAAACACTCTGTGAGGAGCTTGCAGACCATTTCAGAGGGAAGGTAGACACCATCAGATGTAATATTTTATCCTCTCAATCCAACATGGTTTTAGACAAATCTGAGCGTGTGTCTTTACCAGAGGAAACACAGAACAGTTTTGTTCAGGTAGAAGCTGAGATTCTTGAAAAAGTGTTCTCCTCAGTGAGGCGCAACCACAAGTGTTTTGGACACGATTCCCACTTTGTTTTTTAAAGCCATTTTACATATCTTTTAGAGATGAGATTTTAACCCTGATGAATTGCTCCCTTCAGAGAGGGGGTTTTCCTGCCGCCTTCAAACAGGCGGTAGTGAGGCCCCTGCTGAAGAAGACGGGTATCCAACTTACCGTTTTTAAGCAAAATCTTAGAAAAGCATGTTTTAAATCAACTTAATGATTTTATTAATGCACACAATGTCCAGGAGAAATTTCAGTCTGGTTTTAGGGTGAACCACAGCACTGAGACGGCCCTTCTGAAGTTTTCTAATGATTTTAGTTTAAACTATGATGCAAAGAGGGTGACAGTGTTGGTTCTACTGGATCTAAGTGCTGCCTTTGATACAGTGGACCACACTATTCTTTTAACCCCTTTAAAACTGATTGGCCTCTCTGGTGCTGTTCACAAATGGTTTACATCCTATCTCACAGACAGGACTTATATGGTAAGTTTAGATACCTGCTCCTCTAGGGTCCACAGGATTACATGTAGTGTGCCACAGGGTTCAATTTTAGGCCCAGTGCTTTTTAACCTCTATATGCTCCTTCTTGGCAGCGTCATCAGAAGACATGGAGTTAACGTTCACAGTTATGCTGATGATACACAGTTGTACATCTCCATGTCTCCCGATGACACACGGGCAATGGATGCACTTTTTAACTGGATTTTAGACATTAAATCCTGGATGGCAGAAAACGTTCTCCAGCTCAACAGGGACAAAACTGAAGTTTTAGTCATCGGTCCTGAGGCTCAGAGAGAGAAACTTTTACCAAAACTACAATCATTGTCTTTTTATCCTTCATTACAAGTGAAGAACCTGGGCGTGATTTTTGACTCTGGGCTGACTTTTATCCCTCATGTTAAAAATATAACAAAAAAAGGTTTTTATCATCTAAAGAACATTGCCAGAGTCTGCCCCATTCTCTCTCGGGCCAACACAGAGACACTGATGCATGCTTTTATCTCCAGTAGAATTGATTTCTGTAATGCCCTGCTTTCTGGTCTTCCCAAAAAGAGTATATCAGGTATACAACTTCTACAAAATTCAGCAGCACGTGTCCTGACGAAGACCAGGAAGCGGGAGCACATTACACCTGTTTTAATCTCATTGCATTGGCGCCCCGTACGTTTTAGGATCGATTTTAAGGTTCTTGTAATGGTTTTTAAGTGTCTTAATGGTCTTGGGCCTTTTTATCTCTCAGAACTGCTTTACGTTATGAAGCTTCGCGGTCTCTGCGCTCCTCTGGCAGCCGTCTCCTTGTCATCCCAAAAGTCAGAACACACTCACTGCGAGGCGTCTTTTAACTATTATGGCCCTCACGTTTGGAACAGGCTGCCAGAGGACTTCAGGGCTGCAGAGAATGTTCATGTCTTTAAGAGGAAGCTCAAGACTCACCTTTTTAGCTTAGCTTTTTACTGATTACTATTTATTGCTTTGTATGTTTTAATTTGTTACATTTGATCAATGTTTTACTATTTAATCTTATCACATTTATCCCAGTTATTTTTATATTTTAACCTGTTATTTTAATCTTCCTTCCAGTGTTTCCTCTGTGGGAGACCTCTGCCTTGGGAGCGGTGGTCGGCTGTGGCTGCCTGGGTGCTCTCCAGGTAGCGCTCGAGTGGAGGTGGGGGTCTTGGCCTTGCCTTCACTGGGCGCCCTAGGTCAGTGCCTCGGCTGCTGCTGTTGATGTGTTGCTGCCAGTGCAGATGGCTCCTCTGATGACGTTTCCTTACCTGGCTAATCTGTACTCAGCCCAATGTCCTTTTTACTGTTGCTTTTAAGTGTATGTGCATGAGGGTTGGGTTGGAGGGAGGGGGGTATAACTGTGATCATGTTTTTCTGTGGGGGAGGGATGGGAATGTGGTTTTATGTGGGGTACTTTTAATCTGTAAAGCACTTTGAGATGCAATTTTGTACGAAAAGCGCTTCATAAATAAGGATTGATTTTTGACCTGCTCCCCTAAGGCAGGAGCTTCCAGTCCATTCAGACTAAAACCTCTCGACATAATAACAGTTTCTTCCCCCCTGCTGTTGGACTCATGAACAATAACCCTAAGACTGTTACCACCACCCACTCTGTTTCAGTCACATGACCCTATGTTGTGGTTTTGCACTGGTCTGATTTTGCACTCTGTATATATATATATATATATATATATATATATATATATATATATATATATATATATATATATATATATATATATATATATATATATATATATATATATATATATATATATATATATATATATATATATATATATATATGTTGTGGTTTTGCACTGGTCTGATTTTGCACTCTGTATATATATATATATATATATATATATATATATATATATATATATATATATATATATATATATATATATATATGATGTATATATTAATCTGTTTACCCCATTTTCTTTTTATTTATTGCATGCTTAGAAGTGTTTATTTTATGTTTGCACAAAGTATCAATTTCCTAATGTTGTGAACCTGTTCACAGATATGGCAATAAAAACCTTTCTGATATTGATTAGCCTGTCATAAGTATAAGAAATGGAGATTCATTTTTCAAATTTGTATTTGAGTCTATGTTATTTATTCTTTTATAAGTGTCACATTTTCAAACTAAATATTTAGTTTACAAATTAAATATTTAGTTTACATATTAAGTATTTAGTTCCATACTAAATATTTCATTTGCAAAGTAAATATTTAGATTCAAACTAAATATTTATTTAGAAATTAAATATTTAGCTCCAAACAAAATATTACGTTTTTCAACTAAATACTTAGTCTAGAAACTAAATATTTAACTTCAAACTACATACTTATTTCGAACTAAACATTTAGCTCATTTTAAACATATTGTATATTACGCTTGGAGCTAGATATTTAATTTGTAAACCAAATAGTTTCCTAAATATATACTTTGAAGGTAAATATTTATTTTGTAAAAAACTAAATATTTAGCATGTCACAGTTTGTAACGGTGACATTTATAAATGAATAAACAACATGAACGCAAATGTGACTTTGAAAAATGAACCCCTATTTTTTCCCCTCTTATGACAGAATAAATAACCCAAATTATTGGTGTTAAATTTTGACTGTTTAACGTGTGGGGTCAGATTATTAACGTCACCCCGTACCTTTCCTCCCACAAAAAATATTTCTGGAACAGCAGGTGGCAGCATTGAGTCGCCTTGCGTTTTTACCGACCACTAATAATGGCTACGAGGAAGCAGCTGTCATTACTGTACGGATGTTATGGTTCTGAAGATGATGCCGAACAGATCATATGTGCAGTTTACAGTTTAGCGGTCTTTTAACCAATTTTTTAAACGTTATTAGACCCAGGAAGTAGTAAGTGAAGGTAATGTCGAATGAAGTGTTGATGGACAGATGAACCGTCATTACTTCTAGCGGTTAGCTTGCTTTTACAGTAGCTCACTCTTTGGTTCGCTGGCAGCGAAAGAGACGCCAGACTGATGTAGAAGCTAAAACATTTCATAGGTTTATGAAGCTTAGCTTATAGTACTTAGGTAAGAAATGTTTATAGTTTCGTTATGATATTACGGAACACGAATCCTTTGTTTGAAAATGGCTTTCTGTCACATGAAAACGTCTCTTGGCTTTGTTTAGTTCAGTAAAAACAGCTCACACGTGGAGAGATCTAGAAGCCCACTGAAACCAGGCCTATGCATGAAGCTTTGAGAAGATGCCCTACCACTGCGTGGCCTACGGATGTGGCAAAACTGTCGAAGATGGGGTGAGCTTGTTTAAGTTCCCAAAGGATCCGGATGAGTTCCGCAAGTGGGAGAAGCAGGTTCAAAGGACCCGGGTGAAGTGGGTGGCCACAAGCTTCTCTCACCTCTGCAGCGATCACTTCGGCAAGGAGTACTTTGAGGACAAGCTGCCTTCAGGGGCTCTGAAGCTGAGGCCCGGAGCAGCTCCTACGGTGTTTGTTCGGCCACACTGCGACTCCTGTGGGGTGCTGGGCTGCAGAAAGTGCCTACCTTCTATCCAGCGCCGCACCTCAGGGGCTGAAACAAATCGTAGGAATAGTGTAAGCTGCTCAGTATGTGGGGGTTTTCTGCACGTGGTTCATAGTCATGATGTAAACATTTATGTTTCTTTAAGGGAGAATACAAAGGAAAGGATGCTGAAGATAAGATCATTCGAAAAGAAGAATCTTTGCCAAAAGGAAGGATGATCGCTAGGGAGAAAGATAGGAATGATCGACCACGTAAGGAGCAGATATTTAAAACAAATAACGGAACAGCTGTTTATGTTTTGCATAAAGACGAGGTTCTGATTATATTCTCCCTTTTACAGTGATATGTGAGATGTGTGGAACGACAGGCAGTTTCAGCACGTTCTTCTCTAAATCAAAACGTTTCTGCAGCCTGTCCTGCTCCCGCTCCTTTTCATCCAACTCCAAGAGGTCCTCCCTACTGGCACGTCTGCAGGTTGGAACCGACTACATTCTGTTGGCTTGTGCCATATAGCTCTGCCTTTAGGCCAGTGTCTTTTCAGTTCTGTATGAACAAAATTGCCAATCGTCAGGGAACATTTAAAGTTCTTAATGCACGCTTTGGTACATATTCTGAGTATGCCTTTGCACATTCCCGATTTAGACTCCACCTGTACACAAAATGGCACATGTTTGACTGAGGATCATCTTAGTGTCTTCCAGCAGGGGATGACATTCAGTTTGACAACTTGGTCTCGATCCATTCAGATCTTTTTGTCCATTTTTTTTTTTTTGACTGCTAGTTCTCGTGTTTCCACTCTAAATGAATCTAATGGCCCACCCATGCTCTGAATCAGGTCAAAAGTTTTAACCTATTTTTATTATTACTATTTATTTGTTTTTGTATTATTGATACTTTTCTTTTTCATTCTTCCTATTCCCTGTAACATTTTTATGGCTGTCTCTTTATACGTATATCTATAATATCTATCCATATCTATAAACACATCTATTCATTAACAGCACATGAAGCTGCAGACTTCCTTAGCACAGATGAGAAAGAGAGAAAAGAAGATAATAGGCATATGTTGCCACTGATATTGTCCATTGCAAGATCTTCTAATATTGTGCAGCTATACAATATATAGAATCTTTATTCCTCTTGATGTTTTTTGTTGTTTTACGTCTTCTCACTTTTTTTTGTGTGTCTTATACAGTTCTTACAGTAGACTTTGTTGGGCCTTCTAAACCCCAGAAGTGGTGTAATAACACCAGTGTATATCTTACATTCTGGCTCTGTGCATAGGTTAGGGCCATGGTAGATCTATGAAAAAAACTGTAGCCACGGAGAACTATATTTCCACCAGAAAACTCAGGAATTTCTTGATGAATTTAGATCGTTTAGAAGAAAACAACTAGAATATTATCTAATGTCATAAAGTCATAATTTGCAAGAAAAAGTGAAAATTTTCTATGACTGAAGGCATAGTAAATAAATATTTAAACTAGGATATTTTTGACATAGTTAAAAACTCCTAAATTTGCCCACCCTGGATGTACTGCTTACACGTTGGAAAATATTCAGATCTGCATCGTATAAATTTACCACTTCAATCCTGGAGGACGTCTGGTGTTTTTTGTCGCAAATGTTTGACTTTATCATCTCAGAAAGCTTCATTTTTTTCCATTACAAATTTCAGACTTTGCAATGTCAGAAAACATCTTATTTTACTATTGTAAATGTGTGCCTTTAGTCACCAAAGACTTTCAGTTTTTTTTTTTTTTTTGCAGGTATATATGAATTTTCAACATTGGAGAATATCCCATTTTTGTGTAAAATTAATTTAGAAATACCTGAGTTTTTTGGCAGAAAATTACCACGCTGTGGGCACATTATTATTATTTTTCCCCTATATCTACAATGGCCGTAAATACTCCATCGTAAATCTAGCACCAGCTTTTAAACGCCCGCAGTCTCGCTGTATTTTTTGCAATGACCAGTAGGTGGCAGCACTTTGCTAGTTACTGCCCCTCATTGCGGTAAAACCAGTGCCGCACCGGACCAAGAGAAGAAGATGACCGCGCCAGACTTAAATGCCACTGGTATGATATGAGAGCGCGTGTGTTTACATCTCCGGCTTAACCCTGCTCGCAGCCGACCGTTTAGTCACAGGAATGCCCCCCAACATTTGTTGCGTGGACTCCTGCAACAGCAGGCGTTCTAACGTCGTCTTCATCGGTTTCCACTCGGCGACCCGGAGCGACTGAGACAATGGCTGTTTACTCTGAACATGGACCTAAACATGCCGGTCCACGTTCTCAACAAGATGTTCGTGTGCCAGAAACACTTTCAGTCGGACGATTACTTAGAAACACACCCCCACCTGAGCCGACGAGGCCGCCTACTCAAAGCCACCGCGGTCCCGACCCAGTTTATCCACGGGCGGCTCTCAGAGGAGGGACAGCCCACCGCCATGAGTAACAGGCGCCGGGTGGTGAGTTCCTACGGTCAACACAGGATGTTGGAAAACAGCGACCTCAGTCTGAACCAGGGTCTATCTGACGGTGACCTGGATGTTTGAATTCTGTTTTAAAAAAAAAAAACATCTTTGCAATCCTAAAACGTTTGGAAAAGTATTAAACTTCTTTTATCATTTATCGAGTTTGGATAAATCCAAGCACGATAAAACATCATAGAAAAAAAGTGTGACATATTCTTTATCAGAGGTAGTAATAAGAACACGAGAATTAAGAGTATTACAGACTCTCTTTTTCTGCGTCAAAGCTTATGCTTCTCACGTTAATCTGAGTTTTATTGGGAGTTTCTAAATTTGATGTAGGCTAGTTCTTAAAATCTAAATCTATTCAAATCAAACTGTTAAACTGGAACTATGATTCTTAAGGTGTATCTAGGTAAAATGCCAAAACAAAACGATGAAACTTTTTAAAAAAATTACTTTACTAGTAGAATAAGGTCAAAGGTCACAAACAACAATTGTGAACCATGTACATTTGGTGTTGGATGATCAGGTCCAGAGTTAAACAGTCTAAGCAAAGGGCCGATTTAACATTGTCTAGATGCCAAAAAGCTATGAAATTGCCCTTTAGCTTACTGGAAAAACTGAAACAGTCTGCTGCTCTGTCTTGTGTGGACATAGAGATAAATACATTGCAGCAGATGACTTGAATAGCACCTTACGTTATGCTGCATTTCTGCCATCTTGTTGACAATTAACCTGCACTAAACATACTACTACTTGTGAATGTTACAAGCATGCTTTTTGTTTATATTTGAGAGGGCCGCACAATATTAGAAGATTTTGCGGTGACTTCAATCACCTTACTGATTTAAACAGCTGATTCTTGTGGTGTACCACAACAGTCAGTCCTTGGCTTCATTCTATGTTCCCTGCATATGTATGTTGTACAGCTGAGCCATTTGTTTTCTTCTTCTTCTGTAGCCTGAATAGTAGTAGCAGAAATATGGATCTGACATTTTATTTTATTTTTTTCATCTCTTCAGGGGCGACCTCCGTCAAAAAAAGCTACCGTGCTGAACAAGGTGAACAAATCCTCCTTCGCTGCTACGGGAGTAGAAGGTAATGGCTCAGATTCAAACGACTCAAAAAAGGGTCAAGACTAACTTGCGGTGTAGTACGGTGTCAGTTATTCCTCTGAAAAAGGATGAATTGCAAATGATAGTAATAAATAAAATGTATTTGATCATGAGGATCATCAGGACAGAGATTTCATTGGATAAAAAAAAAAATATATATATATAAATAAAATAATACAGGCAGACATAGCCGGGCTGCACAGTGGAGCAGTTGGTAGCTCTGTTGCCTTGCAGCAAGAAGGTCCTGGGTTCGAATCCCGGCCTGGGGTCTTTCTGCATGGAATTTGTATGTTCTCCCTGTGCATGCGTGGGTTCCCTCCGGGTACTCCGGCTTCCTCCCACCGACCAAAAAACATGACTGTTAGGTTAATTGGTCTTTTTTAATTTGCCCTTAGGTATGAGTGTGTGCATGCGTGGTTGTTTGTCCAGTTTTTCTCTATGTTGCCCTGCGATGGACTGGCTACCTGTCCAAGGTGTACCCTGCCTCTCCACAGTTTATTGCTGGAGATAGGCCCCCCCCCCCCCCCCCCCAACCCTGCAGAGGATAGACGGTATAGACAATGGATGAATGGATAGATGGAAGCAGGCATAGCCAGAGTACCAGAAACAGTCAGCGATCATGTTCAGAAATGTTTAAATAATACTTTTGCCCATATTTGTGCATCAAACATGCTGAAGTCACCTTTGGAGTTGTTTGGATATTTTTGACAACCTAGTCTCACAGCTGTACTTTAACATAAGCATCTTTCATATCTGATGCTTTCCTTGATAACTCTAAGATACATCAAGGAAAATGTACCTTTCCGATCTGTTCATGTTTCAGCACATACGGTCTTTGACTGGGGCTCCTACCTGAAGAGTGAAGCATCCGTGGCTGCGCCCGTCTCTAGCTTTGCACATGTGAGTTTGGCCTTCCATGTCCTGCAACTTCCACATACTGTGCCTTATGTTGCTTCTAAGAACTAATTTATGGAATGTGAATACGTGTGAGCTCATGATGAAGAAAGCTGACAACCCCTCCCTCTCTGCAGGCTCCACTGAGCTCTGATTGGGATGATGTTGTCATTGGGATGAAGGTGGAGGTCCTCAACACAAACGCCATCCTTTCCAATAAAGTCTACTGGATTGCTACTGTTATTCAGATTGCAGGTCTGTGAAGGTTTTCTGCTTATTTTAAAACATTAATATGCCATCAAACCATGAGATATGCAGTTGTTTTTATCATCTTCCACTATGTCTTTTTGTCAATCATAAAATTTTCTCTAGATAATGAAACTCCATATATTTATTTTTTCTGTCCAACCGACATGGTGAACTGAAAATAGGTTTGTAACATTGCGACTCTGACTGACCCATTCTAAAAAATGTATACAGTTTGATCTAAAATACATTAAAATCAATTCTAGAGGTACGGATACTTTGACAAGGCATTGTGTACCTTGATGCTGTAACCATCCAATGCCTAGCTGATATGTGATTTTATGTTGAAGTTTGTGCCATTAACTGTCCACTTCTCGATTGTCTCCAGGATACAAAGCTCTGCTCAGATACGAAGGCTACGAAGATGACAGCAGCCATGATTTCTGGTGCAGCTTAGTGTCAGGAGAGCTGAACCCGATCGGGTGGTGTTCCATGACGAGCAAACTGCTGGTGCCACCACAAGGTGAGCTCTGCTGTTCAGATTTGAGTCCAACTCAGCTGAAAACAGAGCATGAGAACAATTTTCAGTGCTGATTATGGGTGTAACAGTAGACAAAAATCATGGTTCGGTAAGTATTTAGGGTTTTAAAGTCACAGTTTGGTACGTTTTCAGTACGCTTTAATCACGGAAAATAAATACAAATGTGCCTATGACTCTTTTTCTACTTTAATCAGCATTAAACAAAGAATTTTTTTTCCCTGAATTCCTCCCTGTCAATTCCTGAAAATAATTTGATTTTATTATGTTCTATAACTTAAATTGAAAGTATAGAACTGACTGGAGATGTGATTGGATTAAAAAAAACAACAAAAAAACGGTACAAGTAGACATAGCCAGAGTAGAAAACAATATAATCACTTGAAAACAGTCATGTTTAGAAATGTTTAAATAATACTTTGCCCATATTTGAGAATAAAATATGCCTAAATTACTTTAGAGTTGTTTGGAAATGTCAGCAGCCTAGTCTCCCAGCTGTACTTGAACGCAGCATGGGCAGCTGTTGGGAAAATCCTTCTCATCAACTGGGATTCCTCTGACTCTAGTTTTATCCAAAATAAGGAGTTTGGGCTGATTGGATGCTACTGGTAGCCATGTGGACTTCAGCTGTTTTTTCTCTGGTATCAGTGATGTTTACATTCAGCTTGACATTGATTCTGGTTAGTAATTCAAGCTACGGGTTCCTCACAAACATTTTCCATGTGTTCAGGTAGAAAAAAATCTGGATTCGTTTGGTACACCTGCATACCGAACTGGCAGGGCCGTACCGAAAACCCCCAAAATGAATACAAGTACTGTTACACCCCTAGTGCTGATAAATGTGCCTGTTTTACAGACGTGAAGACCATCACTGACTGGAAGTTGTATCTGATGAAGAAGCTGGTGGGTGCCACCACTCTACCTGTTGACTTCTACGTGAAGGTAAGCGTATTGTTGTTTGACCCTTTCCCGCTCCTAAAAGGTGGCTTTAGTTGAACACCTTCTTTTTTCCTCCTCCTGGTCTTGTCTTCTCAGCTGGCAGAGAGTATGAAGCCCTCTTTAAGAGTAGGCATGCGTTTGGAGGTGGTGGATCCCAAACACGTGAGTCGGACCCGTCTGGCTATCGTCAACACCATTGTTGGTGGCCGTCTCCGGCTTGTGTATGTAGACCTGAGCGACGTCCCCGATAATGTGGTCTTTGACTTTTGGTGCCACATGTGGAGTCCTCTTGTACACCCACTGGGCTGGTCAAAGACAGTGGGTCATGCTATTAAAGCAAGTGGTAAGTTTAAAACCAGGAGAATTGTGGGGTTTAGTACAACTGGGGCTTGCGTTGAGTTAAAAACTTGTAGTATGTTTCAGTTCATGGAGAGTTCTCTTTTTTTTTCTGAACTCTTGGTGAGCTGAATTTGTCAAAACTGATCATTATTGTTATTATAGAGGAGTAATGCTCATCATAATGGGAGCAGAACCCTTTCAGTTTACAACTGCACCTCCTGAAAATAGGCCACATTTGCAATTGAATATCAAGTTTGTGCCAAATTGTGCCTTTTTGGAAACCTCGCCTGAAGTCTCTCTATAATAAATACCTCTATAAAATGTTGTTCTTCAGTTTAATTGAATCAGACATTGTACAGATAATTTTAAGATATTTAACTTTGATGTGATTGAGGTTTGAGGCTGCAGCTGCAGAGATATTCATTCTGAAAGCTGATTTTTCTTTTCTTTTTTTAAATTTTTCAGGCAGACAACGTTTTTTTTTAATGTGCCATGTTCATTTCCACATGATCAATAACACATGTAGTGATATCTACATATCTTAGCAAATCGCACAAGGGTTCCCTTTAATATTTGACCAAAAGTAATCAAACATACTTCTTGATTACAGAAATATAATCATTTAATTGCTGGTGCGTAATTTTCCAGCAGATTTCTCAAAAAGAGGCCATGGGTTTAAAAGGTTCAATCTTCCCAATTTTGAATTTGATCATCGTTTAGTTAAAGGGATACTCCACCCCTAAGTGAATTTTAGTCTGTTGCCATACTCCCCAGAGTTAGATAAATGAGAAAAAGCACTTTGTAACCAGCCCATTCATTCTCCTAATCTGTGTGATTTACTCACTCAAAACTCACAGTTTACAGTCATTAGGGTGAAATGTTGCAAATATTATACAGTAAACCTGGATGTCAGCCAGGTGTCACAATTATAGTAATTCATTGGTGCCCAGCAACACCCAAGGAATTAGAGTAAATACAACATTACTTACAGCTAATTATTATGCACTTTGTTCAGTATCTGTATAAAAAATGGATGGGACTATCGTGTTCTTTGGACGCCGTACCATCTTTCTGGTAGAAAATTCCTTCGTAGTCTTGTGGTGTAAAATGCTCTTTGCAAACCAGATATTTCTTAATTTTCTCCACGGGTGTTGTTGGAGGAATTCCCAGGGCAGCAAACCGTTTTCGTCTTCGTTCCACATTAAATGGCATTCTGTGAAACGTTGTGTTGCTGTATGTCTTTAGCTTGTTTTCGCAACCCTTTGCTACACAAGCAAGAACTATTTTCTTGCGTTGGACTTATAAAGTACTCAAACTACGGCAGTAAAAACTCAGTGCAGCTCACGCATTTCTATTCATGGAAGTAGAAGTCTTTTGCCGGTGCTGCGTCGTGTCCTTGGGCCTTGCAGCACGGGCTTACATCGGTACTTTGCCCTAATATAGTCTCAAGTCTAAATCTGCTCCTGTAGTTACTTCGGGTTACTTAATATTTTCATTTAGAATTGATAGGATTATTGAAGTCACCAGGAATAATTAGGATCATTGAGGAATCTTTATGACTTATACACACAAAATGCTTGCCATTACCATTCACTTCCATTGTTTATGCTAAGCTAAAGCAAACAGACTGCTGCCAGATTAGGAGAATGACTGAGCTGGTTACAAAATGCTTTTTCACACTTATCTAACTCTGAGGAAGATGGCAACAGACAAAAATGTACTTAAGGGTGGAATATCCCTTTAAGTAGTGTTCTTGGCTGAACACCATCCATGTTGCTGCACCTGAAAGCCTCCTAGTGGAGGTATGAATGAGGCTGTGTTGGTAGATTTCCTCATCTGTACCCACTAGGGGACTCTAGGGGTCTCTGCGGATGTCCATTTGCAGCCCAGATTTTTGTGTTTGCGTCGCTTCCTTCGCTTGTGTCGTTTCTCCTGGTTCAGCAAACCTAATAAAGCAGGTAAACTTCTAAAACATGCAGGGCAGTCTGCCTTGGGGGCTAGGGTTGGGGAAACACTGCTCTAAGACAATGGGTAGGTAAAAAAAAAGAAAGAAAGATGGATCAGATCATCAGTGGAAGAAGGAAAAAGGATAACAGAAATTGTTTGAAAGAGAGATCTGCTGTTTCTCCGGTGTGGATAATAATTTCTTGGTGACAACAAACATACAAAGACTACATTGCTATTATGGTGAGAAATCACTTTATACCTTCTAATTAGTTCTTTTCTTCTACTCTTTTAAATAGATGGTGTAGAAACTAGCACAATATTGCCCACTCAGAGGCTATGGTGAAAACGATATATCTCTGGGTGGAGTGTGTTCTACAGCTGGGCTAAAAAAATAGTATGAACAGGAGCGCAGGCTTGATGCGATGTAGTACATTGATAGAGAGAGGTATGTGAACCCTGTAAGAGTCCTAATGCTGCTGGTTGCACAACTTTGCCTGATTGGTTGAGGCTCTTCTTTCCACCAGTATTTCAAGACAACTACTATACAGCACCAGTGAAGATAATTTAGCTTTTTTCCAGGGACATACAAGAAAATCTTTGGAAGGCATAACTTTTATTTTGTTTTGTTTTAGAGAGCAGGGAAAGATGGAGGCAGTGGAAATGCAGAAGAGAACATGGTCCACCTGCTGTCTATGGTCTGATAACTGTATAGACATGTTACTGATGACACTGTAATGACTAAGCTATTCATTTCTGCTGAACTATTTATCTTCTTGAATCTCTTCTGCCTCGGGTGTGCCACAGGGTTCTGTTTAGGCCCCCTTATTTTTTGCTATGTGCAGTAATCTGCACCCTCTTCAGCATGTTTAAAGACTTTTCTTATCACTGATCTGCATCATATTCAGTTACAGTGGGGCAAAAAAGTATTTGGCAGCCACCGATTGTGCAAGTTTTCCCACTTAAAAACATGAGAGTTCTGTAATTTTTATCATAGGTACACTTCAACTGTGAAAGACGGAATGTAATACAAAAATTCCAGTAAAATCACCTTGTATGATTAAAAAAAAAGAATTCATTAGTATAATGGTGCAGGAAATATGTATTTGGCCAATAACAAAAGTTAATTTCAGTCCTTTGTGCTATGACAGAGGTCAAACGTTTCCTGCAGGTCTTCACCAGGTTTGCACACACTTTGGCTGGAATTTTGGCCCATTCCTCCATGCAGATCTTGATGCTTTGGGGCTGTTGCTGGGCAACACAGACTTTCAACTCCAGCCACAGATTCTCTATTGGATGGAGGTCTGGAAACTGGCTAGGCCACTCCAGAACCTTGAAATGCTTTCTACGTAGCCACTCCTTCGTTGCCCAGGTGATATGTTTGGGATCATTGTCATGCTGGAAGATCCAGCCAGGTTTTATCTTCAGTGCTCTCAATGATGGAAGGAGGTTTTTGTCCAAAATCTCCACATACATGGCCCCATTCATCCTTTCCTTAATACGGATCTGTCGTCCTATCCCCTTTGCAGAAAAGCATCCCCAAAGCATGATGTTTCCACTCACACACATGACATTCTCCCAATCCTCCTCTGGATCATCCAGATGGTCTCTGGCACACTTTAGACGGGCCTGGACATGTGGGGGGGGGGATCTCTTCTCACCAAGCTGCTTGCCTATTGTAGATTGGCTCATCCTAGGCTTTTGTAGGTGTACAATCTTGTCCCTGGTGTCCTTGGACAGCTCTCTGGTCTTGGCCATGATGGAGATTGGAGTCTGACTGTTTGAAGGTGTGGACAGGTGTCTTTTATACAGATAATGAGTTCAAACAGGTGCTATTAATAGGTAACAAGTGGGGGATAGAAGAGCTTTTTAACACGTAACACGTCTGTGAGGGCCAGAATTCTTGCTTGTTTATTGGTGCTAAATACTTTTTTTCTGCACCATTATACAAATAAATTCTTTAAAAAACTCCAACAATGTAATTTTCAGGATTTGTTTTTTATTTTTACGTTCTGTCTCTTACAGTTGAAGTGTTACTATGGTGAAAATTACAGACATCGTCTTTTTAAGTGGGACAACTTGCACAATCGGTGGCTGCCAAATACTTTTTTGCTCCACTGTATATATCTGTTCTAGGTCTCAAAACGTCTCTAAGCTTCATATTTTGCACAGGAGCTCAGAATACCTTAGGGGTTGGATAGCTGACTTAGTGAACGGAACGGTGAAGTCCTACTATGTGACCCTGACTCATTGTTGCTACATGTGTAAACTCTTGACTCGGCCAGATGTTCACATAAACTTTTAAGTATATTTGGCTGAAAGACACTTTGTTGAGGAACCTTGTCTGACTATTTTCGCTGTAGTTACTCCGGTTTGAGAACTTCTCTCCCCTTCAACAAACTTTTTGCTCTGAGATCTGCCTCCTGGAAGTAAGGTACTGCCTACTGAGAGGTTTCTGTGAAGTACTTTTCAGAATCTCCAACCAGTTCTTGTAAAATTGTTAAAGTTTGTGAATGCGTCGTTTATGCAAGTATAAAATCTCAGAATTATTATTTTTATTTTCTGTGGTGAATGTTTTGTTCTTAAATGTATAGAAATGCTTTTTATTGGATTACTGGATGCGAAGTGGACCTGTTTGTCTTGTAGAGCGCCTTCAGTTGGTCTTTGTTGTCAGTGGATATTAATAACTAATAACATTAGTGGCATTTCTTTCTGTCTTACAGGAAAAGATCTGGAAGCTTCAAGTAACACAAAGGGGAGCAGTGAAAGTATGTACCATGCCTTTAAAAAGGTAAGGAGATTCATAAAAAGTGTATTGGCTTTTTTACCTGAAGATACACTTCCTGGTAAACGTATTGACAGCCCCTGTATGTTTTCACATGTTGTCATGTTACTACTACAAAGTTCAATGCAGTTCATTGGGATTTCTTGTGATACACTAGCAAAATGTTATGCATGATTGTAAAATGGTAGGAACTATGGGGATTTTTTAAAAACCCATTTACAAATCAAAACCGTAAAATTGTGGCCAGTATTCTATGGAGCGCCCAAAACTTTGTAGAACCACCTTTCTTTTTATTTACAGCTTTTGGGGTTCGTCTGAAGCAGCTTCGCAAATCTAGAGACTCAAATTCTTGTCTGTTTGTCTATGCAAAATAGTTCAAAGTTGGTCAAATTTGAAGGATTACATCTAGGAACAATAATTTTCACATTTTTCTCAATTAGATTTATGTCTGGATTTTAAGTGGTCCGCGCTAAAACAAGAATAAACCCTTCTTCTGTATCTCTGACACAATGTTTCCGTCCTGCTGGAAGGCAACCCCCTACTCTGTGTTTTGCTGCCTCTAACAGCTTTTCTTCCCTAATTACCTTATTTTTAGCTTCATGCAAAGTGTCCCCACAGCATGATGGTGCCGCCACCATGTTTCACTGTTGTGATGAACAGTGTTCATTTTCTGCCCCAGTGTACGCCAGAAAAAGTGCAGTTTTGATCACATCTTTCCACGTGATCTCTACATGGCTTGTTGTAAAAAAAGCAAAGTTGTGGTAAAATATGATCTGGTTAGATTTGGTCAGAATTAAATGTCTTGGCTTAAATTCTACAAAACTGTACACCTAAAAAAAAACCTTTTTCCCAAATTGCTTCCTCTTAAGAACTGTTCACTATGTTGCGTTGGTCTGTTACATCAATTTCCAGTAAGATCCATTGATGGTTTTAATTTGAAAATGTTTGCAATAACTTGTCTCACATTCTGTAAAGCAGTGGTGTCCAAACATTTTGCCGCATGGGCCAAGAGAATATAATAAAAATAAACTAAAATCACACAAATTTGTAATGAAAATGATATTTATCTGCTTAATAATAATCTTTTACTTATTCCTGAGCGGGTAAATATTTTCTGAAAACAAACAAGGTTGTCAGGTGTAAGGATAGACCGATATATCGACCGATATACCATACCTCTTTGGTAGAGCCGATTTAAAGTCAGGCACACCGGCGGGCAGCCCCGTGCTGCTACTGGATGTGAAGGACCCCAAGCCAAAACTTTAGGGATAATTTCCTTGGAGTAAAACGAAAAAGAAAACCCTGACATTAATAATTTCTAGCCACTATCTGTGTTTTTCCGTTCACTGTTTAATGTGAATAAAAAAAGTCAAATAACGTATTCTGACCAAAGATTGTATTTTACATGGTAGTTACTTTGCACATTACCTCTGTCTAACGTTAACTAAGGTGACCAAATATTGATTTCCAAAAAAGAGGACACTTGGGCCAAGACTTTTGATTTCAACATGTTCAAAGCGTGCATTCTCCATGTGGTTAGAATGAACAGTTTAATAACAAACTTTTCATAGACTTTCACCAGTGCAAAAATGACTTTAAAATCTCTGGAAATGAATTCATGATAGAAAATTTACCAGTAACAATAATAGTCCACTGTTTTAGTCATACTGGACAAGAGTTAAACAAAAATCTCAAATAATAAAAGTAAGAAGCAAACAATAATGCCTTCTCCAGTCTTTAGATTTCATTTTCTTGTTCCTAAGTCAATTTATGGATGAACTCTCACTTTGCACAGCATTATTACAGTTTTTGTGTCTGTGTGGACCTACATGGTCTTTGCCACTTTTCACACACACAACACATATGCCAGGTCTGTTCGTCTGTAAAGCTACACTTGCGCTTTGAGATCTTGTAAATAGTTTAAACGGCGCATGCACAGCACGGTGTAGCGCATCACAGCCCGCTGTCTGTTCCATATATGAACAGATCAGAACCATCCACTAGGACCTCAGATGAGGAAAAGGGTGTCTTATTGCATGCATCGCACCAATCAATTTAAGTATGCTCATTGGTCCCTTTTTAAAAAACAATAAAAACCGGACATTTTTTTAAATCGATCTATGAAATCCCCCAGGATGCCTCGGGGAAAAGAGGACGGTTGGTCACCCTATCTTAACAGTCACACCAAGGACAGGGAACTGTCCTAGAATGTGGAACATAAAACGTTTTTGTTTTTTAAAATCTGATTATGGTCATTTGGTTTGTAAATGTATTGATTTGGGTAGTTGTTTCATGCTCTGCAGTGCACAAATTCAGTGCGGAAGAACTGCTTAGGTTCAGAAATGATGTTCATCCACTGTTGGTAGTAGGACATTTTAGCAGCAAATAAGGTGAAAAAACATTTGGATATCGGCCATCAGATGGCCATGACCTCTACATATCAGCATCAGCAATAGAAACCCCATTCGGTCGATCTCTAGTCAAATGTGTAACGTGTTTCTCACGGTTTGCAAGTTTGCTTTATTAAAAGAAGGACATTCGGTTTGCAAGTTTCTTTTAAGCAGAATTAAAATAAAAGCGATAACATAACCATGTTTAATAAATGAAACCCAGATCTGAGTGCACCAAAGTCTGCATTAGAATAAAAGTCTCTGGATAAATGTGATTCGTTTTACTGTGGGATTAAAGAGGACCCAAAAGGCCTGGTTATTAAACGACAAACACTCGGTGTTCCTCACTTTTTTTTTTATAGTAAGAAGCTTACATTTATCATAATCTTGCCCTGATCGTGGGTAAAATATCAGTATTTTATATTTTAATTGGACATAGGGAGGCCACATAAAACCCGTTCATGATCCTCAAATGGCTCATGGGCCACACTTCGACAACCGTTTTAAGGGGCTTGTGTGCTCTCTGCTTGAACCCGCCACTAGTTGGCAGTGTTTCGTTGCCTTTAGTTAGGTTTTGTCGGGTTTCTTTAATAAACAAAGGTTATAAAGAATAACTCACTTGCTTGGAGGACTGCAGCTGTTATAGTTTCAGATTTTCAGACGTAAAGAATGTAAAACCCCTATTTTTAGCTTCTGTGGATTGAAAATGTCATTAGAGGATGCTGATGCCGAGTCGACGCTCCTTTGTGACCCACAGCCCAGGATCGTCTACATGGGGGAGGGCTTCTTTGAGGAAGGAATGAAGCTGGAAGCCATTGATCCTCTAAATCTCGGAAACATCTGCGTTGCTACTGTTCACAAGGTAACAATGTTGTGTTTGTTTGAGGGGGGGAGGTGCTTGCATCCGATTGGTCTGATCAGCTTTCTTTATTGACGCATGCAACAACCAGCTCGGCCGTCTTTGACCGGGTTACAGATGAGTCCGTTACCAACAGAGCCCTGCAGAGTTCTGACTCCTGTCTGTGAATGTGCTGCATCCTCAGGTGCTGCTGGACGGCTACCTCATGGTGGGCATTGATGGGACCGAGTTAAACAATGGCTCTGACTGGTTCTGCTACCACGCTTCCTCCCACGCCATTCTACCCATTAACTTTTGTAAGAGGAACGACATCACTCTGACTGTACCTCAAGGTAAATATCTCCTTCTAAAGCTTCTGACTCGGTTCTACAAATGAGTTGTGTGTTTTCTTTCTGCTGATCAGGATTTTATTCACCATGCTTCTGCTGGGTTGTAGATTTAAGTTGATATAAAGAATCCATATGGTTCATTAAGAAATGCGATTCATATCTGTGTCCTGACAGGTTCTGATCCTCAGACTTTCACCTGGGACAAATATCTGCAAGAGACTAAAGCAAAAGTTGCACCAGCAAGACTGTTTAACACTGTAAGTTGTGCTTTGTGAGACAGAAGTCTGATTTTTGGTGCTTGTTATATGACGGCCCGAATAAAGAGGAACTCATCACTCGGATAACAGTTGCCTTGGATACTTCCGTCTTGTTTTGTTGGGATTTTATGTGCTAGATAAATGATTGATGATTATAAAACTGGAGAAAATTATGCATGGTTTGCAAATCAAAATTCAAACTGTGTGATATCCTTTTGTTTTTAGCCCCCTCTACTCTGACTAGCTAAAATAAAAGACCAAAGAACACAGCAGACGGGTCAGGGAGGAAGTTGTGGAGAAGTTTAAAGCAGGGTTGGCTTATAAAGCAAGGCTAGCATTAATCAAACAAGCAAAGGTTGAAGATTTATGTGTTTGAAAGTTAGTCAAAGTCAAGATCTAAATCCAACATAATTGAAAGATTTTGTGTACAGACTCTCCATTCAATGTGATTGGTATTGAGAAATGTTTCCACCTGAGCTGTAGATCTTTGCAGCTCATCCTGACCTCTTAACTGCTTCTGATTAATGCTCTCTTTGCTCGCCCTGTAAGTGTACGTGGAAGTCCAGTTTGAACGGTGGACTGAACAGAGCTCTGTGTGTTCTGTGATCTCCCTGACCTGTCTGCTGTGTTCTGTGTGTTCGCTAACGTCTCTTTAACAAAACCCTGAGGCCGTCAGAGAGCAGCTGGGTTTATATTCTCTTTAAAGGGGACATATTATGCAAATGTCACTTTTTTTTCATCCTTTTGTGTTGTCATTTTGGTCTCTGCTGCCTCTACAAACAATCCAAAAATGAATAAAACAATCTTTCCATTTTTCTTTTGTAAATTTTTGCTGCCAGAAATATTGTGCTTCTACAAGCCATTGGGAAAGAGTGCCTTATTGTGAGTAGAATTTGCATATAACCGCCCCTCACCTACCAAACCCCGGCCACCAATTTCATATCAATCTCTATGTGGCAACTTAACAGCCTAGTAACAAGATGGGTGGGTGTGGTCTGCAACTGCTAATCTGCATAAAAGTGACAGAGCCCTCTAAACAGCTCATTCTTAAAGGAACTGAAATTGTCAAGAATTGAGCTGGTGAGATCGCTTTATGCGAGAGAGATTTTGTCCCAACTTCATTAACATGTTTTATACAGACCATAGAGCTATTAGAACTTGATTAAAAAGAGGCAAATGTCTCCTTTAAACAACTGACTTTTATTTTTGTTAGGCAACCTCTGAATCCAGTTTGATTCACTGGACTTTATTTAGGGGTATCAGACTAATGGGGGATTACTGTAAATGTACACTTGTCAATATTTTCATTCCATTTGACAATTATGATCATCATTATGATCAATTATGATTGTGAGTCTTACCACTTAAAATCCCCAAAAAAGGAAAAAGTTTTTGGTTGTAATGTGACAAATTAGGAAAAGGTTACCTGTGTGAATACTTGGGCAAGGCGCTGTTATTATTATTTTTCCCCCATTGTGTTTGTTCGTTTCTCCCCTAAGGACAATCCAGGTCACGGTTTCACCCCCAACATGAAGCTGGAGGCGGTGGACCTGATGGAGCCGCGGCTGGTGTGCGTGGCCACCGTGAGGCGCTGCGTGGGTTGCCTTCTTCTGATCCACTTTGACGGCTGGGACGACGAGTTCGACCAGTGGATAGACCACCAGTCCCCGGATATCTACCCCGTAGGATGGTGCGAGCTGGTGGGCTACCAGCTCCAACCTCCTCCTGGACTCGGTAAACCATCCGTATTAGCTCACAGAGCTGAGTTTAGTTTCTAGTCTTTATTCCCATCTCAGTGCTATAGTAAAGTGACCGAGGTGTCTTTTGTTTTTACAGCACACTTGGCTGAAAACCCGGTGGCAAGGTACAAGAAACCCAGGCCCATTGTGCACAGCAGAAAGAGTACGTGAAAAGTCCCTCGTCTTCCCACTACTCAGTAGGGGGCGAATGTTACCTAGCAGTGTAGATTAGCCATCTCTGTGTCTGAGTTCTTCAGAAAACCTGATCTGGTATTTCAGGCCCTGGTCAGATCTGCCATGAACATCCATCCTCTGTTATCTGAATACTGAATCCAGATCAGAATTTCCTGTGACACACAGGACCACCTTAAACAACATATTAGCTATTAGTACCTATCATTTCTTAGTAAAACAGTCTTTAAACAACCTTGTTCAGCACTCTGCGGTAGGCTAATTAAAAACGATTAAATTCCAATATGTGATATATTATAGATTAGAACCTGTGTCACTAAAAAGATTACCATAATTTTTAGAGATGTGTAGAATCTGGCAATACGATGTATTGCGATACTATGAGTGAGACAATATATTGTGGTATTTAAAACTAAATTTAACTGTAGAAAAACTGTCACAGCATTCTAAACACTACAACCTGTTTCATAGATTACATAACTCATCTAGTTTTATTACTAGATCTAGTTAATCCACTGGAACGAAGGTGACGCAGATTGCGTAAGTCATCTGACCCATTTTAATAATTTTTAATTATATAAAAAATGTAATAAAACAAAACTACATGAAGGAACAAGTGAATGTTGCAATATAGTCATCCAAATGCTGGGGTTCCTTAAATAGGAAACTTTTTAACTGATTAGAATGTTTGTATAAATGTATTGAATGACTTGTTAAGTGCCTTGAGATGACATCTGTTGTGAATCTGCGCTATATAAATAAACTGAATTGAAATTGAATTGAAAACCACAAATTTCCAGTAATAAATAATTTTACTACAAAAATGTCATTATTGGTTCCATTCAAATCCTAAAAAAATAATAATCGATATTTTGCTTTTGAACATCGATACAATATCAGGAAATAAAATATCGTGATATATCGGTGTCGATATTTTCTTACATCCCTAATAATTTGTCAGTCTGTTTATAAAGCTGATTGAATCCAAAGTGTCCAGATTGTCCTCTTTAGATCTTGCATTTCATGTACTTTCATTTATTCCTAGCTTCTAACAAGAACTTTCATTTGGATGACTATATTACAACATTCACTTGTTCCTTCATGTAGTTTTGTTTTATTATATTTTTTATATAATTAAAAATTGTTAAAATGGCTCAGGTACTATATTGAAGCTACGCTTGAATAAGAAATTCTGTCGGCCAGAAATTTAGACCCAAGTTGACGTTTAAAGTGACAAAAAAACAATTTTATATCTGCTCTATAGTGTTTTTTTTATGCTGTGATCTACAACCTTATTATAAGGGACACACTGGAATTTCCCCACCAAGAGACGACCAATAAGAATATTTGTTTTCCCTTGTTTGATCTTATTCCTTTTTCACAGAAAAGAGGAACTTTCAGAAGCAGCTGTCCCAGGAACAAGCAAGCGATCCCTCCAACGAGCTGCCAGAAAGTTCTCAAAGTAGTCAGCCGGAGATCCCACCCATCAAAACTGAACCAGAGGAACAAGACAGTGAGTGAGCAGCTCTCAGATCTGTCACATGTACACTTTAACCATTGGCTGAATGTATTTTGTCTTTGCAGTTATCCCAGTGACGGTGAAAGTGGAGGAGATGGAGACACCCATTGAGAGCCCTCAGCAAGCCTTACTGAAGGCAGCAAAGCAGGAAGAGACGGAGCTGCAGATTGAGTCGAGACTGGATCAGCCCAGCCAAGAAGAGGACGTGTCACTGAAGGGGAACTTTAGGAGAGAACCTGCTGTTCAGAGTGAAGACAAAAGAACGAATCAGGGCTTGAAGGATGGGAGCCAAGAAAACGATAGCAGCCTGGATGAGGTGTGGGAGAGCAACACTGAGCAGGACGTGGCAGGAGAAGCTGAAGACATGGACATATGAGACTTTATGAGGAGCTGTGGGACCTGGCTCTAACGGACAATAAAAGGTGTTTTAGTGTAGAACAAAATATTAGATATGATAAATAAGCGTGAGTCATAGTTTTATATCAAACTGAAGTGAGTTTGACTAAATGTCACACAGAGCAGGCTAGTGTTTAACTTCCTCACTTCATCCATGTTAAACATATGATAGTTTAAGCTGTAATGACAAAGGTGTCTTCTTTTGTACTTTGTCTCATGCAAATCATTTTTGTTTGAGTATTTCATCAGCTAAAAATAAACCAGCTGATTTGCAGAAATAATACCAGATGTTTGGGTTTATGGGTCAAAAACATGAGCTGCAAAACCAAGATGGGAGTCATTCATCTTATCAGAACAGAAGGAGCTAAAATGTTGAGATTGGAGTTTAATTACGACTAAGTTAGAAGCTTCAAACCCTAGTTCTGACAGTGTGAAATCTATATTTATTCATGACAGCATCTGGATTATTGAAACAATTTTATTTTAAAATAAGTGAGAACATAGAGTTATCTGACATGGGTAGGAGATCAACTTGTGTTAAACTAACAGTTTGATGTTATTACAACAGAATTTAACAAATCATCCAGCCTGTGTTGCCCATATTTAAAGCAGAAGATATTCTAAAATTAACTAATATATCTAGAGCTTTTTATATTTTGATCTACAGACTTGGGCAAAAATAAACACCTGCTAAATTCAGAAAATATTCAGTTAAATATGCTTATTGTACAGAATATTCTTCCGTTTTGCCATTTTGTTTTTTCTAACATAAGTGTGCTGCTGCGTTCTTTGTTCAGGCAGCTAGCCTGCTTTTAGCTGTTTAACAGATATACTGATCGCAGTTCTAGGGTAGTGTTTCCCAACCCTGGTCGTCAAGGCACACTGCCCTGCATGTTTTAGATGTTGAGATGATTTCTAAAACTAATTTCTCTTTTAAGCAAGAGAAAACTGTATTCAGCCTCTTATTCTCTGACCCATACTGCTGAAGAAAACTCTGCTCACGTCATATTGGATTTAAAAAGGCAGTTAATAAAAACCGTATGGACTTTTTAAAACCCACATCTTAACTTTGAACCAATAAAAGGACAAACATTTCCTCACCTGCTGACTGAAGTCAACATTGATCCCAAGCCGCATAAAAGAAATAATTTTAGATCAAGGTTATTATTATTTGAACAGTTGAAACGTATGCTGTTTGCAATCAAATGACTTGGATTTGATTTGCTACAGATCTTAAATCTTTGAATGACTCTTCATGGGTTTTGCTCCCTCTCTTCACAACTGGTTTATGGACCAGTACCATCTCTACCATCATTTCTTCAAAAACATATTCTGGAGCTCATTTGACAAACGATAGAATACCATCGCTGGGTTATCAGACAAGCCTTTACATCAGCACAATAATACATTCTTTTCAGCATGTTCCCCTCCGATGAATACTCACTGAAAAGTGTGCAGGTAAATACAACTTCAGGAAAACACAAATGCTCACTAAAGAGGTACAAACTAGGGCTGGCAAGTGACGCAGGAACGCTTGAACCTCTTCCCTTGCTTTTGGGTGCCAGTAGGTTTGGCCGTAGGACTCTCTCCACCGGGACAGGCCTTGAAAACATGGACATCCTTGACCTTTTGACCCTTCACCTCAGGGGGATTAGCACAGGTTGCTCTCACCTTGAGGTTAACCTTCTCAATCCACCTAGATAAATGAATAGAAAACTTCAAATTATTTCATTAGAAATACCAAAGTAGTGACTGCTAAAGAGACTAAGAGAGTAGCTACTTACCGGCGTAGCGGCAATAAAGGGCAGTCGCACATCAGAGGGTTGTCGGCCAGGTTAATGACTTCCAGGGAGGTGAGTTGGTGGAAGTCAGGCACCTCCTCTAACTTATTGCCCTCCAGGAACAGACTCCTTAACCCTGGACCCACACCAGCTAGGGAGTTCTCAGACATCTGTGGTTTGAAAAACGTAATCAGAAAACACTTTTATACTCTTAGTTAAGCTCTTTAGGAGTAAATCTCACCTTCTCTATCTCCATCTTATCCAGATACAGGTCCTTCAGAGATCCGCTCAGAGGCTTAAAAGCGTTCGGACCCACCCATCGGATCAAATTACCGGACAGCCTGAGGTCCTTGATGTTCCTTGCCTTGCTCAGTGCCTCAGCGGGCACCTCCTTCAGCTTGTTTCCCCCCAGGTGGAGCGTTTCTAGACCGCTGGCCTGATCCAGAGCCTTGGGCGAAATGTTCCCAATGGCGTTACCAGTGAGGTAAAGAGCTCTGAGACCCATAGCTCCAGTCAGGATACCAGCCTCCAGCTTGTTGATGGCATTGTTCTCCAAGTGAAGCGCTAGCAGACTAGGAACCAGTTTAAAGGCTCCTTTGGGGAAATCAGCAAAGCGGTTCTTTTCCAGGTGGAGATAAGTCAGCTGTGGTAGACCTGTGGATACGGGTGATTAACAAAAAATGTAATTCTGAGAGAGAGAAAAACGTAGAGATGATTAATAAAAAAAAAAAAAATATATATATATATATATGCGCACACACACACACCTTTAAGGGCTTCAGGGCTGAGGGACGTGAGGTCGTTCTCGGAAAGGTAGAGGTATATCAGTCCTTTCATGCCGCTGAAAGCCCCACCCTCTACATCCACGATCTTGCAGCGCTGCAGATGCAGGGACACCACCTGGGCCACACCGGGGAAACTGTTGCTTGGGATGTAGTGGAAGTTATTGCCTCGCAGATCAAGAAGACGTGTCTCAGGGGAGAAACCTCGAGGCACTTTGGTGTGGCCGCGCTTCTCACATGAAGAGTGCCGTGTCTCTGCCTGTTGACGAACGGTCGTGGAAATATTGTAGGCAAACACACAACTACTAGTTCATTCTTTCCATAATCAGATTTTTTTGTTGGTCTGGTGTTAGGTAGGCAACTGGTTTACAAAAAAACTGTTGAGCAAGCTAGAGGATGGGTGAAGATTTGATATTTTTTTGAACCCCCAGGACCTGGGAAACAAACTGTTGTGGAGTTGGGGATGAACACCGCTGTAAATCAAACTGTTCTAGAGTCAAATGTGAAGCCGTCTGACGGTTAAAGATTGGTCCGAACTTAATCATGTGGCAGTGACCCCAGGGAGACCTTAAATTCTCCAGCTAAATCACTTTAAGGCAACTGAAGTGGCTGAAACAGATACAGTTGAAGGTGTTGGAATTGTAGAGACGAATGCCTTTATAATTGAACACGAACTGCTCCACCAAAAGCAGCATATCACGTCCTGATGAAGCCAACAGGACCACATAATCTGCAAAAAGCAAAGACCCTTAAGCCACCAAAACGAAGCCCCTCAACACCTTGGCTGCACCTAAAAATCCTTTCAATTCAGTTTATTTATATAGTGCTAATTCACAACACATGTCATTGCAAGGACTTTACTAGTCATTTCACTACATTACAACCAGTTAAAAGGTTTTAGATCTAAGGAAGCCCATCAGATTGCGTTGAGTCATTGACTTGTAACATTCGCTCCTTCTGGACGAACATGTAGCGAAGCCCGTCGGCTACTACCCTTCCACCACTCCTCCAACGTCTGGCTAACAATCTGTTTTTAATGATAGGCTTTATCAAAAAGGAACATTTTAAACTTGGTCTTAAAAGTAGACAGAGTGTCTGCCTCACGGACTTAAAGTGGGAGCTGGTTCCACAGGAGAGGAGCCTGAAACAGACCTATATCTAACCTTCCTTTCTTATCCAAAGTCCTTGAGAAAATTGTTGCTAATCAAGTCTGTGAGCATTTAAACAATAACGAGCTGTTTGAAGAGTTTCAGTCAGGTTTTAGAGCTCATCATAGCACTGAAACAGCACTGGTGAAGGTTACTAATGATATTCTCATGGCCTCAGATAATGGACTTGTGTCTGTTCTGGTTTTGTTAGATCTCAGTGCTGCTTTTGACACAGTCGATCATAATATTATCTTAGAAAGGCTTGAACATGTTGCAGGGATCAAAGGAACAGCACTAGGCTGGTTTAAATCATATTTGTCTGATAGATTCCAGTTTGTTCATCTAAATGATAAATCTTCTTCACTCTCAAGAGTTACTTGTGGAGTTCCACAGGGTTCTGTGCTTGGACCAATTCTGTTCACCATATATGTGCTCCCAATTGGTAGAATCATTAGACAGCATGGGATAAATTTCCACAGCTATGCAGATGATACACAACTATATTTATCCATTAATCCTGATGAACCCAGTCAGTTAGGTAGATTACAGGCATGTCTGGAAGACATAAAAACATGGATGACCCTAAACTTTTTGCTTTTAAATTCTGACAAGACAGAAGTTGCTGTCTTTGGACCAGAAGTTCTTAAACAGAAACTGATTAGTCAATCACTTCATCTGGATGGCATTAAATTGGCCCCCAGTAATAACGTAAAGAACCTCGGCGTTATTTTTGACCGAGACTTGACATTTAAATCCCATATTAAACAGGTTTCTAGGATTTCTTTCTTTCACCTCCGGAATATTGCTAAAATTAGAAACATCCTGTCCAGGAGTGATGCTGAGAAACTAGTCCATGCATTTGTTACCTCAAGGCTGGACTACTGTAGTTCTTTACAATCAGGTAGTCCACAAAATGCCATTAAAAGCCTTCAGTTGATCCAAAATGCGACAGCAAGAGTTTTGATGAATATTAAAAAGAGAGATCCCATTTCTCCTGTTTTAGCTTCCCTTCATTGGCTCCCTGTTAAATCCAGAATAGAATTTAAGATCCTTCTTCTTACATACAAAGCCCTTAATAATCAAGCTCCATCAGAGATCTAATTGTACCTTATGTTCCTAACAGAGCCCTTCGCTCTCAGACTGCAGGTTTACTTGTAATTCCTAGGATTTCTAAAAGTAGAATGGGAGGCAGATCTTTTAGTTATCAGGCTCCTCTCCTGTGGAACCAGCTCCCAGTTTTAGTCCGTGAGGCAGACACTCTTTTTTCTTTTAAGGCCAGGCTTAAAACTTTCCTTTTTGATAAAGCTTATAGTTAGAGTGGCTAAGGTCATCCTGAGCTATCGCTGTAGTTATGCTGCTATAGGCTTAGACTGCTGGAGGACAGACTTACCAATTTTCTTCACTCTGCTACTTCCTTTTCTCCTACTACTCTCCAGTTGTATTACAGTACATTCTGTTATTTCGACTGTTAACTTTGTTTTCTCTGTGTTTTTCTCTCCATAGAAGATATACCTGGTCTGGTATCCTGCTTGGCTGCAATGCCCTGTTGGACGGGGGGCATCGACTGGGATGATCCCCCCAGTAACTGAACATCCACCGTGTCCTGTTATTAATTTTTTACTTTCTGTAACATAGAAAGTTCTCTTATATCAGATCTTCTGTTCCTTCTGTGTTTCTGCTCTGTCTTCTCAAACCCCCAGACGGTCGTGGCAGATGGCCGCTCCTACTGAGCCTGGTTCTGTTGGAGGTTTCTTCCTGTTAAAGGGGAGTTTTTTCTCTCCACCGTCGCTACATGCTTGCTCAGTATGAGGGATTGCTGAAGGATTGCTGTGGTTGGAAAGTCTGCATCAACGGGGCCCAACCTTACGGCAATGACTGACGCAATCTGCTGGGATTCCTTAAATACGAAACTTTTTAACTGATTGGAATGTTTGTATAAATGTATTGAAATGATTTCTTGTTAAGTGCCTTGAGATGACATCTGTTGTGAATTGGCGCTATATAAATAAACTGAATTGAATTGAATTGATAAAAGATCTGCCTCCCATTCTAATTTTAGAAATCCTTGGAACCACCAGTAAACCTGGAGTCAGAGAGCGAAGTGCTCTGCTAGGAACATATGGAACAATCATATCTCTTATGTAGGATGGACCTTGATTATTAAGGGCTTTATATTGAAGAAGGAAAAAGCCGTATAGCAGTCATTCTCCATGGCCTCACCAAACTCCTCCCACGTCCAAGTTTTTGCCCCAGGGACGAGGTTGTTGCACAATGAGGGTGCTAGCCCAAGTTTTTGCCCCATTATTGCACAATGAGGGTGCTGGTTTATTTATTAGCAATATTAATAGTAGTTTAAAGACAGTTCTTAATTATCATCATTACTAATAAAATTAATGGTTACAAGTACCACCTGCTCAGTAGGAATAAATTACTTCACTCAAATGTCAGTCTCAATTGACCGTTGGAGTCAATCTGGAAAGATTGAACTACAGGTTAAAGAATGAAGGATGGAGTTTGCGCACTGGCTTCAGCAAATCACAATAACAGACAATGACAGATAATGTCATTCACAATACAATGTGTTTTTTACAGGTAATCAAACTTGACATAAATCCTGGGTCACCTATTAAAATAAGGACAAAAAATATTTTTATGTGGGAAGGAGTGTAATTCTAAAATATCTGTGAAAACCCTTTCCTGATACCTGCCTGGTTTCTCCCACCAATGGACTTCTTTCTCTCATCAAGTTGTAATTTCCCCTTACCTGTAAAGACCCTGGGTCATCTTTCCTGCTGCTGAGTGCTGGTCTTATTTCTCCTTCCTGACTGATTTTTCTATGGTGGCAATAAAAATATTAAAATGTGGAAAGTAACATTTTGAAATAGATTTAGGATGAGTAGCAGTGAAATTACAGTGTAAATAAGCCCCAAAGTCCCTTTTGTCCCGTTGATATTTTTCCTCAGCCACTTATATTCTATTTTCACCTGTGCAGACCCTCCCTGACCTGCTGTGAATATTGTAGTAATACTGATTTTTTTTCAAATATGTGGAATGCATTAGTCAGCACAAGTTCTGCACAGAAATGAAAGAGGGTTTGGTTTATTCCAAGCATGAACTGACTAGCAAGGGATGTAAAGTAGGCAACGTTAGTATTGTTAACGAACTTAACTTGATATATTGACATGTATATTTTTTTGCCTTCTGCTGGATCTGGCTGTTGTGCTGAACATGCTGCTATGCTCAGCAGTACCGGTCTGTGATTTATGGCTGCTTTCCTTAGCATGTGTACACTTAAGGTGCGTTTGGAGACGGCTCAGAAAAATGTATAGTTACCATACATAAACGGATCAAATGGCTGAAATAAAGTGTGGAAGACAGAGGTCATCGACCCGAAAAGTGCGGGGGGCATGTCCCACGCATACCCTGAGTCTGTTATGCCCATGCCTGCCGGTACCTTTCAGCTGCTTCCGGGGTCCCACAGTCCAAAAAGACCCAATAGGATTCCTTATTCAGCTTGTCAGCATCCCTAACCGCCGGTATCCACCAGCTGGTTCAAGGGTTGCCGCCGGAACAGGCACAACCACTTTGCGGCCACAATTTCAGTCCGCCGCCTCGACAATGGAGGCAGGGAACGTAGCCCACTTGGGCTCAATGTCCCCTGCCTCCACCGGTACGTGTTCAAAGCTCTGCCAGAGGGGGAACTCCACCAGATGTTCCCAGTAGACCGTCACAACACGCTTGGGTATGCCAGATCTGACAGGCATCCTCCCCCACCATCGTAACCAACTCACCACCAGATGGTGATCAGTGGACAGCTACCCTCTTGGTCAACGGGGTAAACCCCAACATACAGGCACCAAGATGGGGGGCAACAAGTATGCCCACCCCCTGCTTGGCGCCTCTTATTGAGGGCAACTCCAGAGTGGGTAAGTGTCCAACCCCTCTTGAGGAGACTGGTTCCAAACCAGCCAGAGCCGTGCGTTGAGGTGAGTCCGACAATGGACGAGCAGGAACCTCTCAACCTGCCAGACCAGCTCAGGCTCCTTCCCCACCAGAGAGGTGACATTCCACTTCCCGAGAACCAGCTTCTGTAGCCAAGGATCAGACCGTCAAGATCCCTGCCTTCGGCCACAGCCCATCTCACACTGCACCCGACCCCTTTGGCCCCTCCTACAGGTGGTGAGGCCATGGGAATGAAGACCTAAATTTCCTCTTCGGGTTGAGCCCGCCCAGGCCCCATGAATAAAAGCTCACCCATCAGTTGCTCGCCAAAAGGCCCCACCTCCAGCCCTGGCTCCAGAGAGGGCCCCCTGTGACCCTCGTCCAGCCAAGGCAATTTTATTTGTATAGCACACTTTCAACAACAAGGTAATTCAAGGTGCTCTACATGATTAGGGGATAAAGTAAAAATAGCAAAAAAACTAAGCATATGACACTTAAAAATATTACATGAAATTAGGATAAAGTAAAAACAGCAATAAAGCATGAAACACACACAAAGCATTTGATACCTGAAAACATTACTCAAAGGCAGCTCTAAACATATGGGTTTTTAGCCATGATATAAAAGATCTCAGTGTTTCCGCGGCTTTGCAGTTGTCTGGAAGTTTGTTCTGCCTCCAGGAACACCAAGTCCATTTATGTTGCTGGTCATAAGGGGTCTTTGGGCGTAGCTCCTAGGATCAATGAGACACTCAAACCTCTCCACCACAATAAGGTGGCAGCCCAGAGAGGGGTTTTAGCTGGCCCTGAAACTTGAAATCAAGCATGCTGAAGTACAGGAGAGGGCAAGACAACTTTGTACAAGCAAAGCAAAACATGAAATCCCTTTATTAATCCAACCAGTCCCCTTAAATAACCCACTCACCTCACAGACACAGTTGTCAGGACATTTGATCTTGTTTTCAGGCTCTTGGGTGGGTGGTGGAGTTATTCTGGTTGCTTCCTCAAACTCTGCCTTCAGCATGGCTTCCTGGCTCTGGCAGCGCAGCTCCTTAGGGTAGACATTCTCCAGGCTCTCCCCTGAGAGATGGGCTGGTCCTCCACACGTTCCCAGCAGCTTCACCTTGCGACGGATTGCCCACTCTCTGCGAGATGGTACAAACTCAAAAAGTGGTAAAAACATCTCTATGATGGATTAAAAAACTTATCAGTGAGTGTCTACAGTGGTTTGTTGCACCTGAGTGGACGTAGGTAGCAGTTGCAGTTGATGGGGTTCCCAGCCAGGTTGAGACGTGCCAGCTTGGGTGGGCCTTCAGAAAAGGGCTGAAGGACACGCAGCTGGTTATGGCTGATGTCTAGGTGCACAAGATTAGGAGATTTAGATACAGCTGTGTTGACCAGGTCCTGCAGTGACATGTGGTCCAGGAAGAGGTGTGTCAGCTTTGCCAAAGACACTGCATCCTCTCCCAGATACGTCATGGGGTTATAGCTAAGGTCCAGACGGGTCACCTCTGGCAGTCTGGACACAGTAAGGAAGAGGTGCGGAGACAAGGGGGGGGGGGGGGTACTTTAGACTTTAAACATGTATGTTACTGCTGCCTGGTGTCTTGTCTGGAGAATTGTTCAAGTTCACTCCCCACTCAAACCAGGTATTTTTGCCAATGTCCTCACATCTCCCCAGACATCTTTACCTTGTCATGGTTTCAGTTGGGAAAAACTGCAGCTCGTTGTGGTCTAAGCTGAGCCGGTTGAGGGTGAACAAGCCAGCGAAAGCTTCAGTGTCCAGGTAATTCAAAGAATTGTGACTGAGACGAAGCATCTTGATGTTCTGCAAGCCCTTAAAAGACAAAGGTTTGCTTGTATTAACAGTTCTGACTACAAGAGGTGATTGCACCATTCTCTGACTGTGCAGTTTTGTGTACCTGGAAGGCTAAGTTGGGCATGTAGACCAGCTGGTTGTGGGTGATGGAGAGAAGGTTGAGAAAGCCTAGCTGAGAGAAAGCTCCAGGCTGGATCTCTTCCACACGGTTACGGTCAATGAAAAGCTGCTTCAACGTGGAAAGGCCATCAAAAGACTCCTGAACTCAAATAAACCACAAACCATAGTTTTACCAATCTGGCCTGAAAATATGGTTAATATTATTATTAGTGATGGGTTATTTTTCTTTGCTATAGAAAGTACCCCTGGTTTGGTGTGTCTGTGTTTAGCTGTCTTTTTCCTGGATGGAGACATGGATGTAGCTATTTCTGTCGTTACCTGCGTGTACTGTTTTTGGCTCTTTCCTATAGAAAGTACTTCTAGCACGAAGTTTCTATGTTTAGCTGTTCCGGTTTTCTAAATGGGGCTTTTGACAGAGTTTTCAATCACTGAAATTTATGCACCTAGTTTTATTTCTTGTAGTAACTTCTCATGGCCCAGAGCTTACATCAAGCTGTTTCCTTTATGAATGAACCCGCTTTTTCCACATACAAACTTTAAAATGAGAGATTGCTGCAATGTCAGTAACTCTGAATTGGCTCTAAATCTGACTGTTGGTCAACTGGATTAATGTAAACAGAATTCGGAACCGAATCAGATTTTTGTCCTATAGAGTGCCCTGAAATGATGTTTTTTGAGATGACATTTGTTAAAAAAAAATTGGAGAAAACTTGGGAGAAATTGACAGTATTGGTTGTTAAAACTATATCTGCAACTTTCTGATCACCTGGTAGAGGATCTCTATGTTGTTGTTGGCCAGGTTAAGGAAGACCAGGCGACCAAGGCCTCGGAAAGCCCCCTCCTTAACTCTGCGGATGTTACACCGCTGCAGCGAAAGGTGTGTCAGGTAGGGTGTGTGTTTAAAAGCCCCCGAGGGAAGTTCTTGGATGTCATTGCCTCGGAGATCCAGTTTCACTGTTATCTAGAACAAAACACAACTATAGTGTGAATTCAGTGACAACTTTAGTCTAGAAATCTTGATCGGTGTATGAGACCAGGAACCTCATCAACGGTAGAAGGAACTTGGGTCAGGTTTTTGTTCACACAGGCCACTCTTAGCTGGATCTGGTCACAAATGCACTGCTGTGGACATTTTGCTGTGTTACTCGCAGGGATGCAAAGGAACAAGAAGCTGAGCAGCGGAGCCCAGAAAGTGTTAGGTAAATCCAGAAGGGGCATCTGAAATTAAACAGAATTTACATGAGGATTACTTTAATGTGGAGTAATAAACTCACCTTTAAGCATTCAAATAGCAGGAAAAGGAATAAAAGGTTTAATGGCAAGTAGCACAAAAAGGTATGAAGCAAGAGTCCCTTAACTTACTTTGAGTGACCTACACTTTTGAGCAGTCCTGTGCATCAATAACACTGGAAAACCACAACTGCAGCATTAATTACTGCTTTATCATGATTCTCTACTTTTTTTGCTTCTAGAGATGGTCTAGAAGCTGAGTACAGAGAGCAGGTGGAACGCTTCGTGGCATGGTGTGGAAACAATCATCTTATCTTGAATGCGAACAAAACAAACGCAATAATTGTAGATTTGATAAGGAAGGATGGTTCTGTTCTGGGGATGACTGTGGAACCCCGTGAGATGATGATGCAAAGAAAGATTCTCCATAAAATCAAGAACATTATCATACAACATCACAGTGTCTTCACTCAGAGGCTTCTTCAGGTTAGCTGTAATACAGACCACTACAGGAGACTCCTTGAAGAAGTTAAAAAAGTTTAAACAACATTTAATTTCCCTCTGGGATCAATAAAGTATTTTTAAATTTGAACATTGAAAATGGAAGTTTCTGCTTTCTACTATCCGGACAATCTACATAAACGGCTCCAATCGTTTTGTTCAAAGCATACTCATGTCTTAGAATGGCCCAGTAAAAAACAGAGGCTTAAAAATGTATGTTCACATACTTTCTCCATCCAGTCTGACCGAGGTTGTGCCATTCTGTAAAGAATAAGCAAAAAAACTCTGTCTCAAGACAAGCAAAACCCAAAGACAGATGTCAAAGCTTCTGAAATAAATGCACAATGTTCCTTCCACTTCATGATTATGTATTATTTCAAGTTGGCCTATCATATAAAATCCCAATAAAATGTATTGGATTGTAACATGCTAACAATTTGAAGCTGTATCATATGCAAACAAGTGAAAACCTCAAGAAAACAGCTTTTAAATATTAAAATATTGTTTCACTTACTGATTTTTTTTACACTTTAAGAAAAAAGCAATTGTCCCATTTCTTGTAAATAGTCTAATTTGACGAGATGTTTCTTGCATTCCTACCTTTTAAACATTTTATGTCCCTTGCCCTGCCTTAGTCTCCAACGGAATGCCTTGAAGCCACATTCCCTTGCTGGATCAACAGTCTTGATCCACAGGAACGTAGGTCAAAAGCTTTAGTTTCATGTTCAGAAATTTGGAGATCTAAAATGTTGCCTGGTTCCTCATTAAACCTGCCTCAATCTTACACCAGCAGGACCAAAAAGAAAAACAAAACTGCAATACATAAATGTAAAGTTTTTAATATTTAAAAACCTATTAAAGGATAATGGGTAAACAAAAAACTTTAGACAAATGACCTACTTTATAGTAATTAAAGCATTGTTAATACTGAGGGGCTCAGAAACTAGAGGAATTTCCTCGTCCATTATGTTTGCCAGGCTCCTTATCGGGGTTCTACGGGCCAAACTGCAGAGCAGAAAGTGTGGACAAAGACGCAGTGTCTATCCCTGCCCATGTGTTCCTTCTGGGAAAAATTAGACCTCTCAGCAAACACAGCTTTAGAACAGTTACCTGCATTTTAGACATTGCATGCATGTAAAACTAAGAGGCAAATTTATCAATGACTGGTTCATTTTAATGCTTGCCAGCTAAAGCACAACAATTTTTTTTTTTTTACAATTAATAAAACAAGGCATTACATTACTGGCAAATGAAGTATTTTTTTGCTTTGTCAATAGCTACTGATAGAATTATAGTAGTTTTAAACTCAGAACAGCTGTTGATTAAACATATTTTCAGCACGGACTCACCTCTGCTTCGGTGCAGCTCTGTCCAGTTCTGTCTAACCGGCCGTGCCTCATCCAAAACCAACTCTGTTTATCCTCCTCCTTCAGGGCTGCTCCACTCCTGACCACCTCCCACTCCAACGTGAAGTCATCTATACCTCGCTGTTGCTTCTATGAACTACACTGCAGTCATAACTAAAAACAGGTGGAACTACTACAAGCTTCTAGGATACTTTACTAGAAGTAGTTTTAGAAAAAAAAGAGGCCAACACACAGATTCAAGTTTGTTGAATTGATTCGTATATTTAAGAGAATATTCAGTATAAATGAACACCGGAAAAAAAAAAAACGATCTTGACAAACGTTTTTACAGCTTTCTGTTATACAAAGTAGTAAACAATATTCTATTATTTCTCCTTTTCACAGCAGAGCTCCATCTCAACAGCAGATACATTTGAGGTCAAACAGGATAATTACACATGTGAAACACTAAGTCATGAGAATATGCTGGTCTGTCTCTGCCACTTGCAGTGATATTGTACCTCCTGAGAGGGCAACATGAACATTCATGCTGGTCATCTGACCTATATGTGTTAAATGAACAGATCCATCTGATCCGGCTGGAACCTTAAAGCGGCACAATATAGACGGACTGATATTCTGTGATGTTTTTAATTTATCTACTGGCAGGCAGAAAACAGCAGTTTTATTCTGTGCCTCTATAGATCTGGTGGTGGTAATGTTTTTCGTCCTGGTCATCGTGATTACGAATCTGCTCAGCTCCTACAAAGATATGGAAAACCCAAGCTGCTTCCAGATTTGCTTTTTTATTGGTCAATTCTGCTCAGGCAATATCAATTATCAATAGCGTAAAATGGCAATTATCAACCTGATCTATTGGCTGGTTGACAAATTAGGCTATTCATCTTTCGCAGAAGCTCACCGTGCCTTGCAAAAGTATTTATACCCCTTGAACTTCATCTGAAGGCAAATGGTTGCATTAAAACCATTTGACAACCATGTGCTGTTCTCCTTCCATGTCATAATTATGCACTACTTTGTGTTGGGCTTTGTAGTGCGTTGTACATTTAAGCAAAAACGTTACCTGATTCTGACAAAACTGAAGTTTTCTTGACACTCACACTGTGTGCTACAAAGTTTTTCCAGGAGTAAAATATATGTGCTACTTTGCTGTTTATTTGTATTTTTAGCATTTGCTTGCCTGATTGACATCGTGTTGTGACAGTTCGACTTCAAGTTACGATGTGCGGTTTGTAGCTTAATATTTTTAATATTTGGACATTTTATATAAAAAGATATGTCACAAGCAAAAGTAGAAAAATAGAGATTTAGACACGGACAATCACATTTTATAAAATATAGAAATCAGCAAGTATAAATAGTGACTTTACTTCTCCCTTTGTTCAAGTGGAAAGTATCCCTGTTTGGTTTAAAGAAAGAACAGTGTGTGTGTCTATGTCCCCGTGTTGATACTGGCTTTAGCTAGTCAGTGGTATTTGTGGTTTTTCTTCTCCAGAGCAGAGCTCAGTCTCCCAGTGGCACTGCTGCATGATTTCAGAGCATCACAGTTTCTGCGAAAAGAAAAACACAGTATGAGACTTCCAAGTTCAACCTGAGAAAATTCAGGCAGATAAAAAAAATGAATGTAAATAAAACTCATTTCTGTTCTTCAGCTTTGACCTGCCAATTCAGACTTCTAAAATCTAGATCAGCGCCTAAAGCAATTCTTCTATCTTTCCAGCTTTGAGCGGTCATGATTTAAATTGGGAGTAGAGGTGACAGCACTGTGAAGCAGGAGTCTCGTTGTATATGTTCCAAGTTTTTTGTAAATCTTTGAATAAACTCAAGATTTTCTAAATGACTGCGAACATTTAGAAAATCCCGCACGACAGAGGCTAACCTTGTCAGCTTTTACAACTCTCTGCTTTCTGTGATTTCACTTTTAAAGCAACACTAAGTAAGTTTTGCTCTCGGGGTCCCTCTACAGTTGGGAAAAATGTATTGTTTTCTACTACTGTCGTAAAATCTGTTATGGTTACACCAGGGGATTCACATTTACAAGCGATACCCTCTAACGTTACAGATTTTCACGTCTTGGGCAGCCTTTGTGTCACATATCTTCATCCCAGGTACATTTTCTATATTTCAGCATGTCATATGTACGGCGGCGTAGAGCTGTCAGCCATATAATAAAGAAATTAGACCGTATCACGTTATAACGTTATTGTAAAACCGTGAAAACCACTTGAAACTAAAACGTTATAACGTGATAGTTTCACATTTTTACAATAAACTATCACGTTATAACGTGATACGGTCTAATTTCTTTATTATATGGCTGACAGCTCTGTTCTGATGATCTGTGCTACCTCCTCAGAATGTCCTACCGTAGCGCGCATCTGTCGGTGCTACCCCTTGAAAAGTATGTTTACATGCCGAAAACAATAACTGTTAGCTTTGATGTTAAACATAATCATCGGAAAATATTTTTCAAGTGACGGGATTGAAGTGGCAGTTTAGCAATAATGCCTAACATAGCAAAAAATTATGAATAACGAAAACTTTTCTTTCAATCCACAGAACATTCAATTCAATTCAATTCAGTTTATTTATATAGCGCCAATTCACAACAGATGTCATCTCAAGGCACTTAAGAAGTCATTTCAATACATTTATACAAACATTCCAATCAGTTAAAAAGTTTCCTATTTAAGGAATCCCAGCAGATTGCGTCAGTCATTGGCGTGAGGTTGGGCCCCGTTGATGCAGACTTTCCAACCACAGCAATCCTTCAGCAATCCCTCATACTGAGCAAGCATGTAGCGACGGTGGAGAGGAAAAACTCCCCTTTAACAGGAAGAAACCTCCAACAGAACCAGGCTCAGTAGGAGCGGCCATCTGCCACTACCGTCTGGGGGTTTGAGAAGACAGAGCAGAAACACAGAAGGAACAGAAGATCTGATATAAGAGAACTTTCTATGTTACAGAAAGTAAAAAGTTGATAACAGGAAACAGTGGATGTTCAGTTACTGGGGGGATCATCCCAGTCGATGCCCCCCGTCCAACAGGGCATTGCAGCCAAGCAGGATACCAGACCAGGTATATGCTACCGGTTTAATATAAAGCTAAAACTAGCACATAAAGATGCACTAAAAACCATGATCAGAATATCCCACCTGTTAAATAGGCCTATAGATGAATAGCACACTCTGGAAATCTGTTCGTTTGTAAACCAGCTAATGAATATATACCAAGGCAGTAAGACGTAGAGCAGATAGCCGTATTATTACTCCAAAATATTAAAATGTAGTAGCCTATGATTATAAGCACAAATAGCCCGCAAAATACACCGCATTTACTGTAAGACTAATTAATGGGACTTGTTTACATGCAGTGTAATGATATCACAGAAGTGAAACTAACATACAAGGTCTGTCATGTAAACTTGAAACTAGTAGCTTAAGGAAAGCCTTAAAATATTTTGAATAAAATTAGCCAGTAATAAAATAATTTGAATAAAACTCACAGTAAACTTCAAAGAAATAAAACAGACAAAATGGATCTTCCAGGTAGGAATTCTTGATGACAGATTTGCTGAATAAGCAAATTGTGACGCAACATCGAAATGTGCATGCGGGTAGCACAGATAGTCGGAACACCGGTGTACAGATGAATACAATTTCAGCTCCGTCATGATGACAATTGTTCAAGCTACCTGCTGCTAGGTATCTTCCCTTTATATGTACCTGCCGAGTATGCTCCACCCAGAGAGCCTTGCAGAACGCTGCACCTACCGGCTTTTGTGAAGCCTGCCGTAAAGCAAGTCGCATTTGAACTACAAAACCGCTACCCGACGACCCAAAGTTACATAGTGCTGTTATGGCCGATAGAGGGCCGCAAAGCCAATGCAGAAGTGCCGTTTCACCCTGTTATGAGTTGATCAACCACTGACACGAGTTCGGAAACATTATTTTAAGGTAAAAAAAAAAAAATACTTTTTAGTGTTGCTTTAACACCCCACCAATAACGGGGAGAGGTAACTCCCTCTTACAGAGGTGCTTCCCTCTCTAACAACTTCCACACCAAAGGGTGTGGAAAAAGATGGTCAGCTCCAGTCATGGTGAGTATAGTTGAATACGGGTCCCTTGCCAATTTCTCAGAGCATGTCTGATTACAGCTAACAAACGGCAAATACCTTCCTTAGTTCAGCCAAAACAAGTTAGTGATGATGAAAGATTACCTAGACAGCAGAGTGTGAAAGAGAGAGGCGTGATCCTGAGTGAAATATTCCTGCTGGACAGCATGTTCCAAACATAACAGCTGACCTGGGACCAGTGACACCTTCTTCATTTTGCCTTCTCCCTAAAACAAATAATAAAAAGCTAAAATCATGATACCAAGTTAAATAAATAAATAAATACATTTTGGCTTAAAAAACAAACCTAGCTAGACAACATCCACTAGACAAAACATTAAGAGGTTATGCTGCCTAGAAAATGCAAAGTAACAATTTTAGCTATTAATGGCTTAATGATTATAATTAGTCTTCAGATTATCTATCTAGACAGTTGTGAATAGAGTGGTGGTTTCAATTTCTTCAGAGAGAGGAGGCTGGAAGCTGTTCAGCTCTACTGCACCTTCAGGATTCCCATCAGGACCAGCAGGGTGGAGAGGAAGCAGTATGACTGGAGGGTTGAAGCAGAGAGGACCTTCTTCAAAACTCCATCTGTAAGAAAAGGTAATGATGGTTGGAAGAAACACAAACAGAGTATTTGGAAGGCCTTCACTCTGCAGTTATTCTTTAAAATCCCATTGTTCTTTCCAGATAAAACCAGGTCTTTCTAAACACTGAATGAAAAGATTTACTCTATTTGTCCACCCCTTCTAACACTAAACTCTTCCTATTTTAGGCCTGGTTAGAATTACCACAACTAAGACCAGATCAAATGTTCCTTCACTAAAATCAGAAAATCAGGAGGGGAACTGTGGACCTCCTCCAGCCTGGTTCATCCCTGGTACAATTTCCAGATGCCTGAATGTGCAGAGTTCATCTGTTCAAATAATTCCATGCACATATAAACACTGTGGCAATGTCCAGCTGTCCCTGTTCAGGAAAAGGAAGGGTTCCATCTCTCAGAGCGTTTTGATGATAACCATACTACCTACATAACTTCAAGTTATGTGGGAATTTTGCTGCAGGAGCAACAGGTGCGCTTGATCATGAGGTGCAAATGCTAAAACATTGTAAAACATCAGATAGGCAGTTAGCTTGGGCAGAAATTAGTCTTCCAAATTGAAGATGCCCCCAAGCATACAGTTAGTAACAAAGTCTATTTTGGACTTGCCATCACTAAACCCTGATCTCAGTCCCATAAAGGGGTTCTGGGTCTTCAAAGGTGTGTCTGAGCAAGGAAACCTACAAAGCTGACTCCGTTACACCGGTTCTGTCAGTGGGAATGGGCCAAAGCTCTGGCAAACTGTTGGGAAAAGCTTGTGAAGGGATATCCCCAACAATTGACCGAAATCATAAAGTTTAAAAGGCCAAATATAAAAAAAAAACATTTAGCAAATAGGGAATTTTGCTGAAACCAGTAAACCAGAGTTAAAACAGAAAAAAAATTTTTTTTATTGTGATGGAGTTTTTTTTTTTTTACAGTGGATGCTAATGGGGATGGGAAAATGTTAAAAAATAAACTTTGATAAAAAATTAAATAAAACATCGAAGGAATAGTTGTGAAAGAATCTGTTTCAACTCTGCATCCGTGCAAGTGTGGGTTTACCAATCATGTCGAAAACAGCTGTTTTGGCCTCTGTATCCTCGCTGTACAGGGAGCCAATCTTCAAAAAGACTTCTGCAGCTTTGATTGGCTCTGATGCATTAACCTAGAGAAGAGAGAGAAGCCTAAGCAATCTCAGATATGGATATTTAAAAAAGCACTACAGCACAAATACAAGCGGTTTTCATTGCGTTTTCAGTTGAATATACATAAAAACACTTTAATGAGGTGAAGGAAACCAAACTTGCCTCTTGCTGAATGTTCATCTTCATATGACACAACTTTTCTGCTGAGGGGCTGTTGAGGAAATTCAAGATTTCTGCCTGGGAGTATAAAAAGCGAAGCTTTATTTTAAGATGTGCAAGATTAAATGTAAAAAAAAAAAAAAAACATGAAACTATGGCAACCGAATACTGAAAAGTTTTGAAATCTGTTTTATTGGTTATACACACATCTTTCCATACTTCGCCCTGAGGTTTTTCAGGACTTCCTCCTCCTTTAATTCCATTTTCTTGGTGCCCATCGCAGTCATCGGTCTCGTAACATTCATCACTAACATCGCTATCGCCATTATCACTGTCTTCATCTTCCTCATCATCTGGCTCACCCTCATCCTCACTGCAGAGGAAACGAGAAGACATTGCTTCTACTTGTTACTCATTCAATAAAACAACAAAAGCCGATAAAACATTTGTTTCTACTATTCAGGTGATCATACATTTAAAGCTGTGGAACCAGAACATCAGCTCCATGAAGGACAATAAACGCATGTTTGACTACAAAGTGTTGAACAAATGCATTACCTGAGTGAGGCCAGCATGTCTCCTTTGTCCACATTGTCCAGAACCTCTCTCAGGACCTCACAGCCGCCCTCACCCAAACAGTTGCCTGTTAGATAATTGTCATGTGCAATTTTAACCATTGTTAAAACCGTAATTCCATACAATTTTAAAAGCTTTACAGTCAAAACTGTAAAGAAATACATAAATTTAATCTGAAATGTCATCAGAACATTTTATTATGATACAGCCAGCAGAAGTGGTTTCCATGGTCTGTGATGGTACCGTTCAGATTCACTTTCTCCATGTGAGGCTTGTCCATGATAGCCTGAGCGACCACGAGAGCTGCTCCCCCTGTGATCTCACCAAACGACAGGTTGAGCTCCTAAAGACGAGGCGCACATGGGAGCACAATGAAGCACCGTTAACGAAGCTGACACAGAGGAACGAGATGTTCCTCTTACCTTCAGGATCGGAAGTCCTTCTCTTAGAACTGCAGCGAGAGCGATGGCTCCTTCGGACCGAACCAGACAGTCACCAAAGTTGATCACCTGGATGTTCCTGAGGTGCCTCAGAGCCTGCAGAGTCAGCAGGATGGGTGTGGCTTAAATACACAGGATACAAACGGGTTTCCTTTTATGGGGGATTTAAAAAGAAAAAGGGGAGCAGGTCTGACTTGTGCCATGGCCAGCGTTCCCCTCTTGGTGAAGGTGTTGTCGTTGAAGTTGAGAACTCGAAGCTCGGGGTTCTGACGGACGGCTGAAGCTAAGGCCATCACACCAGCGTAGTTTATTCCATTCTGAGGCATGTGGATCTCCTCCAGGCTGCCCATCAGCTTACATTTAAAAACATGTCATAAACCATAGTTAGGCCTGTCACAATAAACAAATCAATTAATCGTACAATAACTTCAAATAAGCTCAAACATTTTTCCAGCCACATTCATATCCATTTGCATGCTTGTTTGTTTTCCTCATGCGTCTCACTCTTTCTACCAAAAAGACTGGATGAAAAGAGGCAGATATGGTCCATATATCCGTAGTGGCAGCGTAAAATGGGATGTCTTGTTTTATTCAAACTCACTGTTACTGTTGTTAGTTTGCACTTTTTATTTATTTATGACAAAAAAATCATAACTGATGTCAAGTTATTAATATTTTTTCAAGGGCAATCTTGTTTACAGAGTTCACCTTTTTTTTTTTTTTCATTGTCTCGGTGGTTTTGTTAATTTATAATGGATATTAAAAATGTCTTCCATTTGCAATTGTAAATGTTCCTTAGAAATACATTTTTATTGATCTTTCAGACATTTCACAAATACAAAAATATCTCAATATGTATTGATTTAAAACAAAAACGGTTTACTCTGAGTTGATGTTTGACAGTCAAGGAAAAAATTTTAATGGTAACCCTTTGTTGGAGGGTCATATGGTTTTCTTTAAGCAGACCACTAAAGGTAAATCTGTGTCAAAAAGGATCAGTCTTTGCTCTTTGTTCTATGTGTTTTCCATGTTAAAATTCCATACTTTTCCAGGCTTAACAGAGTCTGCAGAAGGGGGATGGGAAGGACACTGAGAATGGAAGGGAAGGAAAGGCCTGGCCTAATGGTCCTAGGGTTCAAATGGCTTCCATACCATTACACCTCCACTACACTTCACAAAAGCAGACAGCTTTACTGCATTACTGCTGATTTAACATTTTAAAAGTATCAAAAGAGAAAAACCTGTAAAATGCCAAACATGACTAGTATTTTACAGCGAAGTACAAGGAAACTTCAGTATGCTATGCATGTCTAACACAGACCCTTCCCACGTGAGTAACGTCTACCTGAAAGGCCTTAGCCAGGGCGCTCGCTCCATCATTTTCCAGGCGGTTTCTCCCTGCAATGAACACTTTCAGTCTCAGTGGGGATCCGACGGCTGTTGACTTTTTGTGGCACTCAGTTAGAGCTTCCGCCAGGATCTGTTTACATAAAAATACATCAAGTTTTTGAAATTGTTGAAAGATGCCGTCGTTTGCAAGAACTCACCTTTCCTCCTCCGATTCCCATGCCACAGTTGTTGAGCCTCAGCTCCCTCAGCGTGTGGCAGGACGGACTCCTCAACAGCTGCTCGATTCCTTTGACGCCGTCAGGCCCGAAGGCATTATCACCCAGGTCCAGCTCAGTCAGCCTGGCACCGGCGCTCATTAACCCACCACTCAAAAACACCTGATGACAGCATGTTGACACACATTATGAAATAAATGTCACCATCCATTTATAGGGAAGCAATGTAATGAAGGAATATTATTATATCAAAGATGTAATTGATCACTGATGAAAGTGAAATTTCTGAAGACTAAATTTGCTTTTTAACATCTTTCTTTTTATGAAGTGTTTAACATCTTGAGCTCTCTGCAAAACAAAGGTTTTTGTTATTCAATTCAATTCAAAAATACTTTATTGATCCCAGAGGGAAATTAAGTGTTAGTATAGCTCATATAATTAAATCTTTAAGGAGTTGTTGTAGATGATGATGGCTGTGGGCAGGAAGGATTTCCTGTAGCGGTCTGTATTGCAGGGAAACTGAAGAAGCCTCCGACTGAAGACGCTCTGTTGTTGTATGACAGTCTCATGAAGAGGATGCTCAGGGTTGTCCATAATTTTTTTGATTTTATGAAGAATCCTTCTTTGTATCATCATCTCCAGATTTTCCACAGTTGTCCCAAGAACAGAACCAGCCTTCTTTATCAGGTTGTTTAGCCTTTTTAAATCCCTGGCTCTGATGCTGCTACCCCAACAGATGACGGCTGAAGAGATTACACTCTCCACAACAGACTTGTAGAAGATCTGCAGCATCTTGCTGCAAACCTTGAAGGACCTAAGCTTCCTCAAGAAGTACAGTCTGCTCTGTCCCTTCTTGTAGACGGCTTCAGTGTTGCGCCTCCAGTCCAGTCTGCTGTCAAGGTGAACTCCGAGGTATTTATACACCTCAACCACCTCCACTTCTTCTTCCATGATGGAAACAGTGTTTGACTTATCCCTGTTTCTTCTGAAATCTATGATCATCTCCTTTGTTTTGTTCACATTCAAGGTGAGACGATTGTTTCCACACCATGTCACAAAGCGGTCCACCAGCTCTCTGTATTCAGCTTCTTGTCCATCTCTGATACACCCGACAATTGCAGAGTCATCTGAGTATTTCTGCAGATGACAGGTCTCTGATTTGTACTGGAAGTCTGAGGTGTACAGAGTAAAAAGGAATGGTGAGAGTATGGTCCCCTGTGGTGCTCCTGTGCTGCTGACCACCTGGTTTGACACACAATTCTTCAGTCTCACAAATTGTGGTCTGTTGGTCAGGTAGTCATTGATCCAGGCGATTGTTGAGGGCTCCACCTGTGTCTTCAGGAGTTTCTGACAAAGCAAATCAGGCTGAATTGTGTTAAATGCACTAGAGAAATCAAAGAACATGATCCTCACAGTGCTGCCTGCTTTGTCCAGATGACAGTGGGTTGGTTGAAGTAGGTGGATGATGGCATCTTCAACTCCAACTCCACAGCGATAAGCAAACTGCAGTGGGTCCTGATACATTCTTGTTTGCTTACTCAGGGGTGCCAACAGGAGTCTCTCTAGGACCTTCATGATGTGGGATGTCAGGGCAACGGGTCTATAGTCATTGATGACTGATGGGTGAGTTCTTTTGGGTACTGGAACAAGGCAGGATGTCTTCCACAACATTGGAACCTTCTCCTGAGTTAGGCTAAGGTTGAAGAGGTGCTGCAGAATCCCACAGAGCTCCTCTGCACAGGCCTTCAGGACTCTTATTGTATTTCCTTTGATTTCCTGTGAAGCACTTTGGATTGCCTTGTGTATAAAGGGTGGTATATAGATAAACCTGTCTAGCATTTAACTATGGGGAAACGTAAAGAAAGGGGAAGTTGTTCTCACCAGAGCGGTAGGGATTTCTGAGCGCAGCCTTCCCGTGAACATGTCACTCCAGTAGCATCTCTGAAACACAATATAGTGACAAATTTAACACAAGTCGGGTCCTAAAGGGAAAAGAACAGCCTCTTTGTGTCAGGAAACTGGGTTGTTCGCTTCTGTGGAGCTGGAGGTTTCCTCCGGAGGGCGGGGCTGAGCAGGGTGCTCCCGCACAACTCAAGATCATCAGCCATTCGCTGTGGAGAAACGAATCTGGCTGCTGACCATTCCTCACCCGAGCGTTATCCTGCGTGGTACCATTATTCTATCTGCTTTAATACCCTCGCTGAATACTTTCTGTGTGCCTCGTCTGAATCTCCTCCTGGATTCCCCGTTCAAGTTCCTAAAACAACACCTCCTGGATCAGCAGCCAGGGAACTCCAAACCACCATTCATCCTCCAATCAAACCCGTCCGCCCTCCAACGCTACACCAGCCACCCAGACCTGCAAATTCCTCCCTGGCGTCTCATCCTGATATTTTGTGACAAAGAGTGAAAGACGTTATGTACGGGGATGCACCAAGAAACCAGCTGGGGACCAGAACTGGACCATTTTTGCTTGGCTGACTATAAATGGTTGGTCAAAAACTAAAAAACAAAACAAACAAAAAAATGTGAACACATATTCACCACCAATACCACAGACATGTGGAAATTACAATAGAAAGATGACTCAAAGTTGTCCAGCTAAGGTTTTAACAAGGTTTAAAATTGTCCAAGGAAGAAAAAAAACAAAAACAAACTAAAACCTTTTTTGGAAACTATCTTTTACAGAGAGACGTGTCAGCAGTTCATTCAGACTGCAACTTAGAGAAGAAAGGAAGTAAGCATAAAAAGGAAGGCAGAATGTGTTACGGCAAGGTCGCTCTGTTTTATCCTTCTGCGCTTTTCAATCTCAGTCACTGAAAATTCCAGATTTAGAAGTGTCAAGTAGATCTCACAGTTAGTCATAATTATTTCTAAAACACTGAAGGAGAGTGATGTTTAAAGTTGGTTCACTTTCCCATTTCATTATTCCATAGTTTTCCACACTCTGACCCTTTTCTTTACAGTGCTGGTGTTTGCTAAGCCTACGGGCAAGTTTAAGTGAAATCTGACATTTGTCCTTTTAACAGTAAAAATAGGAAGACATGCGTACCTGAAGCTGGTCTTTGCTCTCAAGAACTTTAGCGATGGCTTTGGCTGCTTCCACTCCCACAGTGTTTCCCTCCAGGCGCAGAGCTCTCAGACCCTGGTACTGCTCCATCTTACAGAGCAGCTCCCCCACTGGAAACACAGACAGCAGCTCATCAGATCAGAGGATATGCAGTATGTCACTAAAGTGAGTACAACCCTAAGTTAAAACGTCCAAAGTGCACTCAATCAGCTAATGTTTTCCCTTCCCTGTTGTCATGTGATTCGTTAGTGTTACAAGTTTTCAGGTGTGAATGTGGAAGAGATGTGTTACATTTGGTGGGATGGCTCACACCCATACTCTCACATTGGTCACTGGATGGTTCAACATGGGCCCCTCGTGACCTCGATGGCACGGACTGCCATCCCCCTGAAACTGAGCTACAATGTGGTGGTTAAAACCATACAGCTGTTTAACAGGACAAGACACTGGGCAAGAATGAAGCTCTAGTAAAGTCCATGTCAGAGAGTTATGGCAGTGCTGGAAAATAATGGAAGCCACACAAAACGGTGTTACTTTGGCCAGAATTCGGGCATTTTCACTTAGGAGTGGTTGGGTGCCAGCGGTTTTGACATTAGTGGCTTTGTGTTGAGGGGACAGGAAATGTACTCCGTTGTACAAGCCGACTACTTTACATTGTATGCAAGTGTCATTTCATCAGTGTTGTCTCACGAAAAGATGTGATCAAATATTTAGAAAAACGTGAGGGGTGTACTCACTTCTCAGGTGTTGTAAAAGAAAAAAAAATTAAACGGCTACAAACGGTAACATCTTCTGACCTGATTCTGCGTCGTCGAGCTTCAGTCCCAGACCTTTGAAGCTCAGTTCTCCATCACCAACGTGAGTCTCGGAGAGAGCATCAGCCAGCTGAGCGATGTCATCTGAGGCCATGTTCGCGACCTGGTTAAAAAAAAGAGGGGGAAAAAAAAGTCGAGCAAGAGGACAGAACGTGACGAGACCTTCCAGCTACGTAAAACCATGTCAAGTGATGCTAACATTAATCAGCTAGCCTTTCTGAAATGATAACGAAACTAGACCCAAAAGGAACGTAGAGGCTGGCTGTTACACCGGTGCTAAGTCCTGCTGCGCAGCACTAAACATTAACACTCGGACAGCGTTGTCAAAGTGAGTTTTGTGTCTCAGGTCTAACATTAATAAAATAAACTAAAAACTCGTTAGAAGACCAGTGAACATTACGGGTAATTAAACTCACTTTTTAAAGACTTTCCTATTCAGTTGAATAAAGAAACACACGCCTCTGCTTCCGCGCCAGTCGCTAAACCTTCTGACGTCACGCTGCCCCAGTTTGGTGTTTCCGTTGGCGTCGAGTGTCAAGCAGCTCAGCAACAGGTATGTTTGCGCCATCTGGTGGGTGTTTTGTGAAACTGTTGTATGATTTCCAACTACTAGAAGCACTATAAAAATCACATCCATCGCAATGAAAAGGATAAATTACACATTTCAATCGTAACAAGGCAATAACAACATCAAAGTGATATTTACCGTGTGCGTCTGTTTGACCAGTAGTAGAATATCATAAACAGATTTTATGTTGTTTTTTTATCATTGTATCCCTCTGACTTCTTCTATTGTATCTCCCGTTACTGTTCTAATACACTTGAGTGACTGTGGACATATTTTACCAAAATTAACAAAAATAAATTCGTTATTTTATATATACTGCCAATGTATTTGACGGGCTTCAAATTTCGAAACATACCTTCTGTTGATTACAATCCGTAATCTGTCATCAGATTGCAAACATTTTAGATTCAGAATAAATGTTACTGACCAATATTTTTTATTTTTACAATCCGTAATCTGTCATCAGATTGCAAACATTTTAGATTCAGAATAAGTGTTACTGACCAATATTTTTTATTTTATTTTTATTTTCAAGTGCTCACAAAGTATTAAGTATACAAATATTAACTTTAGAGGAATATTAACTTTAGAGAAACTATACCAAATACTTTCTACTTGTACCACAGTGTGCTTTAAGAGGTTTTGCTGCCATCTGCTGGCCGCGATCTGACTTGGAAACTTGTTGCGATATAACCACTGGCTGAAGCAGCTAGCAACGCTGGGAAGCCAGTTTGTAGCTGAAGCAGAGAAACTCGTGTTAGCTCCACTCTCCAATGACACGGACACCCACAGTACAAAAATGCGCCTGGTTATTGACTGATATTCGGTTGCCCAGATTTCTTAACCTTGATATCCTACACATCGGGGAGCTGACCCTGATCTGAAAAGCGCAGTAACTTCTCGGTGAGTTGCCATGCTACGCTCTGTGAGGGCTACGGCTAATTTAGCCAACTAATTTACCTGAAAGCTACGTAAATCGTATGAGATTATATACATCTAACTTTTCAGCTGTGCTAGGTGACACATTAGAGGCAGAGCGGTTGGCGCTGAAAGAGATAAATAAGAGCAGATTATCGTTGTTTTTTTTTCCTCGGTGAAGCTAAGTCAGTTAGCCAAAATTAGCAAGTAGCATTAGCTGGCTAACAGCCCCCGTCAGGTAAACTCAGGTAGCGTTGCTTCTGGTAACCAAATGAGCTACTCTCTCAATTCATAATGTTTGTGTGTAGTCAGTCTGTTGTTGTAATATTAAATATAAGCTAGCAGTTAACATGTACGTGTTTAAAGTGCTCACTGACGTTAGTAAATGTTACTAAAAATGCTATTGTTTTCTTGCTGCCTTCTAAAATAAAATAAGAAATTCAACTGCTTTAAATAATTGTTTATACTTTAAATAAAAACCAAATATGTTACTTGACTTTTTGCATGTGGTGGTTTAACTAGTTAATGGAGGTGAACTAATTAACATCTCCATTACTAGTTTAAGAAGGACATTAGAATTGGTCAGCCTCTATCTGTCAGGCCTCACATCAACACAGAATGATGGGTTGCAAATGTGAAGTTAAACATGTTTTCAGCTCATTCAATTCAATTCAATTCAAATTCAATTCAAAAATACTTTATTGATCCCAGAGGGAAATTAAGTTTTTCATATTTGATAAGCTAATGTCAAAACTTGGAATAATTGTGGACATTTTTGTGAAGTTTTCAGCTGTTCCAAGTCAGTCGTGTTTATATCCTCAGATCATGGATCCGGAACGACAGAGGAGAAAAGAAGAGATCCAGAGGGCAATGAGCTTTATCCAGTAAGAAGCATTCAGTTCAATTTCACATCATAGCCAAACCACACATTAAATGTATCAAGATCCTAAAATGCTTTCCCTCTTCCATCCACCAGGTCATCGTTGCCCTTCCCTGAACCAGAGAGTTATGAGGTTGGGCTAATCAGCTTTCACCCTGGTATGTTTGATATTTCATGCCTTTTTGTTCCTCACCTATTTTCTCCACTTTACATTTAGGGCTTTCTGACCCAGTTGGTGTGCAACTTGCTCGATGAGGGAAATTCTTGCTTTCGAGATGGCGACTGGCGTCAGGCAGCCCAGCAGTACGGAGAGGGGGTCAGCGTTGCCCGCTATGCGCAGGCCGAAGCCGTCATCATCCCGCATGAGCTGCTGGAGAGCCTCTACGTGAATAGGGCTGCTGCCTTCTACCAGATGGTGAGGGAGAATATGAAATGAGGACATAGATGCTCTCATTTATTCATCACTACTTTTTTGTTTTATTTGGGAATGTGGAAAATTTGAGCGTTTCTGTTTACTCTCTTTTCAGAGGGAGTATGAGCGTGGCATTCAGGACTGTGAGAATGCGCTGTGTGTGTCCGAGGGCAGTCGCAGGGCTTTGTACCGAAAGGCGCTCTGCTTTAGGGAGTTGGGAAGACTCAGAGAGGCTTATGAGAGTGGAACCAAATGTCTCCTTACAGCACCACACGTATGTACTGTAACCCTTAAAGGTATTGCCGTTTTGTCACATTGCAGCCACAAGCTTCACTATATTTTATTGGGATGATACAGAAATTTATATAGCATTGCTGATGTGTTTTAAGACTCAATGGTATTTTCCATGGGGGAAATAAAAGCAATGAGAACTATTTTAAATAGTGTATTTATATCTGCTGTTACAGGATGTGTTGGTTATCGACCTGGCCCAGGATCTGGCCAACAAGCTGGGTTTGAAGGGCCGTAAAGCCTACGTCAGCCCACAGACGGAGTCGGCGGCTAAAGAAGGGGAGAGTCTTGGGGAGACCTCCCCACCCACTGGGGAAGTAGGTGCTGCTCACTGTCAAAAAGTTAAATTCATCATGAGGCAACTTAAAGCCAATGCTTTCCTCTTCTTTAGATGTCCTCCAATGGGCTGGAGTCTCTGGGTGACATTGGACCAGGTACGACAAACTCGCATGATCCGAATCCTGCTCCTAACATTCCCGTAACCATTTTATTTCTTCTCCAGACTTAGCCGACCTGTCAAACGCGCAGTGCATCCCTGCCCCTTTGGCCACGCCCATTCCTGTCAGCGACGACCCAACAACCACAGTGGTGACCTCGTGCACTGAGCTCTCGGAGAGCCCCAGCAGCCAGACTCTGCCTCCCATGCCGTACTCTGTCCCCGTGTCGGAGCACATGGACGAATGCAGCAGCAGTGTTATTAAGGAAGGGCTGGACAGCATTTTGGATTGCATGCCCAAAAAAGTTAGTGAGGTGAGGGCGCAAAGAAATCAGAAATCATAATCTAGTACAGATGGCATATTTCATGTCACACTAAATGCATGTAGAAATCCTAAACTACCTTTTATTGGGTGAAGACATCATCTTACTGGTTGCTTGCAACAATTTCTGTCCACTAGAGTCCGGTTCAAGGTGCCATCCCCACCAACCTTCCCAACACGGCCGTTGGGCTTCGGCCTCCTTACTCGCCAAACCTTCCAGCTCCCTCGCCCCAGCTTCCACCAGCCTTCTTCAGCTCCTCCATCAGTGACATGCCCCCTCTGGAACCTTACTCACCAGTGCGGGACCAGGGCTCCACCCAAGCCCAGGATGCACTGGGAAGCTTTTCTACAGGGGCCACAGATGGGGAAGGGAAAGGAGTCGCTTCCGGTGGGCTCGACTCGTTGTCTGAGTACACTCTCCCTGGTAAGCTACGCAGTTATTTATGTTCCTTATACATTAGGGGTGTAACTGTACATGTATTCGTACTTTTCGGTACACACGTATACCGAACGAATACAGCTACTTTCTTCTTGAACACATGCAGAATGTTTATGTGCTGAACTCGGAGCGCAGTGCACCTTTAACAATTGACACCAAAACAAAACAGAAATGACTCCCAGACTAAACTGTTATTTGGGAACATTAATGGTTTCTCATGCAGCTACAGTAGAAAAAGAAAGATGGACCGAACCAGAACTTTGTGATAATCTCTAGTCAACTTGTGTTGTAAAGTCACTCTATAGTACATTATATTAAAAAACCCTGAAGAAAATTGTTAAATGTTACATTAAACTGAGGTCATTTATCAAGGCGATTGCTAAATAGTGCAAGATGTTAAACTAATTTACTGTGCAATATTGCCTGTATCACAGTAAAAACTGTAAATGATTTATATACAGCATATATTACACATTTTCCACATAAGCAAACACTGTGCAGATGATCCAACTGTGTGTCTGGTGAGAGCGAAGCGACTGCAGTGCCTAGGCTTGCCCATCTCAAGGCCAAAGGGATGCTGGGGAAATTAAGAGAGGTGTCCGGACAAATGATTGGATCTGAATTCTGTCTTGATCAAAAATGTGTTAGCCTTAATCTTGGCAGCATCTTCAATCCTTTTTTTATCATCAAAGAGATAAATATTGGATCTGCAGAAATGCATCATATTTGACAGAAAGTGCCTAGGATCCTGTCCAACATAAACAATTGAGTAATTAACCTTACCTTAACCTATTACCAATTCAAAGATGCAAACTCTCTGAGGATCAGTATTATTTGTTCTTAAATGAAGCATATGTTTGCGGAAGAAACAAAGGCGTTCACAATCTTTTAACAACTTTTATTTTCAAGAATACTTTTTTTTTTTTTTTTTATCATCAAAAAAGGTGAAAAACGTGCTCCTGACTTGACTCCAAGCCCTCCGCCCTTGCCTGTATCAGGATATTGTCGACCTTGGCCTTATTTGTATTCATTTTTGGAGAGTAGAATTTAAATCATTATTAAATTATAATTATTACTGTATTAATCCATTCATAGCAGCACACACGAGGCACTTTCATCCACACGCATTCAACACACATACGGTGCACAGAAAGTACATTTCATACAGGGAATTTAATACTTGACACATTATTACACACATGTAAACATATTGCAGATTAGACTAGGATAATAAACATCCTCCACTTGGCTTTACATACGTTTTGACAGCAATCTGTCTCGGGACTCTTTTTTTAATTTTATTTAATTTTTTTATCCAATTGTCTTCGATATCACCTTGTGATAATGCAGTTTAAATTGCTGTATTTCGTTCGACTGTAATTATAGTAAGACTACATCTTAATTATTTTAAGTTATGAGTTCTTACCTTATGAGATTGGGGGGGGAAAAGAGAGCTGTCAGAGGCGCACAGATGGCTGCAGTAGAATGAAGCGGGGGCTCTAAATATACAGTCAATGAGCGGGAGCATTGACTGTATATTTAGAAATTAGCCTTTAGCTTAGCTAGCCAAGTTTAGCATCGGAGCTAAAGGCGCGGGAGCAGAATGGGCGGGATTACGACAGAAATACACCCCCCGCGAGGGCCAAGCAGGACCGAGTCTACAATGAAGATCCCGCCCTTATGCCCTTTTTAGGAACATGCTGCGTCAGAACTGGGGAGGAGGAGTCTGTAAATCCGCCATGATTTTCCCCCTCGAACGTGGTCATTGTGGTAAACAGGGAGGAGTGCAGAAACGCTGTCTATTATATATACAGTCAATGCTCAGTGCCCATTCCACACATCGTCATGACATCGTCTATTGCGCCAAGGCGTGACCTTCATTCACAAATCCGGCATTGCGGCAATATTGCAGTAATATTACTATCAAGGATGCCGCCACGGCCCATTCATAGGACACACCGTGCTGGGAATATTACCCTAATATGCCGTCACGGTGTGTCTTTTTTGAGAACGCCTTTAGATTTAATGGAGAATATCTGTGAGTAACAATTTTCATGTCTGAGTTGAATTTAGGGCTGTTCTAACACACAAATTAATCCGATGTAAACCTTTCTAATCTAACTCTGGCTGTATGCAGAGGCGGGTAGAGTACACAAAAATTTTACACAATTAAGAGTAGCACTACTTCAACATATTTTTATAGATGTCCAAAAAATTACTTGAGTAAGAGTAAAAAAGTATTTGGTAAAAAGGCTACCTGAGGACTGTGTGACATCCGATTTAATATTTTTAAAATGTCATCAGACAGAAAAAAATATTAAGTCATGGGGAAATTCTAGTATTTCAAAGACACCACCACTGATTGAAATAAAATTACAAAATCAATTTTAAGCAGAAGATAGTCTTTTTTAAAGTATAATACAGATACTTCCAGTAGGTAATTCGTCTTATCTATCTTGAAAAAAAAAAAAGAAGTGATATCCATACTTCAACTTCAGCCGCGGCAGATGAATTTGATTGATAGTGTGGTATCTTCCACAGTTTTTATGGAGCCTTGTATAATTTCAGATGATCATCAGAGGTGAGTCAGCATTACTGCAACACATCGTCTGACATGAGCGTCCTTATTTCTGTGTCCTCAGGGGGACGAGTGTGTCACAGCTTCATCCCTGGTATGCGCAATCACAGTGCTGGGCACACAGTGAGTAAAAGACTCATTTAAACGTTATTTTTCTTTCTCTCTTTTTTTGAGTTTTAGTTGTGATTAAGTACGTTTAACTCTTAATCTTCCCTTTTGCCTTCAGAACGGACCAGGAGGAACCAACCTTTCTCTTCTCTCCAGGAATCCTCTGGCAGCCACTCATGAGTTTCGCCAGGCTTGTCATGCCTGTTACAGCCGGATAGGTGGGATACCTTAACATCAGTCTTTTTTTTTTTTACTAAAATTGGAAACTGTAGGCTTTTTATAAGAAATATAAACATGCTATCTTGGGATGATCAAAGAATTTCACTTTGCTGTATACATACATCGTTTGGCCAGAGATCAGACTCGGTCAGTTTCCCATTGTTTGACTCTGATCAGCAGGTCAGATGCTGAAAAACTGTAAACTCTTCATATTGAAGAAATGCATCAAAATGAATGAGACCCTCCATTTATTGTTGTTAACACATCTAACAGTTGTACTTCTTGAGTTTAATTCATTTTTCTAGAATAGTGCCACTAATGGTAGCAGCATGTTGGAGCAGCTCTGTTACATTAGCTCTGATAGGTTATTTTTCTAGACTTTTGTTCATAATTTTTCTTTTTGGTTGAGGCATTGCATGTTTGGACAAAGATTTCCTCTGGTTCTGGATGCTGTCCAGCTGGAAGGATTTTTGCCTTTTAAATTTTGGATAGCGTAACCATGGCAAAAATGTTCTGTTTTCACAACCGGAAGCAGCTGATTAGCATCCCAAAAAGTTTAAATAATACATGAGCTACAATCCCTAATCCCAGAGGAATTGAAAAGAGGCCTCATTGATGCGGAGCAGGACCAAAGAGTAGGAGGAAGTTAAACCATCTCTTCCATTGGTCCTAAAAGCAAGGATCATATCCCCGACTCCGTCTGTTTGCCTGACTTTCTAACCATACAACCAGACAGATATAAAGAGGAGCAGCAAAAGCAATTGAGGTGGATTAGCAGTGCTTGTCAACAACTGATGTCATCCAGGACATATTACTGTGGAATATTGTCTCAGCTGCTCGGAAATTGATCCATTAGCATGTCTTGTCAGTCATGAAAATGTCATAAAACAGTCTTCAGTCAGAGGCTTCTTCAGATTCGTTGCAAGACTGACTGCTACCAGAGATTCTTCCTCCCCACAACAATCGCCATCCACAACGACTCTTTGAAGATACTTGGATGATAGGAGCTATGACATTTAATTTCCCTTTGGGATAAATAAGGTGATTTTGAATTGAAAAATCAGCTAGGTTAGAGGTAAAACTCTACTTCTTTACAGGTCCTCGAGTGATGGACTACAAGTATCAGCCAGAGGCAGCACACCGCTGCAAGAGAGATGTGCTGCTGTGTCGTCTCAGAAACACTGATGATCCCACTTGGAAGAGGATCCGACCCAGGCCCGCACGGAATAACTTCCTGGGTGCATTCGTACTTTGTAAAGGTATCCAAATCTGTGTTTCGGGCTGGAAAATCCGGTTTGGAAATGGCGTCGGCCTGTGGGAATTTTCAACGTTTGCTGGTTCCAACAGAGGTACAGGAGCGTCAGGAGTGCCAGTACGGGGAGAACTGTACATTCGCTTACTGCCAGGAAGAGATTGACGTGTGGACGCAGGAGAGGAAGGGCGCCCTGAGCCGAGAGCTTCTGTTCGACCCGCTGGGCAGCACAGAGAGGCGGGCGCTTAGCGTCACCAGACTGCTGCAGCTCCACATGGGCATGTTCATGTTCCTCTGTGAGGTGAGGGTCATTGGGACACACATTTCTCTCCTGTTTATTTTTGTTGTACTATTAATTTTAAATAGACCCGTCTTCTTCCTTTCTTTTTATTGTACAGGAATGTTTCGACAGTAAGCCTCGGATCATCAGCAAACGCAGCAAAGAGAATTTAACGGTCTGTTCAAACCTCACAGCCCGGCACCAATTCGACGATAACAAGTGAGTCAACTTCTGTGCTTTATATGGCTCGACGTTGGTCTTCTTGAAGCGTCCTCAAATAATCTGAAACAGAGCATTACAATCTGTTTTATTTGGCTTTTCTAAACCCTATTGCTCTGATTGGGGGGAAGCCCTGATTGGATAGGCTGACTCTAAATCTCCCCCTGCAGGTGCCTGGTGCATGTGGTGAGGTCGGCCAACGTGCGTTACAGTAAGGTGCGACCCCTGCACCCCCTCTGCCAGTTCGACATTTGTCGGCATGAGGTTCGCTATGGCTGCCAGCGTGAGGACAGCTGCTCCTTCGCCCACTCTGTTATCGAGCTCAAGTGCTGGGTTCTGCAGCAGGACACTGGTAGGTAGAACCTCAGCTCAGTTATCCTGAGATTGTGAGCACTGAATCTAGATGTTGGGGAATATTACTGTACTGCACACTAACATCTGGAAACAGGCAGGTTGGAGAAGAGGAGGAGTATACATCCATCCATTTACCCCCTCACCCCCCCTCTATCTTTCACCCATTCATCCCCCCTTTTCTCATCCATCTGTCCATCCATGGGGTGACCGTGGCTCAGGTGGTAGGAATTCGTCCTGTGACCGGTGGTTTGCTGGTTCAAAACTCCCACTCCGCCTGTCTTGGTCGTTGTGCACTTTACCCTCCTTGCCCACTGTGGGTGGTCAGAGAGCCCAGTGGTGTCTGTATCTGGCAGCCTCGTTTCTGTCAGCTTTGGCTACAATGTAGCTCACTATCACCAGTGTGTGAATGACTGGATGTAGTGTAAATGGCTTTGGGTTCCTCTGACTGAGAAAGCACTAAACAAATGTAGGCCATATACATCCACCCCCCCAATCCATTCATTTTTTCGTTTTTTTGTGTGTTCCACATGTAAGTTCTAACCACTGTAGAAATGTCTTCCATCCATTCATAGTACAGTGTTTTTTATTTATTTATTATTCTTTAGAAATTAGCTTTAATGGAAAATACGGTGTAAATTTGACTCTGAAAGAGATTGGAATTTTGTCCTGAAAAATGTGTTGGAACCGCCTGTTATACCTTGGCATCCTGTAACTTTTTTTTTCATTTTACATTGATATTTTATCCCAGGAATTACCCATGAAGAGATGGTGCAAGAGTCCAAGAGACACTGGCAAAGGCTGGAGCAGAATTCACAAAAACAGCACAAGGTACAACTTGTAGTGTAGTCCAGGAGAAGGATGGAATTTAATCATTTTCCAGCCCTGGATGAGTGTAGAAAAAAATGGATGGAAAAACGTTTGGGCTTTCTTAATTTGGTAATGGACAAAAGCCTACTAATGCTTAATAACCGATGATTTGTGTTAAAATGACATGCATTGAATCAGGTCTGGGTAAAAAGCTAAACTAACCACTGAAACTAGGATATATGTGAAGACCTTTATCCCTTGTAACTGAAACATCTCTGTCTCTTTCAGCCTATCCACATACCCCATCTGAGCAGCAGCCTACCAGCTGGGGGGATGGGGGGCCTTGGGGTGGGTGGAGAAGGTGTGGGAGCGGGTGGAGTGGGTCCAGTAGGAGGTGTTGGGGTGGGGGGACTGGTTGGAGGGGCAGGAAGGGGGCGCCCCCTCAACCTAAAAATGAAGTTTGTTTGTGGTCAGTGCTGGCGGGAAGGACAGGTCAACGAGCCCGATAAGAACCTCAAGTATTGCACTGCCAAAGCCCGGCACAGGTACGACCTCATCCATGGTGTTCGTTTTTTTTTTGTCTGGAGTTCAAGATGCATTATGACCCGTCTTGTTTTCCAACTGTCTAACTTGTCTGTTGTTGGCTTTGAATTTTTCGTCTCTTCAGCTGGACTAAAGAACGCAGAGTACTGCTGGTGAAATCCTTTGAGAAGAAGAAGTGGGTGGTTGTCCGACCCCTCCCCTTTTCACGCTCATACCCACAGCAATATGATGTGAGTCCTTTAACTTAATATCACCACCACAGTCTACATTGCCCTGAAAAGTATTCACACCCCTGGAAGTTTTCCCTGTTTTGTGACAATTTAGCCAAACTAAATATTAGACAAATACAAAAGTGAGCACTACTCCCTAGTGCTCTACAACTATGCATGGATGTACCGGTATGTCAGATATAAAGTCTGTCATATCTTTTTCAAATATGTTAAAGTTTTAAGTTCTAATGTGACAAATGTAAAGGCTTTAGGGTCCCAAGTATTGTTATACTAATTAGCAGTATTGATTTTACACTGAATGGCTAGCACTATAATGTAATTAATACTTCATGTTACCAAGGCAACAAGGTGATCCGTAGACTTTAACATCTAACGGCAAAAGTGCTGAGTATACAATCATAATCCTTCTTTAGATGTGAAGCAACATGTTGTTTGTGTCGAGCAGATGTGTGTGCATGTGATGAAGCAGAAAAAGTGCCACTATATTGGGAACTGCTCCTTCGCACACAGTCTGGAGGAGAGGGACGTGTGGACGTACATGAAGAACAACAACTGTGAGTCCCAAGTTCTTCTCTAAAACTTTAAAATGATAAAGAAAGGCAGTCTGTAAAGTACGACCGAGGGAAAAAAAATAATGTAGCCACAGAGGAGTAAACGTATGCAAGAAAACAGCAAAAGAATTTACTCATATTTACGAGCAATAATTAGGATGTTTCCGATGTTGAAAAATTGTAAGTTTGTAAGAAAATAACATTTTTCATTATTAAAGGCATAAATTCACTATATCAAAATCAGGATATTCACTGACATTGTAAAGTCAGCCATTTTAAGAGACAAAAATATTATTATTAATTAGATTATAAAGTCAGACAGAAAATGGTAGAAGTCGAATGCTGTTGTGCTACGGGAACAAAACCCAGATGTACCAGATTCACTTTTGAAAATAGGTGTGCATCTCCTGAATTTACTGTTCAAACTTTATGGGACCTCTGGCATTGGCATATATTTGGCATATATTTTCTTGCATATATTCTTCATGTATGATGTAGGATAATATCCTGGTTTTAATATAATAAATTAATGACTTTAATCATGGAAGATTGTTAATTTTTTTCCTGCAAATTTATGACTTTTTGAAATAAAAAAAATTATCAATTTGTTTACCTTCTAAATATATTAAATTAATCAAAAAAAATTCTGAGTTTTTTTCGGGGGTGGAAATGTCATCCTAAATTGGCACATTATTTTTTTCTTTTATCTTAATAAACCGACGTGGGCTTTCTTAACTGGTGGATTTTAAGCCCTACAAGGGGCTCTCGTGTTAACATAGAGATTCTGCTGATAAATTCTAAATATTTTTACTGAGAGGACTTGAAATTGTTTTGACACATCATTGCATCAACAAACCAGTGCTATTAGGCAAGAACACAAAGTCCAGTGGGTTTGAAAGATGATCTGTCAACTAAAAAACAGATTACCAGAAAAGTAAAAAAGATTTTGGGACTGAAACGCAGTTATCGAACTAACTGAACTAAACTACCTTTGACTTGATCACTGAGTGCAATCTACACGCTCTGTTTCTATCAGAAACCTGGTTAGACTTTAATAATAAAAGATTTACACTGATTGTCAACTCTTCCAAATTGCAATTTTCTAAGCGAGAGCAGGAAACACAGACAAGTTGGAACGACTGGAGAGCTGGGTCGGACTCTGTGGTACAGTACCAGGCTGGTTTGCCTAACCTACACCAGACAGAAATCTCATGTGGAGTGCCCCAGGGCTCCATCCATGGGCCCCTTCAATTTATTTAATATCTGCATGCTCCTGCTAACCCAGATTATAACAACCAATAAGATTAGTTACCATAACTATGCAGGTGATTCTCAGCTTGTGACTTGGAACCCATTTCTACCATTTCTAAGGATATTCTGCTCCTGCTAAGATCTCTAAGCTTTATGCGGAGCATGTTTATGATTTACTATGATCCACAGCTCCGTGTTTGATTCAGCAGATTCACCAGACCCGAGGATTGTTCCACGAAGCAAGCTGAAAAATATCGAGGCCTATTTGAAAGAGCTTTAGCCATAACAGTTCACTCCAGGCTTATTCTGTTCCACGAACGAAGCTCAGGTGGATTCAATCCCCGCTAATTCAAGCCAGGCTGAACAAACCAGGCTCATGTGCATCCACGCTGCATTAAAGACAGCCCCTGTCCATCAAAGCTAGATGAGCAAGAATAGAAGGAAATGGAAAGCGCCATGTTCTTCTCCCAGGCTGAGAAAGTATTATTAATGCAAGCCTATGGGCATCACAAATACATCATAACCAATAAGAGGAACACCAACTGCATTAAATTCAGAATAATCTCCGCCCACGCAGTGTGACATCTCATGGGTTGTCGAATCATATTCATCAAACCCAACAGCTGGACTGGAGCAGGCTTATCCAAGAGCACATGTTACCATAGTGACTAAGCGGGGCTTTAGGTTGGCCTCATTCGTGGAACCGAATTTTGGGAAATTAAGCTGGCTTTTGAGAGTAGCTCACTTCGTGGAACAGCCCTCAGGTTCAGTCCAAACCTTTTACGCTGTTTGTTTGTGCTGATCTTTTTGGAATTTTTTAACATAAATACGCAGAGATTTTTTCTAATCATGTTAATTTTGGCGCCAAGTTGTAAAATTCAATTGCCTGATCCTGTGTTAAAGTTGTTTGTTGGGATTTTAAAAAAAGAAAATTTTAGGAGTTTGCTGTCAAGTTTGTCCTTGGATCACCGTTTAAAATCTGTCATAAATGTAGTTCATAAAATTTGGAGTTGTTTATATTTCCTTCTCCAAAAGCCATCTAAAACATTTTCCAAAGGCAGTAAAGGGCTTTGTAGGTTTCATTAAATGTTTTTCACACGGTCAAATCAGTTTCCTCCTCATTCTTTTTTTCTTTCTTTCAAATTGTAAATCAGAAACATTTCTCACAATTGTCTACTTGTAGGGTTTCAAAGCAACACTAAGTAAGTTTTGCTCTCGGGGTCCCCCTACAGTTGGGAAAAATGTATTGTTTTCTACTACTTTCGTAAAATCTGTTATGGTTACACCAGGGGATTCACATTTAAAAGCGATACCCTCTAACGTTACAGATTTTCACGTCTTGGGCAGCCTTTGTGTCAAATATCTTCATCCCAGGTACATTTTCTATATTTCAGCATGTCATATGTACGGCGGCGTAGAGCTGTCAGCCATATAATAAAGAAATTAGACCGTATCACGTTATAACGTTATTGTAAAACCGTGAAAACCACTTGAAACTAAAACGTTATAACGTGATAGTTTCACATTTTTACAATAAACTATCACGTTATAACGTGATACGGTCTAATTTCTTTATTATATGGCTGACAGCTCTGTTCTGATGATCTGTTCTACCTCCTCAGAATGTCTTACCGTAGCGCGCATCTGTCAGTGCTACCCCTTGAAAAGTATGTTTACATGCCGAAAACAACAACTGTTAGCTTTGATGTTATGTTAAACATAATCATCGGATAATATTTTTCAAGTGACGGGATTGAAGTGGCAGTTTAGCAGTAATGGCTAACATAGCAAAAAAATTATGAATAACGAAAACTTTTCTTTCAATCCACAGAACATGCTACCCGTTTAATATAAAGCTAAAACTAGCACATAAAGATGCACTAAAAACCATGATCAGAATATCCCACCTGTTAAATAGGCCTATAGATGAATAGCACACTCTGGAAATCTGTTAGTTTGTAAAGCAGCTAATGAATATATACCAAGCCAGTAAGACGTAGAGCAGATAGCCGTATTATTACTCCAAAATATTAAAATGTAGTAGCCTATAATTATAAGCACAAATAGCCCGTAAAATACACCGCATTTACTGTACGACTCTAATTAATGGGACTTGTTTACATGCAGTGTAACGATATCACAGAAGTGAAACTAACATAAGCTACAAGGGCTGTCATGTAGGAATTCTTGATGACAGATTTGCTGAGTAAGCGAATTGTGACGTAACATCGAAATGTGCATGCGGGTAGCACAGATAGTCGGAACACCGGTGTACAGATGAATACAATTTCAGCTCCATCATGATGACAATTGTTCAAGCTACCTGCTGCTAGGTATCTTCCCTTTATATGTACCTGCAGAGTATGCTCCACCCAGAGAGCCTTGCAGGACGCTGCACCTACCGGCTTTTGTGAAGCCTGCCGTAAAGCAAGTCGCATTTGAACTACAAAATCGCTACCTGACGACCCAAAGTTACACAGTGCTTTTATGGCCGCAAAGCGAATGCAGAAGTGCCGTTTCACCCTGTTATGAGTTGCTCAACCACTGACACGAGTTCGGAAATATTATTTTAAGGTAAAAAAAAACTCTTTAGTGTTGCTTAAAAAATCTATTGAAAGGAGCATTTACTTAGCTTTCTTTCCTAGGAGAAAACCGTTTTTATTGTCAAATATAACTTTTTTTGCTGTGTTGGAAGTATTCAGTTCTGTTTCAAATTAAATTAGGCAGATAACAGGGTCAGCCCATGGTCCACTCTTATTCGATGTAGTTATTGAACCCCTTTCAATATCAGTCTTTTTTTGAATTTTTATTTTTTAATCACATTCCAGGGATTTAAAGAGGCCATGCTGCACATAGTCATCACTTTCCTAATAAGGTTAATGTTTAGTTTTCAGGTAATTTAAATTAACAAAAAAGGGAACTTGTATCTTTTTAAATGAAGATGAGCTTAAACTTGTCTTTGTTTTTGAAATTGTTGCTCTTTTCTGTTTTCTTCCTCCTCACCTCAATCCATTTTCTGTTTTCCAGTGAGGGACATGCAACAGATGTATGAGCTGTGGCTGCAGCTCACCAATCAGAACAGACGTACAGAAAACCCAGCTGTAACCCCGCCCCCTGACGACAAGCAGGTCACCATAACAGCAGATTACACAGAAAACCTAGTAAGTGGTCAACAACCAGAACTAGAGACGCTTCGAGCAGAGTTTTGTTTCTGAGCTATAATTTTTTTGAGTGAAAACTTTTAACAGTTGATGCTGATTTCTCTTGAAGAATTGTATTCAGCAACACTCGAAAACAAATTTTCTGGCTTTCCTGGTGTGAGTGGTCAGTAATTATGTATATTTGGAGCAGAGGAGAGGTCACAAGGTGTGTGTTAGAGAAGTCACTGTTTAACAGGGCTTAGCTAATAAAACATCTACAGTGGGGCAAAAAAGTATGAAGCAGCTACCGATTGTGCAAGTTGTCTAATTTAAAAAGATTAGAGAGGTCTATAATTTTCATCATAGGTACTCTTCCACTGTGAGAGACTAAATGTAAAAATAAAATCTATTTAAAGGATTTATTTGTATAATGGGGGCAGAAAATAAGTATTTAGCACCTACAAACAAGAATTCTGACCCTCACAAACCTGTTACTACTTCTTTAAGAAGCTCTTCTATCCTCCACTTGTTACCTGTATTAATGACACCTGTTTGAAGGTGTGGACAGGTGTCTTTTTATACAGATAAGTTCAACCAGTCGGACTCCAACCTCCACCAAGGCCAAGACCAGAGATCTGTCAAAGGACACCAGAGACGAGATTGTACACCTGCACGAGACTTGGATGAACCAATCTACAATAGTCAAGCAGTTTGGTGAGAAGAGATCAACTGTTGGTGTAATTATTAGAAAATGGAATAAATACAAGATTACTGACATCTCCCTTGACCCGGGGCTTCATGCAAGATCTCACCTCGTGGGGTACACATGATCTTGAGAACGGTGAGGAAACGGCCTTGAACTACATGGGGGGAACTGGTCAATGACCTGAAGAGAGCTGGGACCACAGTAATAAAGGTTACTATTATGCCTTGTTTCCACTGACTGGTCCGGTCTGCCTTTTTGTCTGTTTCCATTGTAAAAGCGGCCCATACAGCAGGCCCGTACCTGTCCACTAATGATCTTCCTTCAGGTGTAGGTCACAACAGTCCTTTGATTGGGTGAACTCATAAACACTGCAGGAAATTTAAATGTCACCCCCGCGACAACTTTACACACCGGTCCTCTGTTCTGCCCGGAGCCTTTTATTAAATACAGCGGTCGTATTTGTGCGAAGAAAAAAGCAAGAAAGACAGCCATGAGATGCTGAATGGACTCCATTGTTGTTGTTTCTTCCTTCTCTTCTTCTGTGTTTTTGTGCGTCACCCACTTCCTCATCCCTCCAGTATGACGCCACGCAAGCCTTAAGGGTAAACCCCGCCTGCTCAGGGAGAGTTCAGGAGGTAGTGGAAACGCTCTAATGAAAAGTCAGAATTACGCAATAGCGGACCGGACCGAGCCGCACTGTTCTGCTCAGTAGAAATGAGGCTTTAGTAACACACTATGTTGTCATGGATTACAATCCTGCAGTGCTTGAAAGATCCCCCTGCTTAAGCCAGCACATGTCCAGGCCAGTCTAAAGTTAGCCAGAGACCATCTGGATGATCCAGAGGAGGATGGGAGAATGTCATGTGATCAGATGAGACCAAAGCAGAACTCTTTGGTATAAATGCAACTCGCCGTGTTTAGAAGGGGAAGAATGCTGAGTTGCATCCCAAGAACACCATACCCACTGTGAAGCATGGGGGTGGATACATCATGCTTGGGGCAGCTTTTCTGCAAAGGAGACAGGATGACTAATCTGTATTAAGGAAATAAGGAATGGGGCCATGTATGTGGAGATTTTGGACAAAAACCTCCTTCCATCAGTGAGAGCATTGAAGATAATCCTGGCTGGATCTTCCAGCATGACAATGATTCCAAACACACCACCTGGGCAACAAAGGAGTGGCTACATAAAAAGCATGTTGAGGTGCTGGAGTCGCCTAGGCAGTCTCTAGACCTCAATCCAATAGAGAATCTGGAGGGAGTTGAAAATCCATGTTGCCCAGCGACAGCCCTAAAACATCCCAGCTCTAGAGAAGATCTGCATGGAGGAATGGGCCAAAATACCAGCTAGTGTGTGCAAACCTGATGAAGACCTGCAGGAAACGTTTGACCTCTGTCATTGCCAACCAGGGTTACATTATTGAGGTAAACGTCTGTCATTGACCAAATACTTATTTTCTGCACCATTACATTCTGTCTTTCACAGTTGAAGTGTACCAATGATGAAAATTACAGACCTCTCTCATCTTTTTAAGTGGGACAACTTGCACAATCGGTGACTGCCAGATACTTTTTGGCCCCACTGTATATTGTTTAGATGTTTCTCTGCTTCAGCACACCTGTTTTCTATTGATGGCTGATTAACAGGCTTCTGCTGAACTGCAGTCATCTTAACCAGACGTGTTAAAGCAGAGAAACATCTAAAACATGCAGGGCAGTGTGCCTTGAGGACCAGGGTTGGGAAACGCTCCCTTTTTCGTCAAGAAAAACCTCCATACTGCTACTCAGTCCTCTCCCCTAAAAATGCTGAACTGCTTTTTACAAGATGTACTTTGTAATATCACTATTTATAACTTTTTTTCATTTACCTACTGATTTTTCCCCAATTTTTTTTTTTTTTGTCCGACGATCCAAGAGAAACATCTTGTTTTGTTATGCCATTACTTAAACAGTGATATGACAATAATTATTTAATTGTATCAGCGACTAAATAGATTTTTTTTGAATGGGACATTGCATAGTAATGGAAAATAATTAAAAGCACAAAAAAATGGACTAAGCAAAAAAAACAAACTTGTTCCATCAGTCATTTTGTTGCAGAGCTTCTGTGCGGGTATTTTATCAAACTAGACAGAAACTGTTTGAAGATCTTTCTTTAATCATCCTTATATTTAAAACTGTTTCGAAATCATTTTGAAGAGCCATCTGGAGGTTCCAAAGAGTCATGGAGTTGTAGGTTACAGACCCCGGCTGGCACAATACAGAACGTACCTCAACTCCCAATACAACCTGTGAACTTCCCCTTGTGTATTTGTTGGTTTGTTAGAGGTGTGTTGTATCGTTCTAGGGAGGCCAGCATCTGTCAGACGGCGACGACCTCTGATTGTAGCTCATCGGGAACGCATCTGACCACCGCTGAGCTGCAGACAGAGATGGAGGCGAGCGTACCACGACCAGGCGCAGCCGAACTGTCCGTCACCCTGCCAGTCCGACGACCCGTGAGAAAACAGATGGGCCCGCAAGACGTTCGAATCCAATGATCGCATAATTACCCACTCAGACATTTACATGCAACACACAAACCCACAGGCACCCGTAATCATGAAGCTTCTGAAGCGAGATATAAAAGTTGGGCTTTAACGTTTTTGTTTTTTTCTCTCATGCTGCAGGAATTCCACAGACTAGTTTAGCTCTAACACAATCTACTTCCCTAAAGTTTTGAGTCTGTGTCCTCCTGGCACCTCTTTTCTTCTTCTGAAACGATTCACATGAGGCCGCGCTGGTCGCAGTCCGTAAATTTGCTTCTCAACAGTTAAACCTGTTGCTCTCTTGTTTTTAATGCGGAAACTAAGGGTGCTTTCTAAAGCGATTTAAAACTGAAAAGCTCTGGCTAAAGAGATATCATGTGGACACGCCTCTCATCTAAACAACCAAATCTCTTTCCATTACAGGAATCTAAAAGGTGGGATCAAACTGAATTGAGATAGATTTTTTTTTTTTGAGTGTTTTGTCTTTCCCAAGGGGAGTGCCACTTCCTTGTAATATCTGCCATATTGGTGGAAAGTTCTGAATGTAACGCCCGCACGGGCCTTCAAAAAAAATGGAAGTGAGTCGTTTAAGATGTTGTAGAATGTATGTATTCACATGCCCAGAAATCTGTGTGACATTTCGCTTTCATACCAGCTGCTCCTGCACTGGATCATCACACAGAAATACAAAGTTCCTTTCAGATTTAGAGAGATTAAAATGATTTATTTTTTGGCAACAAACGTTATTGGAGATGTTTCGCTAAACTGTGTGCATCAGTCGCTGCCAGACAAATATGACTATAAAAGACTGAGGTTGGTGTAGGAGGAACACAGAAAACTCGATTCACTTTTAGAACAGTTAAACATCCGGTCCCTGACCTGTCGATTTCCAAATCCACAATAAAGGGAAGTATAATGCTTCAAAGGAAATATTTATAAGGATGATTATAGTTCATGTTTCTTTGACTTTATGGTTCAAGTGAAACACTCCTGCAGCCTTCAGTTTGAAATGTAATGTTCCTCGTCTGACCCCCCCCCCCCCCCGAATAGTTTCTCCCCTTTAGGTCGGAGAGGCCCTGAAGCCAGAGACACAGAAAGGATTCACGCCACATATCGTGCCTATAAGCGACCCACCAACATGTGATAACAACACCCATGAAGAAACACACAAACACACGCGAAAACAGGCAGGAAACGCGTTGCCATTTTCTTCTAGCCTTTAACGTAGACATAATGAGAGTATGTCTTTTTCAGCTGCACACATATTATACATGCATATAATATACATACTAATAATAAATGATAACTTAGCAGTTAAGCTTAATAAATATGTAACCTGAAAACTTGTAATGATTACATAGATAAACTTCTTGTTATTGAGGTTTTGCTATATGACCTGTATCGCTGAACTAGATGATTATAGTATTTTTTTTTATTTAATTTTTTTTTACGACACTGGGTTGTTCCAGACAGGGGTGATATCAAAATGCGTAGGTAGTTTACACTGAGAAGAGAGAGCCAGAGATGAGGCTCGATTACAGCTCAGTGGAGCTTTGTGTTACGGTTTAAGGATAAGGATGATGATGATGATGATGCAAGAAACCCCCAGACTTAAATTTGATATGTCCTGCCACCTGTTGCCTCTTGATTGGGGCGGAGGATAGAGGCGACTTTAAGAAAGTGACTGATTCTGACAAGACGAGGAAAATGTAGATCCACTGCCTTCCGTAATCCAGCCTCTGTCTGAAGCAACCCAGGTATTATTAGCTTCTTTGAGGGATTGTATTACCATCACTCCTAGTTTATATGATGAATAGGACTATAATTATTGCTATCTATTGACTATTCCTATTTTTCCTCTATATGCTATTGATATATGTATGTTAATTGCAATGTATACCTTTCTCTTTATATATGTATCCATGTATGAATATGATAATTAACAGTAATTCCGCCTCTGTGTGGCGCTACGCTCAGCTCTGCCTCTGTACTGCTTGATCAGGCAAGGCAAGATCTGGACACAAAGGCTCACACAGAGGCTTGTATACTCCCATATAGCGCCTTATTCGTTATACTACACCTATAAGATACATACATACCCCTATTGTATAATCGTACCTACTATATACATTATATATCTGATAACCAATGATAATACTTAGACATCCTTTGATAAGATGTTTTAGATAAGAAATGGTGGCCTGTCTTTTTTTCTTTCTTTTTTTTCCTGTGGCTGTGAAAAGTGCCGTGAACAGAAATCCGTTTCTCTTTTGAAGTTTAAAAGCGCTGAGCCACAGTCGAATGCTCTTTATCTGTTTTTTTTTTTATTTTTTATTTTAATTTCAGCTCAAATCCATCCATTTAACACGAGTCCCAACCAGAGTGGTGAGCAGGAACATGTCAACAGTCATGTTAAAGTCCCAGTTTTCTAAATAAAAATTTCATTCATTCTCTGTGACGGTTGCAGGAAGTTTTATTTATTTTTTTACTTAAGTTTGAATTACAGACTCTTTCTAAAGCTAATAAAAAAGGAAGCATTAAAGGTGAGTGTTCTCTTCAGTGTTGGCGAAAACCTGGAGATGATTACGTAACTGATGCTCCAGATGTCAGTTCTGCTCCTGAGTGTGTTATTTTTGAATGGATGTGTGAATCATGACACAAACCTTTCGGTGAGGCCTGTTGAGTTAAGTTCCCATGCAGTTCCAACTACTGCACATCTGTAACACTGTGACATTGGTTCTTGTGTCAGCCTACTGGAGTTAAAAAGTTCTGTTTGGGCTACATTTTCCTGAAAATGACACCTAACTTATAGTTCTGTTCTAACAATACAAGCTTTCATTCTGACATTCCTCAAAATCACAAATCAGTTCTGGGTAACACGCCCCACTGCAGTTGAATCACACGGTACTCTGCTAAGAAACTTTCGTCTCTGCAAATGTTCATGTGACGCACCCCATGGCCTGTTTTCATCGCATTCCTCTCCCACTGGTCTTCCTCCTCTGGTTCACTGCAGCTACAACAGAAGTTCGCAGTTAACTGCTTATCGACAAATTTGAGTTGTTTTCTAGAACTTCAGTGTTGACAACTGGGATGTAAGAATGGGTGGGGGAATAAGCGAGCCCCCCCCCCCCCCCCCCCCCCATCTTTTAATAGTTTAATGTTTCTGGTCGTGTCTTCAAAAGTATTCACACCTTTGGAACTTCACATTTTGTCATACATGTATACTATTTACTAATTAGGTGACTTCTGAAGACTTATTTGTTGTAGTGGATTTTATTTGGGGGTATCGGATTAGGGTTTCAGATCTTTATTTGAAACATTTCGGGAGCCATGCACTTCCAGACAACTAGGGACGTTTTTTGTTGATCTGCTACATAAACCGCAATTAAATAAAAATGTATAAAAATGTGATTTATTTATTTTTCTTGTTTAAGATGACATCTGCTCTAACACCAGATACAGTAGCAATGACAAAGGCTTTCCACACGTGTGTAGTCATGCTATCAAACATTTCTGCACGTGTAAGCTGAGGTTCATTGACCCTGTCTGAACCTGCTCGGCAATCTACAGGTGAATTGTCCACCTGTAGGAGTTTGCTCTTCTCTTTGTGCCTTTTTATTTTCTCAATATACGATGAACACAGAAACGTTAATGACTCTGAATATAATCCGGTTGGTTACCCTGATCAAGTGTTGATCTGGTCTGTTATTCACCTCTCCTGTTTTTGCTTCCCTTCATTGGCTCCCTGCTACTGGTGGTTCCTGGGATTTCTAAAAGTAGAATGGGAGGCAGATCTTTTAGTTATCAGGCTCCTCTCCTGTGGAACCAGCTCCCAGTTCTAGTCTGTGACACACTGTCTACTTTAAAGACCAGACTTTAAATTTCCTTTTTGATAAAGCTTATAGTTAGAGTGGCTTAGGTCATCCTGAGCTAGCTCTGTAGTTATGCTGCTATAGGCTTAGACTGCTGGAGGACAGACTTACCACTTCAATTGACTCTGCTACTTTTCTCTTCTACTACTCCAGTTATTTGCTGTTATTTTGACTGTTTTTTCTCTGTAGTGTTCTCTCCATAGAACCTACACCTGGTCTGCTATCCTGTTCGCTACAATGCCCTGTTGGACGGGGAGCATCGACTGGGAAGATGCTTCCACTAACTGAACATCCGCCGTGTCCTGTTATCAACTTTTTACTTTATTTAATATAGAAAGTAATCTTACATCAGTTCTGTTCTTTCAGTGTCTCTACTCTCTTCTCGAACCCATAGATGGCCGCTCGTACTGAGCCAGGTTCTGGTTCTGCTGGAGGTTTCTTCTTGTTGAAGGGGAGTTTTTCCTCTCCACTGTCGCTACATGCTTGCTCAGCATGGGGGATTGCTGTGGTTCGTCTGCATAAATGGGGCACAACCTCAAGTCAATTACTGGATGTGAGCTGGGATTCCTCAAATAGGAAACTAAAACTTTCAACTGATTGGAATTACTTCCCCTATAAAGTGCCTTGAGATGACATCTGTTGTGAATCGGTGCTATAATAAACAAACTGAATTGAATTACAGTTCTCTAATGGGTAAGTGCACCTCAGTTCAACATTGGCCAACATCTTCAAAGTGTCACGTACGTTTAGTATGTACTAAATTTACTTGTTTACAATTGTTTTAAAACTCACAGAGTTCTGTCCATGAACTGCCTGGATGCTGTTACTTCTTCTGGCCTAATTTATTTCTACTTTTGTAATTACTCGCCTCATTATGTCACAGTCTGGAGCCTTTGGGAGTTTACACGTTTTTTTTCCCTCTCTCTTAAGTAACCTACCTCCGTCTCGTGATTGGCTGTCCAAAATGTGATGAACACCACCACCGACCAATCGGCACTCGCTCCGTTTATTCACCATGTAAACCGCGCCGGTGATTGGCTGCTGGCAGCGAGAGGGGGCGGGGCAACGTTAAGTAACCTGTCCAGAGTTCACAGCCAGGGGACTCGTTAAAAGTTAATCCTGTTACCAGTGTGTGGCCAGGTCCGTGTAGCTGCGGGACTCTGAGCTGATTCCTCACTTCATTTTAACAGCCTGCAAGCCGGAGGCTTCACCCTGAAACATTCAGTTTCCCCCGAATTCTTTAGAATTAAAGGAGAGAAACATGACTACAGAAATCCCGGAGATTTTCAGGGCTCTCCTTGAGCACCCGTTCACTCTTCCGAACTTTGATGATAATGGTAAGCCAAGTGACAGATGTTGGTCATGATTTAGCTCATGTAAAACGCTTCTTGCTTTGTTTCTGCTTCTAATTTGAGTCAAATCTGAGGAGAAGGGGGGGAAACCTAAAAGAAGTTGTAGACTTTTTTTTGTTTTTTTTTTAGAAATTGCGTGTTTGTTGTATAATTTGTGTCAACTGGGCTGCAGGAATCTGCCCAACCCCTCCCCCCACCCCCCCTCCCCTCTAGGCTCCAGAAAGGAGTCCGAAGGTTAAAGGTTTCAGCGCAGAGGGGGATTTAGTTCATGAGAGCAATCGAAGGTGTGGCAGATGCTTTTATTCCAGAGATCGCATGGGTTTTACATTTAAATTCTAAGTGGTCAGCACTTTCTGATTGTGTAATTCCTGTGAAGTGTGAGTGTTTTCCCAGTGCATGAGGTTCATTTAATCATCACTGTTACTCTAGCCTCCCTTCAAGGTAGTCAGTTTGGTGATCAAAATTGATTTGCTGTGATAAATAGGCCTAAATATTTTTTTGGGTCAGTTAATGTTTCAAAGTACATTAACGTTTGTATGCAATCGTTACGTCAAAGCCCCTTTTTCCTCATAAAAAAAAGAGAAACGAGTAAAAGTTTTACCCTGGATGAGAGGAGAATAGAGGGATATGTTTTACATCTCTTTAAATGTTGAGTGATTGTGGGGCCTGAGAAGGTTTTGTTGAGTCAATGTTGGGTGGAAGCCTTGAAGATGTGATTAAATTATAGAACCACTTTATGATTGTGTTCTCTTTCCGTTTGAAACCTAGCGACAGACAACTTGTCATTTATATGCATGTTAAAAATACACGCTGAATTTAATATGCATTTCTCTTGCCTGGAGGATAACAACAGAGTTGACCAGATCAAACTTTGGTACTGAGCAACACCTGTTAAATCTCTTTACCTCTACCACCAAGGGGAGTTGCCTAAGAAATCATTGACTCATTGATCAGTCATAACTGTCAGCGCTCGGTCTCTGTGGTAACCAGCTATTTTACTCGCTGACTAATGTTAGTAGTATTGGTGCTTTTAATACTATTTTTGGTTTCAATTCAAGCATTCAGCAAAGCAAGAAGGTGTTGAGCAGCAGACTGAAGGCTCCCTACCATGTCCAGTTGGATTTAGACTTGTTTACACGTTTGAGCTATAAAACGAATGATCAGGCCCGAAATCTGAGTGTAGTGATGGACTCGGATACCTAAAGAGAATTACAAGGCCAGCCTTCCTTCACCTGAAGAACATTTCTAGGATTAAAGGATTAATAATCCATGTCGATTAAGAATCCATTATTCTTAGTCAAATTGATTACTGCAACACTGTCTTCACAGGTCTACCTAAAAAGTCAGATGGCTGCAGCTAATGTTGCCACTCGCATCCTCACTAAAACTAAAAAAGTAGAGCCCTTTCACTGGCTCCCTGTAGCTTGGAGAGTAGACTTCAAAATACTTTTGTTAGTTTTTAAATCTCTGAATGACCAAGGACCAAATGACATTACAGGTTTGCTTTTGTTCCTTCCAGACCACTCGGGTCTTCTGGTTCAAGTCTACTCTGTATCCCCAGAATCGGAATCAAACATGGAGAAGCAGCTTTCAGTTTTTATGCTCCCCTAATCTGGGGCAAGCTTCTAGAAAACTTCAAAACTACTAAAACACTGAGTGCATTTACATGCATGATGCACATTTAAATCTAGCTATAATCAAGCTAATACCTTAACGAGAATGGGAGAGTTTTTCCAAGTTTTATGTCATTTAGTAAATTGAATCATTGAAGGGTATTCAACTACGTTAGGTGCAGACACCCACCCTTTGGCATTGCCGTTCTTCCGGTTGGCCTATCGAGGGATCATCGGTCTATCCCTCAATTTCCACTGCATGCGCTCTAGATCCAGTCCGGTCCGTAGTCCAGAGGTGGTCAAAGAAGCATGCGCGGGAATTGCGAGATCTCGTGATAAAAGCCAGTAATAAATGCGGAAGTCAGAACAAAATTCTTCATTCCGTGGAAGACGAACAGGAAAGAACAGTTATTCTGTGTCAAGATATTTTGGACAACATATGTATGAATATTCGCGGGCTTAAATTAATATAGCTATGCACACAAAAAATTCTAGTCCGTCTTTATTGATATATTTTGAAAAACACCCGGAAATGTGGTTGTTCTATATCCTGTTCGTGCTTAGTGATTTGTGTAGATTGACTGCGGACTTGATCTTGCGAAACGCCGGCGCCAGCAGTGGAAATGCTCTCACGCTTGACTACAATGGGAGCGTTTTTGCTGCGGAGTGCGTGCCGAAGCGGAGCGCATGCAGTGGAAATTGGGAGTTAGTCACTCCATGCTCTACTGCACGTGTCATCTGCAGAAAGATAGCCTACATGATCATGACTTGTGATGTTGGTTGCATAAGTCGCATATGCTGTGTTGCTAAACAAATAATTCCTATAGCGTCACACAGATGGTACACGAATGCTGGCAGCAGTGAAACAGACGGAGTAAAAGCAGGATATGCACAATGAGAGATAAAATGCACAACAGCGCTGCAGCACATTACATTTAATAAGTACTGTACTATTTGATTGTGTTACATGCTGTGTTATCGCTACAGTGTTGTCATTCCCGCTTCCGTGGTCCCATCACTTCAGGAAGGCGGGGATTCCCCGGGCCCGGAGTAGCTTGACCTACATGCAGAGCAAATTTTTTTTGTTTGTTGTTTTTTTTTTACTGCATTATCTGGGTGTCTTAGCTCGATTAGAAGTAGGCCAGTTCAGTTTGACTTCAGCCTGACTAAGGCAATAATCCCTTTTTTCGTACTGTATGTAAACCCACTGAGTTCCTTTACATCTACGCTAAAAACCTTTTTTATTTTTGAGTTGCCTTTGATTAACAATAACTGGAACATCATTCATTTTAGTCTGAATTTAGTCTAAAGATCACAGGAGTCCGTGCGGACAACACCTTGGGGAAAAAAACATTAGGAAATTTCCACAGATTCTATCATCACAATATTCACACATATTGCAAATGCAAATTTCACTCATTGTGTAGCGCTACTTTCTTGCTTACCGCTGTAAAGTGGTTTAGTTGGTTCCTGAAAGTCAACCCATGGTTGGTCAACAACTATGTTTCTCTAATGCACACCTAAAATTCCACTTCATTTGAGCAAGGGTGGCCACTGTAAACATGGCCATTCTAGAACATCAGATATAATAAAATAATCTTGAGTTTCTCCAGATGGCCATTTAACACAATTTGATTCTAGTTCTTATTTTGGCAGGCCTTCTAATTGTAGCTTCTCCTTGATTCCACTTATCTAATAAGGTCTTATTTGCCATGATCAAAGGCTGCCAGAGACTGTTGTCCATAAAGTGAATAGTCAAGACTGACACGTTGATGATTAACAGTCTAGTTGTGGCAGCAGAAACTCCTACATATAAAAGGATTGAGCAGATATCCTAAAAAAGCTTGTTTTCCCTGATTAGAAACTCCCTAACACATCATTATCAAGAACTTGCCCTGTATGCAACATGTTTATTTGGTGCTTAAGTGCAGAAAAAATAAGCAGGAGAAGAAGAAATGGAAAAAGAAAAAACAACCTTCTCCAGAACTAGATTTGTCCTGTCTTGGCCATTAATATGTTCTCCCTCTTGTCCCATGATGCCTTTTTGTCAGGAGATTTGCCCGTATCAAATCAATCCAGTACTCTACTTTTGAAGTGGTTGTTGTCCCAAAAGATGCCTAGAGCAGACCACGCAAGTGAAACTTAATCTGAACAATGTATCAAATTATGACGCAGACGTTGCTTCACGATTCAAAATCCCATGATCAAGACACCAGAGCAATTGCTTTTAGATAAACATCAGAACACGAAACATGTCTTTTTCAATTCAATTCAAAAATACTTTATTGACCCCAGAGGGAAATTAAGTGTTGGTATATCTCATATGATTAATTCTTTCATTCTTTTTTGGAATGGTAAAAAAAATAAAAATGCGTACATATACATTAGAGCATAACTATGAGAAAACTCGTGATCTCAAAGGTTAGTCTGCACAAACTGTACCTAAAACAAGTGACACGTGTTTTCTTTGTACATAAATAGTTGAGCCCCTTCCATTACCACCATAAAAATCCTTTATAGCCCAGGGTTGCATGCCTTTTGCAGTTGCTCACAATGCCAGCCAATACAAGAATAATTAGAGGCTCTACAGTCAATACAAAATATAAGAACCAAATTGACCTCCTTTCAAAACGTTAAACTTCCATAGATTATAGATTCAGGGCCCACAACTTAAATGATTTCAAGTATTTAGTTGTTAATTTTTACCTAATTTGGGCTTCCAGCTCATAAAACCCACGAGAACCGGAATTCTAAAAATTAGAATACTGTGAATAAATCAGCCCAAATTTTACCGGGCAGGAATGTTTTAAACTGAGTGTCACACACACTAGTCATCTACTAAACTCAAAGCACCTGCACAGGTTTTCCCAGGTGTCATTAAATTGCTTCACTTTGGTTCAATCGTCTCAGTTAGGTTCAATATGGGGAAGACTGCAGACTTGACATCTGGCCAAAAGACCATCATTGATCCCCTCCATAGGTAAGCCACAAAAGTTCATTACTAAGGAGGCTGGCTGTTCAGAGTGCTGTGTCCAAGCATATCAATGGAAAGTCTAGTGGAAGGGCAAACTGTGGCAGGAGAAGATGGACCAGCAGAAGAGCTGACCGTGGGCTTCAGCGGATTATCAAACTGAGAAGATGTATGAATCTGACAGAGATCCAAAAAGAGTGGAATGGGTCGCAGCTTCAAAAACCTGTGAATTCTTGTTTTCGTGGGTTTTATGAGCTGGAAGCCCAAATTATGTACAAATAAGCATCTAAATACTTGAAACAGTTTAAGTTGTCGGCCCTGAATCTATAATCTATTGAAGTTTAACGTTTTGAATGGAATTATGGAAATAAACTTTTTACATGATATTCTAATTTTTTGGAAAGGGTCTGTACACACAGGCATACATGTGAGGTACACCCTGGACAGGACTCCAGTCCATCCAGTCCCCCCCTTGTTAGTGTTTAAAAAAAGTAAAAAGGAAGAAACCAGTGAGAAAACAAAATCTAACCTGTAAATGTCCCCTAAATAGATAATGTTCATTGTAGTAGGATATGCAGATTGTTTGTGGTGGATGGTCTTCACATATGGTTGTGGGTACACGTGCTTGCATGTACTATTGCACATCATTTACGATCTCGTTAGACATGCCTAACCCAGTCATGTTACTTCAGTCTTCCTATGGATTCTGGACAGGACGTGCAGATCCTTTTGCCCTTGGCGTATCTGCTCTGCTCTGCTCGGCTCGGCAGCAGGAGAACTTGACACCTGAAGGTGTTACACAGGCATGCGCAATTACTTTACTCTTCTTTTTTTTTTTCTTCCCCTTCTTCTTCACCGCAACCGCCCTTTTTGCTCACCCTTGCGTGTGAGCGACACAGATACAGAGGCGCAGGACTGGATGGGGCCAGCAGATATGTAAGCGCGCGAGCAGCAGCACGTGTGTCCCCACGTGAGCGGGGCTGCAACGCAGAAGCTGTGGCCCCTGGTGTATGGTTTAGTTTTATCAGCTCGGGGTTTTTAGTTCAGTTTTTTTTTTTTCTGCCAGTTGTGCTTTGGCGTAATTTAGTGTCAAATGGATAATTGACACATATCATACAGGCCACCTCTTAAGAGGTAGCATCAAAACGTATAAATTAGTGCGTTTTGCTTAAATTTGACAGAAATGGCTGCAATATGTTTTGGTTAAAAATGACAAGTGGTTCTGTTGCGACATGAATTTTTTTTTTTTTTTTTTTTTCACAATTCAGTGAAACATATATAACTCGGTCAACCAATAGGAGCACGGCTCAGAACCCCGCCCACAAACACAGATCTATCAGCGTTAATGAGATGCGGCCCAGCGCGCCTATCGAAACGGAGCACAGTGGAGGTTTTCTGAAAAAGGCGTGGCTTCCCCTCAGCAGCAGCAAAACCTGAATACCCAATTTTCCAGGGGAAGTGGGTTAGAGGAGCGAACTTAATGCGATGCAATTGATGTCCGAGCAACTTTTCACCGTGTTTTTGGGGTTCTGAGCTAGCTGTCCCGTGTCGCGGTGGAATAAACAATATCGCAGAAGGGTTCAGTGGGAAAACAGCGGAGTTTTGCTTGTTTCGTCGTGGGCAAGGAGAAGGACGAGGAAAACATGTCGGGGGAGCCGATTCACATCAAGCTGGAAACAGTCGGGGAGCCTCTCGGCTCGTTCCCGGTGGTTCTGAAGAAAGTAATGGAAATGCCTCCACCGAATATACTGGACGGCGATGACGGTAAGAGGAAAAGGGGGAAAAAAAAACATTCTCGGAGCAGAAAGAGTGGGCATGTGGAAAAACGGCTCCCAAACCTTTAGAAACGGGAGAAAAACGCGAGAACAGGATTTACTACTACCGGGGTTTTCTGAAACGAGTGAGTTAGGAGCACATCCAGAGATATTGTAGTGTTTATATGTAAATGCTGGACTCGCTCCTCTGTCAGAGCTCACGGTCTAGATGTTTCTAGACACGCCCCGTGTTTTGAACGTTGACGTTGGTATTTTATTTAGCGTCTGCGCTATTTTATTTAGCTTCTTGATTATCTACTCTAAAGCAATTCTTCCCGCGAGATCTTGTCCCCGATGTTTTGTTTAATGCCACCCTCAGAGCGACAACGTGGGGTCCTAAAGGCGTGCTTTGTTATTGGTCCTGTAGCAGTCTGTAGCACACAAACAGTCTGTGTCGTTCTAGGTTTTTCTGAAGCTGCTGCTTTATGCATGGCGGAGGAGCAGCTAGGACACCGTGTTCCGCCTGTGGCGGGGTATTTGGGTCGTGTGGGATGTGGTTTGTGTGGGTAGAGTGTCACCGCTGCCCGATGGTACTGTAAACTATTAAGCTGTAAAAGTCCCAGTAAAGCTTTTGACTGTTTCCCCAGAGCTATTTACATGTAATCTGCCGCTTTCTCTGGGGAGGTGGAGGGTTGTGATCTGGGTCACTACCCAGGGTGGCATGGTGTCGGGGCGACACTGGCGCTTGATAACCAATGGCCAATATTGATGTTGGTTATTTTAATAAGCTGTTTGTAATCTGTCAGGTTTATATTCCTGCTCTGATTGGTACAAGCATCAAAGAATCGGCCCACATTCTGAAGCTCCTCCCACACCACCTAAAGTGTTCCTAGTCATTTTCCAACTTGCAACAAAAGTACAAAGGGAGTTTATTTTGAAGGATGCATTTTTTTTTTACATTATTTGCATCATTAATTCAAATTAGCAGTCAAATCGTTACCCTGATTGCTTCTCAGCCCGGTCATCTGATCCAATGCATTGGAGGCAAACCTACATAGTCTGTTTCACCGAAAGGGAAAAATGTTGCCTCCTGTTGCGGGTTTAAACATATTTAAATTCATGGTGAAGCGGTCTGTGATGCGTCATAAGCGTTGCCACCTCTTGCATGTCAAAGCCATAACCCCATGGTGCACTTTCTTTAACCTTTTCACACATATTTGATCCGTTCAGGAATTGTTTTCACGTCAGGAAAAAAAAAGCTTAATGGGAAATTCTTTTTAGGTGTCTTTTTCTTAAAGTGTAACTGTAACCATCTGTTGTCTCTTCCAGACACAGATAAGGAGAAGTTGGGTCTCGGAGGTAACGCCGACCTGGTCGGAGGAGGAAGCGACATGGGGCCTTCAGCAGCACTCACTCCCGCCATCTGGGAGAAAACCATTCCCTATGATGGCGAGAGCTTCCACCTGGAGTACATGGACCTGGAGGAATTCCTCATGGAGAACGGCATCCCAACATCACCCGATGATCCAGCTTTAAAGGAAGGCCCAGAAGTAAATGTTGCCAGAACTGAGAAAGTAAAGACTAAGCCAGCGGCCGGGTCTCCTGTGACCCTGCTGCCCATTCCAGAGCTGGACAGGTGCGAGGAGGAAGTGGTGATCATCACAAAGAGTGATTCGGATGTTACCTGTGACGTCAGTACAGGTGAGTGGGAAAACCTACACAGACGCTTTTAAAAGCAGGCGGTCTTAATTTTTTAATGTCAGTAAGGAGAAAAGGTCTCAACTTCTATGTCTAAAAAGTTTTTCTGTATAAATGTGAGGTATGTTTGTAAACTTTATCTTGCTGGGACTATTTATTTCTATCTAAAATCCTTATTCAAATTCAATTCAAAAATACTTTGATATTTTATAAATCATTTATAAATATTTATTATAATTTAATATAAAGTTTTAGTTTATATTGGCCAGCATAAAAAAAAACTGAACTATTTTTCAGATTATGATCTTTTCTCCATAAATGCATCTTTTTAGTATTTATTTGTTTACTAGAATAGAAACTGTGGTTACATTGTAAAATAAGGAATTTAGAAAAGGTATCTAAAAATAAACCAAAAGAAACCAACAGATTTTCAGAGTACATACACATCATGGGTCACGTTAACCAAATATTGTTCGTATTTGACCGCTTTTTTTTTAGAGCCGTTACGGAAAAATCTGAAGGCCGTCCTTTGTTTTGGCAGAATACAATTCACACCCCTGACCACATTTTCAACTTTAGTCACAGGGTAGAGGTAACTAAATCAATTGATTAAAAAATAAATTCCCATGAGAGCATCCAAGCATCATCTTAGACCTGGACCCTGTACTTAATACATCTTGCTAACAAGGAGCTGACAGCGCGTCGAAGAATTCTGGAGGCTACAGAACGTGACTGACCGGTGTGGCTGACTAAAGATTGCACTCCAAAGAGCCCGGTATCATCCCAACCACCGGGGCAGAAGCGCCGCATGCTGTGGGATTTCCTCGCACTGAAACAATAGCTTGTGGGTCAGGAAACGGCTCGTTCAGAGAGTCTTATGACCCAATTTATTTTTACCCCATCGGTCAAAATGATGGACAACAAAAACATGTAGCGCGACCTCTGATGCACATCATCAATCTAGGCCAAGTACTTCACCATTTATCAGTTCATTTTATGAGTTTAATGTAATACAAACTAGCATTTTGAAGTTAAGTGAACTTGGTCCTGATTGCTTGGAGGTTTTGTGCTATTTTTTGTTTTGTTTTCTGTACACGTCAGATATAATTAAACAATTCAAATCTTATTTAATAATTTTGCGGTCTGGTTATAGATATCTAGGAAACCTGATATGCTGTGACGTGTGTGAACTCTGAATATGACACTGCATTGACACAAGCAAAAGAGTTAAAATGGTTACCAGACAGCATAAATGGACCCTGCTCAGTGGAGACGGTAGAGTTACTGCTGGATTGTCAACAGGCTGGACATGTGGAAGCCAGTAGACCACCCTCTAAGAACATGAACATGGTAGGATTTAAAAAAGACAAAACAAAAAAAATCCATGTCGGTTTCAGGTTACTTTACATTTTCTGCTAATTTTAACATGTTTTGCGCCAACCTTTGGTTCCACCTGCAGCTGTCTTTCTTTTTTTGCTTGCCCGTCTGCTTAGAGGTGACCACCTCCCAGGAAAGGGCGACTCCCGAGCCCATCGACCCGGACGAGATCGAAGTCGACATGAACTACGAACCGGACCCCACAGACCTGGTCCTGTCGAGCGTTCCTGGAGGCGAACTATTTAACCCGCGCAAACACAAGTTCAGCGAGGAGGAGCTCAAGCCACAACCTATGATCAAAAAGGCCAAGAAGGTTTTTGTCCCCGACGAGCAGAAGGTAAGATGGGCCAGAGATGAATACATAAAAAATTTCTTGTAACTGAAAGTGCAAACAGAAGTCTTAGATTTCTTAGATTGAGGTCAAGCTGATTTATAGGGGTTAATTAAAGATGACTAATTTTCGTGTCAGCTTCTGTTTTTTTTCTCTGTCAAAAAGCTGCGAGGAAAGAAAAAGATGAGTGGATCTGACTTGCTCAGACTTGAAGGAAAATCCTTTTTACCCAGCAAATTTCAGCTGCTCACTGAATAAAATGTTAGCCTGTAGCAATGATACTTTTAAAATACATTGTTACTAAAGTGTTCTAAATGAATAGAGTGCAGCAGTGCTGCTTGCAACTCAGTGACTCAGCAGTTTCCTGAAATTGACATTTGTGGTCTCAGTCAGCCAGAGAACAGAGCTTTGTTTACAAGCACAAAGGGGGACTGGCTGTCTGCCATCTTCCTTAAAGGCGGAATCAGATTTAACCTGTTGTGTTCTGATAACATCCTGGCACTCAGCCTAATCCATTCCACCCCGTCTCTTATTTCCAGGACGAGAAGTACTGGCAGAGGAGGAAGAAGAACAACGTGGCGGCCAAACGTTCGCGAGACGCCCGCAGGTTGAAGGAGAACCAGATCACAGTCCGAGCAGCTTTCCTGGAGCGCGAGAACGCAGCGCTGCGGCTGGAGGTCGCTGACCTGCGGAAGGAGTGCGCCCGCCACAAGAACGTCGTGGGCCGCTACGAAGCCAAATACGGACAAATGTAAGGGATCGGGAAGGGCAGACACATTTGAGCTTGTAAATGGGCGTATACACAGTTAATGGAGCACCATATGACCTTGGTCCCGAAGAGTCCTGATTGTTAGTAGCAGATACCAAATCTTCTGTTCAGCTGAAAAGACTTTCCTCTGATTTCTGTTTGATTGGGTTAAACTCTGTAGCACAGAGAATGGGACATCAGTTGTACTTAATCTCTGCAAACCCAGCCTCATTTAAGAAATAGATATTTTGAACTTATAGCAATATTATGAAAAACAATATTAATGGGGGCACTTGACTGACTTTCTGGTTCATCCTAAAGGTGTGAGGAATTGCAGTTCCACTATGAGTCTGAGTTTGGCCGTTTTCACATGAACTCTCTCAGCTAAACTTTGACTTGCATGGAAAACATTGGGAGACTAATTCTTCTCTTTTAGCTACTAGATAGGTTTTGGATTTATTCCTGTGTGACACATTTAGACATTTCATTTACTTTGCACAAGAAAATAAAAAGTGAGAGCTCTGTACTAGGCAGGGGCCGGTTAGTGAAAGGGCCATGTTTATTTTTAAAAAGATGCAGTAAAACTGGTATCGGTCCTCTTAAGAAGATGCCAGAGAGTACATCTTGAGTTTTTATGCCTGCATAGATTAACTGTGCTGTCCCTCCCACACTTAGAGAAATTCATGAGAAACTCCAGCATTGTGTGAAACTAAAGGAGCACCATCTATTACTCTTATCAAGGTAGTTTTAAAACTACATTTGGCAAGCTACAAATAGAGCAGTTGACTGCAGGCAAGCTACCCTGGCAAATTGCCTGACTAATTTGCCTGTGAATATCATCTTGGTGTACTTGTTGTGCTGTAACAGAATAGGAAAGAAGTATAATCGTCTATCAAGTGAGCACTTGAAAAAGTAGGTAAATGTAGAAACTGGTTATTCTGTGTTTGCTGAAATATCAAAATATAAATGTAAGGAAATATCATACAGTGTAAACTGCATATTGGCCTATGCTTAATGTCTTGAAATTGGACAATAAGATGAAACGGCAGCTCAGTGGTACATGTGTGAAATTAGCTTTATGTAAAGTTGGTCTTGTAAACAGGCTAAAGGACGAGCCGAGAAAACTGTTCATAAAATACATCTGTTCTCTCATGAGGCGGTAAATGAAGCGGATTCTCCCGTTAGATTCGCTATTAATGGACAAAAATAGTTTTGGGAAATTCTCCTGTTTGCCCACTCACTCATTCCTGTCCTCTTCTCTTTCAAGTGCGCCGCAAGATGACGAATAGACATCAGTTGATTTATTCATTTGTTTTCTCTGATGAATAAATAAATCAAACCGTTGGCGGGGTACGCAAGAATCGATCTGATGACTTCAAGGCGGAGTAGAAGAACTTGTGAAGGCAGGACGTGACATTGCCATGGAGATGTTAAATGTTAAGATATCATCTGTTTAGTTTGTTTTTTATTCTTTGTATTGCCACCTTTGTGAATGAGGTGGATATTCAAGCGCTTCTTTAGAACGCCTTGTTCGTGGGGTGCACTTTGTTTTGTACACTTGTTAGCCTAAAAGATCATATTCATGAAATGTTTTAGAGCTCTGAGCTTTTAACTCCTCTCCGATGTTTAGGAAGTCTATGCCATGGTTTAGAGATCTGGTAATTTGGTTCGCAGTTTATCTTAACTTCTCATACCATGTCGATTTGAAGAGCTCGGAGTCTATCTTTGCCCTCTAGAACGTCTTGACTGTGACACTTCCAATATCCTACACTTCTTCTGGGGTGAAAAGAGAAGAAAAACAGAAGCTAGCCCTGCTCACTACTTTTGTTTTCATCACCACTCCGGAGACCCCTGCTCTGTCGTCTGTCCACCTCGTTCTGTTTCTCACCAACCCTGGTCCTCGAGGCACACTGCCCTGCATGTTTTAGATGCCTCCTTGCTTTCAGATGGTTGCAATTCAGGAAAAGCCTGTTAATCAGTCATCAATTCAAATCAGGTGTGCTGAAGCAGGGAAACAGCTAAAAGATTCAGGGCAGTGGGCCTTTGGAGCAGGGTTGAAAAACACTGTTAGAGCAAATAACACATGGCTCCATAAGTTCATCTATCATGCTAGGTGTTTCCAAACTTATTTTCCTGTACGGAACCATCGAAGCTAGAAGCGTCCGTTCCATATAACTGGTGGTCTATGGTCTATATACTGTGACTGGGCCTCTTCTCCACAGATAAGGAATCTCTAAATCTGAAGTGTCTTCTGTGTCTAAAGCCATTTCAATGCAGCTTGCAGTCTACCAGTTTACAGTCCCAGTTTAGACCTACACTCAGGTTATCTAACTTTCCAGCTCTGTCAATAAAAGGGAAAGCAGCTTTTCTTATTTAGCGCCTGTGCTTCTATTCACTGTTCAATACGATGTTCTTTAAGCTGAAGAAGGTTTGAAATGTGAGGAATGTAAGAGAAACATGTTTATGAACTCGAAGTCATTACCGGGGAAATATTCCAGATTTTTTTCATCTCCACATCCATCACCCTTAAGCTTCATTATTGTCACATATTGCATTTAAAGATTTTCTAAATCAGATTTTTGTGGGTAATTCTGACAATGGGCTTGCAAACTTTAAAAAATATTTTTTTCAATTGCCTTGTGCTGTAATAAGAGGCAGAATCTGCCTTTTTTAAAAACAGGTCAAATTCTTAACTTCCTGGTTACTTTGTTGTATTTTTGTTTTTAAAAAAAACAAAACCCTGTAATGGCATTTTGAGTGTGATGCTGTCTTGTATATATAGTATGCAAAATTAAAGCGTTGACACAACTTGAGTTTTTTCTCCCCACCCTTCTTTCTGGTAGACATCAGGCTTTAGTAACTGATCATGAAGAAAAGTTGCAGAAGTTAAAAACTGAACCTACACCGCCTCCTACAGGCTGGAACTCCCCCAGTGAGAATGTCTGCGGGAAAATCTTTTAAACCATATCCTGAAAAACTATGTAAATACAATAGTTAATCAGGGATGACTGAAAACCATACTCAGGGTTCTGGTTTTTACTTCCAACTCCATTTTGGAGCTGAAATCCAGCAACTACACTTGCTCATTTTCAAACAAACACCCAAACTTTCTCTATGGAGAAATATTTCCAGCTGCTGAAATCATGGAGACATGTTGTAGAAACTGAAGTTGAGGGAATCTCATGATTGATGTAATGCTGTGTTAAACCTGAAGCTGGAAGGCCAACTGCAGCATCTCTCTTCAGCAGCTGAATACAAGACGGCTACCCAAGCAAACAGCTTTAATTTAGCTGAAGCCGTTATACTTTAACTGGGATCAGTGCATCTATAATGTTTTGATTAATAATCAAAAAAAATTTCAGATCAGGACCAATGTGATGCAGGACAGGTCAGTTTCTCTTCAAAATGAGAGACCAGAGAACATGTCTTTTTTTTTTTTTAAAAGGCAGATGGACGCTCATTTCACTAAATCAACCTCCATCTATCTGGAGCTAAGGATGCAAAGTTTCAAACTGGAACCGTGACGAGGCTAGACGACAAACTCAAGTTTATGTTTCCACCACGCAGAGCAAGGAAGGTTAAAGTAATTTGAAGCATAACAACCGAGAAATACCATATTCCTGAATCCTTTAGTCTAAAAACACTCAAAACACTGAAATAGAAAAGAAAGCTTTATTGAAGACAAAAATTTTTCCTTGTAAGTTTTAGAAAAACTGCTAAACTAAAACACTGGACTTCAGTTTCTTCACCTCTTCTTAAAGCCATACTTCTTCCTCTCGTAAAACAGATCTGTTTTGGAGCTGCCCAAGTTTACAATCTTAGGACATCCATCTCGCTGCACAGAAGACACAAAATAAATCGATACCTTTTCAGGAAGAATTTGGAGAAGCACACAGTTTACAGAAATCTCAGCAGAAGAGACTCACGTCTTTCTCCTGGATGGTGCACTCTTTACAGTAGTAAGCGTCGGACACACCGGGGCCTCCACAGATGACGCAGCGTCCCTGGTAGGAGCCGTAGTTGCACTCGTCACAAATCCGCACCAGCGTGCACGGCCTCACGTAGGAGTCGCAGATCACACACTTCCCGTCGCCTGGAAGAAGCAGGTAGGAGACAGGAAGCGGAACTTTAAACAGTAGTTTATACGTCATGTGTTTCAGACAACAGTTCCTACACTTTTCTCATTTGGGTGTTCTAAATTTATTCCAAAAATTCTCAGTCCATCATAAAAATGTATACATTTATGGAAGACATTTCTACAGACATGCTAATTCCTGAAAAAAATAAAAACACTTCATAATTCATTTTTTAAAATCAGCTTTGCAAAATGAAGACGTCTCAATGTTTCCTCTATTAGAAATACTGAAGCAAACCAAGTACTGAACTGTTTGCTGGACATTTCATTTAGTTCAAATCCTGCCTGAAAGTGAGGGGGGGGGGGGGGGGATTGTTCTGGGACCACAACAAATGTGGTGCTAAGACCTTCCTGCTTCCAGTAAAGCAGATTTCATCTGAACACCACAAATAGGCCTTTTTATGTGGCTAAAAGCAAACCAAAACAAGTCATACACGCAATGTAGGGAGTTCAACAAATACTTGGCAGGAAGTATTCTGGGTGAATGAGACCAACCCTGAACTAAGCTTTTTGTATGCAAAACACTATGCACAGCAGAAAACTAGCACCGCACACCATCCTGAACATGTTCCCTCAGTATAACATGGTGGTGGCTGCATCATCATTGGGGATGCTATTCGGACAAAGAAGTTGGTCCAACTATGGGGAAGATGGATGGAACTATATACAGGGCAAATCCTGGATGCAATCTAACAACTAGTCAGTGACAAGACATTACAATCACTGATTATAGTGATTGAACCAATCAATGTGACTGAAGCTACTTTGATGGGATAAATGGGTATACATTTCAGTATCTGTGTGTGTTAGAAGTAGTCCAAAACACTTGAAGCTGTAAATGCAAAGTAGAGTTGAACTATTTACTCAGGCCCGTCTGTTATGGATTGGTTGTTATGCAACTCATCATTTCCATCCACACCGGTTCCAGGCCCTCCTTGTTCTGTGTACGTTTTTTAATTTTGTAGACCCACCCAAGTTGGAAAACAGCATCTTTGACATTCCTCCACTATCACTTACCTTCTTTGTTACTCTGTTACATAATCTCTTCTCTTTTATATGGCATGTCTGACAGGTTGGGGAATTGTTCCAGTCAGTCAGCTGCAACAGCTTATTATGGTCTGTAGTCACTATAATTCTGTCAGAATTTGTTTTATAAATGCTTTTTTTTTTTTACAAAGCTATAATGTTGATCAGTTAAAGAGCTTTTTGGTCATATATAGTTTTTATTTTATTTTGACATTATCAAGACTGCAAACTGAACACATTCAAACTTGGTCGGTTTTTTAATAAGTTTTAATCATTTATATTCATTATTCAACAAAAAGCCGTGAATGAACAAGAGATAAATCTAAATCAAATCAATATTTGGTGTGACCACCCTTTGCCTTCAAACAGCATCAATTCTTCTAGGTACACTTGCACAGTTCTTGAAGGAACTCGGCTAGTAGGTTGTTCCAAACATCTTGGAGAACTAACCACAGATCTCTGGATGTAGGCTTCCTCACATCCTTCTGTCTCTTCATGTAATCCCAGACACACTCTGTGATGAGATCAGGGCTCTGTGGGGGCCACACCATCACTTCCAGGACTTCTTGTTCTTCTTTATGCTGAAGATAGTTCTTAATGATTTTGGCTGTATGTTTGGTTGTCCTGCTGCAGGATAAATTTGGGGCCAATCATACGTCTCTCTGATGGTACTGCATGATGAATAAGTATCTGCCTGTATTTCTCAGCATTGAGAACACCATTAATCCTGACCAAATCTCCAACTCCATTTGCAGAAATGCAGCTCCAAATGTTCCACAAACTTCCACCATGTTTCACTGTTACCTGCAGACACTCATTATTGTACCGCTCTCCAGTCCTTCTACGAACAAACTGTCGTCTGCTACAGCCAAATATTTCATATTTTGACTCATCAGTCTAAGAGCACCTGCTGCCCTTTCTCTACCCCAGTTCCTCCTGTCGGAGGTATGGATTTTTGGCTGCAACTCTTCCATGAAGACCACTTCTGGCCAGAGTTCACCAGACAGTAGATGGGTGTACCTGGATCCTACTGGTTAGCTATACTTAGCTGATGGCGCTGCTGGACATCTTTCGATTACGAAGGATAATAAGCTTGATGTGTCTTTCTTCTGCTACAGTAAGTTTTCTTGGCCGACCACTGCGTTGATAAACCTCAACGTTGCCCGTTTTTTTGTGCTTCTTTAAAAGAGCTTGAACAGCACATCTTGAAACCCCAGTCTGCTTTGAAATCTTTGTCTTGGAGAGACCTTGCTGATGCAGCATAACTACCTTGTGTCTTGTTGTTGTGCTCAATCTTGTCATGACATGAAACTATCTTCCACAGCCTCACCTTGGTAGCAGGGTTTGGCTGTTCTTCACCCACTTATAAGCCTCCTACACAGCTGTTTCTGTTTCAGTTAATGGCTGTGTTTCAACTTAAGTGTGACATTGATGATCATTAGCACCTGTTGGGTATAATTGGTTGATCATACATCTCACTGCAATCTTACAAAATCCCTGACTTTGTGCAAGTACACTAATAAGAATTGATGCTGCTTTGAAGGCAAAAGGTAGTTACACTAAATATTATATGGTTCACCTGGTCTGGTATTTTGCTTAGTTACAATGCCCTGTTGGATGGGGGGCATTGGTTGGGATAAGGCTCTAAGTAACTGAAAGTCAGCTGTGTCCTGTTGTCAACTTTTTACTTTCTTTAATATAGAAAGTACTCTTACATCACCTCTATTGTTCTGTGTCTCTGCCCTGTCTTCTCGAACCCCCAGATGGCCGCTCATACTGAGCCTGGTTCTGGCTCTGCTGGAGGTTTCTTCCTGTTAAAGGGGGGTTTTTCTTCTCCACTGTCGCTACATGCTTCCTCAGTGTGAGAGATTGCTGAGAGGATTGCTGTGGTTAGAGTCTGCATAAATGGGGCACAACTGCCAGTCAATGGCTCCATGCAATCTGCTGGGATTCCTTAAATAGAAAACTAAAACTTTAAACTGATTGGAATGTTTGTATTGAAATTACTTTTCTTTTAAAGTGCCTTGAGATGACATCTGTAATGAAGCAACCTGTGACAAAACGAACTGTGAGAAAATGGTCACAGGAAGCTGAAGAAGCCCTGCAGGGTTGTTTTGCAACCACAGACTGGATGACTCTTTTCCAAGCACATGGAGAGGACATCAATGCCAAGACTGAGTGTGTGACTGACTATATAAACTTCTTTGTGGACAACGTCATCCCCACCAGAACAGTGAGATGCTTCCCTAATAACAAACCCTGGATCACCAGTGACCTGAAGGAACTGCTAAACAAGAAAAAAATAGCCTTCAGGGAGGGAGACAGGGAATTACTGAGGAGTATACAGAAGCAACTTAAGGTCAAGATCAGAGACAGCAAGGAGGCATACAGGAAGAAGCTGGAGAACAAACTACAGAGGAACAATACCAGAGATGTCTGGTCAGGAATGAGAAAGATCACAGGTTTTAAGGACAGGAAGGATTGGATAGATGGAAGTCTGGACAGAGCCAATGAACTGAACACATTCTTCAACAGGTTCAGTTCAGGAACTAGCTTAGCATCCTCCTCTCCTGTTCCCAGCCAAACAGACAACCTACTCTCCTCTGATCAACAGCTTTCCTGTTACACCTCGGATGTTTTATCCTTCATCTCAGCCATGGACTCTTCTGATTCCACAAGTTTGCCTTCAACCAAGTCAGGAAATGCTGCTACCCCCTTTGCCTCCCCCTCCCACTTGTCTGTCTCTAAAAGTCAGGTGAAGAGGCAGCTGGAGAAACTGAACCGGAACAAGGCTGCAGGTCCAGATGGTGTCAGCCCCAGAGTCCTGAAGGCCTGTGCTGAGCAGCTCTGTGGGATCTTGCAGCACCTCTTCAACCTTAGCCTAACTTAGGAGAAGGTTCCAGTGTTGTGGAAGACATCCTGCCTTGTTCCAGTACTAAAGAGAACTCACCCATCAGTCATCACTGACTATAGACCCGTTGCCCTGACATCCCACATCATGAAGGTCCTGGAGAGACTCCTGTTGGCACCCCTGAGTAAGCAAACAAGAATGTATCAGGACCCACTGCAGTTTGCTTATCGCTGTGGAGTTGGAGTTGAAGATGCCATCATCCACCTACTTCAACCAACCCACTGTCATCTGGACAAAGCAGGCAGCACTGTGAGGATCATGTTCTTTGATTTCTCCAGTGCATTTAACACAATTAAGCCTGATTTACTTTGTCAGAAACTCCTGAAGACACAGGTGGAGCCCTCAACAATCGCCTGGATCAATGACTACCTGACAAACAGACCACAGTTTGTGAGACTGAAGAATTGTGTGTCAAACCAGGTGGTCAGCAGCACAGGAGCACCACAGGGGACCGTACTCTCACCATTCCTTTTCACTCTGTACACCTCAGACTTCCAGTACAAATCAGAGCCTTGTCATCTGCAGAAATACTCAGATGACTCTGCAATTGTCGGGTGTATCAGAGATGGACAAGAAGCTGAATACAGAGAGCTGGTGGACCGCTTTGTGACATGGTGTGGAAACAATGGTCTCACCTTGAATGTGAACAAAACAAAGGAGATGATCATAGATTTCAGAAGAAACAGGGATAAGTCAAACACTGTTTCCATCATGGAAGAAGAAGTGGAGGTGGTTGAGGTGTATAAATACCTCGGAGTTCACCTTGACAACAGACTGGACTGGAGACAGAACAGTGAAGCCGTCTACAAGAAGGGACAGAGCAGACTGTACTTCTTGAGGAAGCTTAGGTCCTTCAAGGTTTGCAGCAAGATGCTGGAGATCTTCTACAAGTCTGTTGTGGAGAGTGTAATCTCTTCAGCCGTCATCTGTTGGGGTATCAGCATCAGAGCCAGGGATTTAAAAAGGCTAAACAACCTGATAAAGAAGGCTGGTTCTGTTCTTGGGACAACTGTGGAACATCTGGAGATGATGATGCAAAGGATTCTTCATAAGATCAAAAAAGTTATGGACAACCCTGAGCATCCTCTTCATGAGACAGTCATACAACAACAGAGCGTCTTCAGTCGGAGGCTTCTTCAGTTTCGCTGCAATACAGACCGCTACAGGAAATCCTTCCTGCCCACAGCCATCATCATCTACAACAACTCCTTAAAGAATTAATTATATGAGCTATACCAACACTTAATTTCCCTCTGGGATCAATAAAGTATTTTTGAATTGAATCGGCACTATATAAATGAACTGAATTGAATATTGATTTTATTTTTCTTTTGTTTGTTCACTTTGCATTTTGTTATTTGATCAAAATAATCATTTCTGAAAGCACTCCTTGTTTACAGAATTTTTAACACCTCACTAAAACATTTGCATAGTACTATATATATATATATATGTATACACATTTACACACACATACACACACACACATATATACACACACACACACACACATACACACACACACACATACACACACACATATATACACACACATATACACACACACATATACACACACACATATACACACACACATATACACACACATATATACACACACATATATACACACATATATACACATACACACATATACACACATATATACACATACACACACATACATATATACACATACACACATACACACATATATACATAAACTCAGCAAAAAAAGAAACGTCCCGTTTTCAGGACTGTGTATTTCAACAATAATGTTGTAATAATCCAAATAACTTTAAAGATCTTCATTGTTAAAGGGTTTAAACAATGTTTTCCATGCATGTTTAATGAACCATAATCAATTAATTAACATGCACCTGTGGAATGGTCGTTAAGACCTCAACAGCTTACAGAAAGTAGGCATTTAAGGTCACAGTTCTAAAAACGCAGGACACTAAAGAGACTTGTCTACAGACTGTGAAAAAACACCCAAAGAAAGATGCCCAGGGTCCCTGGTCATCTGCGTGAACGTGCATTAGGCATGCTGCAGGGAGGCATGAGGACTGCTGACTTGGTTAGGGCAATAAATTGCCATGTCAGCACTGTGAGACGCCTAAGACAGCGCTACAGGGAGACAGGAAGGACAGCTGATCATCCTCGCAGTGGAAGACCACATGTAACAACACCTGCACAGGTTCGGTACATCTGAATATCACACCTGCGTGACAGGTACAGGATGGCCACAACAATTGCCCGAGTCACACCAGGAACACACAATCCCTCCATCAGTGCTCAGACTGTCCACAATAGGCTGAGAGAGGCTGCACTGAGGGCTTGTAGGCCTGTTGTAAGCCAGGTCCTTACCAGACATCACCAGCAACAACGCCGCCTATGGGCAGAAACCCACCTTCGCTGGACCAGACAGGAGTGGCAAAAAGTGCTCTTCACTGATGAGTCACGGTTTTGTCTCACCAGGGGTGATGGACGGATTCGTGTTTATCGTCGAAGGAATGAGCGTTACACCGAGGCCTGTACCCTGGAGAGGGATCGATTTAGAGGTGGGGGGGTCCGTCATGGTCTGGGACGGTATATCACATCACCTTCGGACTGAGCTTGGTGTCATTGCAGGCAATCTCAATGCCTTGCGGTACAGGGAAGACATCCTCCTCCCTCATGTGGTACCCTTTATGCATGCTCATCCGGACATGATCCTCCAGCAGGACAATGCCACCAGCCATACTGCTCGTTCTGTGCGTGAGTTTCTGCATGACAGCAATGTCAGTGTTCTGCCATGGCCAGCGAAGAGCCCGGATCTCAATCCCATTGAGCACGTCTGGGACCTGTTGGATCGCAGGGTGAGGGCTAGGGTCATTCCCCCCAGAAATGTCCAGGAACTTGCAAGTGCCTTGGTGGAAGAGTGGGGTAACATCTCACAGCAAGAACTGACAAATCTGGTCCAGTCCATGAGGAGGAGATGCACTGCAGTACTTCAAGCAGCTGGTGGCCACACCAGATACTGACTGGTACTTTGGATTTTGAGTCTCCCTTCACTCAAGGACACATTATTCTATTTCTGTTAGTCACATGTCTGTGAAACATTTTTAGTTTATGCCTTATGGTGTTGACTCTTAGTGTTCATACAAATATTTACACACATTAAGTTTACTGAAAGTAAAAACAGTTGAAAGTCAGAGGACGTTTCTTTTTTTGCAGTTTATATATATATATATATATATATATATATATATATATATATATATATATATATATATATATATATATATATATATATATATATATATATATAAATTCACATTGGAGGTGCATCTCCACAGAGACAGCATTTTTTTAAATTCAGGAAATCACATTGTCTGATTTAAAAAAAAAATATTTGTATTTTATTACTGCACATTAGTATTTGAACACCTGTGAAAATCAGTGTTAATATTTGGTACAGAGGTCAAACGTGTAGTTCTTGACCAGGTTCGCATACACAGTAACAGGGATTTTGACCCACTCCTCAACACAGATTTTCTCTAGGTCTGTCAGGTTTCGGGGCTGTCACAGAGCAACACGGAGTTTCAGCTCCCTCCAAAGATTTTCCATTGGATTTAGGTCTGGAGACTGGCTAGGCCACTCCAGAACCTTGATATGCTTCTTATGGAGGCACTCCTCGGTTATCCTGGCTGTGTGCTTCTGGTCATTGTCATGTTGGAAGACCCAGTCACGTTTTATCTTCAATGCTCTGACTGAGGGAAGGAGGTTGTTGCTCAAAATCTCACAAACATGGGCCCATTTAACCTCTTCTTAATACAGTTCAATCGCCCTGTCCCCTTCGCAGAAAAGCACCCCCAAAGCATGATGTTTCCTTCCCCATGCTTCACATTAGGGATGGTGTTCTTGGGGTGCAACACATCCTTCTTTTTTTCCCTCTAAAAACTGAGAGTGAAGTTTAGACCAAAAAGTTTTATTTTGGTCTCATCTGACCATGTGACTTTCTCCCAGGCCTCATCTGGATCATCCAGTGGAGGCCTGGACATGTGTTGACTTGAGCAGGGGAACCTTCCGTGCAATGCATGATTTTAAACCATGACGGCGTAGTGTTCTACCAACAGTAACCTTTGGAACTGTGGTCCCAGCCCTCTTCATGTAATTGACCAGCTCCTCCCATGTAGTTCTGGGCTGATTCCTCACCTTTCCTATCATCAGTGATACCCCACGAGGTGAAATCTTACAGGGAGACTTACAGTCATCTTTAGCCTCTTCTATTTTCTAACAATTGCTCCAACAGTTGATCTATTTTCACCAAGCTGCTTGGCAATTGCCCCGTAGCCCTTTCCAGCTTGTGGAGGTCTACAATTTTGTCTCTGGTGTCTTTTGACAGCTCTTTGGTCTTGCCCATGGTAGTAGTTGGGAGTCTGACTGACTGTTTGGTGGACAGGTGTCTTTAACAAACTCAGACAGGTGCTACTAATTTAGATTAATAAATGGAGTAGAGGTGGACTTTTGAAAAGCCAGAGTAACAGGTCTTTGAGAGACAAAATTCTTGCTGATTGCCAGGTGTTCAAATACTTATGTGCAGCAATAAAATACAAATACGTTCTTTTAAAAAAGGCATAAAGCACCTTGAGTTACCTTGTTGTTGAAAGTGTGCTATACAAATAAAACTGCCTTGCCTAAAAAAACAAAACGACAATGTGATTTCCTGAATCTCTCACAGTGGAAATGAACCTACAATGTGAATTTCAGACCTCTCCATAATTTTTAAGTGGGATAACTTCCAAAATCGCAGGGTGTTCAAATACCTATGTTCTTCACTATCTATCTATCTATCTATCTATCTATCTATCTATCTATCTATCTATCTATATAGTGTGTTCAGAAAAGCATTTCTCCTGCTAGAAATTTATGTTGTGTTATTATATTAACTTATTCTAAAATACCAACATTTGCATTTTCATAATAATTTTCTCAGTCTGATATCATGTTTTAACTTTATATCAAGTATTATGATTCAATAGTTACTCAGTAGCCTACGTAAGTAGCCTTTTATTAAGTTACATTCTTACTCTTCCTTGAGTAATTTTTGGCTGCTCTACTCACCTCTGCAAAATCGCACGCGCAAGAAAACTAACTGCCGTACAAAAATTTAAAATTCTAAATACATTAGGATTGTTGGTGTGTTAACTTACATTTCTCGCAAAGTCTCCCGATAGCTGCGGAATTGAAACAAATAAGTCAGTCAGTGAAACTATATAACATTTATAAAACCTCAAGCTTCATTTTGCTACTTTTCCAACAGTTCTTTTGCTCAGATAACTAAAAGTCAGGGACAGTGTAACATCAGCCACCGGAACAAACATGCATGAAGGAACTTAAAGGCTAACATCAAAGCTAACATTTCCACTGAAATCCATGCTACATCCATTAGCTTAGGGGCTAATGATATCTCCTCTAAGACTACAATGAGAGGCCTCCGGGTGTTGCTGAGCAGCTAGGTAGTTTATGTATTAGTGAACTAAAGCAGACCTACCAACACCGGCTTGTTTTCGACAAAAAATCAAATCTGGATGATGCTTGGCCATTGTAGACTAACGTACACCGAGCGAGTGGTGTGTTTCAACTATAACCTTTCACCTTCTTCTTCTTTTTGTTTAAATGGCGGGTGGCATCCAACCTAAAGGTGCATTACCGCCACCTACTGTGCAGGAGTGTGAGTCGAAATGAGGAGAAAAAAACAAAACTAAATTCTATTAACTAACTTACTTTTCCTAAGAAACTCTAACACTAATTTATAAATTTTATTATTTCCATTCAATACCGTTTTCAAATTCCAATCTCCATATCCTTTAATTTTTTACTTATCTTTTAATATTTCTCTAATTACTTTATACTTACTACAAAAACACAGTACATGCTCTACAGTTTCCCTTTCTTTCCCACACTCACAGAAACCTGTTTGATGTTTTCCCATAACATACAAAGTGCTATTTAATCCCGAATGTCCTATCCTTAGTCTTGATATTATTGTTTGCTCTCTAATATTAAACTCCTCTATCTTCATCTTACCTTCTTCTTTCTGTATATTAAATAAATGTCTTCCCTTTTTTTCTTTTATCCACTTTTCCTGCCATTCATTCCTAATTTTCACCTCAATTATAGATTACACTTCTTTTCTACTAAAAGGAATCTCTATTCCTATTTCCAACTTTAACGCTTGTTTTGCGTAATAATCTGCTATTTCATTTCCTTCTATCCCTCTGTGCGCTGGAACCCACATGAATCTTATTTCAATTCCTAATTTATTTAATCTAAATAGGCATTCAAATATTTCTAGAATAATATCAACTCTGTTTTCATTTGTTCTTGAATTAATTGCTAACAAAACTGATAAGGAATCTGTACATATTATACTTTTTTTAACTCTATTTTGCTCAATCCAATCTAAACTAAAATAAATTGCCAGCATTTCACCTGTAAAAACTGATATTCCATCTGGTGTTCTTATTTTTTTCCCCTTTTGCTATCGCAGGAATATAAAAAGAAAAACCTGCTCTCCCACTTCCAGACTCTTTTGATCCATCTGTATATATTGGTATATAGTTTTTATGTATACTATTTAATCTATTATTTATAATATTATCCCAATTTCCTTTTCCCTTATTTATATCTATCATATTTTTTATATAAAAGTCAATATAACACCTAGGAAAAATCCATTTAGGAGTCACTGAATATAAAAAAATTTTTTTATAACTCTAATATCATTTATTTTATAGATTTCTGCTAATTTGTTTGCTTTTTCTAACATACTATAAAATTTTTCATTTTCCCTATATAAATACATATCCTTTTTGATCATATGATCATCCTTTGAACATCCTTTAATACTAACCCAATAATTTAATAAATTGTATTTAAATCTTAGTCCTATTGGCATTTCTCCCATTTCAACCTGTATAGATGCTATAGGAGATGTTTTTATTGCTCCACAACCTATTCTCAGTGCCTGATTTTGTATTCTTTCAATCCTCATTAATAATGTTTTACATGCAGAGCCATATACAATACTTCCATAGTCTATTATTGATTTTATCATTGTAATATATATTTGCTTTAATGCTTTTGCACTAGCCCCCCAATCATTACCCTTTAGACATCTCATTATGTTTATTACTTTTTTACATCTTTCCTCAATTTTAATTATATTTTCCTTCCAAGTTAACTTATTGTCAAAAATAACCCCCAAATATTTAAAACTCTTTACCTGTTCTATATTCTCTCCATATAGTTTAAGATTCATTTCCACATTTCTTTTCTTTGTAAACACCAAGCTTTTTGTTTTATCAACTGAGAATTTAAAACCCCAATCATACGACCATTTTTCTACTTTTGATATTTCTTCTTGTAATTTCTTTTGCATATGTTTTATATTTCTTCCCCTTTTCCACAATGCTCCATCATCTGCAAATAATGCTCTTCCAAAATCATACCCTATATTTTCATATACATCATTTATCATAATAGTAAACAATATTGGACTGATTACACTGCCTTGAGGTGTTCCATTTTCTACTAAATAACTTTTTGATACTTTATCTCCCATCTTTACTTGAATATATCTACTGAATAAATGTTTTTAACCCAATTATGAACTCTTCCTTTTATTCCCAATCTCTTTAATTTTATTAGTAACCCTTCCTTCCAAACCATATCATAAGCCTTTTCAATATCAAAAAAACTATAACTAAACTTTCTTTATTTTTCTGCGCATTTCTAATTTCATTTTCTAAATAAACAATTGGATCCATTGTACTTCTACCTTTTCGAAAACCACTTTGACATTTTGTAATCAATTTTTTACTTTCAAGATTATAATTTATTCTCTCTGTAATCATCCTTTCCATTATTTTTCCTATATGAGATGTAAGAGCTATTGGTCTATAATTTTCCGGATTAGTTAATTCTTTTCCTGGTTTCAATATAGGTATAATTATTGCCTCTTTCCAATTTTTTGGTATTATTCCCTCTATCCAAACTTTATTATATAAATTCAACAACCTCATTCTCATTTTATTCCCTAAATGTTTAATCATCCCATAAGTAATTTTATCATTACCTGGTGCCGTATTTTTACTTTTCCCTAAAGCTTGTTCTAACTCAATCATATTAAAAGGAATATCTAATACTGACATTTTACTACTTTCTTCTTTCGCTACCTCATATTTTTTCCTATTTCCTCCCTTTTATTCCTTCTGTCTTCTGATAAATTATTATTACTATTTATTTTAACAAATGTCTTAGCTAAGATTTCTGCTTTTACTTCATTTTTAACAATTATATCATCTTTATTTTTTAAAGCTGAATAACTCCTCTCTCTGTATATTCCTTTCATTTTCTTAATCATACCCCAAACTTCACTTACTTGAGTTGTTCTTCCGATTTTATCATAAAAAGTTCTCCAACTTTTTCTTTTAGCATTTTTAATCGTTTTTCTGACCTCTGCTTGCAATCTTTTATATTTTATTAAATTTTCATAATTATGATTCTTTTTTAATTTTTTCATACTCTTATTTCTTTCTTTAATTACTTTTTCACATTCATCATTCCACCAAGGCACATTTTTCTTTTTCATATTCCCTTTACTTTTTGGAATTGTTTTATCTGCTGCTTCAATAATTATTTTTCTAAAAGTTTTTTCTACCATTTCTACACTATTTTCCATATTTATTTTATCTTGATTCTTTTCACATATACTTTTAAATTTATCCCAGTTTGCCTATCTAAAAACCCATCTTTCTTCTCTAACTTCAGTTTTTGAATCCCTTAATCCTACAATCTTAATTAAAATTGGATAATGATCACTGCCCATCAAATTTTCCTGAACCTCCCATTCACTTTTCCCAGCCAATTCACTTGAAGTCAACGTAATGTCTATTGCCGAAATGTATCTTGTATTAACATCTATTCTTGTTCCTTTTCCATCATTCAAACATACCAAATTTATTTCATCCATTATTTCATAACCTTTCACCTCCTTCTTCTTCTTCTTTTAGTGTTTAACGGCGGTTGCAAACTATTTAGCGCATTACCGCCACCCTCCTGATTAAATGGGAACAGTCACTACTATGGCTTACACTCTTCAATGAAATGCAGCTTGCAAGCTGCAAAAAAATAAAATAAAAAAATATATAAATGATATTCTATTTTTAAGACCTGTATCTTTTAAGAACTCTAATAAATATTTTGTACATTTATGATCTAATGTCTTTCTTAAAATATTCTCAACACTAAAGGATTCCTTAATATTCTCTATTTTCTCTTTTAAAAGACATCTTTCTCTCTTATATTTTGTACAACTCATAATTACATGTTCTACAGTTTCTTGTACATTGCAAACATTACACCTGCCAGTTTCATGTTTTTTTATTAATTATAATGTGCCATTTAATCCTGTATGTCCTATGCGAAGTCTAGTCCACGTTGTCTCTTCCTTTCTACTTTTTCCTCCTCATCTTCCTTTCCCAACTTTAGGATTCATTCTATATAAAAATCTTCCCTTATCCTCCTCATCCCATTTACTTTGCCACAGTCTTCTAATACTATCTTTAATTTAAAAATGTGCCTCTGTTTTAGCAATGTTACACTGAATTGATACCCTACTTGCTCCTAAAGCCTTCTTAGCAATTTTATCTGCCATCTCATTTCCAGCCAAACCCACATGAGCTGGTACCCAGACAATTTTAACATGGGTTCCCTGATTCTAAATACTTTGTAATAAAATCAATATTTCACATATCAAATCATATCTTTCACTATTATTTCCTGATTTAAGATTTTCTACTGCAGAAAATGAATCTGTACATACTATTACTCTTAATGGTTTAACTTGTTCCACCCATTGTAGTGCCATTACAATTGCTATTGATTCTGGAGAAAAAACTGATAGTTGATCTGTTATTCTTGCAAAAAATGTTTTTTCCAACTCTGGAATCACATAGGCTACTGCAACCCTGCCTGTATCTGGTTGTTTTGAACCATCTGTAAAAATTTGAATATATCCATAATAATTATCTATATATATCATAGCGAGCTGACCACAATCTCCTTTACATTTTTTAATCTTTTCATGTAAATTTGTATCTACTTCTGGTACTGGAAGCAACCATGGAGGGTGTGGAGGATGTATAACAGATGGACCAAGCTTCCCACACCAGCCATCTCAGCATTGTCCTGCACATTCATACCGAATGATTCTTTTTTACTTTTTGATTGATACCATGTTGGAATAAGAACACTTTTAGTTGGATGATCTTCTCTATTTCCTTTCAAATAGACATAATATGATAACGATATTTGTAACCTTCTTAACTCTAATGGCATTTCACCTGCTTCAACTTGGAGTGCACACACCAGGGAGGATCTCATTGCTCCTAAACAAAGTCTAAGAACAGCACCCTGAATAACATCCAGCTTTTTTAATTTACTTCTTGCAGCAGATGCATATGCCAGACACCCATAATCAATAACAGACCTAATTAATCCAGTATATAATCTTTTCATTGCAACTATATCTGCTCCCCATTCCTTTCTACATAAACATCTGATTATATTCATAACCTTTTTACATTTAACTACTAGTTTTTCAATATGATAATGCCAGTTAAGTTTATAATCAAAATGCATACCCAGAAATCGTATACAACTCACTCTTTCTAAATCTTTACCATACATCTGAAATTTAAATCTTTCTTCAATTTTTTTAAGTGAGAAAAATAAAACTTTTGTTTTTTCCACAGAGAACCTAAAACCCAATTTTTTTGGCCCATGTTTCAACCGTATCAATTGCTTTTTGCAAACTTTTGACTGTAAATGTAATATTTTTCCCTTTTTTCCATAGAGCACCATCATCTGCACATAGAGACTTACCTATATTATAATCAATATTATCATATATATCATTTATCACAATTGAATATAAAATAGGTGAGATAACACTTCCTTGAGGCACTCCATTTTCTACAAATAAAAACTCTGATAAACATCCATTAATTCTAACTTGAATCTGTCTATTGTTAAGAAAATTCTTTATCCAATTATACATTTTCCCATCTACACCCATTTGCCTAATCTTAATTAATATCCCATTCTTCCAGAGCATATCATAGGCCTTCTCCATGTCAAAAAAGACAGCTGCAACCACTTCCTTATCAGTTTGAGCCTTCCTTATATCGTTTTCTAACTTAATAATTGGATCCATAGTTGACCTACCTTTTCTAAATCCACTCTGAAATGGAGATAACTAATTTTTGTTTTCTACATAAAAGTTTAATCTCTCTACTATCATTCTTTCCATTATTTTGCCAATATGAGATGACTGCAATTGGCCTGTAATTTGATGCAACTGTAGGATCTTTCCCTGGTTTTCTAATTGGAATGATAACTGATAACTTCCATTTCTTTGGAATATTGCCCTGCTCCCATACTTTATTATACAACATTAACAAAATATTTAGTGAATCATCACTAAGCTGTTTTAACATTGCATAACTAACCCTATCTTTCCCTGGAGTTGTTACTTGTCTTATTTATAGCCTTTTTTAACTCACTGAGGGAAAAATATGCATTAATGCTACTATTACTCTTCTCCACATTTTCCAAGAGAGTTTGAAATCGCTTTTAATTGCCTCTCTTTCCAATTTTTCATCATCTTTTAGATTGAAACTGCTATGAACCTTAGCTAAAACACTAGCCATCAACATTGCTTTATCCTCATCCTTCACCGCAACAATCTGGTCATTCTTCAAGACTGGATAGTTCCAACACTTTTGTACCCCATTCATTTTTTTAACAACTCGCCACACATCGTTTGTAGAAGTTTGCCTTCCTATGGTGTTACAATATTTTTCCCAATAATCCTTTTTACTTTTCCTAATTATTTTCTTTACCTTAGCTTGTTCTCGTTTATATTCAATAAATACATTAAAACTCAAACTTTTCCTAAATTCTTTTAAAACTTTATTTCTACTTTTTATCGCTTGAGAACATCCTTCTGTCCACCAAGGGACCATCTTTCGTCTCTTACTTCCTTGCTTTGATTCCATAATAGATGATTTAGCAGCATCAATTATAGCTATACTTACCTTCTCATTAAATACATCTATATCTTCTATTACTTCTACCCGACTCATATTTCTATCACTTAAGATCTTAAACATAGTCCAATCAGCTTTATTAAAATTCCATCTTTCTAAAAAGGTAACATCAATATTGCAATTCTTGTTTCCAAATGTAACGATAATAGGATAGTGATCACTTCCTATTGTTGATTCATCATATACTTCCCATATTATGTGATCAGCTAAAGACTGAGATACTAAAGTCAAATCTAAAACTGATTGATTTGTCATTCCTATACGTGTTGGTGATCCATCATTTAAACATACCAATCCTATCTTATCCATAAATTCTTCTAATACCAACCCATTATAATCTGTTTTATTACTTCCCCATACTGAATTATGTGCATTAAAATCCCCTAACCAAAGAATTTTCATATCTTCTTGTCCTTCCACCAATTGTAAAGTGTCAACCTCTAATCTTTTACATGGATTATAAAAATTTACAATAACTAAATTACCTTTTTCCCACCAAATTTCAATGACTAAATATTCTAATTCATCACCTTTCCCTAAAACTTTGTAAGACATTCCCTCTTTAATAAAAGTAGCACACCCACCCCAATTACTATTAACCCTGTCAAGTCTTTCACACACATAGCCATTTAAATAGTAATTTAAATGTGGTCTTAACCACGTTTCTACAATACATATAACATCAGGTTTAATCACTAAATCACATATAAATCTTTTAAATTCTTGTCCGTTTGCTATTAAACTTTTGGCATTCCACTGCAAAAGGTAAATGATTTAGTTCTTAGTTTTCAAAGACGACACCAACAACTGTGAAGATGGTTGAGACAGGGAGTCTTCTTGTCCATCTCTGTTTTTGAGCTCTTCATATAACTTTTCCAATGTAACATCTTTGATACCGAGGTATCTTGCAGCACTTTTGACAATAATAGCAATTTTTTCAGCTCTGTGTTTTTGCTTGAGATGTGCAGTTAATAACTTCCACAATAAAACACACACACAAAAAAAATCCTTTTTCTTAACATTTAGCATCTCTTCATTCATGTTTGTGTTTCCATATCTTGGTGCTTGATTCATCTGCCCACACCCGACTTGCACCTGTTTTGCCGCTTCTGCATATGACAGCTTTCTTTCTGTTCTAATAAGCTGGATTTCCGCTGCTTTCTTTCTGGCTACACAGTCTCTAAATCCGACGCTATGAGCTCCACCACAATTGACACATTTCTCTTGAATCCCTTTTCCACGTGTCCCGTAATCATGTTCTCCTCCAGATCTTCCACATGTTTGCTTTCCTTTACAAATAGCAGCTATGTGGCCTATAACCTTTCACCTGCTGTCTCCTGTTTCAGTTACAGTATTACCGCCACCTAGCGGCTCCGATAAGCCAATACAACCTTGTAATCAATGCATCATTAACGTTTGACACAAAAATTATATGATGTGTAAAAATTAAATAATTACGTGAATGGATGTAAGACAAAATATCCGTAAAAAACTCTTTCTGAAATCTGATGGTGATAATCATGTGAAAAACATGACAGCATAAGAAAGCCTGTAATTTTTATGTAATATATTTGAACATGTGGATATGGAATATGAATGTTACATTTATCACATTTATGATGAAAAAGGCAGTTTCTGGTGAGAAATAGGTGAGGTAAACCCGACATGTGTTCCCACTTAAAAATAGCTAAAATTACACATCAGGTGCACAAGACTAAAAAGTCCTTACACCATCCCGACCATGATGTATGAGGGTGGTAGCATCTTGTTGGGTGGGTGATATGCAGCAAGACGGGCCGGTACACTTATATAGAACAACAAAACAGTTGGGGTCACGATGAACGAACATTATATGCAAATGTTGCAAAATTAGTTAGATTAAGGACAATTTTTTTTTTTTTTATTCTTTGTAGAGTCCATCTTAAAAGGGCTGATCTAAGGAGGAAAAGTTGGGGAAAAGCTGAAGAGGTGTGTGAGAGCAAGGCACCATACAAATCTGGTCAATGGAATGGGAGGAATAGGCAAAAATTCCAGAAATGTGCTGTTAGAAGCTTGTGAAATGACTCCTAAACAGCTTTACTCAAGATCTCACGCATACACGGGGAGGAAAGATTCAAACCCAGGACCTTCTTGCTGCAGGGCAAAGGTACAACCTTTACAGCATAATATTCACATACCTTTTTTATCTTAGTTTCATACACTTAACTGACTTAGCTTTAAATTATTAGGAGTAAGAAAAAAAGTAAAGCTTTGCTGTTTAGATAAAAAACAACCAAACGAAAGAGTAACATGAAACGTCAAAATTTGTAGTAGTGGTAGACTTCCACCAGTAGGTGGCGGTACATTGTCCGCGCCAACTCTTCCTAACCACAGAAGAAGAGAAAAAAAAGCTTTACAATCGCGTGACGTCAAGTACGACCCTCACATCTTTGTCAGTGAACAAAATGGCAACGTACTGTCTGACTGTGGCCCGGCTCCAGGTAAGAGACTGGAAACGCTGCTTAAATCTCCTCACCCGATAGCGGAGCGGGGTGAGCTGTTGTCCCAGAGCGGCTAAATCTGGTAGGAGGCGTCAGCGAGCCCGCTGGAGGTCAGAGAAGTGTGACAGGGAGCGATTAGCAAGGTTAACAGCAAGGTTAGATCTCCCAGGGTCGTTTAAACACAGACACATGTTGAAAATGAGCTGTTGGGTCACTCCAATGAAATCACTCCGCTTTATTTGAAGTTAGCAGCATGTCTTATGTTTATGTAGCTTTTTAAAAGCTACAAGGTGACAAGACTCCAGATTCCTGAGCTGCAGTCAGTCGATCTACATAATATTTTCTCCAAGTGATCAAAAAAAGGCAAATAAAGGCAAACAGCGCAAATGTATAATTTGTTATTGTTCATCTTAACACATTAGAATATGACTGTAACGCTGCTTTATGTTTTACCTATGTATTTCTGTTAGTAGTGATGATTCTGGCTTACAGCTAAAACAAACCCCAAAATTCTGTTTCTCAGAAATCTGAGACTAACATTAGACCAATAAAAAATAGTTATGAGATTTTAAGACAGAGATGTTGCGTTATAAACATGACTCCCACCCACGTCACGCTGCATTGATGGAATAATTCGTGAAAATGGAGCCCCAGCTAAATGTTGAGTGTATATACCGTACAGTAGGGGTGTAACAGTACATTTATTCAGTTTACCGAACAAATCCAGCTTTTTTTCTACCCGAACACAAGCAGAATGTTTATGTGCAGAACTCAGAGCGCAGTGACACCAAAACAGAAATGACTCCCAGCTATCACTAAACTATTATTTGGGAACATGAATGGTTTCTCATGGAGCTACAGCAGAAAAAGAAAAAGGGACCGAACCAGAACTTTGTCAGCGAATGCATCTTTCAACAGCAGGTCCTTAAACTGCCCTGCGCTGAACTGAATGATTCACATGAAACAATGTCAAGCTGAATGTAAACATCACTGATACTAGAGAAAAACCAGCTGACGTCCACATGGCCACCAGTAGCATCCAATCAGCCCAAACTCCTTATTATGTTAATGTGCGATTTGGTGGAATGCCCATTGATGAGAAGGGATTTTCCCAACTGCTGCCCATGCTACATTCAAGTGCAGCTGGGAAACTAGGCTGTCGAAATATCAAAACGACTCAAAGTGATTTAAGCATGTTTTATTTTCAAATATGGGCAAAATATTATTTAAACATTAACACCGACTGTTTACAAGTGGTTATATTGTTTTCTACTCTGGCTATGTCTGCTTGTACTATTTTATTTATTTAAAAAATCCAATCAAATCTCCAGTCCTATACTTTTAACTTTTTAGGGACTCCAAAAACATTTAATTTTTTATATCTTTTTATTAAAGTGTCCCAAAAACATACTGAACCATGACTTTAAAACCCCAAATATATACTGAAACATGATTTTTGTGTACTGTTACAACCTTACTGTACAGTACATGGGTATACTTGTCAGTAAGCTGATATTTCTGTACTACAATCCTTATTGGTCCTGTATGATATACAAATGTTTGGTTTTCATTGGCTGTAAGCCATAATATTCAACTGAAACAAATGTTTAAAATATCACTGTGTGTGTAATCTATATGATATGAATTCACTTTCTAAATTGAATAATAAAATTTTTTTCTCTCAATAATCCTAATTTTTTGAGATCCACCCGTATTTTTATGCTTGAACAGCCGTTTACGTGACTTCTTCTCAAACTCAATAGAAATAATCGAATAGTTTTTGGAATTATGAATAAATCCTGACTTTTCAGAGCCTCATATTGTGTTGCCACGGGAGGTGAGGACTAGTGGTGTGTTATATGGACTGACACAGTGCAAACTACTTGAAGGATTTATTTTTATTTTTTTATGAAGTGAAAAAGAAAGTAAAACACATAATTGTGGTTAAAATCCAAAATATTGACAGGTACAATGTGATCAAATAAACAAAAACTTGTTAAAGTTGTTTGTTGTGATATTATTTAGAAAGATAACCAACTAATAATGAAATTTCAGTAAAATTCAGACTTATTTAGCTATTATTTTTCACTTTTCATTTTATTTCTGAGTAATGCGGACTGATCCTTTGTTCGTGGCAACCTCTGTAGATTCCCTGCTATCTGATTGGACTCATCCTTCTATGTTTTGGGTTGTGTGTCTTCAGTTGGCCCTGGGTCATGGTGCACGGCGCCTCCATGTATCAGCCGCCTACAGAGCCAAGACCAAAGTGGCCATGAGCCGCTTTGAGCCCACCTCCTTCATCAACTACGAGAAGCTCCACAGCAACGTCGAAATTGTCCGAAAAAGGTCAGTGTCCACTTGAATCTGCTGGATGTTTGCTCTGGGTTTCCTCAAACACTACCTTATCTGTATGAATGTTTGCTTTTTTTATCGCCCTATTTTCCTGTTTGCGTGAACTTTGCCAGAATTTTCTGATCAGTCTAGTTGGAGTATCATCCCATTGGTAAAACTGAGTTTGCTGTCTGCAGGCTCAACCGTCCTCTCACTCTGTCCGAAAAGATTGTATATGGCCACCTCGATGACCCCCACAACCAGGAGATCGACCGCGGCCGCACCTACCTGCGGCTGCGGCCCGACCGCGTGGCCATGCAGGATGCCACGGCTCAGATGGCGATGCTGCAGTTCATCAGCAGCGGCCTGCCAAGGGTGGCCGTCCCCTCCACCATCCACTGTGATCACCTGATCGAGGCCCAGATCGGTGGAGTCAAGGATTTGGCTAGGGCAAAGGTAATGCAGTGTTGCTTCTTTATACATTGCAAAAGTACTCAGACCCTCGAGCTTTTCCAGATTTTTTCACTTTGCCCTCACAATGTTTGATCCGTCATCTGAAAATGGCGAAGAGCGGGACGCTATGCTAAGCGGTGCATGGTTAATCTGTAGGAGCTGCAGCGATACACGGCTGAAGTGAATTAATCTCCTCACTGATCAAGAGTTAGTCATCCGTTGCACAACTCTGGGGCTTATAGAAGGGTAGCAAGCAAAGAAGCAATAAGAAAGGGAATTAAACAGTTGCACATCATTCTTAATAAACCATCTTCAGGGTAAAACATGGTGGTGGTAGCCTCATGTTTTGGGGACAAAGGAGCTGGTCAGAGTTGATGGGAAGATTAGGGGAGCTAAAAACAGGGCAATCCTGGAAGGAATCCCAATGAAGAACAAAAAAGGTATGAAACTCCCAACAGTCCTCCGCATCTCCCATCCCATGCATGAGCTGGAGAACTCCTTCAGCGACAGATGGCTGCATCCTAGGTGCATGAAGAAACATTATTGAGGTCCTTCCTCCCAGCAGCTGTTAGACTCTATCCCAACAAACTCAATGAATGTTTACATCACTGCTGTTATTTGCACTCTTTGTTCCACTTCAAATAACATTTCAACTGCTGTACATCTATTCAATTCAACTCAGTTTCTTTATATAGCCCCGACTTACAACACGTCATCTCAAGGCTGTCAATTCAAACATACATACAGTCCAATCAGTTAAAAAGTTTTCTATCCAAGGAACCTCAGCAGATTGCATCATGTCACTGAATTGCTGCATTCACTCCTCCTGGATGAATGTGTAGCAACAGTAGAGAGTCGCCTGCGTTGTCGTTGACTTCCCTGTTTGCACAGTTTCTGTTGTTCACTTCTTGTAAATAATCTGTTGTTGTATTAATGCCCAAATACACATGCACATCCTGTAAATATTTTTAAATTCTCATGCACAGTTGCATATTCCCCAAATCTGAGTACGCCATTTTCAATTTTTATTTGTAATAACTATTGTGTGTGTGAATCTAATGCTTCAATTACTTGTCACTTTGCTGCTGTTACGACCGTTTTCGATCAAAGCAGGTGTTCTGCCTGTTCTACAGTAGATCTGTGTTGGTCTACCACATAAAAACTTTCAGGTTTTGTATAATATGACAAAATATGAAAAAAGGGGTCACGGGGTATTATGACCTTTTTGGTTTTACCTGTAAAATCCAAACCCACAACTGAGCCACAGGTTTGTTTATTCCCATAGGAGGTGAACCAAGAGGTTTACAACTTCTTGTCTAGTGCTGGAGCAAAATATGGAGTGGGCTTTTGGAAACCTGGCTCCGGAATCATCCATCAGGTATAGTAAAACATGAAATGTTATCCAGATCTGGTCTAACTATGTCAGTGGTTTAAGCTTCCACAGATGTAGCTCTATATCTCTACCAGCAATAAGATCCTTGACTCTACACAGATCATCCTGGAGAATTATGCCTACCCAGGCGTGATGCTAATTGGCACAGATTCCCACACACCGAACGGCGGTGGGCTTGGTGCTATCTGCATTGGAGTGGGCGGAGCCGATGCAGTAGACGTCATGGCTGGAATTCCCTGGGAGCTCAAATGTCCCAAGGTTAGCTTATCTTTAAAGATGGACTTTTCTGCTTCCTCTCTTGTTCCTTTCAGACTGTTCTGGTTCGGCTTTGAATTTCTCTTTCTTTTCTTTTTTCTTTAATGCATTACACTTTATCATCCATAAAGGTGATTGGTGTGCGACTGACCGGCTCCCTGTCTGGCTGGACGTCTCCGAAAGACGTCATCTTGAAGGTGGCCGGCATCCTGACAGTAAAGGGGGGCACTGGAGCCATCGTGGAGTACCATGGACCAGGAGTCGATTCCATCTCCTGCACTGGTCAGCAATCAAATCCTATAATCTGATCTGTCAGCATTATAATAGAGTAAATTTAACCCTACTTTCCTTTTGATTAGTAATTAGTCATTCAGAAAACACGTTAGCTACTATTAAATAATGGTGGATGTGCGCAGGAATGGCTACTATTTGCAACATGGGAGCAGAAATCGGAGCAACAACCTCCGTGTTTCCTTACAATCACCGCATGAGGACCTACCTGGAGAAGACGGGCCGGGGAGGTGGGTTTACAGCTTTTGCCTTTAAAATCGAATGATATGAACACAGACAAAGTGTGATCCATCAGAGTCTCCAACTGCAACTGCAGAGCATTGATTAAACATTGACATTTTTCTCATGTTGTAAAAGGAAAGTCAGGACTGGCTCTTTGTGTTTTCACTCAGAGATCGCTGCAGTGGCCGATGAATACAAGGATTTGTTGGTGCCAGACGAAGGCTGCGAATATGACCAGATCATCGAGCTCAATTTAGATGAGGTAGGTCCTTTTTATCCTCTTACTGCCTGAATTTTTTTAAGTTATCCATCCACCCCCCCCTCCCAGAGTTGGGTCGCTTTGGGCTGCAGCTTAAGCCCTTTTACAGTTATACAGTACTGTGCAAAACTTTTAGGCAGGTGTGGAAAAAATGCTATAAACAGAATGCTTTCAGAAATATAAATGATTGTTTATTTTTAGCAATTTACAAAGGGAAAAGTAAGCAAACAAAAGAAAAATCTAAATCAAAACAGTATTTGGTGTTACCACCTTATGCCTTCAAACCAGCATCAATCATACAGGTACACTTGCACAAAGTCAGGGATTTTGTAGGTTTATAGTCAGGTGTATGATCAACCAGTTATACCAAACAGGAGCTAATGATCATCAATGTCACACGTAGGTTGAAACTTAGTCATTAACTGAAACAGAAACAGCTGTGTAGGAGGCTTATAAGTGGGTGAGGAACAGCCAAACTCTGCTACCAAGGTGATGTTGTGGGAGATAGTTTTTTGTGTCATGGCAAGATGGAGCACAGCAATAAGACACAAGGTAGTTATGCTGCATCAGCAAGGTCTCTCCAAGACAAAGAAACGGGCAACGTTGAGGATTATAAACGCAGTTGTCGGCCAAGAAAACTTAGTGTAGCAGAAGAAAGACACGTCAAGCTTATTATCCTTCGTAATCGGAAGATGTCCAGCAGTGCCATCAGCTAAGTACTGGCAGAAACCAGTGGGACCCAGGAACACCCATCTACTGTCCAGAGAAGTCTGACCAGAAGTGGTCTTCATGGAAGAGTTGCAGCCAAAAAGCCATACCTCCGATGTGGAAACAAGGCCAAGCTACTCATTTATGCACAAAAATGTAGGAACTGGGGTGCAGAACAATGGCAGCAGGTGCTCTGGACTGATGAGTCAAAATATGAAATATTTGGCTGTAGCAGAAGGCAGTTTGTTCGTCGAAACGCTGGAGAGCAGTACAATAATGAGTGTCTGCAGGTAACAGTGAAGCATGGTGGAGGTTCGTTGAACGTTTGGAGCTGCATTTCTGCAAATGGAGTCAAAGTCATTAAGAACTATCTTCAGCATAAAGAAGAACAAGAAGTCCTGGAAGTGATTGTGTGGCCCCCACAGAGCCCTGATCTCATCATCATGGAGTGTGTCTGGGATTACATGAAGAGACGGAAGGATGTGAGGAAGCCTACATCCACAGAAGATCTGTGGTTAGTTCTCCAAGATGTTTGGAACAACCTACCAGCCAAGTTCCTTCATAAACTGTGCAAGTATACCTAGAAGAATTTATGCTGTTATGAAGGCAAAGGGTGATCACACCAAATATTGATTTGATTTAGATTTCTCTCTTGCTCATTCACTGTATTTGATCGATTGATGAAAATAAAGGATTAACACTTCCGTTTTTGAAATATTTTCTGTTTACAGCATTTTTTTCACACCTGCCTAAAACTTTAGCACAGTACTGTATATTTAGAAATGAACAGTTTTTGCTGTTAAACAGATTTTAAATTGAGCAGAGATTTATAAATTGAATTTTGCACATAAAATGTAAATGTAGTCACAAGGGTTGGGCATAACTTGGACCACAAGATTCACTGTTTTCACTACAGCCTCTTAGGAGCAATAATGTGCTGATTCACACACCGTCTAGTCAGAAGAGGTGGGATTCCTCACCAGAATATCAGTGTAGTTTACCATCAAGTTTTCACTTTTGTCCCAGATCAATAAATGAAAAATGTGGGTCTTTCCTCCCTGTGTGCTTCTAAAACAAGCTTCATTGTTCTTTTCATAGATCTGAGTTTTTCCTTTCATCTGCTACATATCTGGCGCCAACCACTGAATTAGTTTATTATCGGCCAATGCCGGCACAGTCAGTCAGCACGATGCCAAAAAATCTGGACTGCTTGCGAATGACCTCATTGGACCCTGGTTGGGTGGCTACAGATGATGACATTTATGTCAAATGGGGATTATGGTCGAGGAGACTGTAGAGCAGACTAGGAGGCCTTGCAAACCCAAGAACAGTATACCAACTGTCAGGCATAGTGATGGCAGCATCATGGTGATGGTATTTTTGGTGCCAATGGAACTAAGAAGATAAATTGATAGTGTGTGTGATGTCTCTGCAAATTGCTAGTGAATATTTAGTCGAATAATAGCAGGAGAATTAACCCGCAATAAATTCAAACCTTTGGACTCAAATTCGGCCTGCGGTCTTTTCCCATTACTGTTATACCTGATAGAATGTCCAGACGTTACATCACACACTGGAATTACCTTTCTTTTAAAGGTGTTTTAACTTGTGTGTTTCGTTGCCTTTCTCCAGCTCAGGCCCCACATTAATGGACCATTCACCCCTGACCTGGCTCACCCCGTGTCTGAGGTTGGTGCTGTGGCCAAGAAGAACGGCTGGCCGTTGGAGGTCAAAGTCGGTGAGGACCAACAGACAAGATGTGCAGCTCTTGATGTATTCAGGTTTTACTTCATAGATGACTGTATTTGAGGATTCCCCCCCCCCTTCGCTTTGAAGGTCTGATCGGCAGCTGCACCAACTCCAGCTACGAGGACATGGGCCGCGCTGCCTCCCTGGCCAAACAGGCTCTGGACAAAGGCCTGAAGTGCAAGGCTCAGTTCACAGTCACCCCTGGCTCAGAGCAGATCCGTGCCACCATCGAAAGAGATGGATATGTAAATACTGGCTTACCCAAAAACCTACAGACCACAGCTACCTTCTGGTTCTGGTGTGGTAAAATTAACACCACTGTTTTTCTTTTCTTTATCTTTTAGTCCAAGATTCTGAGTGATGTTGGAGGTGTGGTACTTGCCAATGCGTGTGGACCCTGCATTGGACAGTGGGACAGGTAACTATATCAACCACCACACATACAGAGCATCATGAAGACCAAGGAACACAGCACATAGGTCAGGGACAAAGCGGTGGAGATGTTTACGCCAGAATTAGATTATAAAGCCATATCTCAAGATTTCAACAAGTCTCAGAGCTCCGAGTTCATTTTCTAACATGGTTGATGGCTCAACTGCTAATTTATGAAGGCACGATGGTCGACCTAATCTTAAAGGAGGGCATTATTTCTAGAAATGGCCGCAGAGGGACGTAGTCATTGTTTACAATCTGTCTCGCCTCCCTACTTCCTGGTTCCAGAGCCAATCACATATGAGCCCGCAAACACTGCGCTGGCATTTGTAATTTTACACCGACCAGGCTAGAGGCTAACGTTGAGCTAACGATGCTAGCAGTAAATGAAAATAGTTCGCTAATATCTCAAGCTACTTTTTTCAATGACCGAAAACTCAATATTGCAGTGAAATGTATTTACCTACTTATCAACTGACTGTGTATGACTCTTCTTCGCTCGTCATCTTGAATCTTCCGGGGCTGATCTGTAACTGGCAACCCGGCATGAAACCCACAAAGGGGAGGGGGTGAGTGGCTGAGAGTGGACTCTTTCGTTTTTCTACATAGACTACAGTACCCAAATGTCACCACAAGATGTTATTTTTGCATATTGCATCTTTAATTTTCATTCATTTTAATTATTAAATCCGAACAAACTAAACAGAGAATCCACATTGTGCCATCACACATCAGAGATACACAAATAGGCTACATGTATTAATTATGAACATTTCACCTGCTGTGGCCTGAATGCTCTGCATGGAGCTGAACTGTGCTCCCACCTGTGCATAATGGAGAAGGCGCCACTTCAGCCAAAATTTGAAAGGAGGGAACATTTCTCCCATTGAAGGGGTGATCAGAATTCGGCAAGACTCTCTGAACGGCTGCTTTTCTGATCACTTCAGTGGGAGGGAATCCTGCAGCATATGCTCGTTTTGCATAAGTGGTTAAGCTGCAGCGATCTGTCTGTGTCCGGTGCAGTCTCCGATGCGCTCCATCTCAGATGCGTCCGTTACTCTTAAACATGCTGTGAGCTCCTGGTTAGCAAGATACATAGAGTACAGTGTCTAGGTCTGAGATGATGCTCTCATGATAATCTTTTTTGGATTGATTCAGTTACCTGAACTCGGTGTGTAAAGTTGGAAATCTCTGCGTGTCTGCATCAAGTGGGCAAGGGTGGAAATACTAATCTTTCAAAATGATCGATGACCTTAAGATTTTTCTGTCACAGTTTAAAAAGAACGGTCAAATACAGAAAATATTCGGTTTACGCTGACCATGGGTGTTCTGTTACCTAAAATCCCAGTATTTCTGGTTGTGGTCACTTCCTGTTGCAATAGCTCAGCGTGACCAAAGTTTGTATTTATATGCTGCATGTCTTCTTGTGTTCAGGCGGGATGTGAAGAAGGGAGAGAAGAACACCATCGTTACATCCTTCAACAGGAACTTCACTGCCAGGAATGATGCAAACCCTGCAACCCATGCCTTCGTCACCTCACCGGAGGTAAAACCCAAACCATTCCACACCTCCCAGGACTCACAGGTTTCAATTTTGCAGCTAAGGTCCTGTCTCATGCCGATCTCCCTTAGATCGTCACTGCCCTCGCCATTGCCGGGACCTTAGACTTCAACCCAGAGACGGATTACCTCACAGCCCCCAACGGAGAGAAGTTCAAGCTGGTGCCCCCCACCGGAGACGAATTACCAGCCAGGGACTTCGATCCAGGGCAGGACACCTATCAGCATCCTCCCGGTGACGGCACCAGCCTCACAGTGGACGTCAGTCCTCAGAGCAACCGGCTGCAGCTGCTGGAGCCTTTTGACAAGTGGAGTGGCAGTGACCTGGAAAACATGGTGGTCCTCATCAAGGTGGGTTTACTTGAAAGCATTCGTCCGTGTGGAGTTTAGATAGAAATGCTCTCTCAGCTGCCAGTGTCTGAGCTTAACTATCACCTGTCTCCATAGGTGAAGGGAAAATGCACCACAGACCACATCAGCGCTGCAGGGCCCTGGCTGAAGTTCCGCGGCCACCTGGACAACATCTCCAACAACATGCTGATCGGTGCCGTCAACAGTGACAACGATGCTGTCAACAAGATAAAGAACCACCTGACAGGAGAGTACGGGGGAGTCCCTGATGTGGCACGACACTACAAGGTCAGCATTCACAGATTTGACTAATAATCTTTAAAATGTCAGTAAATGATTACTGTTCATTCCTAAAAGAATATCTGCACTGGTTTCAGAACAAGCAGTGAACTATTGAATTGAAGGTCAGCATAGCCGTGTTTGAATTGCTTCTCCTCTATTGTATTGCGTTCAGGCCAACGGCGTGTCGTGGGTCGTGGTCGGAGATGACAACTACGGCGAGGGCTCCAGCAGAGAGCATGCAGCTCTGGAGCCCAGGCATCTGGGTGGAAGAGCCATTATTGTCAAGAGCTTTGCAAGAATCCATGGTACTGCAGGAGAGCTACACATCTTGCAAATGTCCAGAAGAATTTAGCCAAATGTGTAGTTTTTCATTTTATATAAATGACCCAAATATAGAAGAAATGTTGAAGACAAAAATGGTCTAGTTTATATCGAATATTGTTGAACTCATCTTAAATTATGACATGTGCAAACTCCATGCAGAAGGACCCCATGCCGAAATTCTAATTCAGGATCTTCTTGCTGCAAGACAGCAGTGCCACCAACTGTGCCACTGCGCAGTCCTACAGTTGATCATATTTTTGCTAATTGGCAAAACATTATCTCATAAAGCCCAGCCAGTTCCATCAAATTACAGCAATCCCTCGTCTTTAGCAAGCCTGCAGCAACGGTGGAAAGGTACCCCTCCCTTTTTAACAGGAAGAAACCTCCAGAGGAAATGGATGGCCTTCTGCCATGACGGGGTTAGGAGGACTGTAAAGAGACACAACTAAATACAGAAGCACTGGCCTTGCAGTACCTTCTATGGAAAAAAGAGGGCACCGGCTTGATAACGGTTACACTAGAACTGGATATGGATTCAATTTCAAGAACCAATTTGATTCCAATTCTGAAGATTTAGAATTAATGACTTCTTCCAAAAGAAGTTATAACATAGTGCGTTTCCACAACTTTCATTAGCGGCTTTAGCCGGCTAATGAAAGTAGTGGAACTGCACTTTTTCCTACTTTGCCTGTAAAAAGGGAAAACAACATTAAAGGGGCAATCGATCTTTGGACATACGAATCGATCTTTAGGACTTTTGAGTATTTAAAATCAGAGAATTTATATTTTTACTTTATTTTATTTTTCAAACACAGCACTAGGTCACACAAAGAACCACTGAGCCAGCAGTACTTTCTAGGGGCAAGTAAAACAAAGAGAATACTATAAGTAAATAGGGGTTGTATCCCCGTCAATGGGCCAGTTTTTGATCAAGGAATCAGAAGCACTGAGCCAGGGGTTCTTTCTATAAGAAATAAAAACAAACAGAACACAAAGCTAATGGCAGCAATATCTCTATCAGTGATCCCTTCCAAGAAGGGAGACACCCGAATGCAAAAGCACAAAGCAAAGTCTACTTTCAGTGGAAAAATAGCAACAGTGAATGACGTAAAGTAAAACATTTATGTTGAAATCCTGTCAGACAGCTTTGCTGAGTTACATCTTAACGGTTTTTCCTCCGTGTCTCAGAAACGAACCTGAAGAAGCAGGGCCTGCTTCCCCTCACCTTCAGCAACCCATCCGACTATGACAAGATCCGCCCTGATGACAAGATCTCCATCAAAGGACTGAAGTCTTTTGCACCAGGAAGGGTAAGACTTCGGACCTGAGATACTTTAGCTGTTGAGGAAAAACCCATCGCCTCTGAGGTCCCTTTCTCTCTGCTCGTTGTCCTCAGCCACTGACTGCGGTCGTGAAGCACAGCGACGGCAGCCAGGAGACACTGCAGCTGAACCACAGCTTCAACGAGACCCAGATCGAGTGGTTCCAGGCGGGCTCAGCCCTCAACAGGATGAAGGAGGTGCAGCACTGAGGGTGGAGGAAGGAACAGGAGGAGGTTCTGGGTGGGGGGTGGTAACACTTGGCAGGAAGCAGAATGTGAAATAATTGTTTCATCACCAGGATTGGCTCGTAGTTTTTTGACTAAAGTATAAATGTCGAGCAAAGCAGGAATACTTTGACCTGCCAAGCTGATGTTGTTGATGGAACAGTGGAACTTGGTCTTTTAATTGTTTTAATCCTCATTCATCGACGTTAAGCATGTGTTTGCAAACGATTTGAGGCGGCTGTGTGTCCACCGAGCAGAGAGAACCGGTTATAGACCCGCACACAAACACTGACCCCTGGATGCTATCAGTATGTTTTGCAGCTGTTTAAGCAAGTCAGTACAATGTTGAGCAGCTGCTCGGTCAGCTGAATGCAGTCACTCGGCTGCTTTGGGGTCATCTTTCCCCCTGTTACTCACAGGTAAATACAGTCATTTCTTAACCCATTTAGCAAAGCTGTGTTGGATCACATGGAGCTAATATAAACTTACACACTTAAAGCTTGGCTTTCTGCCCCCTGGTGGCCGAAATGTGGTACTGCGTGGGCCTAACCTGCAGCAGGCAGACCTGATGTATGTATATGAAAGGAGCATAAAGTTGGCTTGTGAGATGACTGAACATGAGATTACTGTATATCAGAGACCAATAGGGGTCATTTTTATATTCATCTTAGTTTTTATGTCTTTATTTCAACACAGCCCAGCATCACTTCATGTGCAGATGCATTTGGTTGAATACGATGTGAAACTATTGTAACTCACCCTCCTCTTCCCTGATGCTTCCACTGCTCTCATGACTAGTTCTGATGAGGTCAAGAACATTGTGCAGCATTATGCTTTTTCTGCTGTTATGTATTTCTACTTTGCAGCAGCTCCAGAACCCTCACCATTTAATTCACAAGATAAACTTGCATCTCTTTATTTTTCAGAGCTCCTTATGTGCAGCTTTCTTTCTTTTTTTCTTTTTTAGCCTTAAATAAATCATTAAACTGAGAATAGGTTTATTGAACAATGAGAATTAGAAAAATAAAACTCCCTGCAAAACCTGTAACTCCAGGGGAATTGTAGAGATCAGAAAAAAAACTTCAAATCTTCAAGGCTCTTCCTTATAACCACTCCGTGTAAAGAGTCCAATTCTGTGTGCAGTTCAGTGTTTGTTTGCTCCCAGATGATCATTTCTGTATTAAAGTAATTTCAACAGATTGTAAAATAAAAGTTCACTGATATCATTAATGCAGGTGGTATTGTGACTGTTTGTTGAACAGAATTAAAGATCATTATAATGCAGGATTATTATTTTTTTGCCCCAGCAGTCAAAGAACAAAACCTACATTACTCTTGTTGCCTCTTTCTCTGTTAAAGGCTTTGAAACGTTAAGATAAACAAAGCAGTTATGAAGTCTCAAGCGCCTCTTTGAAATTGTGGATATGCAGCAGGAGGAAGGCCAAACTGGGATGTCCATGATTATCATTTTAAACTGAATTCAGGATCAAAAATCTATATTTTTTCCAGTGTGTGTACAGTTGAAACAAGATATTCACATACACTTCAGATACAAATCTTTTTCTTCACCATCAAATCACAGTAAACTTTTTGTTTGAGATCAATAAATATTTTTGTTGGATTTGTGAAATGATTTTTTTTATGGGAGGATGACAGCATCATGCTGTGGGGCTGTTTTGCTGCAGAAGGGACTGGTGCACTTCACAAAATAGATATGAGAAAAGAGAATGATGTGGACATAATGAAGCAACATCTGAAGACATCAGCCAGGAAGTTGAAGCTTGGGTGAAAATGGCTCTTCCAGATGGACAATGACTCCAAGCATAGCTCTAGATTAGTTACAGAGTAGTTTATGGACAACAAATTCAAGGTGTTGGAGTGGCCGTCACAAAGCCCTGATCTCAGTCCTACAGAAATTTTGTGGGCGCCACTGAAAAGGCGAGGAGCAAGAAGGCCTACAAACCTGACAGAGTTCTGTCAAGAGGAGTGGGCCAAGATCCCAGCAAGGTATTGTAGAAAGCTGGTGGAAGGAAACCAGAAATGTTTGTATGTATACTTCTGACTTTGATAAAGGTAATAAAAAAAGTACAAATCAATTTTCTCTCCTTATTCTGACATTTAACAAATACAAAAAATATGTTAATATTTATTCAGCTAAAACAAAAAAAGTTAATCTGATTTTTTGTGTGTGTTTCTGACGTGTATCTAAAAATCTGGTTTCAAATGTATAGTAAAAAAAAAAAAGCATTCTGGACAGCTAAGATCAAGGCTCTGCAGTTTTGGGGCCACAAATCTTGGGCCTCTGGCTCTTAATATGTTTAATCTAAGGCTTGGTTTGAAAAACTGGCCCCTCAGTTTTAAGTAACAGAAAGGAGAGGTGTTTTATTTGTGACAATACAGGTACCGAGATGGCGCCGCGAATGGATGCCCTGTTACTTCAGTGCGTTATTTCTGTATTGTTTTTGTGCGTATTTTGTGTTTCTGGTCACTCCTCTGGGTATTCTTACTCCAGAGAAGAGCTCCTTAACTACAGGACTACAACGCCTGTGGATTTATTTCCAGTATTTGTCGCTTCTGCGGTGGATTTACTACAAACTCTGATCAGAAAAGTGAGCTGGCGCGCTCGTGCGTCTGAGGAGACGCGGACTTCGGACTGCTCTACCTGGGATCTTCCTCTCCAACGTACGCTCACTCCGGAATAAAATGGACGAGCTGGCCCCGATGAGAAGCATGAACAGAGACTTTGCCTCATCTTGTGTCTTATGTTTTACGGAGTCGTGGCTCTGTGAGGACGTCCCGGACTGCGCGCTCCAGCTGGAGGGCTTTCTTCTGCTCCGCGCGGACCGGCAGGCCACTCTCTCCGGTAAGACTACAGGTGGAGGCGTCTGCTTTTACATTAATAGTGGCTGGTGTACAGATGTGACAGTGATTGCTCAGCACTTCTCTCCCTCTCTGGAATATCTTTTCATTCACTGCAAACCGTTTTATTCTCCGCGGGAGTTCGCTTCATTCATTCTGGCCGCTGTTTACATCCCGCCAGACGCGGACGTGCGCGCAGCTCAGTGCGCCCTCGCGGAGCAGATACTGCACATGGAGCGGATTTATCCGGACTCTCTGATTATTGCTCTGGGAGACTTTAATAAAGCCAATCTGAGAGAGGAACTTCCCGAATACAAACAATATATTAAATGCCCGACCAGAGAGGAGAGGACACTGGATCACTGTTACAGCACGATAAGCGGGGCCTATCACGCAGTGCCCCGCGCTGCACTCGGACTTTCGGATCACGTGATGATCCATCTGATCCCCGCGTACAGACAGAGGCTGAAGCTCTCCAAACCTGTCGTGAGGACAAAAAAACTGTGGAGCAACGAGGCTGTGGAGGAGCTTCGCATGTGTTTAGTATCTACAGACTGGGACACAATAAGGGCTGCTTCTAACAGCTTGGATGAGTTTACGGATACTGTCACCTCCTATATACACTTCTGCGAGGACAACATTGTGCCATCACGCACCAGGGTGAGTTATAATAATAACAAACCCTGGTTTACTTCTATACTCAAACAGCCGTGGCTAGAAAAGAGAAAGGCATTCGGAAGCGGAGACAGGGACTGCTACAGGTAGGCCAAGTACAGGTTCCCGGAAAGAAGTGAACACTGCTAAACACCAGCACTCTGAGAATATTCAGCAGCAGATCTCAGAGAACGACTTGGCCTCTGTGTGGAAAAGTTTAAGGATCATTACCAACTACAAGCCTAAAACTCCCCACTCCACTGATGACTGGCTGTTGGCCAACACCCTCAACGACTTTTACTGCCGTTTTGACCAGCCACCAAGCAGCCCTCACACCTCCACCGGTCCCAACAATAGAGACACTTTGGACACTCATCCCCCCACCCCCACCACAGAGCAATTAACACCATCAAAGACTTCACCCACAGCAACCCCCTCCTCACCCCTCACCTATGGCGAACTAACATCAACTCCAACTAAAACCCTTCATATTCATGAAGCAGATGTGAGGAAACAGTTTAAGAGCATAAATGCTAGAAAAGCTCCCGGCCCAGACGGTGTGTCTCCTACCACTCTCAGACACTGTGCAAATGAGCAGGCCCCAGTGTTCTCTGGCATTTTCAACTCCTCACTGCCGGCATCTCATGTGCCTGCCTGCTTCAAGACCTCCACCATTGTCCCTGTCCCCAAGAAGCCAAGGATCACTGGACTTAATGACTACAGACCTGTGGCTCTGACATCTGTGGTCATGAAGTCATTTGAGCGCCTGGTTCTGTCCTATCTCAAGACCCTCACGGCCCCCATCCTGGACCCTCTGCAGTTTGCCTACAGAGCCAACAGGTCTGTAGATGATGCCATCAACATAGCTCTTCACTTCATCCTGCAGCATCTGGACTTCCCGGGAACCTACACCAGGATCCTGTTTGTGGACTTCAGCTCTGCCTTCAACACCATTCTCCCAGACCTTCTCCGAGGCAAGCTATCCCAGATGAACGTGCCTGATCCCATCTGCAGGCGGATCACTGACTTCCTGATGGACAGCAAGCAGCATGTGAGGCTGGGGAAGAATGTCTCGGACTCTTGGACCATCAGCACCGGCTCCCCTCAGGGCTGTGTTCTTTCTCCTCTGCTCTTCTCCCTGTACACCAACTGCTGCACCTCCAACCACCAGTCTGTCAAACTAATTAAGTTTGCAGATGACACCACCGTTATTGGACTCATCTCGGTCAGGGATGAGTCTGCCTACAGAGCGGAGGCTGAACGTCTGGTGTCCTGGTGCAGCCGCAACAACCTGGTGCTGAACGCCCAGAAGACAGTGGAGATTATTGTGGACTTTAGGAAGCACACAGCCGCACTCCCCCCCCCCCCCCCCATCGTCCTGACTGACACCCCCATCACCACTGTGGACTGTGGACTCATTCCGCGTCCTGGGTACCACCATCACCCAGGACCTCAAGTGGGAGCCCACCATCACCTTCGTCATATAGAAGGCCCAGCAGAGGATGTACTTCCTGAGGCAGCTGAAGAAATTCAACCTGCCAACACAGATGAGGATGCAGTTCTACACTGCAATCATCGAGTCCATCCTCACCTCCTCCATCACCGTGTGGTATGCTGGCGCCACCATCAAGGACAAACAGAGACTGCAGCGTGTTGTGCGCTCTGCTGAGAAGGTGATTGGCTGCAGACTCCCATCTCTGCAGGACCTGTACACCTCCAGGACACTTGGGCGTGCAGGTCGGATCACTTTGGACACAGACTGTTTGACCTGCTCCCCTCAGGCAGGAGGCTCCGGTCCATTCGGACCAGAGCCTCTCGCCATAAGAACAGTTTCTTCCCCTCTGCTGTTGGACTCATGAACAATAACCCTAAGACTGTTCCCACCACCCGCTCAGTTACATGACCCATATTGTGTTTTTTTTTTTTTTGCACGTGTCTGATTTGCACCAATCGTTACCTGCACTCATGTATATATCAATCTGTATGTATGTATGTTAGCACAATGTACCGCAGCAATTTCCTAATGTTGTAAACCTACCCAACATTTGGCAATAAAACCCTTTCTGATTTCTGATTACCACATTTCAATTCAATTCAATTCAGTTTATTTATATAGCGCCAATTCACAACAGATGTCATCTCAAGGCACTTAACAAGAAGTCATTTCAATACATTTATACAAACATTCCAATCAGTTAAAAAGTTTCCTATTTAAGGAATCCCAGCAGATTGCATCAGTCATTAGCGTGAGGTTGGGCCCCGTTGATGCAGACTTTCCAACCACAGCAATCCTTCAGCAATCCCTCATACTGAGCAAGCAAATTGTTCCATCATGTTCTTTATAAAAAAAGTTCTATTTTTACCCCTTGAATATTTCTCACCTTACAGCCACACACAGCTTTTATTCCAGGATTTAGCTCCATCCATTGTTATTAAACTATTTTACCAGGTAAGATGATTGGGAACCAGTTCTCATTTACAAATAAGCTTTTATTAAACAATGGTTTAATTTTTCCCACTCTTGTATAAGTTTAAACTTAATTTAAACTGATTTCAATTCCATTCAAAAAGATTGTATTTATCCCAAAGGGAGATTCAATGTCATAACTCATATCATCCAAGTATCTTCAAAGAGTTGATGGTGATGCTGTGGGCAGGAGGGATCTCCTGTTGCAGTCAGCCTCGCAACGAATCTGAAGAGGCCTCTTACTGAAGATTGTTGCTGAATGACAGCCTAATGACATGCTAACAGCTCAATAGCTGGCCATCAGGGATTATATTCCACACTAGCATGTCCAGCATGCCACCATCAGTTGTTGGCAGTGACTGCTTATCCACCTCATTTGCTTTTGGCGCTCCTTCTTAAAGCTACTATGGAAAATCTGCAAATCAAGCTAGCTTAAAGCATTTTTTCATGCCTCTTAACGTTCTAACATAGTATAGCTATAAATATTTTGTGGGGATGAAAAAAAACTAACAAAAAATAAGTGGTTCTGTCGCATTTGTCCTCAGCAATAGCATGACTCGGTGCGGAACAAACGATTGGACCATCCGGTTGTCTGTCTCACCGGACGAGCGCACTTCCGCATTTAACTGGATCCTCCCCATCATCACGCGCTCCCAGACTTTGCAACAGAACACCGCTGGTGTGAGAGGTTCTCCTCTCAATAATGTCACAGAAGGAGAAACAGCCGGCTGCTACCACTTCAACTTCAGGACAAACTTCCAGAGTCCCAAAAAGAAAAACACCATTTGAAGATGTTTCTGCCATATTACTTCACGAAAACTGCGACGGGTGTTTTGCGCTCTCATATGATATCCTATATTGGGGAGGGGGCCTGGGGATGATAGGTGACGAGAGGGGTGAGAGTTCTGCGACTGGGTTTATGTTGAAAAGGTAGTTTGTTTTGCCGATTGGCATAGCAGCTTTAAATCTCTCTCTGGCCGTATGGTTAGAAACCTGGGCAGAGAGAGATGTTGGAGTAGTGGGTAACACCCTTGACCAATATGATATATGTGAAAGATGGGTTGAACTTCCTTCTTCTCTCTCTGCTTTGACTCCATGAAGCCTCGTTTTCAACTCCACTGGGATTTGGGCTAGTAGTTCACGTATTATTTAAGTTTTTGATATGCTAACCAGCTGCTCCCAGTTCTGGAAACAGAACCTTACTGCCACGGTTACGCATCGTAGGAACTGTCCTAAAGTAAAATAGAAAGAGCAAAAACGATTCCAGCTGCACAGCATCCATTGTGCATTCAGGAGTGTATGACTAATAGTTGTCCTGTGGATCCTGCAGCTCCTCCAGAGTTACCATGGGCCTCTTGACTGCTTCTGTAACAATCTCCTGGCCCTCCAGGAGATTAAAATGACTATGTCTTAGTTGGGTTGCAGTTGTGCAATCCTCTTCCCCTTTTTCAGATGATGGACTGTGTAAAGCCCAAATCAAAGGTTCTCTAACAAACCTCTGAGGACTCTACAAATAAGGGGACCTCTGAAGGCATGGGATTGCTCAGGATAATTGTGTTTGAATAGCAGCTGAGTTATAGCAGGTGAATACAAATGCATGCCACACTTTTCAGCTTTCTATGAAAAAAGAAGACAATACACGAAAGCTACATTGGGTTCTGTATTATGGTGTTTTCTTTGGATATTCTACAGCCTTAATTCATGTTAGGACATAAAAACCGTCTTTTGAAGGAATTGAATTGAACTTGAATGTGCTTCAGAGCTATTACACTGGAACTGCGAGATTAATCAAACAGCTATGATTTTAAAAGAAGCAAAAACATGTAATAAAACACATATGAAGACGTTAAGCAGACATGTTCTGAACAGTTGTTGTTAAAGCTTCACAGGCTGATAGATTAGTAGCTGTTTCCACCCATGCCGATAACAAAGAATGGAGTGTGGTATATAGTGAAGCCGGCTGTTGTTTGGAGCCACCCCCCTTCCCTCCCACTCCTCCAACACGCCCCATCGCTGCTACCTCCTCTTTCATTCGCTGCCTTTGTGTGCGTGCGTGCGCGTGCGCGTGTGCACGCGCGCCTCATCCATCCATATCAAGATCCCCGCACTCATTCTGCCCGTGTTCCCGCACCTTTTTCTCCGGATCTAATTACATAACTGCCTCGGTTAGAAGTAGGCGGGAAGCGTCTCACGTCCGTTCGGCCGTTTTTAAGGGTGAGTAAATCGGGAGGTTTTGTTTTCTCGGTCTTTTTTCACGCATCTTTATCCTTTCAACCAACCGGTCACTTGTCTAAACGCGGTGGCAACGAGACGAAACGCCGATATGAAAATCCTTATCTATAGCGACGTTTGTTTCGAGGTTACACGCGAGAGTAATGTCCTTTTATGGCAAAACGAGGTTTGGTCCACAGGCATCCTCTCCCCTTTCTGTTTGTCTCCCGCTTCCACAGTGTGAGAATGTTCTGGAAACAGCCCGCCTGAAGGGCTCTTGTTGCCCATTAAATTATTTACTTCCTGCTAATCTCACGCTCAATCAGATTAGACCTCAAAACGGGCCATTTGTTCCTTAAAAGGGCTAATTTAAAGTTTTTAAGACAGTGTGTGTGTGTGTGTGTGTGTTTAGAGGAGTTGACGTGTCCCTCATGTTGATGCAGATGGCCACTGTGTCCTGGTTTCACTGGGTGGTGCTTTTGGGCCCCCTTTTCTTTTCCTCCCCTCCCTCAGTGCAGTCCATAACTGAAACCCCTTTTGATGAAATGTGTGAAACATTCACTGCAGACTCATTGAAGTCCAACTTATACCAGCCTGCTGGCAGCCTTATAAGTGGGCCAACTCAGCCAGTCAGGTTTCTGAATTATTTAGACTCCTGCTTCCTCCAGCAGTCCTCCTGTCTGTCCTTTCTTTCCTCCGTGACTCCCAAGACGCGCTCCCATAGTCACCGCATCAGCACCACTCATACCTAAAAGATAACACCTGCAAACATCATCTGCAAACCGAATCATTTACATGGAATAGAATAGAAAAGAAATATGCCTTATTGTTCCCTCAGTGGGAAAATTCATGTGTACAAGCTGCAAACTGAAAGGCAAATTCATACAAAGGTAAAAAAAAAAGATGTGAAATAAAAACAAGAAGAAGAGCAAGAGACTATAAGGTAAGGGCAGCTTATAGAAAACAATACTATATAGTTATTAAAATAGCATACTATGATTAAAAGAAGTGTGCGACAGAGTGGGGTAATTTAAAGAGGTCCTAGAATTCAAAACAACATTTACCTTGTCGTTGTTTAATTTAGGCAGTTTGGGGTTTCAAATGTACCATACCAAAAAGTCTGTGCCGTCCCCGCCCTGCTCTGCCACGCAAATTTGTAACCATGTAAATGCCACAGAGAAACGGGCCAGTCTGGACAAAGCACTGATTACACCTCATAGGCCGTAGTCCCCGCCCACTTCAACGTCGGCAGGATGTAATGGTGCGTTCCATTTGTAGTCCGACATTCGGAAATTTCCTACTTCCGAGTGGGGAAAAATGAACTGGAACGCTCCCCGAAGTAGAACTTACCACTCGGAAAGTCGTGGATTTCTTCAACTTTGACTTTCAATATGGCCGCTTATTGTGTCGAAAACAGTAAGCTGTGGTGGAAACATTTATTTTTTACAACAGGGCCTCTAAAATCATTGTTACATGTAGAGCCTGCAACTCTAAACGTAGCTAAATAAAAGTGGTGTTTTCATATGAAAAGTACAGTTTAAAATGATGTTTATAAGAGGTACTACCAACAATGGCTACCTGTCCATCGTCATATTGGAATCCCGACTTATCCGACTACGTTAACTGGAACGCTGTTTACTCGGGTCCGAGTTCCGACTTCCGAGGTAAATGGAACGCACCATATCTGTTGGTGATGGGAATGCGCTGTAGCCTTGAGTCAACCGCAGAAAAAGACTCGCCCGAGTTTCTGCTGACGTTCGTGGAAAACCCCCCAAAAAAGAATGTCTTGTAACAAATGTACAAAATGTTCTTGTATACCTGCATAAAAAAAACAACAAACAATTTACATGACATGAAAAATTCCAACAAGGGTGCTTATTGTGTTTGAGTTTGCTGGGATGCTGTGATGGTTATATGGTCTTAACGGCTGCTGGGAGGAAGGACCTGCGATAACGCTCATTTGTGCACCTCGGACGTAGCAGTGTGTCAATGGCGATGTTAAAACCGGACTGAATGCCTTTTCTCATTAGTTTAGTAGTTGAGTAATCGTGTGCCAATATTTTTGTGAAGTACAAAAAAAGATAATGTCTTCAAACACTTAACCAATCAGAGCAGACGGAACTTTTAAGGAGCTACAACTAGTTTGTGTATGAAAGGGAAAACTACTGCTGAGATCAACACTAAAACATTTTTTTTCAAGTTAAAGAACGTAAATCAATTACATAGTTGCAGCTAAAATAATGTAGTATTTTCTTAATTTTTTTTTTTGTATTTTTGGACTGAAAGAAATCGGATTAATCCCTGCATCCAGACAAATTTACAAAGTCTCTGTTAACTGTTATATAATAATTATGGACAAAATTTTAAAAGAATTTGGAAGTGTAAACGTTTTAAGTCTCAAATAAGTTGACAATGTTAAAATTCTTCAGTTTGTTTTCTACATATTGTCTGTTGACATGTCCAGTTCACTGCTTGTTTTGCTCCTTTTGTACTTTTGCTTACTGACAAACCTTGGGAAAATGTTTCTACTGACCTTAATAGTTAACGCCTTTCCATACTCTATCATAATGTTGGGTGACCAACCGTCCTCTTATCCCCGGACATGTCCACTTTTCACGTGCTGTCTGGGGCATCCGGGGGGAATTCATAGATTGATGAAAATGTCCGGGTTATCATAATTTTTCAGCGGACCAATAACCATACTTAAACCGACCGGTGCAATGCACGGAATACGACAGCCTTTCTCTCATCTTATGTCCTCCCCAAGCTGCTACCTAGTGCTTGTTTCTGATTGGTTCATAGACGGAACGGACTGCGGGCAGTACTAATGCGCCTCGTTGCCTCGCTGTGTTGTGCTTCAGCTGTTTACAAAGATGTCAAAGCCCAATTGTAGCTTTACAGATAAATAGCTGGTATATGTGTTTCTGTCCTGCGATGGACTGGCGACCTGTCCAGGGTGTACCCTGCCTCTCGCCCCTTGACCGCTGGAGATAGGCACCAGCTGCCCCGCAACCCTACATAGGATGGACGGGTATGGAAAATGGATGGATGGATGTGTTTCTGTGTGTGACAAATGTGGCAAAGATCCCGTTGGTCACATGGACACAAAAACTGTAGTAATGCTGTGCAAAATGAGAGTTCATCTATACATTAATTGAGGAGGATAAAGATGAAAACTAAAGACTGGAGATGAAACTTTTTTATTGTCTTTTTGCTACTTTTTGTTTATTGCTGGTTTTTACTTAATTACTTAATTAATACTTTATTTGTCAGAATATTATTTCAGATTTTTGTTGAATTTTTGTCCACTATGACTTAAAAAGTTAACTATTAATGTTGCTGGTAATTTTTTTATTTTGGAAGAGTAAGTCTATTATGATTTATTTCTAGAGTTTTTGAAGCATTTTTTGTGCATGTGAAAGCCAATCGGAAGTTTGTTATTTAACTATTCATTCTAACCAGAGCTTTAAATATGTTAAAATCAAAAGTCTCGGACCAGTACTGGAAAGTACTGAAAACTTTTTGGAAATCAAAATATGGTCACCCTATCATAGTGCACTATCTAGAATATAATTATTAGGGATGTAAGAAAATATCGATACACGATATCGCGATATTTTATTTCCTGGTATTGTATTGATATTCAAACAAAAATATAGATTTTTTCTTTTAAGGATTTGAATGGAACCATTAATGATGACAGTAATTTTTGTAGTAAAATTAAAAGTATAACTGGTAGTTTGTGGCTGTTTTCACCTTCTTCATTCCAGTGGATCAACTAGATCTAGTAATAAAACTGAAAGTGTTAAAGTATGAAAGTGTTTAGTGTTTAAGTGTTTAGAATGCTGTGATAGTTTTTCTACTGTTAAATTGAGTTTTAAAATTCACAATATATCGTCTTACTCATAATATCGCGATATATCGCGATATATCGTATCGCCTCCCCTGTATTGCGATACATATCTTATCACCAGATTTTTGCCAATACACATCCCTAATAATTATATAACTCCAGTCGTGTTTTGGTTTGATCAGGGATCAGAATCTTTCATATTTTTTAAATATACACTTGCCTTGGGATCATAACCACAATCAATGGATTTTAGAAAAAGAACATTATACCTACAGTCAAACATGGTGGTGGTAGCGTTATGGTCTGGGGCTGCTTGGATTCTTCAGGACTTGATTGAACCATGTATTAAGGGGGGGTTGACACCGACCGGGGCTGCTGCACCGCGGATGTGTATGCGTGGAGTTATGACACTTACCTCAACTTGATGTCAACGTTTTATTATGAGCACACCAATTCAACATCTTTCTTCGACAGAATTGCAGACTGCACAGATGGTACCTTCCCAAAGGAAAAAGTACTATAGCTTACTAGGGTTTATATTAGACTCAATAAATTAGACTCAATAATATTTACTATAAGATAATGGATTTCTATACATTTAACAGATGACCACTTTAGTATCCTCCACCGAGGTTGAATTAAAACAATTCTGCAAAGAAGAGTGGGTCAAAATTCCTCCACAGTGATGCAAAAGACTCATTACCAGTTATTGCTTCATAGAAACAGGTCCTCCCAAGCGTATAGCAACCAGGTTTTAGGTATTGGGGTAATTCCTTTTTCTCACAGGGTTGGATTGGTTTCAATCTGAGTCAGCTTTATTGGCAAAGATTGTGGGACAAAACAATGAATTTGACTTTGGTAGGTGCTGACAGCATACATATATTAAGTATAAATATGTCAGCTTTAGAAGAAATAAAATAAAGGATAAAAAAAGAATAGGATGTACATGTATGTCATCATCACTTTAAAGGGGACACATTATTTTCAACCTTCTGTGCTGCCATTTTGGTCTCTCCTGCCTTTATAAACAAACAAGAATAAAAACCATCCATCCATTTTTTGGGACAAACTTTTGCTGTCTGAAATCTTGTGCTTCTACAAGCCGTTTGAAAAAGTGCCTTATTATGACGTCACAATAAGATGAATTTACATATAACCGCTCCACCACACGTAAAACCTCACCTGTCAAACACCGCCCCCACCAAATACAATTTCATGCCATTCTCATGTGTGGCAAACCTAGTAACAAGATGGGTGGGCGTGGTCTGCAATAGCTAGTTGGTATAATAATGACAGAGCCTCTAAACAGCTCATTCTGAAAGGGACTGAAATTGTCAAGAATTGACCTGGTGAGATCGCTTTATGTGAGAGGGATGTTTGGCAAAGAACTTCATTAACATGTTTTGTACAGACCATAGAGCTATTAGAACTTGTTTAAAAAGAGGCATAATATGTCCCCTTTAAAACTGCTTTTGTGTTCCCGCTGGTTACGTCTGATATTGAAATGTGCGACTCAGACTTCAGGTTGGGTTTAAAGAGTGAAAAAAACAAAACAAAAACCTCCTGCCTGCACATTGTGGTCCACCTCAGCAATGGCTCCGATCCAACCACCCCGAACTATATATAGACTGATGGGAAGAGACACAAAGTGTGCTGCTTGGAGCCTTCGGGAATCACTCTTACACGTACTCCCCTCATCAGTCTTTCTCAGGCTCTCAGCCTGCCTGTATGGCTTCTGATGAAGCTGGTAACTCAGCCACTGTGTTTTTCATTACAAACAAGGTTTCAGTGGAAGCTCGGCACCTTTGTTTAGCAATGCCCTGTAGTTATCTGTGTGTGCACAGATTGTCATAATAATGACCCAGCTCATGATACAGATCAATTGTCCCTGTTATGACAGGATAATTTGGTTTGTGTCAAGTGGGTGACTGAGCTCATTTGTCCTCAGGAATGGCTGTTATGAAAGGGTCCAACGAGCAGCTCATCTTTTGAATAAACTATAATTAATGTTAGTGTTGTGGAAGTAATACCTTTTATCCAATATTTTCTGATAAGTAGAGCCCAGAAGGGAATTGGTTGTCATTCCATTTCATTTTGGGGCCTTTTTAGATAATTTTCTTTCTATTTCAGTCCTTTGCAGGAGCCCCAAGCTGTGACAGCCTTAGCTCTACTTCTACCAACCAACTTTAAAACCCTTTAATACTGGTTGGATAAAGCCTTAGAAATATTATAATGGCAGATTGGGGAAATTAAAACATTAAAAAGGCACAAAAACAACTGAGTTTTAAAATGACGTCGTTTCTTGTATTTTCTATTGCTGGAAGTTGTAACAGTACTTGATTTGCTTAGCAGTAAACACTTATGATGTGCTATGATAATAATAATAATAGTGGATTGCATTTAAATAGCGCTTTTCGAGACCCTCAAAGCACTTTACAACTCCATTATTCATTCATTCACTCGTACATTCACACACTGGTGGAAGCAAGCTACGATTGTAGCCACAGCTGCCCCGGGGCAGACTGACAGAAGACTGGCTGCCATATCGCGCCATGTCTGATTCATGTCTGATTCATGCTAAATAATAATGAATCACTTCATAATGACAGCGATAATGACAGTCTTTTTTGTCTCAAGCTCTGGGTTGAGAACCATGGACATGGATAGCTATGTATTTGAAAGAGTGGGTAAAGCTCAAAATAATCATAACAGCCTTTTATCTCAATGCAATGATGTGTATTAGGAACTTAGATCATTCACTGAAGAAATATGAAAAATGAAAGAAATATGGAGAAAAAATAATCAAATCTGTTCTTGCTTGATAGAAGAAAAAATAATTTTATGCTTAACGAAAACATTTATTGTGTGAATTTAGAATAGCACAAAGTTGTAGTTTTCCTTTAAATCACTGAACCAATGTTTAGTGGCATAGTATACGCCCTGTTAAGAACTGCTTCACAAAAGTGTTCCATTGAATCGACCCACCTCTGGCACCCAAGATGATTGGACTGCATTCAACAGTTTCTCTGCATTTCCTGGTTTTTCCTCATGAACAGTTATTTAGTGTCACCCCACGGGCTTTCTATTACTGGATTAAGGTCCATAAAGTTAATCTTGTTGCTCTGGAACCACGCTACTTGCTTACTGTTTTATTTGGAGTCAGTGTCTTATTGCAAAACCCATTTCATATGCATTTCTTCTTTGGAAAAAGGCAACATCAACTCTTCAAGTACTTTGATGTCATCAAACTGATCCACGACTCCTGGTATTCACTGATATTGAAATGTCACGTTGGATGAGGCTGGACCAAATTGCAGACAGGAAATTGGAATTTTTTTTGTCTTTAATTTATTGTGTCTTAAATTAAATAAGACACTTACAGGTGGTGTAACAGGTCAGGAGGGCATGCAATATCACTGAGAGTAACAGATTAAAAGTAGGAGTGGTGGGAAAAAATTGCAAACCGGAGAGCTTAAATGTACTGAGGAAGAGTGGAGAGTGACAATGGAAGTAAAGGAGCTAATCAAGGGAAACCAGATGCCGCTGAAGAGTGAGAGAGCAGAGGGAAATAGGAGAGGACTTTAAGCTGGGAAGGGAAGCAGAATGGCAGGGAGGATGTAAAACAGAGGGAATAGAGAAAAAAATAAAGCTTTAAACACTAAACTGAAAAAAAAACAACGAATCAAGGAATAATCCGAAATGCATAAAGTTAAAGCAGAAAACTAATGCAGGGAAGTGAACTTAAAACGATAAGATCTAAGTAAACAAATTATAAAGAAGTAACACAGAAGCCCAAATGAAACTCAAAGTAAAAACACCTATGGATCATGACACAGCTGTGATATGAGAAATATCTCCATATCGTGATGCCTAAACCGCCATAATTTACAGTGAATTCAGTATTGTTTTAGTCCTCTAATAGCTGGTCTGTGGCTCATAAACCCTAGAAGAATAATCTTGCTTTCATCAGTCCAGAAAAAGTTGTTTCATTTGTCTTTGGGACAGTCACGGTGTTCTTTGGAAAACTGTCACCTCTTCAGCACATGCCATTCACACACCCTAAAGACCCACTCCTATAATCTTTTGAGCTATTTTAAAGTGTTCTCAGTGGTCTTTAAATTATGATTATGCCGTTTTTTAGCCAAAATCACCAAACCTGTGTCGTTTTCTAGGACATAGCTTCAGAAGAGCGGCAGTAGCTCATTAGCAATTCGCCTCTGTGTTGTGGGCGGAACCGTTGGTGCGGTTGGTGAAAGAGTTTTCTCTGAAACGTTGATTGCAAACCGATGCGCGGTTTTTAATCTTGCTGTGTCCAAGAAACTTAATCCATTTTTCTCCCACTGCAGATGGTTTTGGTAAATATTGAAACCTAATAATATCATTCTTCTTAGCATTGCAGCCTGCTATAGCACACATGTGTTGATCCGCCATTGTCTTCTCTACTCCTCAGAACCTGAGCGGGCGGGGCAGAGCGGAGCAGGAGGAGTAGCTTGTAGCCCGCCCAGCGCAGTTGCTACGTCACACAAACAGTCTGTTTTAGACTGCCTTTTAGCGTCTGCTACTGATTCACAGCGATTTGAAAGCAGAAATACTCAGAAATGCAATTTTGAGCTTAATATCGATTTATCAAATTTTTCTTTTTATTAAACTTGAATTTTTGGAATATCAAGGATATCGGAAATAAAAATTCACCAATGGGTTTCCGTAGTTCAAAGTGATGTTAGCCCGCCAAAGGCATTCCATCTTGTTTTACGAGCAGGTTTTACAGCGTGTATTTATTTGGACTTTGAATTCAGGTAAACTCTAAGAAGGAATGATTGAATTAAAATGAGTTAAAAAAATATTTTCTGTCATTTGTAATTATTCTTTAAGAATATATATGGAGAAAAAACCCCCAATTCATATCAAAAATCGAATTTGACATGAAAAAAAATCAATTTTATTTTTAATCCATATCCATCCAGCCCTAACCTCCTTAAATTTTTCTCAAACAGTTGCATACTGTCTGATGACATGTTCAACTTTTGAAAATATATCTTTAAAGAGCAACACACCCCCAGATCAACTTTTTATTTAGCTGATAAACTGTATAAATGAGTGTTTAATAGTGCTGTCTACATGTCTGGTCATTATTTTTAGCACTTTAGTACATTTAGTAAAAATATAAGTTTTCTATCAAAAGCCATCAATGTGGCGCCCTCTACGGGTTAAAACTCTACACTGCACTTGAATTTGAATCAGGCATTGCTATTCGCTCTGCGGTGATGGCTAACGACAGCCATCCTGCCGCTTTGGGGTATAAAACAAGCCGAGTCTCGGCCACGCCTCCGTGATGCCCATCCCTTGGTCCGCCAGGCAACGCCATCTTTTGCCGCATTTTTCAAACCGGAAATGTAGGTGGAGTAAGACTCTGAAGGGGTGGGGTGGGGGGAGTTGCTCTATAAATCAAAAATAACTTTCTGATATCTTCAAATAGTACCAGGAAATGTTAAATATTGGCAAAAAATTTTTTGTTTGTTTTATATCGAGATATATATAGACTTATATGAAAAATATCATTGTGATAGAATTTTTTTCACATATCACCAGCCTCATCAGAAACCTTCATACAGCTGAACCATATGCTGCCCTCTGTTGGCAGCCTTAGGCAAGTGTTTGGCTGCTTCCATTTCCCTTTCATATATTATGTTGTTTTTTCAAACCCAGTGCACTAACTGTTTAACTAGAGTCAAAATTGTATTCTTTAGTCAAAAATACATAAAACATTGACGTAGATAGATCGACATAAATGTTTTCCCCTCAAATCAGCTTTTTATACAAAGTGCTCTGTGTTTCTAAAGACTTCGGGAATTACCCGTTTTACTCAGGTTTTCAGACAGACCTTTGTCCTTAATTAAGAACCACGTGGATGGAATATGAGACTTGTTTTTTACAGAAGGAATAACCTCACTGATTGAACTTCACACTTCTACTATTTTGAACACGACCCTTTCAATCAATGCTTTAATTCAATATAATCAGCTGCATGCATGTGGATCTGTTGATTTTTATTACTCTAATATGAAATCATTTGCTATGTATGTAGAATATATAGAAATATAAATACTGTCAGAATCAGTGATTGATCTTGGTTATATCGTGTTGCTATTTTTTGCAACACTATTGTACCATTGGTAGTACCTGGACTGGTTTGTTGGTGGTACTCAGAAAAAGAAGGGATTTAACAGTAATGTAGATGTAATGTAGCTTTTAACAAGCACCAACAGCCAACAAGATGGCATGTTCACACACATTGGGTCTTTACTTCAGCAGATCTCCTAGTACAATCTGAGAAGGACATCAGTTACTCAGGACTACCTTTCCTAGTTTGACCTATATCTAATCTTCCTTTCTTATCCAAAGTCCTAGAGAGGATTGTTGCTAATCAAGTCTGTGAACATCTAAACAGTAAGCAGCTGTTTGAAGAGTTTCAGTCAGGTTTTAGAGCTCATCATAGCACTGAAACAGCACTGGTGAAGGCTACTAATGATATTCTCATGGCCTCAGATAATGGACTTGTGTCTGTTCTGGTTTTGTTAGATCTCAGTGCTGCTTTTGACACAGTCGATCATAATATTCTCTTAGAAAGGCTTGAACATGTTGCAGGGATCAAAGGAACAGCACTAGGCTGGTTTAAATCATATTTGTCTGATAGATTCCAGTTTGTTAATCTAAATGATAAATCTTCTTCACTCTCAAGGGTTACTTGTGGAGTTCCACAGGGTTCTGTGCTTGGACCAATTCTTTTCACTATATATGTGCTCCCAATTGGTAGAATCATTAGACAGCATGGGATATATTTCCACAGCTATGCCGATGATACACACCTATATTTACCCATAAATCCTGATGAACCCAGTCAGTTAGGTAGACTACAGGCATGTCTGGAAGACATAAAAACATGGATGACCCTAAACTTTTTGCTTTTAAATTCTGACAAGACAGAAGTTTCTGTCTTTGGACCAGAAGTTCTAAAACAGAAACTGATTAGTCAAACACTTTATCTGGATGGCATTAAATTGGCCCCCAGTAATAATGTAAAGAACCTCGGCGTTATTTTTGACCAAGACTTGACATTTAAATCCCATATTAGACAGGTTTCTAGGATTTCCTTCTTTCACCTCCGGTATATTGCTAAAATTAGAAACATCCTGTCCAGGAGTGATGCTGAGAAACTAGTCCATGCATTTGTTACTTCAAGGCTGGACTACTGTAATTCTTTACTATCAGGTAGTCCACAAAATCCCATTAAAAGCCTTCAGTTGATCCAAAATGCGGCAGCAAGAGTTCTGATGAATATTAAAAAGAGAGATCACATTTCTCCTGTTTTAGCTTCCCTTCATTGGCTCCCTGTTAAATCAAGATTAGAATTTAAGATCCTTCTTCTTACATACAAAGCCCTTAATAATCAAGCTCCATCATACATCAGAGATCTAATTGTTTCATATGTTCCCAACAGAGCACTTCGCTCTCAGACTGCAGGTTTACTTGTAGGGGGGGCATCGACTGGGATGATGCTCCCAGTAACTGAACATCCACTGTGTCCTGTTATCAACTTTTAACTTTCTGTAACATAGAAAGTACTCTTATATCAGATCTTCTGTTCCTTCTGTTTCTCTGCTCTGTCTTCTCAAACCCCTAGACGGTCGTGGCAGATGGCCGCTCCTACTGAGCCTGGTTCTGTTGGAGGTTTCTTCCTGTTAAAGGGGAGTTTTTCCTCTCCACCGTCGCTACATGCTTGCATAGTATGAGGGATTGCTGAAGGATTGCAGTGGTTGGAAAGTCTGCCCAACCTCACGCCAATGACTGACGCAATCTGCTGGGATTCCTTAAATAGGAAACTTTTTAACTGATTGGAATGTTTGTATAAATGTATTGAAATGACCTCTTGTTAAGTGCCTTGAAATGACATCTGTTGTGAATTGGCGTTATATAAATAAACTGAATTGAAATGTGTGCTTGGTGGTGCATTTGTCAGGAAAATGCATTTGTGAGTAGAGCAGAAGTGTTGTATACGTATGTGGGTTGGACCCATGGAAAACTTGCCAACGCCAACCCATTGGTGGAGGGAGTGTGATGGTATGGGGCGGCATCTTTCTGTAAAAACAAGACTTAATTGGGGACAACCTCAAAGATGAAATATATGATGAGATTCTGCAGGTAGTGATTGAACTCTATGATCCTCAGAGAGGGTGGAAAAGCCTGCCCTGCATCTCTGACCTCAATCTCATTAAACACTTGTGTTATCAGCTTCGACATGCAGTCACACTGGCTGACTTTCAACAAATGTTCCACCCTTTTTTCCCCTTCTTTACTGCAGGGTGTTGTTGCTTCCTTCATCCACCTTGAAGAGCTCCTCTCTGTGCTTCTTGTATCCCTCAAAAACCCTCGTGCCATGCAGGAGGTGTAACCCTCCACCCTTTTCTTCTCTCTGTGCCACGGAAACCCTAAGCCAAGCCAAGATGTCAGGAACTGACTCCTCGTTGCCGGCAGACCCCCAACTGCCTTTGACGTCCCCTCGCACTCCTCTGCAGCTTTCCTTTCCTTTCCTGAGGGAAGGCAGCCGTGTTTGGGAGAGGGAAAGGAAACCACCTCAGCCTGGAGAGCTACCCAGCCCACTCCCAACAAAACGTACCCGTACATACTCAGCGTGAGTAAAAACACAAAATATGAGTTTGTGTTTGCCGTTTCTTTTTTGATTCTTTTAAGAAAGAGCTTAAAACAACCGTTGTTTTAAATCAACTTGCTCTCTGTCTGTGTCTACATCTTTCTGTCTCTGCAGGACGGTACGAGCAAGATCAGGTCCTGTGTTTAAGGGTGTGTGTAAAAACTTTTCCAGATCTCAGGGTCATGGATTCATCCGGCCTTCTCGTGGAGGAGAGGACATCTTTGTTCACATTTCTGAGTGAGTCTTCCTCACCAAGTATATCATAACTTCACTTCATGCTGTCAGGAATGATCTTCCACATTGGTGTTTTGATAGTGAGCAGCTCTCCCTGCAGTCTGCCATAATGAGGGAAAAAGTAGTACATTTCTCACATCATATAGGTAGACAGTGAACTTTCTGCACAGGTTCCAAGCAAGGGTTGATGGGCACAAGCCTGCATCAACAATTGCTTTTCTTCCAACCACTGTGTTACTGGAATAGGTCACACTATATGGTGTAAAAGATAGTGGCAGTAAAAGGCAGCAGCTGAAAGTCTCACTTTCCTACATAATAAACAATGTGTTTTACTCATGAATGTTTAACTACACTACAGTAACGTGGCTGTCCGAATGTTATTCAGATGAAACCTTCAGTCACTACCCTCAAAGTCTACAAGTCTGTCTACAGTCACTGTCTTCACAATAATATTCTGGTTGGCCCTTAAAAGTAAATTTAATCTATTGCTACAGATTTAGTGTTTGGGGGACAATTTAAACTATGGATTTACAATCACATGGTCAAACATGAACATCTACTGTAGTTAATTATTGTGAGAAAGTGATTACTAATTTCATTTACGAGGCCATTATTGGAAACTTGCAGATGTTTGTACTGACACACAAAAGTAAAAACTACTTTAAAACAGCTCAGTTTTTTTACCTGAGAAACTGTTGAAAACAAAAAGAACTGGGTTCCTCCTTAATAATCTGGCTGATGACTCCACTGGAGCTATCTGTTGTGTCCTCATTTTTCATGGGTTCTTTATTTCACGGAAGCCAAGATTCCAGTTGTTTCATAATTTTGGGCCAAAAGGGTTTGAAACACAGGGACTGAAATCTACCATATTCACCTATTTACTTTCATGGATCTCACCCGATCTTCATGCAGAACACGGTCTTTGGGGAAAGTAAGAGTGCTCACTCTGTCTTTTTTCTGCATTGCCAATGAGAGGCTAAAAGTCCTTATGGCACATTACCTTTACAGAGGTCCTTGGTGTCAGGAAACCAGTCCCTTTTGTGTTTACAATAGGTTGCAGAGCTCTACGGTTCCAAATAACACAAAATAATCCATATATGGTAGTTCCTTTCCATGTTGGAGAGGTGTGGCTACTTTTCTAACTTATACAGCAATATCAAGAAGAAAGAATTGGTTGAAACTTGACGGTCTTTACGCTCTGCAAAGTTGTTTGACATTAGCAGGATTTGACAGAGCAATTACTTGTTCCCAGGGGTTTTTCCTGGACCTGGAAACATTATGGGCTGAGCCCACACCCTCGTAGAGGAATCTGGGGGAACCTTCGCAGTAAAAACATTGAGCATTGTGGCACCTTGTTTAAAGCCAAATTCTGCAATATGTACTTCAAAATGTATTTATTTTCAAACTTAAACATGACAATGTAATCGAAATCTCTAAAATCAGTATTAAAGGAACAGGGGGCAGGATTTGTAAATAAAATAAACATCCATGTCCAGTTTTTTAATGCTGTTGGGTGATTGAAGCGTTATAAACCAAAAAGAATGAGCCCACCCACGTATCGTTCCATTTTCTTAAACCGGCTGTGTGCTGCAAAATGTGCTGCAGTTCGGGGCCCGAATTTCCCGCACTGTCCTGCGGATGTGATGTCAATTGACACGGCTTGAGCGTTCTCGACAGCTAGTTGAAAATAGGTGTAAACAACATTGTAAATCATTTTCTCGTAACGTGTTTGTCAAAGTGAATTTGAAAATGTACTTAGATTGGAACTGCACAGCTTCAGGTTCATTCTGAAGTTCCATCTAATTTGTTTCAAGCTATGTTTTGGACTTTCATGTAGTTCTCATTTTATTATTATTTGTGTTCTCTTGACAGCATTGAGGGGGAGTACGTGCCTATGGAAGGAGACGAGGTCACATACAAGGTGTGCCCAGTTCCCCCCAAGAACCAGAAGGTCCAGGCTGTGGAAGTGGTCATCACTCACCTAAACCCAGGCACTAAGCACGAGACCTGGTCGGGTCAGATTATCAGCTCCTAGACCAGTGCTTCTGGTATCACAGCTGAAAAAGTAAAGGGGGATTAAGGTTTTTATTTGAGGTTTTCTGTTTTGTGGTGGAAGAGATGAGATCAGGCATGGGGGAGTCTGAGCTGTGCTGAGAGGTGAAAACGGGACCACAGAAGTCTTGGTACAGCGGGCGAAGTGTGCGGGTTGGCTTGAAATTAAGCATTGAATGTACCTGTTTGAATGTTACGGGGTCTTCATTTGGATTTAAATGTTTTAGTTTAAACTTTGTGGTTTGGAAAGTAACTCTGAATTTTTTTTAATTTAACCTTGATTGGATGTCTGTTTGCTGGTTTTGAGGATGTGATGTCTTGGTTTATTGGGGATGTCATAGAGGCCTCTATTACAGATGTAATAGAGGCCAAGATGAGTTTAGATCAAACAGGAGACAGTTTTGCCATAGCGACTGCCAGTGGAACCCTGTGACTTACAAAAGGGACTAGCTTGATAGAGCTATCCACTTTACTTTCATGCTGTAAACTGGTGCGCACTGTGCGGCCAAATCTAAAAAAAGATAAACACCATACACTATATTTAACTCTGTTATTTATGTTTATGTAGTTAAAAACAGAGAGTGTGTTAGGGAGAAAAAAACATAGTTGTTGCTTTTTTTCTAACATTACAGGAACATATTCATACATCAAAACATTAAGGTTGTTCTATATGTCATTAACCACCAACTGAGTGCATTCACACAAGCAGTTCAGTTTACAGACATTCTGTTTGGTCTAAAGGCGCTTTGGCCTCAGCTGCTTTGTCAAGCTCTATGGTTTGGGAATTTTTTACCTTTCCAGTATTGTAGCACTTTTTGTTAACTAGGTATTGTATTATCGGAGCCAGCTCCTATGACGGTCTTAAACTTTCTGTGGCAGAGACAGTATAATATTGTGTTGGCCTGTCGCTAGAAAACAAGACCAGAGGGCTTAGGTTTGGGGGACAAACATGGGGACAGTAAGAGAACCTGGGAAAGGGCAGAAGTTGGAGTGATGAACTTTCGATCTACATAAGTAGTGACACTGACAGTTAGGAAATGTAAGGAAGGAAGATGAAGATTAAAATCAGCAGATTACAAACCATATATCACCACCTGAAGGTGAACTTGAAAACAATAGTTTGAGATTTTGAAGAAATTTCTGGAGGAAGCTAGCTTGGTGGCCTCATGGCTTAACAGAAGGAATGGCTAGTTAGCTTAGTTAAACCTAAAACTTGTAAATTAAAAACTCTGAAAATATTATTATTAATTATTACCAGAAACCTAGCTTAAAGGTTGAATGTGGAACAATTTCATAAAAAGCTATTTTTTTAATACCTCCACTGGGTGTTTAGAGGGGTGCAGAATGAAAGTACAGTATTTCCTTTAAAATATATATTTGAGTTAAAATACGATAAAATATTGATTTTGACAGGCACGACGTTGGCATTATGTTTACATCTACCAGCCAATAGAGGGCAGCATTGCGGGTTGCCTAATACGATAAACAGTCGGTTCGGCACAGCGAGGCTGTTACTGTGGAAAATGGCGGAGTCGGCGAGTCAAGCAGCTGCTTCAGAGCCCCGGAGATTTTGTTATCCTGCTCAGAAGAGGGGCAACCAGAGAAGATCAAAAACCAGAGTGAGTTTAGGTGAAGCCTACAATAGATGGACTAAAAAAAAATAATGTTCACGGCATCAAAACGCACGTGGAAATGGCGACTTTTCTCGTAGATAGGTAAGCTAACTTGCTTGCTAACGGCGAACGTTACCTGTCAGTTGAACTACTTTGCAATAATTGTGTTCATTATATGAGGTTGATCCTAGATCTGAGAATACTGATCATGGTTCATCAACCTCCACACCCAGTAAAAGGAGGAAACAGAAACTTAAGACTCCTGCTCTGTCCAGTATTACTGGCTCACTTTCACCACTGTGGTGAGTGGCTATTATGAAGACTGTTCTAGCCAGGTCTCAAAACAGACACCTAAGTCAAATGAGCATGCTGTGAAGTCAATCGGATGTTTAGGGTTATGATAAGGTTAAGATCCTAACATTAAATACTATTATAAAATAAAAGTATTAGTCTAAATTGGTCCTTACCCCGTACGATTTGTCACTGGACGAGGCGCAGGCTGGTCACTTCACATATCGGCAGTGGACCTGGCATCCCGACTGCTGGAAACTTTGTTCTATTGTTGCAACTACAACCTCAACACACTAGATGTCGCTATGGTGTCCGTGTTCCATATCCAACCTTTAATGTCTGGTCTTTAATTGGAAAATAGAACATCTAAGCTAAGCTAACCAGCTGGAAATCTATGAAATGGAAAATGGGACAAAATGGCCTTTTCTGAATGTAAGTCACAGTAGTGTATGCATAAACCAAACAAAAAAAGTCACCATTAAGCAGAAAATTATAATGCTGTAGATTTTTTACTTGGTAAAAGAAAACAGCTAGGCTACAGGTGAAACTCGAAAAATTTGAATATCATGTAAAAGTTATTTCAGTTATTGAACTTAAAAGGTGAAACTAATATATGATATAGACTCATTATATGCAGTGAGATATTTCAGCCTTTATTTGTTATAATTTTGATGTTTGTTTCTTACAGCTTATGAAAACCCAAAATTCAAAACCTCAAAAAATTAGAATATTTAGAAAAGGTTCAATATTTTAAGCTCAAAGTGTCACACTCTAATCAGCTAATGAACCTAAAACACAACCAAAAAGTTTCTGAGCCTTTTAATGGCCTCTCAGTCTGGTTCAGTCGGAATCACAGTCTTGGAAAAGACTGCTGACTTGACAGTTGTGCAGAAAATCATCACTGACCCCCTCCATAAGGAGGGAAAGCCTCAAAATGTAATTGCAAAACAAGTTGGATGTTCCCAAAGTGCTGTTTGAAAGCACATTAATAGAAAGTCATTTGGAAGGGAAAAGTGTGGAAGAAAAAAGGTGGACAAGCAGTAGGAATGACCGCAGCTTGGAGAGGATTGTCAGGAAAAGGTCATTCAAAAGTTACAGATAGATCCTGGACATGGCCTTCAAATGTCGTATTCCTCTTGTCAAGCTGCTCCTGAACAACAAACAAGATCAGAAGCATCTGACCTGGGCTAAAGAAAAAAAGAACTAGTCTGTTGCTCAGTGGTCCAAAGTCCTCTTTTCTGATGAGAGCAAATTTTGTAACCTATTTGGAAACAAAGGTCCCAGAGTCTGGAGGAAGAATGGAGAGGCATACAATCCAAGATGCTTCAAGTCCGGTGTGAAGTTTCCACAGTCTGTGTTGATTTGGGGAGCCATGTCTGCTGGTGTTGGTCCACTTTGCTTTATTAAGTCTAGAATCAACAACCATCCACCAGGATATTTGGAGCACGTGGTGCTTCCTTCCTAAAGCAGACAAGCTTTATGGAGATGCTGACTTTTCCAACAGGACATGGCACCTGCCCACACTGCCAAAAGTACCAAAACCTGGTTCAATGACCGTGGGATTACTGTGCTTGATTGGCCAGCAAACTCACCTGACTTGAACCCCATAGAGAATCTAAGGAGCATTGCCAAGAGAAAGACGACAGACATGAGACTGACCAATGCAGAAGAGCTGAGGGCCTCTATTGAAGCATCTTGGTCTTCCATAACAACTCAGCAGGGCCACAGGCTGATAGCGTCCATGCCACGCTGCATTTAGGCAGTAATTGATGCAAAAGGGGCCCAAACCAAGTACTGAGTACATATGCATGGTTATACTTTTCAGTAGGGCCCGACCGATATGGATTTTTGATGTCCAATACCGATATATGACAGTAGCAAAGGCTGATAGCCGATATAATGGCCAATAAATTCCTCTCCAGAAAACAACAAAAAAAGTACCTTAAGCTTAAACCCTGCATTCTCTGCTCATTTTGATGCTTACATATTTCTCCCTGGTATATTGCACACCAAAGAACAGTCAGAATAATTCACTGTGGATTCCAAATAATGCTAATAAGATTTATTTAGCAATAATTTTCAAAAACAACACAGAACACACAAACACAAAGCGTTTGAGAATCAATCTATAACATTCAAGTTTTTTCGTGTGAACAGTGATTTCCACAAATGTTTGTAAATTATAACTTAAGAACAATATTAAAAATAAATCAAATGCAGTATTAACACAAATAGTAACACTTTGTGCAATTTAACTTAGTAAACTCACTCATAGGAAACATAAGAATAATAAAAAAAAACACTGAACAATCACTAAGAGAGCAGCTACTTTAATGCCTTATTATGTATAGTTTATGATAATGTGTGTGTAGCATTAATCTAATCAGTGATATTTTTAACTACTGCTGGTTTTCTATCTTCACTCTACCCTATGATGCTTTGATGTTGTAATACATTTAAAAATCTAATACATGTATACATAGCCTAATAATCATAGTAAAGGAAAAAGCATGCAGCCACCAACTTCTAAGTTCTCTCGTTTAGGAGTCTACAATATTTTCTGCTGGAGCCCATACTTCAAGAAATCAACACAGATCATTTTAATTCAATTTCAATTCAGTTTATTTATATAGCGCCGATTCACAACAGATGTCATCTCAAGGCACTTAACAAGAAGTCATTTCAATACATTTATACAAACATTCCAATCAATAATATTTATGATAGCCTGCTTCAGTCTCATTGTTACCTTACTGCACTGTATGACTAAATGGAGTCGTTGCAAGCGTGCACTCTGCATGGATGGTATGCTGCAGCTATGGCATTTTTTGTCGTTTTTTTCATGGCAAAGAAACATTTGATACATTATTTAATCTAAAGCACCAGTTGAGATGCTAAATACGAACTTAAGGAGTTACATTTATGCCGTTTTTTTGTACAGATGTAAGTTTTAAGCAAGGAAATATGCAGGTTATCAAAACACGAGTCACGTATTAAGCTTATGAAGGGTGGAAGAGGGTGAAACACATTTTTGTCATTGCTTATTTCACAGTCCGACTTACCATTGACAGCAAATATGCTCAAGACTTCGTATGACTCAGCTCTGCTGCTTTCTCTTTACAACTCTGGCCTTAGATGTTCAGACTGAGCTGCTCCGCATGGGCATCGATGTTGGCTCCACCCCCAGGGACTGGATCAACAAAACATGACTCTGAATTTGGGGTTTTCATAAGCTGTAAACCATAATTAATCAATCAATCAAACTTTACTTATAAAGCACCTCTCATACAAAAAATGCAGCTCAAAGGGCTTTACAGATTAAAATGACCTCACATAACCCACATTCCCATCCCTTCCCTTGGTACAATCATCAAAATTATACCAAATAAAGCCTTGAAATATCTCACTTTGCATGTAATGATGTTATGTCATATATCGGTGTCACCTTTTAAGTTAAATTACTGAAGTAAACAAACTTTTGCATGATATTCAAATTTTTCGCGTTTCACCTGAAAATTAAGCAACCCATGTCAGGGTATTTTACGCACAGAAGGACCTATGACAATATAGCAAAATGTTGCCTATTCTGAACATCAGAGACATTAGCATATACTTAAAACTTTATCAATATCATTTGAACCAGAAACTGAGCATAATGTTGAGGCTTTAATCTGTAAAGGCGAACAGCTAAGCTAACTAACCACGAGCTTTTTACACAGGTTCTACAGGTAATTAAAGAATAAGCCTTTTTTAAACATCAAACACATATGAGTGCATATTTAAATATCATCTTAAGTCCCAAATTGTGCATAGTGTTTGTTATTTTATTAGTAAAGAAAAAAACAACAACACAGTTAAGCCAAGCTAATCCGCTGCAACATGTAGCGTATATTGAAGAGACATAAAAGCAGTTCTTTTTGTTTAGTTCTTGCCAAGTAAACAAATATGCATATTTCATGATATACTCAACTAGTTTTGACACTTGGTGACTGAAAGTACACAGCTGTGCTAGCTTTTAAAAAAACTCTTGATTTCCTTCAGTCACTTGGTTACAGCACTCCGTGTGTGTTATGTTTTCTATAAATGTCAGGTGGTTAGAAAAATAATAGTAGAAAAATGTTTCATTTTTAGGTGAAAACCTAAACATGAGGTTTTTTTTGTTCTGTTGGAGGTTTCTTACGTCACACAAAGCCTGTGAAACAGACAAAAAATACAAGTAAAGCTTCCAGATGTAAGTAAAAAAAATGTATTTATGTACTTATTTATTTTCATTTGTGACTATGAAAAATCATTTTTTAGCAATTAAACACTGTATTTCTATGTATTTGTGTAATTTTTAGCTGTTTAAACACTGCACCACCTCATTCTAATGATCCTACCCTGTTGAAATCCTCTTGCTACTGTTAGGTTATCTTAGACAACACAAATGTCTAATTTGTACTTTCTCGTTGTCTCATTTTCAACACACTAAATGATGTCCAAGATACCATGCAGACCTTCCCCAAGTTCTTCACATGTTGTAATTTTTTTGTAGAGAATGTGCTAATTCAGTTTCATCATGCAGTAACAGGGGCGAAGCCGTTAGAGGACGGTGTTGTCTCATCTCTCATGCATCCTGGATTTCTTACTTTCAGAGTGACCTAATATAGTAGCACATGTTATCTGTTGGACGTCCTTATTGTGAGAGAAACAAGTTTGATTGTATTTTGGAGCACTTTTATTTTATTTGTCAGATCACTGTGATGCTTGTCGTTTCTTGTTTAAAAGTTTGAATAAACCTTACAGCTGTATACTCAGAACTGTGTGTTTGAGCCATATTTGACATACTTTTAGGGTATCTGTCAGCATCAAGACACTGAAACAACTACTGCCACTTCACAACAAACATTATCTCAAGGCACTCCACAGGGCAAACATCCATCCTTGTTTTGTACTCATTTAATCTTTGCAGAGTCAAATTGACAGGTTGCCAGTCCATCACAGGGCAACACAGAGACACACAGAGCAGACAACATACACACAAACTCCTACCTAGGGTAAAATTTAAACTCTCCAATTAGCCACGTACGCATATTTTCAAGCTGTAAGAGGAGGCCAGGGTACCCTAAGAGAGCCTACACAAGCAGGGGGAGAACAGGCAGGTCAAGATCTGAACTCAGGGCCTTCTCGTTGCAAAGCAACAGTGCTAACAACCAGCATGCATTCTAATTAAGACACCGTTAAATCCCTTTAGTCCAACTCATTCCAATGCCATCCTAATCAGTGCAAATTCAGATTCAAATTAATTGCATATAAACCAAATCCGTTCAAGTGTTAAAAGGTACAGTGGATACGGTTACACAAAGTAGAAAGTTGTAAATCTAAGGAAAAAAATGAGACTGGGTCAGATCTTTGCTTCTTAAAGAGAAAGACCCATCGTGTGATTTTTAAGCGTTCTGTACAAAAGTAGATCAAGAATTATGTGAAAACATTTACAAATGATAAATAAGCATGTTGTACCACGTATGTCCTCCATCCTGAGCAAGCAAGGGGACAGCAGAGACATGATTCTCAGTACCATCCACACTCATCACATGTGACATTAGGACAACTGATATAAAGGTGTTCAGGCAAGATCTCCATCCTTCGGAAAAATCATTAAGGAGGAGACTGTTGAGAAGCAGAACTTACTTGTATGGCAGAATAAAAAGAAGAGGAGCTCCAGGTAGCCAAGGGACTTCATGGCCTAGACGTAGTTGGGATGGGGAACTTGTTGTTGTTGATGGTTGTTGGGGAGAAAATCCTGGTCGTAATTCTACACATGTGACAGAGCACATCACAGTCAGTGGTGCCAAACCAGACCTTCAGAGCCTACCGACCTTCCAGACTCTACCTTCTCTCACAGAAGTGGCGTTTGAACAGCAGGAATGTTTCTGTTCTTTTACTGTCCATTAGAGGGCCTCCTCGTTACAAAAAACAGTGCCTGGTGCATTCAAACCATAGAGCCACTGTAGATCACACATGACCAGATACATTTTTATAACAAACAACACCATCTGTGATCTGAAGACCAACAATAAATAGCGCTTGTGGAAGAGGAGATCCGTTTGAATGTGAAAATCAAAAAATGAAAGTGCTATATACTGTAAGCGGTAATACATACAGTATTTATCCAAATGAAAGAGCTTTTTGTGTTAGTTTAGTAAGACGGCCAATGAATATAACAGATTGTCGTGTACATAATGCTCAGCAATCTTGTTAATAAACCAACATGAGGTGTAAATTAATAGCAATTATGAGTTACGTTTTTGCCAAATTTACAGTCAATAAACAAAGTGATAACTTTTTTTCTTTCATAAATTATTCTTACAAACATTTTGACTTAAGGTTTCTAATTACAAAGAAGATTACAATTGAGCATACATCCAGGTCAGAGAACAAATTATTTGTTTTCTCCTTTTTTATTTTTTATCAATATTCCAAATAAAGAGTGCAAAATTGCTTCTTACGCAAAAACAAATGCCCAAAGGGTGTGTTCCTGATTTGCGGGTGATCTACTAAGATTGTGTGCGCAAATCATAACACGCTCAAAGAGCAGTATTAAAATGAGTCTGCTGCTGTGTGTGCCAGCCTTTCTGCCCCATGCACTGCGCCACAGCCAGAGAGAGGAGGAATGGGCGCTGTGGATTCATGATGCGTCTTTGGCACACAAACAAAGGGAGAAAAATGACCTACCTGTCAAGCCTATGGCTGTTAGAGAGTTAATTACTATTAGGCTAGAATGTCTGTGAATGATCATTTTCGTTTGTCATTACTAAACTTAATGCATGCAGTGCGCATGCGCAGCTTTCTGCTCCATGCAGCCGCTGTATTCCAGAGACAGCTGGTGCAGATGCGCAGTGACTCATGATGCGTCTTTGGAAAAAAAAAAAAAGGGGGGGGGGGAAATCATCATAACTCATAAAATCATTTTTTGTTTATGGACCATAGAGTGTTAATTACTATTAGGTTAGAACGTGTGTGAATTATACTTTTCGTTTGTCTGTAATAAAACTATTTTGAATCGTGGTTGCGCAAAGCAAAGACATGCCTTTCAGAGGTGGAACAAATTGACGCTAAAACAGCCGGCGCAAACAGTTTCATGTTTGATAAATAACACTGCGCGTGAAACGCCTACTTATTCTCATGTTCTCCTCCCGATATTTTGCCCCTTCTGACAGAAACGCCCACATAGCATATTCATCAAGGGCAAAAGCACTTTTGCCTGCTTAATAAACCAACTGCTGTATGTTTTTGCGCGCGCTGTGAGAGGTTTGCGCACATTTTAATGAGTGCAAACCTTTGATAAATCAGAGTGTGAGATACCAACCACTTCATTTCCTGTGTTGAGTTTCTTAGCGGTTTCTCGTGTTCCGTTCTCTGTGCATTTTGATTTATTCTTCTAGATCAGTGTTAATCTTTTCTCCCTTTGGTTTGTGCTGTCCTTTACGTCTAGTTCAGCTCCCTTTCTGTTAATTTGCCACCCTACCTACGTCTCCCCGTTTTGGTCTCCTCCACAGCTGTTCCACATTTCCATGAGTGTGCTCACCTGGTCCCTGTGTCATTCACCACCCTTTCCTCAGTATATAAGCTCACTGGTTTTAATCGCTCTTTACTGGTTCCTTCCGTTACTCTACTCGTCTGCATTTTGGTCCTGCTTTAAGTTCATGTAACACGTCAGAAGGAAGAAATGTCACCATATTTCACAATGAACTATCATGATGTCACAAAGAAAAAAACTGTGGAGCTCCACAAATCAAGTTCCTCCAATGTGTCATGTTCATCTGTTCAAGTATAAACAGCATGGGAACGTGCAGCCGATTATGCTGTTGAGAAAGGAGACTGTGTGTGGATGACATGAATGTTTTCTCATGTGAATTGTGTGTATCGAGCCTAGAACAAAAACAAAAGACATTGTGAAGATGCTGGCTGAAGCTGGTAACAGACGGTCATTTTCCACGGAGAAACAAGTCCTGTATCGATATTCAGAGGGACCATCACAAATCGCTGATCTCAATCCTATAGACAATGTGTGCTCTGACGTCATTACACCAGTTCTGTCTGAGGGAAGGGGTCAAAATTCCAGCAAACGCATGTGAGAAGCTTGTGGACCCAACATGTTTGACTCAGGTCATACTGTTTAAAAGTCAATTCTACTTAATACTAAGGAAGTTATTTTAAACTCCTGAATATAAAGAAAGTAAAATATGTCTAAAAGATGTCTGGCAATTAGCAAATGGAAATCATTTTTGGTAACCGTCACTCTCCAAATGCCCTTGGTCTTATTCACATAATATATTTTCTGAGTAAACAGGCCTATAATTGTCTGTGATAAAATAATGGTTTATAACCAATAGATGTCAGTATTGGGTTGGGTTCAAACAGCAGCAGGAGAAAGCAGTAGGACCAGATGGAACCTGTGAAAAAGAGACGTCCCCACTTTTAGGATCCTGGCGTGAGATAATCAAATGCAAATCAAGAAGACCAGGAAAAAGTAAAAAAAAAAAACATTATGCAAAGATAGAACCAGGCATATAAAAATGAATGAGAATAGACTTTGAAAGAAAATTAGCATAAATAGAAAAGAAAGGTTGTAATATGATTATAGATTAATTTTGTAAAGCTCAATTGGTACAATAAGAAAAACCCCATAACAACAAATTTAGCAAAGCATAAAGTAATAGAAATGAAATTGTGTGGTAAATCATACTTTCCTTCAAACCATTAAAATATTCAGATGACTTTTGAAGCATCAGGACAATCCCAGTTAAACCCAAATGTATTCACACCCCTTGCCGATTTGTATTTGGAATGACTTTCATTCAAAGAAATTTTCATTAAGACTGTAACATCAGGTTGAAAGTTTTATTTAACAAACCATTGATTCCTTGCTAAATAATGAAAGAAGTTTCTTTATAGGTACATACAGTAATCAAAGCCTTCGTATAACTCCTTACCAGCTTTTTTAATGTATCTTCTGGTATTTTAAAGATTTATCTTTGTTGATGAGCTCACCCTAATTTTTAAAAATCTTTAAAATAACCATACATTTGAGAATTAAGGACACTAGTAAAAGGACACTTTGTGTCTATCTATCTATCTATCTATCTATCTATCTATCTATCTATCTATCTATCTATCTATCTATCTATCTATCTATCTATCTATCTATCTATCTATCTATCTATCTATCTATCTATCTATCTATCTATCTATCTATCTATCTATCTATCCATCCATCCATCCATCCATCCATCCATCCATCCATCCATCCATCCATCCATCCATCCATCCATCCATCCATCCATCCATCCATCCATCCATCCATCCATCCATCCATCGTTTGTGGAGACTGCAGACAACCATGCAGACCTGATCAGTCACAATAAAATGAAATACATTACAGTTGGTGGTTGTAATGTGGTAAAATGTGAAAAAAGGTAACTAATTTAGCAAGGAATTGACAATATCCTTGAGAATGGTGTTCACATAGAGATAGAATAGCATAACCCTAAAATAACAGAAGCAGACATAATTAATAATACATTTTTCAATTTATTTATAGTCTTTCTGTTACAGTCGAGCAATTCTGGGTTTTTCTTCTCTCCTTCCTTCTCAGAGACACACTGAAGGGCCTTTAGGCACAGAGAGATGATTACTAAGGGTTGAGAGGCAGGAAATGAGAGTGGCCCCCTCAAGTCCTCTCAGGCTGCCTATTTATGTTGCTGTGAATCAGATGACACCAGAAGAAACCTACAGTAGCTTGTGGAAGATGAGACTCACAGGACGTAAACAGATTTCATATGGAGCATGGGTTCTTTATCAAGTTAAAGCTCCGATTGGCAGCATTGATTCGTGATGATTCTATAATTAATGTAGCAACTAATTATGTCGGATATTCATCTGCTCCTTTTCTTTTGAGGGAATTAAGAACTGACAGATTTTACCAGAATGATGTACAGAAAGATCCAGAGAAGGATATTCCAAGGATCTTCCATGTAAAAAGTCTGTTGTACATGTTGAGGATTTCAAGCTGGTGACTCTAAGTCATAGAATAAAACCCCCCAAACATGTATGCTAAATTAAATAAACTACATGCTTACAAAAAAAGTATACATCACCTTTTATCCCAGACCGAATCATGTGAAGATTCTTCTACTATGTACGCACCCTTTTCTGCTGTGAAACATCTAAACATCCTGCTCACTCAGAAAGAAATCGTCTGAGGTTGGAGAGGTGAGGAGTATGAGAATGATGAAAAAAAGCTGCAAACCTTAGGCATCCATCCGTGCTTTCTGAAAGAAATAGTGTGATTTTTTTTATTTCCAGTCATGTGCACTTAGGCACTGTTCACAGCTAACAAGTGGGCTTTTAACACAAGACAACGAGCGTGGGTTGCAGGACAAGGCTGTTGTGCTTTTATTGTTTCCATTAGGGGAACAATGATCACTGGAAAAATGATCCTTTTCTGATATTGACTTTCTCTTTCTCTTTAATTCTATTTGTACTTTTATGACTCGTGCCAAAAGTGCATCTATGTATATTTTTTACAAAATAATCTAGATAATACTTCTTTTTCACACAGCCACACAGTTTTGATTTGCATGCTGTGTTACATTCTGCATACAGTTACATTAGCTCCGTCTAGTGGTATGAAAAGGAATTTCTTTTTAAATGATCCAGTTTAAATTCTTGTCAAAATGTCTGCTGGTTAAAGATTATCTGCAAGATTGTTCATTTGCAGTTTTTTGTTATATGTTGTTTTGGTATGCTTTCACCAGAGTCAATGTTTTATGAGGGCTAAGATATATTTTAAATAGTCTGTAATCAATGCAAAAAATAATACATGTACTGTAGTTTTTATGGCCGTCTTGTTTAAGGATAGTCCTATTGCCAAAAAAAGCAGAGAACATTTTCCTTTTTCAATTAAATTTCAATTCAGTTTATTTAAACAGCACCGATTCACAACAAATGTCATCTCAAGGCACTTTACAAGAAAAGTAATTTCAATTCAATCATACATATATTCCAATCAGTTTAAAAGTTTTCTGTTTAAGGAATCCCCTCAGATTGCATTAAGTCCTTGATATGCAGTTGTGCTCCAACCACAGCAATCACTCATACTGATCAAGCATGTAGCGACACTGGAGAAGAAAAACTCCCTTTTAATAGGAAGAAACCTCCAGCAGAACCAAAAACAGAACCAGAACTGGGCTCAGTATGAGCGGCCATCTGCCACAACTGTCTGGGGGTTTGGGAAGACAGAGCAGAGACACAGAAATGACAAAAAGAACTGATGTAAGAGTACTTACTATATTAAAGAAAGTAAAAAGTTGATAACAGGACATGGAGGATGAACAGTTACTGGGGGCCCAGCGTTACTTTATGTCCATACCCTATGAAGAAAGCAAAAAGAGGAGGTGGTCGAGGAACTACAATGTGCTTGACCCACCTGGCCCGTTTGATGGCCATGTCTGGCCCATGTATCAGAAACACAAACAAACTATTTTTGTACTTTAACAAATCAGAGAAAGGTTTCATAGATTTGAAACTGTGTTTTAAAGAAAATCTGATCTGTGCAGAATTATTCATTTCAGGTTTGATCAGTCGAAGTATTTTATGTAATGAACTAAAGAGGATTAACCAAGGGTAGTTCAGACTAATTGTAAACTATTAAATAAAATCCTTAATGTCAACCAGAAGTTCTGAAACAGCGGCTAGCTTTTGCGTCGTCAGCATCTGATGCTTAGCCCGTTTTTGCAACGGGCCAAGCATCAGCTTAGTTCTTTTATTTGTCAATCCTTATTTTTTCTGTCACTGCTTCTTTTTTCTTTCTCCCCAAATACAATTTAAAACTGACACAAGGCTCTTCAGTGCTCAAGCAGTTAAGTGTTGTTGATTGTTTAAGTATTTGAAAAACACTCAGTTAGCTGTGAGCATTCTTTTATTCAGATCATTCCTTTGTGTAGTGAGCAACATCTCCCTCGTTTCCAAGGAGTGGTCCGGCAGTGCTCGGCGCGGTTCCGAATGCTAAGTTATGCTTCGACACTTCCACCGCCAGTTGGATTCTCACTGGGCAGGCAGGGTTAAACCAGAAAACCTAGACCCTTAGAGAGTAACACAATACTAGTGCAACTACAAATGCGATGCACTAGTGTGTCTCAGCATGAGTTTGTGGGGTTGCACTGAGCAGAGTCACTGCATGATCCTCCAGTGTCCATTTGATCTGAGAACTATGCAGACCAGCAGAATCGGATGTGGACAACACAACATGTCGAGAATGGTTGTAGTTTAGGTTGTAATTGCATTTGAACAGCATACAAGAAAAACCAAAACATAGATCTTTTAGTCTTCTGCAGAAATCCCTCAAAAGACATCTTGAGATCCATGTCAACTTCGTTTTATTTGCGATACATAAGCTAAGTGCATCATTACATCCCCGTTTAAAAGGCTGATATTAATTACAGCAATATTTCCTATGTCTGGCATATATTAACACGGATCTCTGAGCCCCTCTGATCGAGCAATACTATCACAGGAACTAACCAGGAGTCTGCCATAGCAAGATATATATATATATATATATATATATATATATATATATAGAGAGAGAGAGAGAGAGAGAGAGAGAGAGAGAGAGAGAGAGAGAGAGAGAGAGAGAGAGAGAGACATAGATGTATGTCATGAAAAGTGATTTAATTTTTCCTTGTTGGTTAAAATATGACGATGTAATGGTTTTTGTTTTAAACCATGTGAGCTGATGCATGAGTGCAGAGCCCAGCTGGCGTGATCAACTATTCCCTGGATATCACACAAGCGACATTCCCAAGAGATCCCGTGGTTTTAGCCCTCCTGTTGTATAATAGAGTTACTTTGGTATCTATCTATCTATCTATCTATCTATCTATCTATCTATCTATCTATCTATCTATCTATCTATCTATCTATCTATCTATCTATCTATCTATCTATCTATCTATCTATCTATCTATCTATCTATCTATCTATCTATCTTTCTATCTATCTATCTATCTATCTATCTATCTATCTATCTATCTATCTATCTATCTATCTATCTATCTATCTATCTATCTATCTATCTATCTATCTATCTATCTATCTATCTATCTATCTATCTATCTATCTATCTATCTATCTATGTGTATTTGCGTCTTGTGTCTTGTTTGCTGCACAGCTGCAAGCTTTTTGTCTCCTTTGGCCAGCGGGTTACATGGCAACAGTCTCCATATGGTAATTAATAGGTTCTACTTACAGAACCCTTGAGTGTGACGTGGGTCTGGTGCATCAGTAGCAGCCTCAACAGTTTATTCTGCCTAAGGGACAGATTGAGAAAAGCTCACGTTTAGGCTTCAACACAGAGAGCCTAGTATATTTAAGATTATTAATATTAACAGCACCACAGATTATATAATTTAACGAGAAATCATTGGGATTTAACTTGCTGGAAGGAATTAGTTTAATTAAAGTCTAAGTCTTTCTATTGTCATAAGCTGCACCCATCCCATCCACAAGGCATGTGACTGGGATTATAGCAAGGGTCTCACTAGCAGGGCAATTTATACTGACATGTCCTGAAGTAGCCATGATGTTTTCGATGTCTAATCACACTGTACTGCTCTCCAGTTTGACATTACTGCTATCAGTAGACAGCCCATTAATAGGGTCGGGTTCCAATCTGTGTTCTACCTGTGTGTTAAAGAAAATCTACTATGCTGTTATGCAATGGACAGTCTAATTCCTCAAAGCACTACTTTTTACACTCCCTTCTAAAATTATTGTCATCCCTGAACTTTTTTTTTTTTTTTTTTTTTACAAAATTACAGTTTATTTAGGTGGGATTGTATGTGTTACACTAACACACAAATAACACAGAGTCATCCCTTACGGAAAAAAAACAAGTTAGTACATGGGCAAAATCATATGTGATTTAAAAAAAACTTTCTTTAATATAGAAAGTACTCTTACATCAGTTCTTTTGTGCTTTCTATGTTTCTGCTCTGTCTTCTCGAAACCCCAGACGGTTGAGGCAGATGGCCGCTCCTACTGAGCCTGGTTCTGTTGGAGGTTTCTTCCAGTTAAAGGGGAGTTTTTCCTCTCCACTGTCGCTACATGCTTGCCCAGGATGAGGGACTGCAGTGGTTGGAGTCTGCATCAATGGGGCGCAACTGTCAGTCAATCACTTGATGCAATCTGCTGGGATTCCTTACATAGGAAGCTAACTAAAACTTTAAACAGATTGGAATGTTTGTATGATTGCATTAAAATTACTTCTCTTGTAAAGTGCCTTGAGATGACATCTGTTGTGAATCGGCCCTCTATAAATAAACTGAATTTCATTGAAAAATTGAATCACATGTGAAAAATCTTTGACCCATGTAAAATTCACATGTGAAATCATGTTAAAAAACATGTGAGTTGTGTGAAGAAGACATGTGATCACCTGTGTTTTGCACAAATTTCCTCATGTGAATTTTTTACATTTTCTTGGTAATAAACTGTGAAACCCATGGACATTCACATGTGAAGCCACCACATGTTATTTTACACATAAAACCTACACGTGAAAAAAAAAAGTGAAACCCATGTGGAGCCCATATGAAGTCTATGTGATTAAATGTGAAAAATATGTAAAACCAAACATGTGAAGTCCATGTGTGCTACACATGTGGTTTACCAGGTACCACATGGGATAACATGTGAACCCATGTTAAGAACATGTTTAACCCATGTGAAGACTTTTCCAAACGAGATGAATTAAAAGAAAAATCATGCATAGTGTCTTTCTGCATGGAGTTTGCATGTTCTCCCTGTGCATTCGTGGGTTTTCTCCGGGTACTCTGGCTTCCTCCCACAGTCCAAAAACATGACTGTTAGGTGAGTTGTTCTCTCTAAATTACCCTTAGGTATGAGTGTGTGTGCGTGCATGCTTGTTTGTCCTGTGTGTCTCTGTGTTGCCCTGCAATGGACTGGCGACCTGTCCAGGATGTACCCCGCCTCTCGCCCCATGACAGCTGGAGATAGGTACCCCCCCTGCAACCCAGCATAGGAATGACGGGTACAGAAAATGGATGGATGGATGGATGGATGGATCATGCACAGATTTTTTATTAAAAAACAACCAAAAATGTGACCTGCATTTGTGCTCATTGTTCGTTATCCTGTCAGAAGAGGATACCAACCTCAAGCCCTGTGCAGCCTATAACAGGTTTTCTTCCAGGATTGACCTTTATTTGGTCCAGTACTTGACTGGTTTGAGTCTTACCTAAAGAACAGGAACTTCTTTGTGTCAAAACAAAAGCAGATTTTAGCTGTGTTTATGTTTTTCATTAATTAATTACATAGAATTTCCATAACAGAATGACACAAAATACGTGTAATATTCTTCAGGTCAATTATTCTTGCCATTATGTTGAAAACGGTGTTCCGACAAATTTTGACATCCCATAGGAGAAAACGTGTCCATCTTCTTTTTGTAAAAGTTGCATGACTTTCCTCAAATAAAATAAAATAGAAGTGAAATGGTGGTTCTTTAAATATGACAACAAATTTCCTATAATAGAAATTCCACATTTTCTTTTTCCAAATGCTTTGTAACATGTGTGGCTCTAAACAAGTCTTATTTGGCTGAACTGAGGATAAAAAGACTCTTTGGGTTGTAAAGGTTGCAAACTCCTGAGCTAGATAGATGGTTCAATATCAAAACAGTGCAGTGAAGTGAACAGAAAACATAGATACTCATCAATTCTTGTACAAGAATTTCTATTTGAAGGTTTTCCAAACCATTCAGACTTCCTGTTATATTCATGACCACTCATGCGGTATTACATATATCAGCTACAACCCTTTTGACATTTTTTTCCACAAGAGCATAAAAGGCTTCTCAGCCCAATAGTTGTTCAGGTGTTGCTGTGATCAATTGATGAGCCGTCTTGAATGAATGGCCCACTACCAAGGAGCCATCTGACTGTGGTGACATAATACCTAAGGGTGTTGTTGCAGTTGCAGTTTTTCCACACCAAAGCGAGCTTAAGAAACAGGATTTGAATTTGATCTTTCACCAAAATATTGCATGCAGTGGTGATCTGAGTCCAACAAAGATAAAAGACGATAGCCTTTTTTCACAGAAAGTTTTTTTTATTTGAAGGCTTTTAATTTCTTTCAATGAAAATCAAACGTCCAGTAGACATGTTGCTGGACAAAGGAAGACTTCTACAGAGGTCAAAGTTTTTTTGTTTTTTTTCCTCATTCATCCATTTAAAAGAAATAAACTGTTTAATTATGAGCTTCTGTGCAGAAAGTAGAGAGTTGAAATTAAAAAACGTCGACAATTTAGACAACAGTATTATTTTTACCTTACAGAAGGGATTCCATTTTAAAACTCTGGTAAAAACAGATAAATATTTATTGCTGTTTTTCTATCAAAAAAGAACCTTATAGAAAAATAAGCAGCTTTAATCCGCCTGATAATTTGACTATATTTTTTACACCATAAACTTTTAGATAGTACCAGAACCTTTACATTTGCTTCCTTTTTAAGGGCTCATGGGGGCAACATTAAAGCTGAAATAATCTTTGAAAAAAAAATTGGGTTTAAATGATTGATCTAGTGAAGAAGTTGTTGACTCTTCACTTTTATTAACGCTAAAAGTTTGTAATTAGGTGCAGAAATGTCATAATTTAGTATACACAACCTTCCCAGAAGGTAATGAGCATTACAAATAGTTAAGGTTGGAAAAATTATGCTTATCAAACAACAACAAAATATATATATCTATGTACAGTGGAGAAAATAAGCACTGAACATATTAAGGTGGGGTTATTGACATGGAAATCCAGGCAGATGTCCGCAACAACCCAAAAAATCCACAGAAATAAAAATAAATAATGATGTGGTATAAAGTGGAATAAGACAAAGTAAAAATATTTAGCACACTAACTCAAAGTGATTAAATACTCAATAGAAATGTTTTTGTTGGTAATCATAACTTAATGATCTCATAAACTATTTCTGTGCTATGCTCAGGTTAGATCTTTGACCCATTCTTGACATAAACTGCCTTCTAAACTTTACTTCTTTCCATAGATTTTCAATTGAATTCAAGTAAGTTGATTGACTGGGACACTTAAGCAGCGTTATTTGCAGAAATCGAGATTTTCCCTGCCTGTGTGTTTGGGATCATTGCCTTGCTGACTTCATCTTCGGATTTTTATCGAGAAAGTCTCCACAAATTTCTCTGTTAAAGAGTTAAATTTGGTCTCACTTAATATATTATTACTCTATCCTCCCAGTATTTCCTTGACTTATCCAAGTCATCAGAAGCAAACTCTACAGGTTCAACATGCTCTTTTTTCAACTGTGGAGTCTTGTGCCATGACCATTCATAGAGGCTGTGACATTTGAGTGTATAATTTATTGTTTTCATGAATAAACTGTTCCTGCTAATGAAGCTCTCTATGAGTGGTCTTTGCTATAATGAGACTGCAAGGTTCTCGAGATAACTCTCCGCTTTTACTTATAAGGGGATATTTCTTGCACAATGCATAAAAAACCTTATAGGCCATCAATTAGGACTTAAGAAGCAGATCATTTGTACATATTGTTTTCATTTCTTTCCATTTGTGGATTACGTGGGTTGTTATCAACATCTGGTGTGGATCTCAAGTCAGTATCTTGATTCTTTTCAAGTGAAAAGAATTCAATACTCATTTTGCCCACTGTATATTTTTCTATTCTAACATTTTGATAAAGATCATTAAATTACTAAGAAATATTACTATCAGACATACCATTTAAATGACTATTAGGAAAATATTAGTCATTGTGACCAACATAACAACCATCACATGGTTCTCCTTCTGTTTTCATTTGTCGCCACATTCTATTATTTCTCTTCTGTAGATGTGTGAACAATAACTAAAGCTGTTTCAGGTGTGATATATTTTAGTTTTCGACACAGCATAGAAGTGGTTTTAGTGCTTCTGATGAGGCATCCATTATGGGATCTACAATACTTTCTATTGTTCGTGGCAGGGAAAGACAATTTAGTGTTCAAATTCTGTTGAACTTCATTTGGTTTCATAATTTCTGTCTACAAGTATCAACCTAAATGGTTTCGGACAGCTGCTGAGGGAACAATCACTTTTAAACTTAATTATAAGCAACACTTTGTTACTTTGGTATCAAATATATATAAAAACCAGTATGTAGATACAATTAAATTGAAGAAAACAAGAAAAATACCATTTTCATCTTATCCTTCAAAAAATTCTTTGGATTTATAAGCTTCAGGAAGAGGAAATATGAATATATTTAATGAAATCAACTCAAAAAAGATGTGCTTCAGTGTTTATTGCTTCTGTTAAGATCTCTTTCCACTGACTCAGTTCTATTTCTTAGCAAATAGCTAACTACAGCGTGACGTGAACCAACAGAAAGAAACGGTAGGTTTGTCATTTGTTCTCTGGTTGCTTTTATGTTCACTAATTTTATTCTAACTAAAAGTACATTTCTCATTCTTGTAACAGCCATAGCGTTTTTACCTTTTAATAAATCAAAACACCTCAACAATATGTTAAGGTGTTTTTAAAAAACTGTACATCTAGCTGGTAAATGTAATAACAACTGATGAGAACTGAGTCATCAGATTAGTGCTTTTTGATCAATAGACACTCCCCTCTTTCAGTTTACCTTGACCTTTTGAATTTCTCTTTTTGTTCATGATAAAACATCTATTCATGGAAACTGACTTCAAACCATATTTCATTTCCTAGCAGTGGACAATGATTAAAGCAATGTCATCACACAATTTTTTCACATACAGATTTTGATTATATGGTTATCCCCTGATTTGGGTAATATGCATAGATTAATTTCAAACAGAAGAAATACAGATGAAGTGTGGTCAATCTGTACCGGTCTGAAAAACATGGATTGCAATTTTTTTTCCCCCCAAAGTGGGGTTGTGTGGATTAATGGTGAGCAATAAATGTTTTACCTACGGCAGACTGGAAAAGTTCTCACAGAAGATACAACCTAACAGCTACACTTAGCGCAGGGCCCGTACCAGTGGCTTTCACTGCATCTAAAACAACATTCAATTCAATTCAATTCAATTCAGTTTATTTATACTGCTATAAAAATAAACGGAATTGAATAAAACAACATAAGCTTAAAATGTTGTTTGGGATTTAAGGGAATGCTACATTAGGTATTTTTACATCAAGACAAATTCGCATTGATACTTTCCAGTACTTTGCCTATTTTCTCAGTCAAGAAACTCCTGTTATGTAAGTTGATTTGACTAAACTCATATAAAAAAAGCTAAAATGTAATTTATTAAAGTGTTTTCTTGGACATTTTAAATACACTATTCCCTGATAAAATATATGTACACTTTTACTCCAGTTTTATTGGTTTTAAAAATGTGTTCTATCCGAGTGAGATTAAAGGATATCTGTATGGGCTAAAGGATACAGAGGGACACTACACAGATGGAACAACTTGTGACTGACTGTGCTGATCAGCCGAAGGATGCAAGAGTACACTTTTTTTTTCTCTGAAAATCAGTTTTGCTCAACTAAAAAAATGTTGAAAAAGGAAATAAATTGTTCAGCGCTAAAGTGAGGATATTTCAAAATACTTCAAATTGCATTCGGATAAACTGGCTAGGTTGAATTGAAGTTGTTTTAGATGGTTAGCTTGATTTGACCATGAGGGCTTTGAATGGATTTCTCACACTGAGATTCCTGTGAAGATAATGATGTCTTGTAACTGCTCCACCAGACCACATTTCAACAAAAGTGCAAACTATTGCTTAAGTCTTCATGTGGAATACAAGTTCATGGATACCAGCCAACAAATTTGACTTGGTTAGTTACATGCTATACAAAAGTATGGTTGAGTTTCTTTTAAGTTGCTTTTCTTGATCAAATAACAGCTTTTCATGGTTGAACTTTATCAACATAAACCAGATTGTTGCAGCCTGTCTTTATAGAATGTGAATCTTACTTTTCACCACTTTTGTTTTTGCTTTCTTGCGTTCTCTGCATGTTTTTTGTGTTAAAACCATGACAAAAATGACTCCCTATGAATTCATCAGTGTCGTAAGTGCTGTAATAAGTCATAAAGTGTTTGTGCTGTTTCATTTCAGTTATTCATTAGGTTATTTGTCAAACTAAAAGAGCATTTCACGTTTTCTTCTCTACTTTTGTAAAATTTTAATTTTTGTGCCGGAATATAAAACAAAGCAACTAATTTCTGTTTTACTTTTGTGTTAAATGTTCGATTAAGACTCATTGTATCTGAACGCCAGAGTGTCTGAGTTCTCAATGTTGTCTTTCATGCTTGTTCAGCAAATTACAGCATTGCAAGATGAGCTTAAGAGAAGATCCAGAACACTTCTGCTGGTGACCAAGAGCTCGTTGAAATAGGACTTTCTAGTTTTCAGGGTGCTGTCTGAACCTGATACTGCACACAAACCAGCTTACTTAAAAAATGTATTTACAGCTAAGATGTATCATAAGGTCCTGTCGATGAAGTAGCATTCTTAACTCAAAATGACAGAGTGAAAAAACATTCAAGTTTTCGTGTAGGAAGGAGGTCTTTCTTTTCCTTGATTGTAGACATTACCTACCATCATTTCAAAGTTGCACACTTGCATTTTCAAATACCTTTTAAGGTTTTATATTTGTTTTCCATTCTTTTACAATACTTTGCTCTTCCTATGGCACTTTGCATTCTTCTGCATTGTTTTCCTTGGATAAAGTTAAAGGAATCTGATGCCTGATCAATGAGATAGGGTCAAATTTCTGACTCTCTACGATATGATCTTTGATCCAGCGCCCTGGTGGCCTGTAAACGTTCAAACTCATGTCGGCTGTTCCTGTCCGGACTGAGATTTGCCAGTGCTCTGCTCCCACCACCTAAATCCTCCTCCTCCTCCTCATCCCGGTTTAGGAAGGCCAGCTCGTTTTCATAGCAGAAGGTATTAGAGCTGGGCAAAAGGAATTTGTTCTCCACCATGTCCTTGGCACTGCAGCGAGGGGTAGACGGCACCTCGTAAGTTTTGTGAAAGTGTGAATAATCCACCTTGTACAGGTTTTTTTCCTCAAACAGTACAGGTTCAAACCTGTGGCCCCAGAGGATCTCAGAAGCCAGGTAGGAGCTGCGAGCCTGGGTGGTCATAGCGGTTGCTTCAACCATTCCCTCCAGGATGACGACGATCTCAAAATCTGCCGTCTCCAAGTCCTGTTTGCTGATTCCAAAAAGAGGGCTCTCCTCATCTATCTCATGGAGAATAGAGATGGGTGAAACCAAGAAAATCCTGTCCAAGCCTTTGTCAAACCCTACATTAATGTCTATTTGGTCAAGAGGAATATATTCCCCCTCATCAGTTATCCGAGGTTTGATTAGCTGTGCTCTGACATGGGCCTCTACAATGTGACTCTTGCGAAGGTTTCCCACTCTCCACATCAGACATAACTTTCCATCTCGCATGGCAATGACCGCATTGTGACTAAACAAGAGTGTCTGCGCTCGCTTCTTAGGCCTTGCCATTTTAGCCATGATAGCACCTATCATGAAGCAGTCAATGATGCAGCCAACTATTGACTGGAAGACCACCATAAAGACCGCCACTGGGCACTCCTCGGTCACACAGCGGTAACCATACCCTATGGTTGACTGTGTTTCAATGGAGAACAGAAATGCAGCCACAAATCCATTGACCTGCAGTACGCAGGGAGTGAAGTTGTCGTCTCCAGCTGGGTTATCCAGATCTCCGTGCAGCAAAGCAATGACCCAAAAGGCCAAACCAAAGACCAGCCAGGAAATAACAAACACAAGAGTGAAGACTAGTAGCATCCATCGCCAGCGGATATCAACACATGTGGTGAAGATGTCTGCCATGTAACGCTGCGACTTGTCGTCCATATTGGCAAACTGCACGTTGCACTGGCCATTCTTTTTCACGAAGCGGTTGCGGCACTTGCGGCGTGTGTGAATCTTGCCATTCCCAAAGCCGTTCATGCCATGCATGGTAGTGAGGCGAAGGCCCTCTTCCTCTGACGAAACAATGCTGTAACGGTTGATTTTTCCCACACTCATGCTCCTTGACGTCGTCTCCAGCTGCAAAGGTTTATCCGAAGGGCAGGCCTGCGTGATCAAGGCCCCTCGCAGCTTGATCACTGGCTAAGCTGCATTTTAGTGAGTCATTTAGGGGGCCGAGTGGGAGCTCAGTGCATGAATCCAGTTCCTGCAGAGTATCAGGAGAGAGCATGTGTGAGTAACATGATGATCAAGTCACATAGAACACCATACCTATTGAAAAAGAATGACCAATACAAGTTTTTATTTCCATACAATAATTGAACCACTGATGTGCAGAAAAGAGTTTATATAGGGCTAAAAAACTGGCCTCTGATTTGTCCCGTGCCTTTCAGTGCAGGGACTATTTTTGACATCTTAAGTATTTTTTGTTAGATGTAATGCCCCAGTTTACCAAACACATTTGTGTGGATGGAGACATGCAAAACAATTTTATTGTTTCTCCTACATTTTTTGACCAGTTAACCCAAAAGAAAACAACAATAAACCCCTAAAGAGAAAAGTTACACATCTAGGAAGTGTTTTGCTGTAATTCCCAGTTCAAGATCTTCAGTGTTAGAACTCATCCAGTTACTGTGGTTACTATCCTCTTTTTCTCCTGACCTCTTTAATCATCCTGACATTAAATCCAATTAATGCTCCCAGAAGAGTCCTCCTGCCTTTTGATGTCAGCTAAACAAGAGTAGGGCAGGCCACAGTATCGCCACTTATTTCAAATTACCTTCCCTATGTTTTCCTGTACAATGATCAAGAAAGATAAAAGTGACAGCTAATCAAAGGGATAGTTAGGATTTTTGAAATCATGTTCTGTTTAAGGCTTATAATCAGTTAGTATCTCTTAAATCCAGATTAGCTGGAAGCTGGATGCTGAAGCTATTCAGGCAGGGGCAAAGAACAAAGTGAACAAAATGAATTAAAAATACTTTGTTACTGTACTTAGGCAGCTTTTTCAGGTTTCTGTATTGTACGTGAGCATTTTTTTTTCTGACAACTTTTTAACTTTTACTCGTTACATTTAAACCCAAATATGTATACTTTCTCCAGATTACATTCTCAAAACTGTCTCGTTACTTCTACATGTATTGATAACGACATGAAGTAAAGGTTAGAACAAAACAGAGGGAAAATTAGTTGGGGGAAGAGAAGGCAAGGCAAGGCAAGGCAAGGCAAGGCAAGGCAATTTTATTTGTATAGCACATTTTCAACAGCAGGGTAATTCAAGGTGCTTTACACACACATTTCATAAATACGACATCAAGCATTTACTCGAAGGCAATTCTAAACAGATGAGTTTTTAGTCTCGTTTTAAAGCAGTTCAGAGTTTCAGCAGCTCTACACTCGTCAGGAAGTCTGTTCCAGATAAGGGGAGCATAGAAACTGAAAGCTGCTTCTCCGTGTTTAGTTCTGAGTCTAGGGATGGGGTAGAGTTGGAGGACCTGAGTGGTTTTGGTCGTTGGTAATGTGACAACAGGTCTTCAACATATTTTGGTGCTAAGCCATGTAATGATTTATAAACTAGTAGGAGTATTTTGAAGTCTATTCTCTGAGCTACAGGGAGCTAGTGTAAGGACTTTAGAACTGGGGTGATGTGCTCTACTTTCCTGGTTCTAGTGAGGAACACGAGCAGCAGCGTTCTGGATCAGCTGTAGCTGTCTGATTGACTTTTTAGGCAGACCTATGAAGACGCTTTTGCAGTAATCAATCCGACTAAAGATAAACGCATGGATGAGTTTTTCTAGGTCGTGTTGCAACATCAGTCGTTTAATCCTAGAAATGTTCTTCAGGTGATAGAAGGCTGACATTGTTATTGCCTTTATGTGACCCTAGAGGTTCAGGTCTGAGTCCATTACTACACCTACACCTGGAGAAGTCATCCAGTGGGAGCACAGTTTGTGACAGAGAGAAAAACACTATCAGCAACCAGGGATGGAGTACCCAAATCCTGGACTTGGACTCAAGTTCTTACTTGAGTCACATTTAAGGGACTCAACCAGCCTGCCAATGACTTGCAGTTATTGGACTTACAACATTAGGCTTTAAACTTGGACTGAAGATTTGGTGACTTGACTACAACACTGCCAGAAAGATGGATGAAGACAGTGAACTGGGAAACATTGCAGGCATTGCAAGGCATTGCCCATACATTGACTTTTTGAAGAGATTTGGTTGATGTTGTCAAATGTCATATAAATGTATTGTCACAATGAAGTCACATTCATTTCAAAAGCTTCAGCGTTTTGTCAAATTCATTCAAGTTCAATTTATGTATTTTTACAAGATTGCAGTGCAGGGTTTATGACTAGTATTCATTAACAAATACCCAGTATTTATATAAACGTCCTTATTATTATTAGTAGTAGTCCAGATTTTGTATTTTTACAGAAATCCTACTCAGGCATGGCAAGGTTGTCCAGCAGAAGACAGAGTATGGAGTGAAAGATGTATTCTAATTTAAGGAAAGGTAAGACTTTAACATATTGATAAAGCAGTGAAGGATTTTCCACCCAGTCCATGTTTCTAAGTTTATTTATGTTCTTATTTTAGATTTCCTGAACTTCTTCCATTTCATGGAGCCAAAGAAAATGACTATCTTAGTGAGGAGTTCTAATTCATGGACATCCCCTGGCTTCAAGACCCAAGCACTTTTGACCTGGAAGCTTTCTGTGGAAATCTTTCATCAAAGAAGAACAGAGAAGATACATGTTCTACACACACACTGACGCCATCAACTTGAAAACTATGACATATTTAGGAGAGTAATTACACATTCTTGGTTCGTTGTTTTCAGATTAGAGGTTGTGATGCTAGTTTTAGTCGTCCTGCACTCAAATGGAGATGCAGAAAGAGCTTTCTCCATAGTGGGTCTAAACAAGACTAAAACAAGGAAGGCTCTCCTCAATCATGACAGTAAAAATGGCAGACATTGAGCCACAGTGCTTCAAATGGGAGTCACCTGTGTCTGTCGAGCCATCTAAGTGTTACTACAAACACATTCAACACTAAACTAACTGAAATTCACACACTGCACTGAAATGCACTCAAAAACTGAATACTGCTGTTTAAAGGCCCCATTTGGGACCAACAAAAGTGTATCTTTATTTAACTATTTGTATTAAAAATACAGTTATTTATGCAGGGATAAATCGCAAGGATGATGTAAAATTAGAAATTTTTCCTAATACCAAAAGCAGTTGGGAGAACAGAGTAAGGTTGAAGGGCAGCTGCGACCAAAACGCAGATAATCTGTTGTTCCTTCAAACCCAGCGATCTTACGCTGAGCTTTTCATTCAACTTGAGGGCTCTGCCTGGTCTGTTATGGGAGTGCAGACATTTACCAACCACTAACATAGCATTGTATCACATGGATTTAAACATTTCCACTTTGAGAAGTGTTATTGACCAAAATCAGCTTAAACAGCTAGCTAGACTGACATCTGTTAGTGTGCCACCATGTGATATCTGTCTCCAAAAGGTGAGGGAACTATTGCAGGCAATAGGTTCACAGAACCCTTCTGGCCACTACAAGGTGCTGGTCATTTTTCAATTAAAAAACATGACAACAGTTTGAGTCTTATTATGTATTCACTTTACTAACTTGACATGCGCATCAGAAATAAGGACGTCAGTCACAAATTTATTTTCAGCATGCCATGGTTGTATTTATAGTTTTTCAGCGATATGCTGTGCAGACTTCATACATCTAACAGACAAGCTGTGCTCCTCTTTTCGTCCTCCTGTTGCCCAGGTTTACCATTGTCCTCCCTTTGCAATATTTATACTATGGGAGACTGGGGGTTGTGTGTACTGGAGTTCTTTGGGGATTTGTGTGTCTGCCACTGATTCATTGGACATGCAAATCCATATGCTGCATACAGAGATGCAGACTGAGGGCCTCTGTTTATTTGACCTTATTCTGTAAAATTTGCAGTGTTATTAATCATGCAGTCAGGGTGCACTGAAATTTTGTCCTCCTTCCTCGGTGCTTCATACAAGAGTAAAGCAGATTTCTCACCAGTATCCTGACCTGTTATCGTCTGTGATTAAACACTCTGCAGAAGTTTGAACAGGAACAAGACAGTACTGGTTTAAAACTCAATCTGAAAATGTTCAGTGCCTTTCGAACATATACACTTTGAACCTTTTCACATTTTGTCATGTTACAACCATAAACCTCAATAGTTCTGTGGAGAATTTCTGAGATGGAGCAACACAAAGTGGTGACTATTTGATGTGATACAATATTAAATATAATATTAAAGTGGATGAAAACTAGACATGATTTTTAAGTTGTTTTTTTCATCTGGAAGGTGTGGCATACATTTGTATACAGCCAAATTTCACATAGCAATCTTTCACTCTGACTCCAGTCTTTCTGGGCATGTTTCTATCACTTTTACACACCTAGAGACTCAAGTTTTGGTTCGTTCTTCTTTTCAGAATAGTTCAAAGTGAGTCAGATTGGATGGAAAGCATCCATGAATAGGTATCTTCAAGTCTTGCCACAGATTTTCAGTTGGATTTGGGTCTGGACTTTAACTGGGCCATTCCAATACATGAAAATGCGTTGATCTAAAATTAGCCATTGCATTATAGTTCTGGCTGTATGTTTAGGGTTGTTTTCATGCTGGAAGGTAAACCTCTGGCCAAGTCTCAAGTCTTTGCACTTCTCTTCCAAGACTCTCATCATTTAGCTCTGTCTGTCTTACTATCAGCTCTGATAAGCTTCCTTTCCCCTCCTTAAGTAAAGCATCCCCTCAGCACGATGCCGCCACCACAGCGAATCACCATGGGAATGATGTTCACCATGATGTGCAGTGTTAGCTTTTCTTTTTGCATGTGAGCCAAAAAGTTTGATTTTGCTCTCATCTGACCAGAGCACATTCTTCCATGTTTCTGAGTCCTCTACATGGATTGAGGCAAACTACAAAGGCTTTCTTTCTACCATGAATGAATGAATGAATTCATTTATTTAAAAAACTGATTTGTGGATCTCCCAGCTCCCATTTGTCCTATCAAAACATTTCCCCACTTGCAGCTCTTGCAGAGTAACCATTGGCGTCTTGGCTGCTTCGCTGATTAATGCAATCCTTGCCTGTCAGCTTAGGTAGGTGACAAACTGTTGGTAGATTTGCTTTGTAAGATGTTCAATTCTTGGCATATTGTTGTACCCTGCTTTAAATAACCTTCCTCTCTGACCTTTCTACTGTGTTTTATGGTCTTCATGATGTTCACTAATGTTCTCCAACAAACCCCTGAGACTTTCAAAGAACAGCAAATTTATGCTGGGATTGAATTACACACAAGGGGACTTGATTTATTAAATCAGGCGACCTCTTTAGGCAGTGGTTGAACTTGAGTTTTTACATTTCTATTGGTACAATTTTGAATATAATATATCCTGTTCATTCCACCTCACAATTACTCCCATTTATGTACTACTTTGTGTTTGTCTATCACATAGATAGACAGTTTGTGGGAACCAAAATTTAAAGAGCTCAAAGGGTGTGAAAACTTTTGAAAGGCACTGTATGTCCCAAAGAGCTTGGACAAAAATGAGAAAGGATGATGTTGGGACATCTATTATATCATCACCTTCGTCAGGCAGTAGATAACCTTGCCAGTGCTCTGAATACTGAGCCCTGGGGTCAAGAAGTTTACCTCATGGGAGGTGGACGAACATCCCCCTGGGTGCAGACAGCTCTTATTGTTTAGCGTCATCCCTTCTGTGTGTCTGCCTGTCTGATTTGGACCCTAAAGACTGAACAGTTCACTCATGTGCAATCCCAAATCCCGAGTGTCTTGCCGTCTGCCAGGCACACCACATCCCTCTTTTTACATTAGCTCTCTTTCAGGTGGAAGCTCTACTGATCTGGAGGCAGAAATTCCAATTTTTATCCCTTAGGGTGAATCGCACACTTTCCGCAGGAAAACGTACTGTAGCTAATGTTGCTATTTTTGGACTTGCAAAAGCTTTTTGACGACATAACACAACAGCTGTTTGGGCTAAAAATAGGAGTAATTTTTCTCAATTCATTACGCCGTGAAACAGACTTTAGACTTTTTTATTTATTAAACAGATGTAACAGCTGGGTAGGTCTTTATTTCATAGACAGATAACTTCATCGACTCTGTGACATAACTGAAACTAATCAGGAACTTCAGCATCATCGTTGCGTGTTACATTAGACTTCCCTGTCACATCAGTGCAAGCCTGACCTGGGCAACCCTATATGGTGCGTAGCCTCCACGGCATTTTGCAGCCATGCAGTGTCAGGTGTCCAATTGGTTTGTTAAATGAAAGTAAAAACTCTTCCTGAGCCCTTGGAGTGATTAGATAAGTGCTTGAATATCCTAAACCCTACCGTGTAGCTGCACACTCAGATTGTGGCTCTACAATTAACGGCCACCCCAGGCAAAGACGTCTACAAAGCCTTAAGATCAGTTGTTTTGAGGAATCGGTGAACCAAATTTTTTTTCAATAGCTTTCTAGAAGTGACTTCCTTTTAATCAAATTCCACACTGTTTGTCACAGTTCCAGTTGTCTGCAGATTTAGATAGACAAGTAGATATTTTTTGTAACCATTTCCTGGCTTGTGAAGATCAACATGAATCTGGCTTACTTGAATGTCATGTTCTGTTGTTTCCAATTTTTAAAATAGTGGCTAAGAGAAATAGACCTTTGTGTCATCGTATATCTATACCTCAGGGAGACAAGAAGGTGCTTTGCTAATTTAAGGTTGCTAAAGACTCAGATCAACTTAAAGGGGCAAAGCAGTAATTACAGAATTGCTTTCCTAAATTCCTAAGTATGAGACAACTGAACTTCTCTTGTTTCAAGAAACAAAAGAGGAAGTATATATGCAAGAACATGAAGGTCTTTAAGGATAATCATGTCCTGGATGACTGAGATTCTACAATAAACTGCATAAATGTGCTAATCAAAAATTACTGGGAGATTATAATATATAAAGATAATTTTGTGTCTTTTTGAACTGTACTTAGATACACCACCTGGATGATTTTCTGAATTAGGTGCACTTTGTATCCCACAGGTTTACCACAAAGAGTTTTTCTATAAAGTAAATCATAAAATGCATTTTAAAAAAAGAAACGGAATGATCCATGTTCCTTTGCATTATGGCACACATTTGAAAACATTTTTAAATAAACTATGTTTTAAAAAGTTTTAAATGTTTTATGGGTTGCAGAGGAGTAGAATGAGCATGTCCCCATTGACCAGAAGTTTTTTCTGCTAATATATTTATTTGCTTGTCTCCTTTAACCAAAATAATTAAATATGAAAAATTAATTATCTGTAAAATATAAAAATGTATTCATGTCCCCCAGTTTTGTTCAGCCCCATAAGAGCATACCAATCTCTCCCCCCTTAAAAAAAAAAAGTTCAGTCAAACTTCCTCAGCACCCAGGTAGTGACATTACACAAGTCTTTTAACGCTCAGATGGTAAAGAAAGGAAAATCATCAAACTGACATCATCATGTTAAACCTTTCAACACTGTTCCAAACATGTATGACATTTGTGATTGTTTAAAAAACCCCAACTATGATTATCTTGGATAAATTTACTAATTTCTTGTTTTCCTCATGCTACATGCTGCTCCATACCCTAGCTAATGTAGACTTATGGCTACCTTTAGCTAAAATCTTCAAATTCCTAACAGAAAACTGTGTTAAAATGACCTAACTAACTAAAACATTCATAATATGTTTGGGATTTAATGCCTAAGGTGGGTAAACATAGTTTCTCAGAGGGGCAATTAGTCCTTCATCAGATAAAATGTTCAGAAACACAATTTTGTGTTGTATATTTTTCAATAACCAGAAACCCCAATGTGCACCGAATTCAGAGAATTGCCTAGAAATTTGAACACCAAATTAGGATAAATCTTTAGTACATTTACTCTAAAATCGGCTCCTGTAATTCCTTTGTGTTACTTACTTTTAATTTCCAATCAATATGATGATTGAGGTCGCCAGGATTAATTAGGATAATTATTGAGTAACTTTTATGACTTTTGCACATGAAATGCTAACTGTTAACATTCACTTCCATTGCTTATGCTAAGCTAAAGCAAACTGACTGCTGCCAGATTAGGACAATGACTGGGCTGGTCACAAAATGCTTTGTCTCACTTATCTAACTCTTGGGACTATGGCAACAGACAAAATTTCACATAGAGATGGAAATATCCTTTAAACTGAAAAAAAAATGCATCAAAACACAAGCTTTTGGTTGATGCATTTACAGGCGGAACAAAGAGGAAGTTCTTACACCTGATGAACACCGCGGTGTCCGTATGGCTTCCGTACAGACAGCAATTCACACTGACTGCGGTTTGTCTGCGGAACATCTCCGGGGTTGTTTCTCAATGCCAAGGAACCTGGCTTTGATGCCCTGGTCCCGTCCCGGTTGCCTAGGAGATACGTCGTCAGGGACTACCAAGGCGTGTTCCAATGTTAATGTGCTACCGAGGCGTCTGTCCTCCGTTTGTCTGCTGTTTAGCTAACTGTCCAAGGATACATGGGAGGTTCCTTGATGCCTTCCCTCAGTCAAAAACATCCCAGAATACAGCGCGGTATTTTCGAAAAGATGGCTGATCAGGAGCCGGCAGCAGCTACTTTGGAGGCAAATTTCCAGTTTAAATGTAAATCAACTGATTGTAGCTATCGGGCTTTTATCTAAAATGTTTTTTTTAGATCCAAAGCAGTTTTCTATGATTGGTTAGTTGCTTAGTAGTTGCAGCTTCTATGCTACAAAGATGGAAGGGACGTGAACAGAGCGTGTAAGCAAAAGGCTGGCTCTGGGCAGGCGTGGTCACGTGAGGTAAATCTTTTCCATTTAACCATTTTCTTTGACCAAGGAAGGACAGTGGCTGTGTCCAGATTCAGGGGTTAGATCCTTCTAAGGTCGAATTTTAAGGACAGTTATGTCACACCGAGGACTGTCCGAATTCGAAGAGTCCTTAAAATACAGCCCACAAATCCGTCCTTCTTTTCCCCCAATTCTAAGGACGGGTGCGGTGTATCCTTTACTGCTCTCCATATCCCAAGATGCCTTGCGAGCCGGCCGGGAGTTGCTCCAGCACAATGGCAGACGAAGGGGGAGACGGAGCGAGAGAAGAATACTGCTTTAAAAGTTTATTAAAATCTGGCAGTGCAAAAAATAAAAGGTTAAAGCGCTTGTGTTTTTGTCGTTTTCATCATATCCGTTTTTATTACAATTTATCATAAATAATAACAATAGTAATTAGGAATAAGCTGGTATGGCGGGGCCGTTTTTTTAATGAGTTGGCATTACGATAATTTTATCTTTTTTTTAAAATAAGCCCTTTGTTATACGTTTTAGGGAGCAAAGAGCAGTAGTCAATGCTGATTAAGCTCAGGAGGGAGAATGAGCAGCTCTTCACTGGGGTGAAAAACTCGGCCGTTGTGGCATGGAGGTAGAAGTTGTTTACCCACTTTGTGCTTATGAGAACGCTTATTACAAAATTACAAAAGTGAGGAAAAAGTTCACCACAAAATTCTACCTCCATTTCTGTAGCTTCTTCTGCTTAGCGCTGTAGCGGTTGCTAGGCGACAGGACATCTGCCGAGGTTGGTGCGGGAATTCACCTGAAGACTAGAATCGTCCAAATTCACAGCCACTAACATCCGGTCATAAATCATTACTTAAGGATGGAGAATTTATTAAATATTTTGAAAAAGAGTTGGCTTCATATTTGGAATATAATGACCAACATGGTATGTCACCATCCATTCTTTGGGAGGCAGGGAAAGCTGTGATTAGAGATAAAATAATCTCATTCTCATCAAATAAAAAGAAAAAAGAAAATAGAAAATAGAAAAAAAACGTATTAAGGAATTAGAAGAAACTATTAATTCATTAGAAGCTTCTCTAGATGAGGAGAGACAAGGCAAAATCCGTAAAGCAAAGCTAGAATTAAATGAAATTATTAATAAACAGACCCAGTTCTTAATTCAAAGATTTAGGATAGAAAACTTTGAACAAGGTAATAAATCAGGTAGATTTTTGGCTAACCAGCTTAAAATCTATGAAGAAAAAATAATTATATCTGCTATTAAAGATCAGACCGGGAATACAGTATATGATCCCAGAAGAACAAACAACACCTTTTAAGAATTTTACATGGCTTTATAACTCACCAGAGATAAACCCATCAGATCATGAAATTGAAAATTTTTTGGGTAATATAACACTACCTAAATTATCTGAAAGTGAAGCGATGGCCCTGGATTCACCACTAACAGCAGCTGAACTCCAGGAGGCCCTCCGAAGCATGCCCAATAAAAAGGCTCCAGGCCCAGATGGATTTCCAGTAGAGTTCTATAAAGAATTCTGGAATATTATGGCACCAACATTCCACAGAATGCTGCAGGAAACCAAGGAAAATGGCAGACTTCCACCAAATATAAATTCTGCCTACATTAGTCTTCTACTAAAATCAGGTAAAGACCCTTTGTTTCCTACCAGCTATCGTCCCATATCCATCATTAATGTTGATCTTAAAATAATCTGCAAAGCCCTCGCAAAAAGGATAGAGAAAGTAACCCCTCTTATAATACATCCTGATCAAACTGGTTTTATTAAAGGGAGACATTCATCCACAAATTCACGTAGATTAATAGATTTAATAGATTTTTCTTACTGTAAAAACATTAAAACTAATATATTATCTCTAGATGCAGAAAAAGCATTTGATAGAGTTAACTGGAAATTCTTATTTGCAACCTTACATAAATTTGGCTTTGGAAATTCTTTTATAAACTGGTTGAAAATATTATACAGTTCACCAACAGCATGTATCAGGACTAATAACCAAACATCATCTAGGTTTTATCTTCAGAGAGGTACCAGGCAGGGATGTCCTCTCTCTCCCTCCCTGTTTGCTATTTTTATTGAACCACTAGCCGCAGCAATCAGGAAAATTCACAATATTAAAGGCATAAAATGCAATAACATAGAACATAAAATCAGTCTTTATGCAGATGATGTATTACTTTTTCTCCAACATTCACAAACCTCGTTCTCTCAGGTAATCGGGTTGATAAACTCTTACTCAAACATTTTAGATTATTCTATAAATTGGTTAAAATCTACAGTTCTTCCAATCAATTGTTCTGTCCAAAATCCAACTAATACACAACTGCAGTCAGGGAATATTACTTATATAGGTATCAATGTCTCACCAAGACTGGCAGATTTAATAAAGCTAAACTACATCCCAGTTTAAAAAAAAGTGGAAGATGATCTTGCTAGATGGAAATCCCTACCCATATCACTTATAGGAAGGGTTGCTTCAATAAAAATGATGGTTTTGCCCAGAATCAACTACTTATTCTCAATGATCCCAAGTAAACCATCACTAGACTGGTTTAGATCTCTGGACTCCTCTGTCTCTAAATTTCTTTGGAAAGATAAACCCCCACGTATCAGCTTAAAAAAACTGCAGAAGACCAAAGAAAAAGGAGGTCTAGATCTACCAAACTTCCATCATTATTTCTTAGCCAACAGGCTCCAATACATCTCAAGATGGTTAAAACATAGCTACCTAGATGAGTCCTGGATAGACGTAGAACAGACACTATGCAATAAGATAAAACTTTCAGACCTACCATTTATTAGCTCAAATATAAAACGACATGAAGGCTTTAAAAGCATAAATATCAGCTCCTCTCTGACAGCATGGTGGGAGTTTCTAAAAATGACGTGCAGACGTACACCCATCTGGAATAAGCCCGACATCTTGCAAAAAAAAATGTATGATAAGTTTTCCAGACTGGAGGTGCAATGGAATTGAATACCTGGAACATATATTTGAAGGAACAGACTTTATCCTATTTAATACATTAATTACACAATATGGAATTCATAAAAACAAATTCTTAGAATATCAACAAATTAAATCTATTATTAAAGGTAAATTTAGGCTCAATACAGTCGAATTACAAATTCCAGCAAGAGTTTTAGATTTTCTTATTCTCAACCCTCCCAAATTGCTGTCTAAAATATACAAAACTCTATCTACATTAAATGAATCAATAGCCATCCCTATTTCAAAATGGAAGGTGGATTAATCAGCCAGCATTGACCAAAACGTCTGGCCTCAGATATGTTTAAGAACCTTTAAAATAACAAAAAATCCTAATTTGCAATTAATACAATACAAAATCCTTCATAGAGTATACTATACAGGTCAAGGACCATCTCCCTCAGTTTGCCTGTTAGGAGATTTAAATGATGTCACCATGGACACAAAGTCAGTTCTAATGGTTCACATTGCCTTATGCATCGCTAAGAAAACTATCCTCCTGAACTGGAAAAAATAAAAAGGGTCTTAATATTAATTAGTATAGAAATCTCTTGTTGGACCATATTGAGACAGCCTCTGGCTCCATATCTGATCAATCTCTCTGGGCTCCTTTGATCGGCTCCATCACCTAGTAGGGGTGGGGGGCACTTGGTTTTGTCGTTTAGGATACTGTTGCTGATGTGGGGGTTTTTGGGGTTGGAGGCGTCTGGGGGGGGATCCCTGGGGGTGGGATCACTGGGTGGACAGGGCGCTGGACGTCGTGGCCCCAACCTGGGGTTGAGCTTTGGTGGCTTTGGGTGGTAACTCCTGATGGCTGCATCCGGTGCCTTAGGGGGGTTGCACTGACGGACATGGGTTACTGGCCTGGTGGCCGTGCTGCGCCTGGGTAGGGTCTAGGGTGGGCCTGGGGATTCGGGGCTCTGGGGCGCCGCACCCCTTAGCTGTGGTCCTGGCCGGGGGTCGTCCAGCGTGGGGTCTCTGTTGCCTGTGGGGGTCGGGGCCAGCCGGCGGCTGGCATGTGCAGCCGGCTCTCTCTTTTTCCCTGGGCCGATTGTCATCGCCAGTCCCTGTATGGCGTCTCGCCTTGTTTGGTGGTTGGGGTGCCTGGCTGCTGGTCGTGGCGGCTGGGTGGCATTTCTTGGCCTGATCAGTCCTTTTTCGCACTGGACTTAGCTCCTGGGTCTTGGTCTTTGTGTGTTGCGGGGCACCGGGGTCAGGCGTTTGCCCGGGTTTGGTCGGGCCTGCTGGTGGACTGGCTGGGTAGTGGGCGGGGGGAGGGATGTGCTGGAGGGGGGGAGGACGAACTCAACCTGGGTGTCTAGTGTCTTTTGTGTTCTGATAGTAGAGCGAATGTCAGGGTGGGTTTAGTTCTCCTTCTGGGATTGAGGCTGGGGGACTGCCTTGGGGTCCGTGGGGCTTGGTGGTGCCATGGCATTGGGCCCCGGGTTGAACGTGCCATGGCCTCCCTCCCCTGGTGGATCCCGGTGAACAGCGGTGCCTATTGGGGTGAGTGGGGGAGCTATTGGGGTGAGTGGGGGAGCTGGCTCCCTGGGAAGACATTTTGTCTCCCAGCCCTTCCCTCCCCATCCTCAAACACCTCTGTCCACCCGCTCCATCACTTTACCACTCATATAGGGTCTTGGGGCATGGGCAAATCACTGGGGTGCGAGGAGGGGTTTCCCTCCTCGCTATCCCGTGGTGTCCTGGGTCCCAATTTTAATACACAACTTAGACACTCCCACTTATAACATTTTCATGCGGCACACATGTAGGGACTTTGGGGTGGGCACACTTTTCGGCATCCAGAGGGGGAGCGGTTCAATCAGCTTCACCTCTTGTGCCGGTGCCCACTGTTAAACCACATATAGACACTGAGGGCTCGGGGTGGGGGTTGGGGGATGTGTGGCTGCCTTCCCCACATCCCCACCCCTCTGTTTTAAATGCACATTATAACAACACGCATCAACACCATACTCGAGCGGGAGGATAGAGGCTAGGGGTCTTCTCACACCCCTGTTCGCTACGGCCCATCAGGGGTTCGGGTCCGGAGGAGGAACAGGTGGTCTGGTCAGGGTCTTAGGCTGTCGGGCTGCTTTGCCACTGTGGGGCCCTTGGTGGTCTGCTTGTCTCCGTCCTAGAAGGTAGGGGGTCCATTTCCCGGGTTCAGGGGCTGGTGGCTCTACTGGGGCATCGGTACCTGGACCTGGGAACATGAAGTGTGTATGGGGTGTGTGAGTGAGGGTACAGCATCATTTCTTGGGTGTCTTGGTGAGTTAGTGAGAATGTATGTGTTTAAGAGGGAGGGATTCCTGGGAGACTGATTGATGGCTGCTCACACCAGCTATCAAACACTCTTATGGAGAAACCTTATATGCACCAGCCTGCTCACACACACACAGATGTGGCGTCTCTGGTGTTTACAGATATATTCTTGGGCTGAGGTTATCATTACTAGAGCTTGATTAATTGGTACCATGAGTGTCTCTGTGACGTTGTTGTATTTTTATATCCATTTTTGTGTGATGTGGTTGTTTGGTTCTTTTCACGATGTTAGGTTTGTTTTGTCGATGTTCCTTTTTCGTTTTTTGTTTTGTCTTTTCCCCTCTCTTTGCTGTCCTGTGGGTATGGAGGCAGACTTCAATGTTTTCCTGTGTTTTCTTTGTTCCCCTTCCTCTCTTGTATTTTCAACTCACCCTCTCTCATGACTTGTTGTTTCCTACCTCTCTTCTTCATCTTCTTTCTTTCTTCCCCTATATTTTCCATCTCAGTGTCCATAACATCAGGAAATAAAACCCCCAGCAATTCATAATAAAGATTTTTCACACATATATCAAGTGGAGTACTATAGCAAAAGCTGTAGTGCTCCGCTTGTGAAAGTAAATCTGTTGGGCTTCTACTTGGTACTCAGACACCAATTCTGAGCTCCACACTGCCAAACAGGACACGTAAAAAAAAAAAAAAAAAAGAAGGACCCGTCCTGCTTAGACAGGTGAGGACAGGTCCTTAGAAGGATCCAACCCCTGAATCTGGACACAGCCAGTGTCTTGCTAGGCGAGGTTCCTTGACATTGAGAAACACACCGAAAATTTGCTCCAGCGAGAGCACCTAATCTCGGTGGTTCATGCGAGTTCACGCGATAACAACTATGCATACAGAGAGGAGCTAGTAAACATAAGCCATACTCGTCTGCTTGTACTTTTGTTGAATTATTTATTAACTTGGCTTGTTTCTCAATGGGTAAGTACACTCCGTTTTTATAACGTTTAATGTTTTTATATTAAATTAAGTCTTATGTTGTTTTTTGTCTTTTAAAAATCCACATTGTGTTAACTTTAGTAATGGAGCTACGTTATGTGCTTCGACCATTTTCTGTTACCGCTAAATATGTTTGTAATTTCTTTAACTTCATGAAAATCCACATGCGGAGTCAAGAAAACATAGACTTGACGTGGAAAGTTAACGGAGCACCGCGGCCGCACCGCAGCCGCACCGCAGCCGCACCGCAGCCGCACCGCAGCCGCACCGCAGCCGGTGTGGATTCTCTGATTGGAATCAATGTTTTTTCGTCTTTGTGGAAGCCGTACAAAGTCTGCACTGCATCCAGACCATACCCGGTGTGAATTAGGCGTTAGTTTTGATGCATTCAAAAGAAAGGGGGGCGGGACCTTTTTTCTTTTACTTCGATCTGCTAATCAGGTCCAATCAAGGAAAAATGTGCCAATTCTAATCTCAGGCCAGTTCAAATAAAGTATTGGTGAGTATGATTCCAGTTAAAAGATTCCTTTTGTCTACCTGATATGTTCTAGTAAGGAAAGTAATCTGCAGTATCTTACAGTATTATTCAGAACTTTTTCTTGACCTTTTGTGATGTGTGTTTTCTTCAAATTTAATAGAAGACACTAATAGCAAGCAGATAAGATTGCTGCTTATTAGACTGAATAGGATTAATAATTGGATGCAATAGAAATAATTGGGAATGATTGGGGAGAACAATGAAGTCTAGTGGGAGAGGGGACTCCATCTCAAGAAAGGCACACAGGAAATTGAGCTGCTAACCCCCCCACCCCCCCAGAGTCTATTGTGAAGGAAGCTCAGAGGCTCAGGTGTCACTTTATTTTCCTATAGCTTACCATGTGGAACTCAGCTGGTCTCAAGTGACCTAAAAGCACTTCTTTATAATAGGTAATATACCATCTTAAGACTGCAGAGGTGTTGTCTAAAGTACTTTTATATGTAGTGCAGCAGTTAGGGTTACTATTTCTAATGCTATACCCGCAGTATACCAACATGGCGAAATACAACAGATTTAGATGGTGACCGACCCTGCAGGCTCCTGTATGTGGGCCAGTTCCTGTGCATATTTAATGCTTCTCTTCCAAAACATGTTAACATACAGTAGAATGATGGAACTTTACAGAACATGCGAGCACAAACAGATCCCCATCTCACTGTTTTAACAAATAATTCTACTCTGTGTGGGCAGAACATTTTTTATTACCTGCTGCACCTGCAGCCATTTCACTGTGCAAACTCCTGCCTCCCATTGACTGATCATTCCTTCATCTTCTCCCTGAGCTTTGTTGCTCTATAGTGGTGCAGTTTGTATTATTATTTGTACAACTTCACAAGGGCTGATTCACCCACATCACACCTTCACTCTGTAATTTTCTAATTTTAAACAACACTGGTTAGTTAGAGCACACAAGCTCCAGCCTGTTACGTAACACATTACAGCCACAAATTGTCTAAAAAAAACAACAACAAACATTTGGGAAGCTTTTTTCTCTTGTTGTAAAATGACATATTCATGTTCGCATTTTGTCCTGATGAGTGGGTGAATTAAATCAAAATAGTCCAAGAAGACATGATCTGTGAGTGTGCGTTTCATAATCTTCACCCAGTCTTACTTTTTGTACCTGCCAATTGAAAACCAATTGATTTAAACAAGTGCAGCACCTGAAGCAACACATTTATCTATTATAAGTGCACATGTCTGCTTTCTATTCTCAGATTGTTGGGTTTAATTGGCTCCTCATTGAGACAGAATGTAGAACGTCTCATGCAGCGAGAGTGTTTGTACAGGATTCAGGAATCTGCTGATTACACTTGTTCCAAAAAGTGTTCTCTAGGCTAATTTTCTTTTACTACAATTCTCCAAAACCTAATTGAAGATTTGCATCGTATTTTGCCACATTTGATAGCGACATTCTAAATTTGCATATTTCATCAGATATGATATATGTAAAACTACTCCTCCTCTTACTATGACTACTTCTAATAATAATATTTAATAAACAGAAGAGTCTATGAAGCGTTTATTACTATGAAAGCCATCATGTTTTAGGTACTTTGAATATTAGTTTCACGTTTTCACCTGCAAGTTAATTATTTTATTATAATATTTTTTCTGTTTTCACAAAATGGAAAAATACACTAATATAACTAAATCTCTATTTCCTCTCCTGTTATAGTGAAAAAATGTGATTAGGGCATTTTAGCAATGTGTTCAAATGAAAAGAGAAATGGCCCTGCATGAGGAACTTAGAGTATGTTTAAAGTTTTTAAAAATAATCAAAACACAATATAAATTAAATGCATAAATATGACATTTTCCTTTCCATCAGGTATTTTTTTGTCTGCATATATTATCCCACTGACAAACTGAATGGTTTAAATAAATGGATCTAGTTCAAATGTTGCATAAGCTTAATTTTAAACTGACTGTTTGAGAAAAGAGGTTCTAAAAATGTTGAATGAGATGTTAGTGTTTGTTGTGAGACTGATTTCCTGTAGATGTGTTCCACTGGGAATACTTGACAGTAGCCCTCAGTGCTTTCATTCTACAGCTCAAAACAATGACATCTGACAAATATGGATGCGACAGACAGGCTGGAAGTTTGAGGTAAAGTTCTGCGTTTGCTTCTTACCTTTATTCCCACCTGTCCGAGACCGGTCTCCAGAACTGCAAGGTGGTATGTTCTCTCCCAGTGTTCCCATTAACCAAACTGAGGCATTCTGTGCATCTGTCGCCACAGCTTCTTCTCCCTCTACTCAAAAACAGAACAGTGCCACTCTGTCATCTTCAGCACACAGCTTGGAACACCTTTTGGGTTTCATCATCCTTTCCTTTTTTCAAGTCAGTGCAGAAGAAATGCAGTTGTGACCCCGATGAATCACGTCAGAACCTTGGGGCCCTGCTGCTGCCACTCACGCTCTGCCGGACCTGCAAAGCGGGTGCAAAGCTTTTAAATAGAGCTATCCAAAAGATAATTCAGGTTTTTGTATCTCCATCCTTGAGGCAGTTGTTTCAGCAGGACTTCTTACTTTCAACCCTTTACTCTATCCTTTATAAATCCTAAAAACCAGTGAATGTCCCCAAATTGCTTTCTCTATCATACTTTACCAATCTGATCTAGCTGGGTTGCTGTTCCCTCTCCTCTCCTCTCTCTCTCTCTCTCTCTCTCTCTCTCCATCTCTCTCTTCCTGCTTCGTGTGGTATCACAGCCGCCCTCCTCTTTCTCTTTCTCTCCCCCTCTCTCTTTTCTCCTCCCCTCCTCTATTTTCCTCCCTATCTTGGTGTCTCACCCTCCCTCCCACATCATGGCACTACCAGTTGACAGCAACTTGATGCACAGACTCATCATTCAGAAAACACAAGCAGACCATCAGAGCACCATCATGTTTTGTGAAAAGTAGGAGAAGAATCGTTGTGAAGAATAAAAGCTTTTATGTTGGTGTTACACACATAAAGGACATTTGAGTCACTGCAAATCTCATCTGGTGCATGTTGCAAGCTTGTAAGTCTTCACATCCCATGTATAATTGTGATGTGCACAGAAAATTATGCATGTTTTTTTAATCATAAATAAAAACGGAAAAGTGTGTTGCGTATTTATATGCAGCTCCCTTTTACTCTTATACCCCCAAAGATAATCCAATGCAACAACTGTCCCCAGAAGTCACCTTATTAATCTATTATTAGAATAATTCTTAGTACAATTGTACATGACATTCAATATTTGTAATATCCACTAATTAAATGACATCTGGAGGAAACAGCTGGACTGGATTTTATTTATAAACCTGCTAAATTATGTCAACAAGCTGCACAGCTGACTTGTCCAAAAGTCCATTGTTATTTAAAAATGAAACTCCCAAGTATAAATACTGAGTGTCAACTTAAAGCACTTGACTTCATTTCAGGGACTAGCTTGCCCTTACTTCAGACAAAGTCAGGGTGACGAAAACCTAATAATGCTTCCAAAGACCGACTTTAGTTTGATGAGAAATTGTAACATTTTCTTCTCCAAACTCCCAGCACAAAATAGTCTACAGACTTTGTTTTTTTAAAAGTAGTCTAGTCTAAGACTTGTGAGGTTTTGCGTACTGTACGCAATTTTTTACTTTGCTCCTTCTTGTGAATTGTTCAGGTTAGGAGTGATTGGTATATGGAAGTCAAAAACAGGAAAAACCATCTAGAATGCACCTGATATTAAAATTTCAAGTTAGAAGTTGAAGGTTTCACCCTGACAATAACCTTAAAAGCTAATACAGTGGGGCAAAAAAGTATTTGGCACCCCCTGATTGTGTAAGTTGTCCCGCTTAAAAAGATGAGATCTGTAATTTTCATCATAGGTACACTTCAACTGAGAGAGAAAGAATGAAAAAAAAATCCAGGAAATCCCATTTTATGATTTTTAAAGAATGTATTTGTATAATGGAGCAGAAAATAAGTATATGGTCAATGACCAAAGTTCACCTCAATACTTTGTAATGTGACCTTGGTTGGCAATGACAGAGGCAAAACGTTTCCTGTAGGTCTTCATCAGGTTTGCACACACTGTAGCTGGTATTTTGGCCCATTCCTCCATGCAGATCTTCTCTAGAGGTGTGATGTTTTGGGGCTGTCACTGGGCAACACAGACTTTTAAACTCCCTACACAGATTTTCTATGGGCTTGAGAACTGGAGACTGGCTAGGCCGCTCCAGAACCTTGAAATGCTTTTTACGTAGCCATTCCTTTAATGTCTGGGTGATGTGTTTGGGATCATTGTCATCCTGGAAGGTCCAGCCAGGTTTTATCTTCAATGCTCTCGCTGATGGAAGGAGGTTTTTGCCCAAAATCTCACCATACATGGCCTCTTTCATCCTTCCCTTAATACGGATCAGTCGTCTTGTCCCTTTTGCAGAAAAGCAGCCCCAAAGCATGATGTTTCCACCCCCATGCTTCACAGTGGGTATGGTGTTCTTGGGATGCAGCTCAGCATTCTTTGCCCTCCAAACAAGACAAAAAGACAAGAACAAAGAGTACTTATTTGGTCTCATCTGACCACATGACATTCATCCAATCTTCCTCTGGATCATCCAGATGGTCTCTGGCAAACTTTAGACAGGCCTGGACATGTGCTGGCTTAAGCAGAGACGCCTTTTGAGCACTGCAGGATTTTAACTCATGATGGCGTAATGTGTTACCAATAGTACGGTAACCTTTGTTACTGTGGTCCCATTGACCAGTTCCCCCTGTGCAGTTCTGGGCTGTTTCCTCACCGTTCTCAAGATCATGTGTACCCCACAAGGTGAGATTTTGCATAGAGCCCCAAGTCGAAGGAGAATGTTGTGATCTTGTATTTATTAAATTTTCTAATAATTTCTCCAACAGTTGATGTCTTCTAACCAAGCTGCTTGCCTATTGTAGATTGGCTCATCCAAGTCTTGTGAATTTTTTTCCTGGTGTTGTTCGACAGCTCTCTGGTCTTGGCCATGGTGGAGATTGGAGTCTGACCTTTTGAAGGTGTGGACAGGTGTCTTTCATACAGATAACAAGCTGAAACAGGCGTCATTAATGCAGGTAACGAGTGGAGGATAGAAGAGCTTCTTAAAGAAGAAGTAACAGGTCTGTGAGGGCCAGGGCTCCTCAAGCATTCATAGAAACTGTCCTATATTCTATCCTACGAATGAAATTTAGAATGTTTGTACGAACAGTCAAAAGGCAGATTTATCAGATATGCAGTTGCCAATTATAAGCATCATCTGTTGATAAATCCTACATGTGGGTACCTAGGTCCTCGTGCTGGTTCACATTCATTTTCATACAGATACACCCTCAATTAACCCTATTTAGTAACACCACATCCTTTGACATGTGCATTGAGTCCTTGCATTCTTCCCAAAAGGGATGGCCAAGAGAGCGAATAAAATAATTTCAGTGACACCGAGATCGAGGTAAAACATAAGTGGGGCAAACAAAAAAAGAGTCATGATGAACAGACTTTTTGAAAATTGTCATAGTTAAAGCAAATTAATTTTTCTAACAGTTTTTTCCCTCTGTTATCAGTGGTTCCTCTGCTTCATGCAATTCAGTTTTCAATTCAGTTTATTTATACAGCGCCAATTCACAACAGATGTCATCTCAAGGCACTTAACAAGAAGTCATTTCAATACATTTATACAAACATTCCAATCAGTTAACAAGTTTCCTATTTAAGGAATCCCAGCAGATTGCATCAGTCATTGGCGTGAGGTTGGGCCCCGTTGATGCAGACTTTCCAACCACAGCAATCCTTCAGCAATCCCTCATACTGAGCAAGCATGTAGCGACGGTGGAGAGGAAAAACTCCCCTTTAACAGGAAGAAACCTCCAACAGAACCAGGCTCAATAGGAGCGGCCATCTGCCACGACCGTCTGGGGGTTTGAGAAGACAGAGCAGAGACACAGAAGGAACAGAAGATCTGATATAAGAGAACTTTCTATGTTACAGAAAGTAAAAAGTTGATAACAGGACACAGTGGATGTTCAGTTACTGGGAGGATCATCCCAGTCGATGCCCCCCGTCCAACAGGGCATTGCAGCCAAGCAGGATACCAGACCAGGTATAACTTCTATGGAGAGAAAAACACTGAGAGAACACAAAGTTAACAGTCGAAATAACAGAATGTACTGTAATACAACTGGAGAGTCGTAGGAGAAAAGGAAGTAGCAGAGTGAAGAAAATTGGTAAGTCTGTCCTCCAGCAGTCTAAGCCTATAGCAGCATGACTACAGCGATAGCTCAGGATGACCTTAGCCACTCTAACTATAAGCTTTATCAAAAAGGAAAGTTTTAAGCCTGGCCTTAAAAGTAAACAGAGTGTCTGCCTCACGGACTAAAGCTGGGAGCTGGTTCCACAGGAGAGGAGCCTGATAACTAAAAGATCTGCCTCCCATTCTATTTTTAGAAATCCCAGGAACTACAAGTAAACCTGCAGTCTGAGAGCGAAGTGCTCTGTTAGGAACATAAGGAACAATTAGATCTCTGATGTATGAGGGAGCTTGATTATTAAGGGCTTTGTATGTAAGAAGAAGGATGTTAAATTCTATTCTGGATTTAACAGGGAGCCAATGAAGGGAAGCTAAAACAGGAGAAATGTGATCTCTCTTTTTAATATTCATCAGAACTCTTGCTGCCGCATTTTGGATCAACTGAAGGCTTTTAATGGCATTTTGTGGACTACCTGATAGTAAAGAATTACAGTAGTCCAGCCTTGAGGTAACAAATGCATGGACTAGTTTCTCAGCATCACTCCTGGACAGGATGTTTCCAATTTTAGCAATATTCCGGAGGTGAAAGAAAGAAATCCTAGAAACCTGATTAATATGGGATTTAAATGTCAAGTCTTGGTCAAAAATAACGCCGAGGTTCTTTACGTTATTACTGGGGGCCAATTTAATGCCATCCAGATGAAGTGATTGACTGATCAGTTTCTGTTTTAGAACTTCTGGTCCAAAGACAGCAACTTCTGTTTTGTCAGAATTTAATAGCAAAAAGTTTAGGGTCATCCATGTTTTTATGTCTTCCAGACATGCCTGTAATCTACCTAACTGACTGGGTTCATCAGGATTTATGGATAAATATAGTTGTGTATCATCTGCATAGCTGTGGAAATTTATCCCATGCTGTCTAATGATTCTACCAATTGGGAGCATATATATGGTGAACAGAATTGGTCCAAGCACAGAACCCTGTGGAACTCCACAAGTAACCCTTGAGAGTGAAGAAGATTGATCATTTAGATGAACAAACTGGAATCTATCAGACAAATATGATTTAAACCAGCCTAGTGCTGTTCCTTTGATCCCTGCAACATGTTCAAGCCTTTCTAGGAGAATATTATGATCGACTGTGTCAAAAGCAGCACTGATATCTAACAAAACCAGAACAGACACAAGTCCATTGTCTGAGGCCATGAGAATATCATTAGTAACCTTCACCAGTGCTGTTTCAGTGCTATGATGAGCTCTAAAACCTGACTGAAACTCTTCAAACAGCTCGTTACTGTTTAGATGCTCACAGACTTGATTAGCAACAATTTTCTCAAGGACTTTGGATAAGAAAGGAAAGTTAGATATAGGTCTGTAATTCACTAAGTCATCTTGATCAAGGGAAGGTTTCTTGAGTAAAGGTTTAATTACAGCTATTTTAAATTCCTGTGGTACGTATCCGTTTACTAAGGATATATTCATCATATCCAAAATGGGGCCAAAGTGTGTTTGCCTGAGTGGGTCGATCCCTGTACTTTTTGAGTAAAGCCAATTGAGTCTAAAATAGCATTAAAAGCTTCATTTAGGCTATCACTTTCAGTATCCACATGAATATTAAAGTCCCCCACTATAATAACCCTATCAGTATTTAATACTAAATCAGATAAAAAATGTGAGATCTGATCTCTGGTGCTGAGGTCACCGAGGTCGTTAAAAAGCTCCTTGGTGGCAGGGTTCCGGGGGTGGATGAGATTCGACCGGAGTTCCTCAAGGCTCTGGATGTTGTGGGGCTGTGTTGGTTAACGCGGCTCTGCAATATTGCGTGGACATCGGGGGCAGTTCCCTTGGATTGGCAGACCGGGGTGGTGGTCCCCCTGTTTAAAAAGGGGGACCACAGGGTGTGTTCCAACTACAGGGGGATCACACTTCTGAGCCTCCCTGGTAAGGTCTATTCAGGGGTTCTGGAGAGGAGGGTCCGACGGATAGTCGAACTTCGGATCCAGGAGGAACAATGCGGTTTTCGTCCTGGCCGTGGAACACTGGACCAGCTCTACACCCTCAGCAGGCTCCTGGAGGATGCGTGGGAGTTCGCCCAACCGGTCTACATGTGTTTTGTGGACTTGGAGAAGGCGTTCGACCGTGTCCCTCGGGGGGCCCTGTGGGGGGTGCTCCAGGAGTATGGGGTACCGGGCCCCTTGATACGGGCTGTTAGGTCCCTGTACGACCGGTGCCAGAGTTTGGTTCGCATTGCCGGCAGTAAGTCGGGCTTGTTTCCAGTGAGAGTTGGACTCCGCCAAGGTTGCCCTTTGTCACAGATCCTGTTCCTAACTTTTATGGACAGGATCTCTAGGCGCAGCCAAGGCGTTGAGGGGATCCGTTTTGGTGGCCTTAGCATCGGGTCTCTGCTTTTTGCAGATGACGTGGTCCTGTTGGCTTCATCGGAACGTGATCTACAGCTTTCGCTGGAGCGGTTTGCAGCCGAGTGTGAAGCGGCTGGGATGAGAATCAGCACCTCCAAATCCGAGGCCATGGTCTTGAGCCGGAAAAGGGTGGGGTGCCTTCTCCGGGTCGGGGATGGGATCCTTCCCCAAGTGGAGGAGTCTAAGTATCTGGAGGTCTTGTTCACGAATGAGGGAAAAATGGAGCGGGAGATCGATAGACGGATTGGTGGGGCATCTGCAGTTTTGCGGGCGCTCTACCAGTCTGTCGTGGTGAAGAGAGAGCTGAGCCGAAAGGCGAAGCTCTCGATTTACCGGTCGATCTACGTTCTTACCCTCATCTATGGTCACAAACTCTGGGTGGTGACCGAAAGAACGAGATCACGGATACAAGCGGCTGAAATGAGTTTCCTCCGCAGAGTGTCTGGGCTCTCCCTTAGAGATAGGGTGAGAAGCTCAGTCATCCGGAGGGGGCTCAGAGTAGAGCCGCTGCTTCTCCACATCGAGAGGAGTCAGTTGAGGTGGCTCGGGCATCTGGTCAGGATGCCTCCTGGACGCCTCGCTGGTGAGGTGTTTCAGGCACGTCTCACCGGGAGGAGGCCCAGGGGAAGGCCCAGGACACGCTGGAGGGACTATGTTTCTCGGCTGGCCTGGGAGCGCCTTGGGGTTCCTCCCGAGGAGCTGGAACAAGTGGCTGGGGAGAGGGAAGTCTGGGTCTCTTTGCTTAGGCTGCTGCCCCCGCGACCCGACCCCGGATAAGCGGAAGAAAATGGATGGATGGATGGATCTGATCCAAGAATTGAGAGTAAGGGCCTGGTGGACGATACAAAACCACAAACAAAAATGGTCTTAATGTTTTGCAACTTGGATGAGGAAAATTAAGGGTTAGATGTTCAAAAGAACTGTAGCTATCAATTGGTCTGGGACTAATTCGTAAATCAGAACGAAAAATGGTTGCAACTCCTCCTCCTCGCCCAGTATTTCTAGGAATGTGAAAATTTAAATGACTGGAAGGAGTTGACTCATTCATACTGGCATAATCCTCCTGCTGCAAACAGGTTTCTGTGAGACAAAGGAAATCAATGTGATTATCACAAATCAAGTCATTTACTAACAAAGTCTTTGAGGAGAGAGATCTTATGTTTAATAAACCACATTTAATAGATTTATGCACACACCCTCTGCCACCCCCCAGCACGCAGCAGTTATATTCCTGCTGCAGACATACAAAATGTGGCAAAGAATCATTTGCTATTATCCATCCATCCATCCATCCATCCATCCATCCATCCATCCATCCATCCATCCATCCATCCATCCATCCATCCATCCATCCATCCATCCATCCATCCATCATCTATACCTGTCCATCATATGCAGGGTTGCAGGGGGCTGGTGTCTATCTCCAGCATTCATTGGGTGAGAGACGGTGTACACCCTGGACAGGATGCCTGTTTGCAACCCCCGATTACAATTCACAGGCTCTCCATGCATGATTTATGGCAATTTTTTACCATTTCCTGAAAGTTTAATCCAAATATGTCCATACATTTTTGAGTTGTTATTTTGTTAAAAGACATCAACATGAGCTCCTTGGCGGAGGTGATAAATTGATGAGATAAATATTCCGTCAAAGTGGAACTGTTGCAGTGTTGCAGTTCCCCCGTTCTACCACTAGATGCAGTGTGTACGCATGGTCAGAGCTGTTCCTATATTTAGGGTGACCAGGGGTCTCATTTATAAAACATTGCGTAGAATCCCTACTAAAAGTGTACGTACGTCCAAAACAAAAAGTTTGCGTACGCCAAAAAGATTTCTGATTTATAAAACTATGCCTACGCACAGGTGTAAGCAATTTCCCACAGTCTTCTTGGAAGTTTGCGCACGTGAATTTGGCTCAAATCCCGCCCTGAACACGCCCAAATCCGGCTATAAAAGGTCAATGCAAAGCAGGACATGAATATTGATGCATATGAAGAAGAGGGGAAATATGGCAACAACAAAAAAAAACAAGAAGAGAAACTTTACGGAGATGGAGATTGTGCTAGTGGGTGAAGTGGAGGCTAGAAGATACATTTTATTTGGTGTACACAGCAGTGGTGTCACAAATAAAAGGAAGAACTGCGAGTGGCAGCATGTGGTGTCTGCAGTGCAGACTGTCAGTGCAACTGACAGGACGGTACCCGAAATAAAAAAAAAGTGGTCGGACCTCAAAGTCGAGGCAAAAAAAAAAACTTGCCTCCCACCGCTAGAGTGGGTCTGCTACTGGAGGGGGTACGTGTACACCCGAGCTGACACCACTGGACAGGAAGATGGCAAGTATCATGGGAACATCAAGCGTGTATGGTATTGTGTCAGAGAAGGAGGGCGACACCGAACGGCGAACCCGGTATTGTAAATAAAAACTTTTAAACAAGCATTGAATGAATACACAGGCCAAATGGTGAAGGGGTTATGTGCTAAAATAATTAACTAAATGCAGAAAAGTGTTGGCACAGGATGTGACCCACGGGTCAGAAAGGAACGGTCACGATTAAATGGACAAAACTGTTAAGAACAGGATATGAGTTAGACAATGGGTCACGATTCTCTGAAAAAAACAGGAAACATCTGTTGGTTTGGTCGTGCAAAGTAGGCTGTTGAGAGAAGGAAGGTTTTCTGCTTAGCAACCAAAAGGAATATATTAGCAGGGGCTTAACCTATTAGGGACGGACTACAGGCACACTTTGCATCTATATGAATATGTATTATTAAGCTGATTGGATCCTGTAAGAGAGGCTGTCTCTCAGAATGTTTTGTAATAACTTTGTAAAGAAATAAAAGGCATTTATGAGGAACAGTTCTTTGAAGATGATTTTGGTGAGAATCTCTTCCCATGCATGCCCAAAAATATATATTGTGTGAATGTGTAATTCTTTTTTATACTCTGCCACAGGATAAACGAACTGGGAGAGAGGAGTTAGCAGACAGCAGGCTGGTCAGGGACTGGTAGCATAGCAGCGCGAGGCGCAGGCTTTCACTTAAAAATCTCCTCACAACAATTTGGTGTTTTCCGTCCGGTTTCGGTGGCAGAAAGTAAGTATTTAAAAGACATCTGACGGTTGGCAGTGGGACAGGAGTAGCTGGCCAGCGAAATAAACACGGCAAGCAGTATCCTTTATATAAAACTGCTATATTGAACATTTCCAAAACATTCCTGTCTCATATCTAGCCTGAAGTGCCAAAATTGAAAAGTATTAATAGGAAAATAGAGAATTTAAGACTAACCTTTGCTTTCCTCTGGAGGTGATCGCTCCAACGTTAAGTCCGATGGGACTTAACGTGCAACGGTTGGACCGCAGATCGGGACACAGATCAGACCCGAGAATTGAGGACTCTCAAACCGGATCTTGTGACAGAAAACGTCGCACCGGAGTCTGGGACTCTAGGTTAGTGAAGCAAAAGGGTTAGGGAAAGTGTAGAATTTAGTAAATGTTAACATTATATGATTAAATAAGGGGGAAAATACAGGACTGCAGTGTGTGAATGTTGTGAGAAATAAATGTGAGAACAGCAAATGGGAGACATTGCAGGCGTTTCAAACATTAGGTTTGGACCAGCACTCGCTGCAATATTAAAGGTCTCCATAGTAGAGGTTGAAGATGGGGAATCTAAATTCCATCCAGACCTGTGATTAGAACACCCAGTAGGATCCCGCTTGAATAAATAGTATTCAAGTAGAAGCTTGGATCTTAGGGGCTGGATGAACGCCAGTAGGCATTTCCCCAAGAAATAACCTGTTTTTTTTAATAAAAGGTGAACGTGATATATTGTTATAATGTCAGAAGAAAAAAGTAAGTCCAGGTCTGCAGGACCTGGCAAAAGGGGGTTGACCATAGATGAACAATTACAGAAATACCTCCAGGTTATAATTAACATGGCAGGATCTAAGAGTGAGGGAGAAAAAGCTAAGAAAAAAGCAGCAGAATCATTTAATGTGTTTTCAAGAGGAAACGTTTTTTAAAGAGGCAGATAAAGCAAGTAGATTGATGGGGAGAAAGGGTAAGTCAACCACAAAAGCAGCTAAGTGGTATTTCCGTGGGGTTTGTGAACAAGGCATCGATCATCTTTGCAAAGAGGACATGCTGTCTTCAATAGCTCCTCCACCATCATATCAAGGGATTTATCCAGTAATAAAACAAGAACACAGTGATGGAGAGGCACTAGAGGTCGAGTGGGAATTTACACCCTCAAACATGGTTCAAACGCGCTCTGGTAGGAACACCACACCCAAGCCTCAGCCAGCAAAGGACCAGGAGGTTCCCTTTGTGAATCGAGAGCAGACAGAAAGAGAGGGACAGCGATCAATTTCAGGAGAAACAGCACCGTCATGTGACAGAGCACCAAAGAAAGATGATGAGGAAGAAAAGGAGAGGAAGAACCTAACTGGAACATAAAAACTAGACCTTCACGTTAAAGGAGGGGAATTGCGCTACAGAAAAGAAGAATTAGATGTATGGAGACAAATAGTACAACACCACGATGAGGGAAATCCTTAGGAGAAGGATGGGGGAGACGATGCAGATTATCCAGATAACTTAGAACCGCCTCCTTGAGGAGACTTGAAGGGGGCTACAATGGCACCATTAATTAGTACTCGTGAAGGTGAAAGATTATACAAACCTCTTAAATTAGCAGATGTGCAGGGAATAGCCCACTCCCTCCCATCCTTATCTGAAGGAGCCAATTTGTGGCTGAGGAAGTTTGATCAGGTAACTCAGGGACAGACTTTAGCTCTAGGCGACTTCAGAGCTGTGGCTGCACAATGCATGACACTCACAGACATGCGAGATTTAGAAGCGGAAGCAGATATAGCTTGTACGGCGGATGGTGCACTTTTTACCCAATATTCCCGTGACATTTATACATAGATGCGTAGTCGATGGCCAGGAACACATGCTTCCAAAGTCCCCAAGTTTGAGTGAAAACCTGAGGTGTCTCATACAGATTATATTTCTCAGTGTAAAGACAAGTGGGTAGCGTTGACAGGGGAGTACCCAGGGAGGGCGGATACAAACAGAGGTTGGGTCAGAGAAGCAGTTTTGGGAGGGGTCCCAGAATCAGTTCAAACAAAAATGAAGGAAAATCCAGATCTGCCTGGATCGGACCAGGGTAGATGGGAAGTGCACCTCACCCACTTCTTGCAAAAAGAACAGGATGAGGACTATGACAATTAGAAGGAGAAGGGTGATTTGGAAACTGCACTGTTAAAAATGCAGCTGAAGGAGGCCCAAGTTAAAATATCAGATTTAAAAGGCAATAAAAAGGGGAAGCAACTGGTAGTGGCTACACCTACACCTCCTCCCCCTTCTGAACCCATATTACAAACCGTGCAGTATTTGACACCACCAGCGTGCATGTATTCCCAGGTGGCCCCAATGGCCCCACCTCCAGTGTATAATCGCCAACAGTACAGGGGAGGTTACAGGGGGCTCGTGGCGGGAGGGGCAGGGGACAGAAGGGAAGATTTCCTGGTAGAAGGTCAGACGCATGTTTCATTTCCGGACAAATTGGCCACTGGGCAAGAGATTGTGGGCGGAGCGAAGGGCCACCCACACAGGGATCCCCACTGTCTCAGCAGGGGCCACAGCATTACGCGCCACAACCTCATCTGGCCCCGCCCCAATGGCAGGGACAATCATCTCATTGACAATGCCCACAGAAAAGCCTGTGTGAGAGTGGTACGGGAGACCCTCTACTCACAATGAACATTGCTGGACATTCATTACCATTTTTTGTTGACACAAGCGCCACCTACAGCACTGTGGACAAGCAACCTCCACATGCTGAACTTTCTGGAGAAAAGGTTTCTGTTGTTGGATTTTCTGGGGCTCAGATGTTTCTCCCTGTGACTAAACCCTTTACCTGTGGAACTGGGAAATCAGCGGGTGGTACATCCCTTTGTGGTATCATCAGCTACACCTGCAAACTTGATGGGCAGGGATCTGCTCATTAAACTTGGAGCTACAATCCTGTGTGGTCCTGATGGATTGATTGTTACCCTTCCCAGTGGACATTCTTTTTTCTGTTCTGGATCTGATGGACAGTTCCTTCTTCAGGATGACACTCCACAGGTGGCAGATATTTTTTGGGCCAAGTTGACCCCTCCCTATGGACCACAGTCTGCATCTTTTCTGTCTGACTGGAAACCATGGTTTCTGAACTTAAATCCTTGTGTTCCCCTGCCAGATCCCCTACATGTCACCCTCCTGTATGAGAGGGGCGATCCTACAATTTATCAGGAACAGTTTCAGAAAACATTAGAAGGTAAAGATTGGACAGTAACTGCCGGTCCTTGCTATGTGGGACCCGAGGGAGTAGCCTTAGAAGCTAAATTGACTCCTCAACAAGCTCAATTTTACATGATGAGTTCAGAAGCAGTGCCGCATATTTCTCTTTTGTTACATCCAAAACATCAGGCTAAAGATTTAGGCCCCATGGTGAAAAGAGGGACAGAAACCACTGACTGGGTATTAACTCAAATACCTAGCGTATGGTTTTCCTCCTCGACTGGCATATACAAAATTCAGACCACGACATTGGATACTTCTATGTTAGAACATTTACACCTAACCCGTTTCCATGGCAGAGAAAAAACAGATCACCCAGCAGCTGTTAAAGCACTACAACAACTCCCTCCCACTCTGTGGTCCTCTGGATCCATTGATGTTGGATTAGTACACACACAACCGTTGACATTTTCTATGAAAACAGGATCCCCCATTTGGAGATCCCAGTATCCACACAAACCGGAGGCAGAGGAAGGAATTGCAGAGACCATTTTGGGTCTCAAGGTGGGAGGAGTGTTAGAACCCTCCAATTCAGCGTGGAATACTCCTATTCTTCCCGTTGAGAAACAGAGAACCGGGAAATATCGAATGGCACATGATTTGCGCGCTATCAACCAGGAATTATTAACAAAGCCAATTTCAACTCCTAACCCCTATACTGCTCTGAGTGCATTAACACCAGATTTACAGTGGTTCACCTGCATTGATCTGGCTAATGCCTTTTTCAGCTTACCATTAGCACCAAAGGTTAGAGATATTTTTTCATTTACCTTCCGTGGGGAACAACTTAGATACACTCGCTTACCTCAAGGTTTTGCTCTTTCACCAGGGTTATTCAACCAAGTTTTAAAAGAATCTTTACAAAAATTTACATTACCTCAAGGATGTGTGCTAATTCAGTATGTAGATGACCTGCTTTTAGCAGCACCAACTGCTGAAGTGTGCACCACAGCAACAATAAAGATTCTCCGCTTGTTAGCCCAAGAAGGTTACAAGGTTTCCAGGGATAAGTTACAGCTAGTAAGACAAGAAGTACACTTTTTGGGAAGAAGAGTTACTGCACAAGGATCAGGTCTAACAGCAGCGCACAGATCTGCAATCCTACAACATCCAAAACCGTTAAAGGTTAAAGAAATGCTGTCCTTTTTAGGACTAACCAACTTTAGCCGTCACTACATACCCAGCTAAACTAATCTGACCACTCCATTGCGTGCGTTGATAAATGAACATGGTATGAAACAATTAAATACTCCTCTTAACTGGATGGTGGCAGCAGAAGAAGCGTTTATTGTTCTAAAACATGAACTGGCAGCAGCAGCAGACTTGGCTCTGGCTGATTTCAGACTAGAATTTTTTCTAGACTCCTCAGAGACTGATGGAATAATCAATGGTGTCCTGTTTCAAAAGGTAGATGGACATAGACACATTTTGATGTATCTTAGTGTAAAACTAGATACAACAGAAACAGACACCCACCATGCACCCAGCATGCAGCTGGACTAGCCCATCTCATCTCTAAAACAGCACACATTGTTCGCGGGCATCCTCTCAGGGTGTTAAAGGGACTCTAAGGAAGTTTAACAGCAAAAAAATGTATCAGTAAATGGTCAGTAAAAAGAGCCCTGGCCTTTTCACCGTGGTTGACTCTAAATGCCTGTAAAATCACTTTATTAGTTATTAATAATTACTGTTCGGGTCGAGCAAGCAGCGATACCGCAGCGCCTCCGAGAGGCAGCCTAGCGTGTGAATACATCATGCGCGTTCACGCTGGGGCGTAGCATTTACTGTTAGCTAGAGTCGGAGAGCAGAGCTAGCGTTGCAAGCATGGATTCTGTAGAGGGTAAGAAGAGAGCTGCTTCAAGCACCGGTAACACTCCAGCACAGACCCCAACCAAGATAACCAAGAAAGCCAGAGTGTATTCCAGTGCGGCAAAGAGGGTGAAACTGGAATCGGATCGACGTAGGCAAAAAAACAAGAGTAAATATCGGCGCCGCGTTTGAGAAGTGGAAAATACTGAAAGAATCACTCGGCATGACAAGAGACCCGCAGCTGGCGTTATTTTTACTTGAAAGGTAAGAATTCTTTACTAAATACGTGTGGGGAATAGCGTAGTAAATTGATTTCAAAGCGAGGGTTTCGGTACTTTGTCATTAATATGAACACTTTTTATTCGGCTTGTCTGGCGTGCTCACAGCTGATTACATTGATTAGCTAAGTTGTTGGGAATTTTGAGAAAGAACTAAATTGTCTATCTAAACTTAGTAAAACTGTGTTGCTAATCAAATAAAGTGTGTATATTATTGATTGTCATTTGTAAACGTGTATATTATGATTGGAGCAGTAAAAGTGGATGTGTTGTTTTAGTTTTGAGAAGCACACAGCATCGGAAGCACCAGTCACATCAACACCCCATCGGCCATCTCAAGCAGTTTTTGGAGGGACCCATCCCCCCAGTTCAGTCACTGCAGGGGAGTCCGATAGGTAATTTTACTTGTAAACAACATGAAACTCCTGTTCCAGGTTATTGTCTCCACATAACATAAAATAAATCCTCTTTCTTATCTACAGGGATGACTTCCAGGTTGCAGGAGTTCAACCTCTAAAAGAAGACAAAGAAATAGAATTATTGGAAGCAAGGTAAACTGCATGGCTTTTATATTATGATGAAAGTTACCCTATGTTTTGTTACTGATGTAGGCTCTAATTTTTTTAATTTTTTTTAGCATCAAATCATTTGAGCTAGAGGATGATGCTTTTGATGAGAAACAAGCCAATAGTTTTGAAAACAGTGTGTAAGTAACCAATTACTCTTTTTGAAATTCTCTATGCATATTTATGTGTACATATTGTCATATTTTGGTGTTATTTTGTTTTTCCAGAATTGAGCTTGATTTGGAAGGAGCTTTAGACCCATACGATTCAGATTATGTACCTCCAATCTCATTACGGTACGTTTTGTATTTGGCAGTTTTTTATTATCATTGTAAAATCTCCTCTCTCACTTTGCACTCTCTGATTGTATAAAATGCATTTTTCTTTTACAATAGTGGTGCATCACAGGATGTGGTTGATCAACTTCCTTGTATTGGCCTGGATGAAGCTGTATTCGACATCGCTGAATGTGTTGAGGAAGAATTCGAAAATGATCCTGAAGAACTGTCTGACTCATCCATTCCCATTTTCCCAAAACATGACAGCGGGCTTGTGGAAAGTGATCTTATAAACCAGCAAGCGTGCATTGCATACTGCAAAAGTTTGCTCCAGATGGCCAATTTACTCCAACTGCCTCTCAGTAAATGCCACTACAGTGACCGGAACACAGGCGCTGATTGTGATGCCCGTCCACCTTTTCATGTAAAGTCACGTCCACGAGGTACAGCTCTGATTTTGGAATGGGTGAGTTAACAATGTAATTCTTGCCACACGTTACCACAGGAAGAGCTAAAATTTTATGAATGTAAAATCTGTGTAAAGCACCCTTTTAATATTTTTTTTCGTTATTTTTTTTTAATATATAGTTTTGCCAACGTGGACATAAACTGTGGAGTTGGAACAGCCAGCCAATTCTGAAACATGGGATGCAAGGAGGAGATTTCATGCTGTCAACCAACATTCTGCTGTCAGGGAATAACTTCTCCAAGATTGCTCTGCTGTTCAGATTCATGAACATGGGCATGGTGGCATCTCCAACCTTCTTTTCAATCCAGGGTACCTACTGTATAAAATCAATACGGGAGTATTGGGACGAGAAGAGGAATGCCATAATCCAAAAATTACAGTCAAAATACCATGTGGTTGCTCTTGGTAAGTAAGGATAGATAATATGTAAGTATAGCTAGAAAGTATCTAAGCCTCATATTCGTTGTATGCCTAAATGTCTCTATTTCTTTTATAGCTGACGGAAGGATGGACTCGCCTGGTAATGAAAAAGCTGTTCAAAAGCTAGTGGAAATAATTTAGCTCTTTTGAGATATGTCGTTTTAATAATTTTTCCATTTTCTGTATGTTCTTCCAAAAGGTCACTCTGCAATGTGCTGTACGTACACAACAATGGACCTAGACACCATGGACATCATCAGTGTTGTCAATGTGGACAAAAGATGTGTTGGCCGTAAAAGTAGTGCCATGGAGAAGGCTGCCTTTATAGAGACCTTTGACAATCTCACAAAGGAGTTAAACATCAAAGAGATTGTTACTGATGCTCATGTGCAAATTGCTGCCCTCATGCGTAAGAATTTTACAATACTTGCGAGTTTTGAACTGTTATATAGAATTATAGATTGTTAAAATACCACTTTTCTTTTCTTTTTCTGAACAGATCCAGAAAGGGGCCAGTATAGAGATCATAGTATTACCCATTCGCTTGACGTCTGGCACGCTTCAAAAAATCTAACAAAGAAACTTCATGCTGTATGTCAAATTGTATTACAATTGAACTAACCCAGGCTTGTTCAGACTTTATTTTAATTACTTCTTTTTGTCCTCCAAAAGGCTGGAATGGTTTCTGGACTAAAGCCTATACTTGGATGGATCAAGGACATAATTAACCATTTTTGGTATGCTTGTCAGCACACAAGCACCAGAGATGAGTTTATGGTTTGTATGTTCATGTATACACTTCTCTGCTAATCTGTTTTTTTATATTTGCTGACATGGTTTTTTTATGTTGTGTATCTTTAGAATGTGTGGAGTGGTGTACTTCACCACGTGAGTGGAGAGCATGAATGAGCCTTTGGCAGGTGCTTTCATGGTCCTTTGGGGGAGAGACCAGGCAAAGAGCTGATTCTTTCTGGGTCTGCTGCACATGTAGCGTTGTCACAGATTGTCCTGAACGAGCGGTGGCTGAAGAATATTGAGAAGTTACTCACCTTTCGGTAATATGTTAGTGACATGATGTAATGTAATCTAACTGTCTTAATAATTCCACAGATAAATGGAGAACGCAGTGACACTTTTTTTCTGAACAATAAAGATTACAATACGTAGATCTGAATTATTTTAGACACAGAGTACCAATACAGATACATCTAACACATACACAAGGGAACTAACTTGAACACATTTGGTAGTTTCTGCTCTGTTTGACGATGTAATTGTCACCTCAATAACAGCATCTGTATCGTTGCATCCCTTCCACAAACTGTGTATGTGTGTATGTATGTATGTGTGTATGTATGTATGTGTGTATGTATGTATATGTGTATATGTGTATATGTATGTATGTTTATATGTATGTATGTGTATTTGTATATATTTGCAGTTTATTGCAGTAAGGTAGAATGTATTTGTTCTACAGACATTGACTTTTGTTTTTTGTTTTTTATTTGCAGAACCACTTCTACGCTGGAGTCTTTCCAAAACCACATACTGATGTACGCAGGGAAACGATTTGCATTTTCGTTTGGCGTCTATGAAGCAAGAACATTACTCGCTGCATTGGACTACAACCACCACAACCATCGCCCAGTGCAAGTGAACAGCAAAGGCAAAGTAAAGTAAGTCATACTTTGTTGCTTTGACATGATTTTCAAACTGTGGTACAAGTACCGCCAGTGGTACTTGGAGGAATATTCTAAATATTATTGGAATATAAAATTAATTTAAAAATGTATAATTCACACACAGTGTAGCTGTGGCAGGCAACAATCATCAATAAATACTCATAATTAGGAGTAAATAAGCTTCCTTTGTTAACTGTCTATAGTAAAAAGGGTAAGCCTTCTCTACTGTATGTTAGGTTGGTCCTGATGGTTGGTACTTGGATAAATCAACATGTTCTCTGGTGGTACCCACTGTACAAAGTTTGAGAGATACTGCTAATGTTTAGCTTCAATAAATATTTTATTTCCCCTTATTGGATTAGATGGCTTGTAGTGCCAGGGTAAAACATAAAAATACTATACATCATACAGAACGGTTTGTGTACAATGTGACAAGGACAGGAAAAATTATAGTTGCTTATGGCACTTATGTGTTATTTTCCTTTGCTGTGGAAAAAGCATGATTTATCATTACTTGTTGTGACCTATTGGTGAAAAAAGAATTCAACTACTTTACCAGGAATTTGCTAACTTTATCATCTGTCTACTTTTTGTTTTCTTAGACACAAACGAGTGTACAGCAAAAACTCGCAGCGTTACACTGTTCACACTTTGAAGGAGAACAAGGACTACGGCTACATCCCAGGGCTGCAGACAAGAATACTGCAGAAGCGCCTCAGCTCAGCAGGGGGACTACCCTTCAGGCAGACGACCCCAGGGCCCTGGGTCCTCTCTCCGTGATCATCCCTCCTCCCACAGCTGAGTTGGTGCAAACACAGCAACGCAGAGGACAGGTAATGATAACCATATGCCCTCTCCATTTTGGTTGAATAAAATTAAATAATTCTAATTTTCCTGTGGTTTTTTTCGCCACCAGGACTGGATATGTGATCCATAAACAGAGGCTGACGAGATTCAAAGCTGAAAACAGCAAATTTAATTTTTCTAAATCTAATAACTTGTATGAAAAAAGTTTGACTAAAATAACAATAAAAGTAAAAAGTATATCTGAGGTGGTCATGATTTTTAGTTTGTGCGGAATGGGGCTTCTTTGAAACCCACGTAAACCCCAAAAGGGTCGGGATATTTGTCTCTGATCCTCCAAACACAACATGACGGAATCACATGTCGGTTGCCTACGCCAAGACGTCCGTGTTGCCATATGGTGTACTGTCTGTAGGCAGAGTAACGATACTCCCTGTGATCGGTTCCAGGGTCTTGGCTGTCACGCAGAGCCAACACATCATTCCACGTCTGCCGAGCCAAACGCAAGATTCCCTCATCCAAGCAGAACAAGTTAAAATGCGCACGTCTGCTCAGACACCCTTTGGGATCCTGTCCACAGAACTTATTTTCAAGGTCTGTAGGCATCAGTCGGCAGTTGGAGCAAGTGCACCAAGGTGGCTGACCCTGGTGTGATGGAGGATGTCCTGGTGCGGCCTGTCTATACTCCATAATGTCCAGTAAAACTCCTGGCTGACGTGTTACTACCATCTGAAGGACTTAATCTTTCTCCTCAGGATTTAGTTGTTGCAGCTGTGCCTGAAAATTGAATCCAAAACTTATTTTTATAATACTTATGATTATGACACATTGTAGTTTTCTTCGCAAGGACATACCTGTAACTCTGCTGTTCTGTCAACCCGTTCCCTGTCCTCCTCACTGATAGGTCCTGCTCTTCTTCCTCTAGCCTGGCTTCTCCTCCGGCCCGTGGCTGAACCTTCATTTCTGCTTCTCTCTCTTGCTGCTCCTCTCCTTGCTCCTCTCCCTGCTCCTCTAGCTGCTCTCCCTCTACCCCATTCAGAGTCACTGCTCTCCTCAGAGACTTCAGAATAAACATTTGGACTGGATTCCTCAAAGGAGAAGTATCAAGGTTTACATGTAAATGTAATGGAATGCATGTTTTATAAAAACGTCACTGAAAAGAAGCCATCAAATGTTTTGGTGATGGTGCTGTATTTACAATGACATAAACAATGTTGCTAATACTTATTTTACCTAGATGAAAAATATGAACCGATTTGGGTAAAGTACACAAAGTTGTACTCAAGTAATAGTGGCAGGAGCTCAAAATATTTTTACTTGAGTAAAGGTATCCATCCAACATGCAATTCAAATAAGGCTGAAAAACGTTTTGGTAAACAGGCTGCTTGAGTACTGAGTAACATCTGATTTTAAAATTGTCATAAGACAGACCTAAACATGGATTTTTTGGCAAATTCAGTTATTTCATAGAGTGAAAAACAAATTACATCAATAACATCACAAAATAATTAGGAGTAGAGGAAATCCATTTCTAAGTCATTAATTTGAATATAAAACATACTGTAGTCATAAGTAGTGGGGAAAAAAAAAATTGAACAGGACTTGTCGTTTAAAACCATTTTATAACTTTTCCAATAAGCTACTACAACAATTGCATCGGTCCGAGGAAATGTAAGGGTAGATATTTTTATCCTACTAACTGGCTTATTCTTGTAAAGTACCAACTAGTAAAATGATTATTGCCTACCAGTGGGATTAAGTAGTTTATGCATTCAAAATGTACGAGTGTTTTTATTTATTTTAATTATCCGTCTAATGTGAGTCATTCATTTAGCCTTATTATTTGGCTTCTTCACTCGATTCACTTTGCTGTAACTTTGCCCACGTATCACATCCTACAAATACACTAAAACTGATTTGGTCTAAATATCTTACATCACATTCATGATTTACCTCAGTCGAAGTCATCCCTGCAAAGCTATATACTGTCGAGTACCGTATTGACTCACCAGTTGTGAGGTATCGCTTGCGAGTGCACGTACAACATGCGCGCCTCATGCACGAGCTTAAAAAAATGGCTGCAGTAACACGTTTGGCCTGATGGGGCAATCACGAGCAAAAAAATTCCAACTTCCTTAGAGTCCCTTTAACTACACACGGGGTAATGGCATTCGTTAATTCTGAGGCATTTACCATGTCCACACTCAGACAACAGCGCATGAGCAAAATCTTGGAAGCACCTAATTTAACATTTGTTCATGAGGGTATCAACATGGCAGATCACATGAGGGGAGGTGTATCACATGACTGCATTGAGAAAACGGTTAAAGATAGCAAAATCAGGATAAACTTGCAATCTCAAACTCTTCCAGATAGTATATCCTTGTTTACTGATGGCTGCTGTTTCAGGTCTCCCAGTGGAGAGCTACAGGCAGGGTATGCAGTAGTGCAGAAAACTACTGATGGGTTTCAGGTAAGAAAACAGGGGAAGCTGGAAGGGAAACAGTCAGCACAGAAAGCAGAAATCAGGGCTCTGATTGAAGCATGTAAGTGGGGAGAAGGAAAAAGAATAACAATAATTACTGACTCAATGTATGCCTGGTCAGCTTTACATATTGGACTCCCCCAATGGAAAAGGAGTGAATTTCTCACCACTCAGGGACAACCAATACAACATTAGCAAGAAATTATTGAGCTTCTACATGCTGTGCAGCTTCCCTCTGCACTAGCTGTTAAAAAATGCAAGGGGCACAGTAAAGAAAATACATTTGAAGCTGCCAGGAATTCAGCCGCTGATGCGGCTGCCAAAATCTCTGCTGGGTATCAGCAGGCTCATGATTTGATGATGACAATGGTAGCAGAAGATACTGAAAACATGGAGGATTTTATTAAAACTGAACAAAACCATGCTGCGCCTCAAGAAAAATCTGTTTGGCTACAAAGGGGAGCAGTACAATCTCAGGGACTCTGGCGTGGCCCAGATGGTCGTCCAGTGTTACCTTCGAACATGAAATCTGAGATTTTCCAAGAACCACATGGCTTGGCCCATGTAGGTGCCGCTCAGATGAAAATAAATTAATGTTTTTGGTGGCACCCTTACATGACAGATTGGATAATTTTTTCTTTACATGAATGCAAAGTGTGTGGTGAATTTAATCCTAAACCCACCATTAAACCTGAAATGGGGTCCTTTAAAGAACTATCACGTCCTGGTGAAGAAGTTGTCATTGATTACACTGATATGGGAATACCGGTGAAGGGCTACAAGTACCTTCTGGTTCTGACTGATCCACTGACAGGCTGGCCAGAAGCCTGGCCAGCCAAGCGTGAGGATAGTGAAACTGTTGTTAAGTGCTTGATTAATTATTACATTCCCTGGCACGGTTTTCCTCGAACTGTGCGAAGTGATTCAGGAACACATTTTAAAAATCAGCATCTTCAGTTTGTAGAAAAACAGCTGGGATTAACCCACACATTTGGGACTGTGTATCATCCACAGTCTCAGGGGTCAGTGGAAAGAATGAACCAGAATCTTAAAACCAAACTAGCTAAAATAATGGCATAAACAGGACTGACGTGGATTGATGCCCTTCCGATAGCACTTATGGCTGTCAGGTCATCAGTCTGTAGGACTAAAGGACTTACACCTTGTGAGTTACTGACTCGCAGGGTATTTAACGGACCGTTTGCACAACTTCGGACTGTGACTGACCCGGCCCCTCAGAACCCATCCTCTGACTGTCACATATTAAAAGCTTTGGTAAAATCTTTCACAACAGCTTCTTCTGCAGTAGAGGGCCCAGCTCCACTCCCCAGTGAAGCTGCCTGGGTGTGGTTGAAAGTCATTAAAAGGAAGTGGCATGAACCCAGGTGGACGGGTCCCTACCAAGTTACTGCCAGAACCACTCATGCTGTTCAACTGAAGGGGAAGGGCAGCACCTGGTATCATTGGAGTCAATGTTCTCCTGCATCTGAACCACAACGGTCCCTTGCGGAAGTAAGGGAGGCCCTGAAGAGGACAACAGAGGGAGAGTAAAAGTTCTTAGGTGCTATCGAGCCCGGCTTTTATTCTCTGAAGAAAATCTGTCGGGGAGGAGTGATCAGGGGTTAGATCACTCCTAAAGAGGGTAAGGAGTACTTAATTCTTAAGCCTGAAATTTTTTTTTTTTTAAACGTATACATTTTATAAAGGCTGGTTAAGTATTCCCTGAAGATCAGAAGAAAAGAGTTTCTGCAGCACCCTCGAGCCAGTGGAGGACAGCAAACAGAAACTGAAGAGCATCTTCACATTTTATATTTTATCTTATTTACGTCTTATCATTTATATTATATTTTAGCTTAGCTTGATTTTATCTACATACCTTTTAAAGATTTTGTTATTTGTATTTTAAAAAAATAATTGCAGCTGCTTCAGTATTTTAGGAAAAAAATATAAGAAAATAAAAAACAAAAAACGGCAGCATCATGATGTGGGAATAAGCAGGCTGAGAAAAGTCACATTTTCCTAGGGGCAGTACAGAGTATTACCAGTTTTGCTAAAATAATAAGAAGGACAGCTGCCTTTAAGTGTATTTTATTTTAATTCTCATATTTTTTATCATTTACATTCTATTTTAAAAAAATATTAAAGCTTAAGTTTTTGTGCAAATTATACAGATTGAAAATGTTTAGCTACAGGAGGTTGGGAAGAAATCCCCTAACTGATCCTATTTGGGGTAATTGGATGGTTTTAAGCCGCGCGGTTTTTGTATTATTATTAATATTGAATGTTATATTGCTTCTGAATTGCGACTGGCCCTACAGACATGCAGCTTACTGCCAAAACAAAGACAACCGCCTGCGTCCTAACAGCTCGATAAATTCCAAAAACCACTCAGATATCCGGATAATACAACGTGGCAAAAGATGGGTATCGGACCCTCATTTAGGCGTTAAAGATGAAGACCCTCTGCATGGATACCATCTTAATCAGTGGTATAACTATGTGGAGGTTCTTGCAAGATCGAAGAATTATTCTAACTGCTATGTGTGCTCTAACATGCCAAAGAGCTCCTCTCAACCCGTACTGGATCCATTCCCATTGTCATTTAGGAGTTCTTTTTGTGTATTCCAGACTGATGTGAAGCGGTATGGCCGTCATCAGATTAACTGGAACAACTGTACTTTAGTGTCCTACTTGTGTCCTCAAAATTTCACAGCGTATAAACTCCTTACTGCTCTTGAACCACTTGCAACGTTTCCACAATCTTTTCTGGGGGTTGCACATTTAAAATCGTCTATGACTTTTCCAGCTTGTTTTCATAGCAACGGGACAAGGAATCTAGGACGATTGTCTCCGTTTAGATGCCAAAAATTGTACACCCCTAAAAAGTGTGTTCATAGTAGTTACACTATAAGTCAAACCTTGGATCTAAATGAGACCTGTCCGTGTAATATTAGTTCTTTGTATTCTACTAGTACTCCCCCCGTAGGAAATTATTCGTTTGTAAACTGGGATAATGCAGCGTTACCTGGGAAAAAGGGCACAAAACCAGTAGATGACATATATTGGCTATGCGGACACAAGGTCTATGTGTATTTGCCTGAAAATTGGGGTGGAGTATGCGCGCCAGTAGGATTAAATGACCACACGTTCATAATTACCACAAAACAGAAAACTGATTCGGATAAAAATGAAAGTAGGAATAAACGGTCTCTAAGCAAAATAGAAGTTCAAAAGCATGACAGTGTTTGGGGTAGTGATGTCCCAGACGACCATAAATTATGGACCACAGCTAAGAAAATAATTGGATCACTGATTGCCTCATTAGGGGTTGGAAAAGTCATGTTAAGAGTGGAAACCCAAGCCTATCGTTTATCGTTATTCATGAATGCCTCAATCAGTGCATGGGAATCCAACAATAAAGAGATGAAAGCCATAAGGTTGATGTTACTTCAAAATAGGATGGTGTTAGATTTCTGGACGGCAGCCCAAGGTGGAATTTGTGTTCTCCTTAATGAGACATGCTGCAGCTACATCCCGGATAATTCTGGAGATGGAAACGACATAGATAATGCTCTCTCTAAAATTGGCACAGTAGCCAAAGCCCAAAATGCAGACTTTGTAAATGCAGATACTCCACAATGGATGAATTGGTTGTTTTTTGGAGGATGAATGTCCTTACTCTGGAAGGTAGTGGCTTTCCTAGGAATTTTGATGTTAATATTTTTCCTGCTGACATGTTGGGTAATACCGTGTTTTAAAATTATGGTAAAGAAAATGATCTCACAAACACCACTTAGAGGACAATACATGTTAGTTCCTATAAAAGAAATGGAACAGGTGGAATTACAGGAGTAAGAGTAATAGTAGATTCACCTCTAAAATACTAGAGGTGAAAAGAGGGATTATTGTAAATAAAAACTTGTAAACAAGCATTGAATGAATACACAGGCCAAAAGGTGAAGGGGTTATGTGCTAAAATAATTAACTAAATGCAGAAAAGTGTTGGCACAGGATGTGACCCACGGGTCAGAAAGGAACGGTCATGATTAAATGGACAAAACTGTTAAGAACAGGATATGAGTTAGACAATGGGTCACGATTCTCTGAAAAAAACAGGAAACATCTGTTGGTTTGGTCGTGCAAAATAGGCTGTTGAGAGAAGGAAGGTTTTCTGCTTAGCAACCAAAAGGAATATATTAACAGGGGCTTAACCTATTAGGGACGGACTACAGGCACACTTTGCATCTATATGAATATGTATTATTAAGCTGATTGGACCCTGTAAGAGAGGCTGTCTCTCAGAATGTTTTGTAATAACTTTGTAAAGAAATAAAAGGCATTTATGAGGAACAGTTCTTTGAAGATGATTTTGGTGAGAATCTCTTCCCATGCATGCCCAAAAATATATATTGTGTGAATGTGTAATTCTTTTTTATACTCTGCCACAGGATAAACGAACTGGGAGAGAGGAGTTAGCAGACAGCAGGCTGGTCAGGGACTGGTAGCATAGCAGCCCGAGGCACAGGCTTTCACTTAAAAATCTCCTCTCAACACCGGTAAAGCACCTTTTGTATATATTTTATTACATGGCTATGTTAACAAATTTGAGCATATTTTAAGGAGACAGACTAATATGCTGTGTCTTTTCAGCTCTTCCACAGTCGGTAGGTGTCTAGGATGAGGAGGCTGAGGAAAATGAGGTTGCCCAGCGTCCGGCTGCCCCCAGCACCAGTGCTGCCTGTGCCCGTGGTGCATCCAGCAGTGGTCGGGTTCTGACTGAAGCTGTGATGCAGACACAGAGAGACACCATCAGCGCCATCAATTCTGTGACAAACGAGTTAAAGGAAAAAAAGAGTGTGCTGTGCGACATAGTGGCAGCCATTGGTACCCTAAATGATAAAATAAAAATTTTTAATAAATGAACCATGTCGTTGTTATCTCAAACGCCGCATTACATCCTGGCGGATCCTTGCTCCCTGGGTGAAGGCTTCCTGTCGAGGAGGAGGTGGCTGTGGGTCGGGGTTCTCATGCTGGAGAGGGGGTAGGCCAGGAGGGAGGGGAATTCCAATTCTCAGTGCCATGTTATGAAGAATTCCACATGCCCTCAATATTTTTCAGACCTTTGTAGGGTTGTATAATAGTCTGCCACCCAAGGCATCCAATGACCGCCACCTACATTTTAACAGGCCTATGGCACGCTCCACGACTGAGCGTGCACGCGTGTGACAGGAGTTGTAGCGCATTTCCTCTGCTGTCTGTGGGTCTGGGAACGGGGTCAGAAGCCAGCTCCTGAGAGGGTAGCCACTATCACCTGCAAGTGATAACACGTTTAATTCAGGCGTCAACAACCAGCATTTCTAATGAGGGTGAGGACTTACCGAGCAGCCAGCCATCACGCACAGCGCCTGCCTGCAGTCTGTTCCCTACACTGCTGTGTGTCAAGATAAAGGAGTGTGTTGACCCAGGCCATCGTGCCACCATGTTAGTGATCATCATGTGTGAATCACATATGATTTGCCCATTAATACTGTGTACATGTTTCCAATTGACGAAAACAAATTCATCCTCGGACGGGGCCCTTATAGCAATATGGGTGCAGGAAATTGCGCCGATTATGTTTCAGAAACCGGACATTGCTGCAAATTGCATCTTAATTTCGGCCTGCTCCCCCACAGTATATGGAAATGTGATGTATCGTCTGCTCATTTTAATGATCCCATCCAAGACTGCAGGCATTATTGCGCTCAGGGACGGCTGTGATATCCCAGACCTAATACATAAATATAACATATTTGAAGGCATTATTTCCAAAAAGGGACTAGCAAGAATAGCAAGAATCATGTCACTCAGACACATACCTTTCGGCTAATTCCCGCTGGTAACCCCAGAGTGGTGAGCACTTGCAACTGGACCGGAATGGCACGGTTCCGCCTGGACGGTCTCTCCAAAACCGGGCCCAACTCAGCACAAAGATCCAAGAGCACAGCTCTAGGGAAAATCTTCTAGCAACGCCAGTGCATCCATCTCAAATATTACGCTTGAAAGTAGTTGGGTATTTCTATTGGCAGCAATAAGACTGATTGCTTCCTTCCTTGGCACAATGAACGTGCCAATCAATGATATATGGTACAGATGATTCAATTTATCAATTGACATACAGTCCCGGCCCTTTTATCTGAGTTTAAGGTTTTGAGACAAATTTTATGTATTTATTTTAATATTGAAAAATGTTTTTAGAAGAGCTATAGCTCACTGCAAAGCTACAATATAGATATCATTGCTGGTTTGGATGTTTATAATAACATAAATCCATAATTAATGTTTGGTGTGAGGTGAAGTGATATGTGTGAGAGGAGTAATATGCAGTCTGGCTGCAGTTCACCACCTCACCAACTGCGTCGTCTATTCCCCCCGTCTCCAAAATGTCCCTACGCACGGGTCAGAGTTGGCGTACAGGTGCGCACATTTTCTGTTTTTTATAAATCACAACTTTTGCTTTGAAAGTGGCGTACGCCAGTTTCAGGCCCCGTTTGGTGCGTACGCAACGTTTATAAATGAGACCCCAGATGTCTTGCGATGTGTGGGACAGTTCTGCATTTTCATCACTTTTCACTTGTCCCACAAATTGAGACACTGTCCAGCATTGTTATTAACAGGAGTATTTGTGAAAACATGTCAGACAGTCAGACATAACCGACATAATTTAAAATTGTCCCAGTGAAAAGCTTAAAATTGTCAGCCTGACATACTTCTCCTCCAAAATTATAAATATATAGCTTTATAAAAATTCTTTAAAAAAAGGCATTGCATCCGTTTGCGTCTCCCCAATGATCTATCTCTTATTACAGCTCTGCAACACCCAGGAGTCAAAAGAATGTTTGTGTTCATTGCAAGCTTGCTCCCAGCCTATAACTGGTGCTTTGCTTTCCCCCTTAGCAGCACCAGAACTTCATAGACTTCAGCTATGGGGAGATTCTTCAGAAGCAAAACAAATGTGAACAAATCTGAATGAAACAAAGACTCCTGAGAGTTTCAGTTAATAACGGTATAGTGTGCGTTAGACTCCTTGTGTCTAACCCTAAAGTGAGTTTAATTCAGTGCGTCATATGATTACAGATATGATTACAGATATTAATGCTTGAATAATAATATTTACATAATATTAAAAATACTTAATCAAGACTCCTGAGCAGGGGTGTATCTAGGAAGTTTTCAAAGAGGTCTAAATGGGGGCCAGTGATGTTCTTGGGATGTCATGCCAATATAAAAGCAGGGTTGTAATACAAAGGGGGCGGGGCCTAGACTGAGTGACAGACATCGGACTCACAACATGAAGGTCAAAGATTGGTGTAAACATAAATACATAAATAATTCTAATTAAATCTTTTTCTTTGTCTTAACTTATCATTCATTAAAAATATTATCCACACAGTTTATTATCTAAGTGAAAAGGTAACATCTTCATATATTCAGAACAGAAAGAGCTGCTGCAGAAAGCAGAGCAGGATTAAAATCACTGATTAATAAACGACTCAGGTAACATTTTGACTGATTTATTGACTAATATTCACTGCAGCTTTAGAATGTAATAGATAGTGTACACTATCAACTACAAATATTTATGCAGATATAACTATCTGGACAAAATTTAAAGAGCAAAAATCAGAGGAAACATACATGTAATATATATATATATATATATATATATATATATATATATATATATATATATATATATATATATATATATATATATATATATATACACTGTAGTCGAGTTGAGGGGGAGCGGGGGGGACGCTGCTCCCCTTAGAAAGAAATCTGACATATAATGTCCCACCAGTAAAGGTCCCATCCTCCATCTCCATCCCTTCCATTTTACAGTAAATATTGTATGGAAATATAAACCATAAATTGTCAGGTTGGGGTTTAAAAGAGGACCCAAATGCAGAACGTTTAAGATCTCAAATTTAATTAATAATAAATTCCAAAACTCACAAATAATTACGAGGAAGCCAGGGAACATAGAGACCAGGGAACGCAGGAACCAGGAAGGGAGGAAAGACAGGCAATAGGGAAGGCAGGAACCAGACGGGGAAGAATGACAACAAACCAGCGAGTAGTGACTGAGAGAGGACTGAATTTATACTGAGGAGGAGAGTGAAGAGTGAAGCAGAGAAGGAGCAGGACTAATTAAGGGAAGCGGTTGCAGCTGAGGGGAAGTGAGCAGGTGGAAGTGATTAGCTGGGACAGGAGGTGATGGCCGGGAGACAGAAAACTGGGAATCTTAAGAAACTTAAAGACAAGACTACGGGGAAACCAGAAAGTCCAAAAAACACAGGAAAAGACTAAGAATAACTAAACATGATTATGGAACTAAATAAGGGAAATAACTAACAAAAGACAAACACCTAGGGATCATAACAGGACCCCCCCTCCTCAAGGGCGTATACCAGACACCCCTAAGAGTCCAAAACAAAACCCAACCCAACCAGGGTGGGCGGAGGGGGCCTCGGAAGGAGGGCAAGTGTCCAAAACAAAACAGAAAACACGCCCAACCAGGGTGGGCGGAGGGGGCCTCGGAAGGAAAACAAAAACGAAGGCTAAAGTCCAGAGGCCGGGGACAAAGGAGCAGGAGACGTGGAGGCCGGCGTCGAGGAACCAGGAGACGAGGAGGCCGGCGTCGAGGAACAGAACCTTGTGGCGTGGTGGCCGGCTGCGGAGCAGAACCTTGTGGCTCGGGAACCGGCTGCTCAGAACCTTGTGGCTCGGGAACCGGCTGCTCAGAACCTTGTGGCTCGGGAACCGGCTGCTCAGACCCTTGCGGCTCGGGAACCAGCTGCTCAGAACCTTGTGGCTCAGGAACCGGCGTCGACTTAGGGGACCTTGGTAGGATGCTGGGAACCCTCGAGAGGACGGTGTGGAGGACCCTCGGAGAGGTGTAGAGGACCCACGACGACGTGGCGCTGAAGACCCACGACGACGACGTGGCGCTGAAGACCCACGACGTGGCGTAGAGGACCCACGACGTGGCATAGAGGACCCACGATGTGGCGTAGAGGACCCACGGCTACGGTGTGGCGTAGAAGACCCACTTTGTGGCGCAGAAGACCCACGACGACGACGTGGCGCTGAAGACCCACGACGAAGAGGCGCAGAAGACCCACGATGACGGCGTGGCGTAGAGGACCCACGACGTGGCGTAGAGGACCCACGACGTGGTGTAGAGGACCCACGGCTACGGTGTGGCGTAAAAGACCCACGTTGTGGCGCAGAAGACCCACGACGACGGCGTGGCGTTGAAGACCCACGACGTGGCGTTGACCCCGAGGTTATGTCCCTCTGGAGACCCTTGGTAGAGTCAGGAGCTAGAGGCGTGTCCTCCGGAACACCCTCTACGGAGTCAGGAACCAGAGCCGTGTTCTCCAGAACACCCTCTGCGGAGTCATAAACCAGAGGCGTGTTCCCCAGATCACCCTCTGCGGAGTCAGGAACCAGAGGCGTGTCCTTTTGGAAATCCTCAGTGGAGTCAGAAACCAGAGGCGTATCTTCTGGAACACCCCCTGCGGAATCAGAAACCAGAGGCGTGTCTTCCGGAACATCCCCTGTGGAGTCAGGAACCAGAGGCGTGTTCTCTGGAACACCCCCTGTGGAGTCAGGAACCAGAGGCGTGTCCTTCTGGACACCCTCGGCGGAGTCTGGAGCCCGAGGCCTGTCCCTCTGGACACCCCCGGCGGAGTCAGGAACCCGAGGCGTGTCCTCCGGGACACCCCTGGCAGAGTCAGGAACCCGAGGCGTGTCCTCCGGGACACCCCCTGCGGAATCAGGAGCCAGAGGCGTGTCTTCCGGAACACCCCCCGTGGAATCAGGAGCCAGAGGCGTGTCCTCCGGAACACCCCCTGTGGAATCAGGAGTCAGAGGCGTGTTCTCTGAAACACCCCCTGTGGAGTCAGTAGCTAGAGGCATGTGGCGTCTCCTCCAAATGGAGGTGCCGTAAGCCTCAAACAAGGCTTCCAACACCCTTCATGTTAAATCCATCTCTTGGTCTAAAACGGGTACGTAGCAGGCGTATCACTCCTTTCTCACTACGTCAAAAACAAACTAGTCCCGAATTAAAACATTGATCATAAAAAAACTGTGGCGTTACAGGAGAACTTTTACTTTTGAACTAAGTGCGAACGTATTTATTTTATGAAGTAAACAGTTTGTAGATGCCAGAGGTCGGAATGAGATTTGTTTCTAAAGACATTTTCGGGGTTCACCTTATAGCCGAGAGAGCGGCAAAAGCTGCATTACAGAAGTGCAAACATGCCCAAATGAGTGCTGGTCAGCGGGATGTCTGGGATTTTTTTTTAAAGAAAAAAATTACAGGTGAGCTATTAATCTCAATAATTAACCTAGTCTGCTTTTTGTTATCTAAAGACCACCCGACTCGCCACAGGTGTACGCACAGATCCCAGTATGCTAACCTCCAAACTAGGTAAGATGAACAGGCGACCCCCCCACATCTCTCTAGTCAATTAGCTTACTAAAATACATGACTTGTTATGCAGCTTGCTGAATCTGGACTAGATGTCGACTCTTTTTACACATCCAGCCATAATCGGCCTAGGAAAAATAATCAGGTTTTTGACCGTTTATTAATTTATTTATTTATTAGCTAATTTAGATTAGAAATTAGCTGCTTCACACAGCCCATTGATTTAAGGTGGTGCGCCTTGTCAGAGCTCATCTGACAGTGCCGACATTTAGCCATAATCAGGACGAATGTGAACAACAGCAAGAAAAACTGTAGAAAAAAACATGATTACGAAAGTCTTTGGAAACTGCTATGAGCATGTGGACTAAGTGAGGGTTGTAATGAATAAAATGGAAATGACTCATTTTGTTTAGTCTTTCCTGTTAAATTAATCCAATACTTTGTTTTGTATAGGCTTAGTTTGCACGAAAAAACGTCTTCTGCACTGCAATTATTATTAAGGCTTCTTTGTAAGGTGCTGGTATCGGCTTTGCTTCACATATAAAGTCTCCATTTCACCCGATCTTGTTTAATTCTAATGCAGGCTTTTCAGTTGTAGTCCCCTAACATTCCGGCCAATTCTGCGATACAAAATACTCTATAAATAGCACCTTTTTTAAAATTAAAATGCAGACTTTTTTAACAGGCGAAAAAAATGACATCTCGACTACTGTATATATACATATATATATATACATATATATATATATATATATATAATTTCAAAACATATTTCACACTTTTATTTTGATGCATAGGAATCTGACATTATCCCACATTCATGTGGTCTTTGTCCCACATTTGTTGGGTGGGGATCTGGTCACCCTACTTATATTTAGCAACATTTCTACGCACAAGTACAAGATGGTAAATACCACACAATGCGTAAAATTGTTCCTATGCACAAAATACGCACAGATCTGTGGGTAAGTGCGGTTGATAAATGATGGCCCAAGATTTTTGCTTGTTTGTAGGTGCTAAATACTTATTTTGTGCACGGTTATACAAATAAATTCTTTAAAAAATCATACAATGTGATTTCCCGGATGTTTCTTTTACATTCTGACTCTCACAGTTGAATTTTACATATGATGAAAATTTTTCATCTTTCTAAGTGGAAAAACGTGCACAATCAGCGACTGGCTGGCAAATACTTCTTTTTTTTGCTGCAGTGTATGGCTTTGTCTTACCCAAAACAAGTGGTGATAGTAACAGACAAAAAGTCTGTTTGCACTTTTTTCACTTCACATCTCTTTAAATCAGTCATGCAGTGCAAATGGTACAACACAGCTGTTGTGAATGAGCATATAGACGCAGTATTTGAAGGCTTGAGATAAATATAAAATTATATTATTGGCTTTTAGTACTAATAGAAGTTAGCCTTTTGACTGAGCCAAAAAAGCTTGGAAATCCCACAGGCTGGGAACATCTTTGAGTTGGTTGTGCTGTCAATTTTAAACAGAAATGTGGAAAAATCATACTTTCTTTGGTGTTAAGCTCTTTATATTTTCACTAAAAGTGTGTATTGTTTACTTTAATCTATTCCATGGATTTAATCAACTGAACAAAACCAAAATGATGAAAATATTGTTAGGGATGCTCTTACAAAAGAAAATATAGATTTTGAGTTTGCAAAAAAACCCAACAACATTATGCTGGTAGGTTATTAAGGCATATTTTGGTTGGTCCAAAGGCCTCCCACTCTCTCCTAGTTCTATTTCTCACTCTAAACATCCAAAGCGTGTAGAAATATACCGCAAAAGACTATTGCAGCTGTGAAGGTGTTTCTATTGGAAGGTGTTTCTATTGGAATATCTGGGTGGTGGCAGCATCATGCTGTGGGAATGCTTTTCTTCAGGATGGACAGTGAAACTGGTCAGGGCTTTTTGGAAGATGGATGGAGCTAAATAGAGGGCAACCCTGAAAGTCAACCTGTTATAAGCCTTGAAAGTCTTCAGACTTGGGAGGAGGTTCACCTTCCAGCAGGATAATGAGCCTAAACACACAGCTTACAGAGATATAATGGATTAGTATAAATCAATACATATTAAAATGGTCCAGTCGAAGTTTAGACCTAAATCCAATTGAGAATTTATGAAAAGACTTGGAAATTCTTTGACCTTATCAGTATCTAGTGCACTGTTTCTCAAACTATGGGGTGAGCCCCACTAGTGGGGCGCAGAGGTATTGCAGGTGGGGCGTGACATCAATGGGATTTAAATAGTTTTCCCCCTAAATTCTATCGTTGTGAATGTTTCACTGCACTGTAAATTAAATCAACCAGCTCCCCCTCTCACAAAATTAAACACACTCAAATAAATTAGCAATTGTGATCATCATTGTAAGCAGAACCGGGACCTGGAACATCGGGCTGGGAGTTTGACGTTGGAATATATGGCAGCAGAACAAAACAAGCTGAAGTAGCCGCAGTATCAGAGATTCCATCTACAAAATGTACAAATATCTAAAAAGATCAGGGAACGTTTCAGAGTCAGAGAAGTCACATGGTCAACCACGGAGGAAATACAGGGATGAGTATCTTGCTCTTTTTTTTATTTTGTATTTTTGAAAGCTTTGCATTTGTGATAAAACTACAACTTTTATTCTCTCCAACTGTGAGCTGAAATTCTACATGTAGCAACTACTGACAGCATATACTTAAAAACTTGTAGACTAACTCGGCTATTTAAATAAATGAAACACTTTAAAAATCAGGCGTGGTCACCATTCTGTTGGGGCGATAAAAGCAGGGGGGCTTGTGTATGCTCCTTTGTCCAAAGTGGGGAATGATAAAAAAAGTTTGAGAAACACTGATCTAGTGTAACATTGGTAGAGACCCCCCCCCCCACGTTCATGTGTGAATAAATACACATGAACGTCACACTTTTCTGATTTTTACTATACATAAGCATAAGAATATGTCCGTTTCTCTTTTCCCCTCATATGAAAAGAATTCTAAAGGATGTAACAATGTACATAATGTTATTTAGTGATCTTTTTATATTCGTTGGGATTCCTGATGAGAAATAGATCTCCTGTTTATGAGAAATAATTTTTATTTTCAGAAATCTGTTATTCATGTTTGAACATGTTTTAAATAAAATGTTTTGTGACTAAACTTGAGTTTACAGTGTGTTCCACATCCATTTATCCCATCATTAACCCTTATACAAAGTTAATGAAGGTTAGTCTGTTGCATTAGTACAAAAAAGGCCTTGTCTTTCTCGTGGAAGGGGAGATCTTTCACTGTTGCACAGCTGCAGCATGACCGGGTCGAGTCTTCATGTGTCTCTTTGACCTGTGATAGCTCGTTACTCTAATGGCAGACTGTGCGGGCTCAGAGTACCATGCTGCTGCCTCATATTGCATATTGATGCCTTTCACACTTGTCAACAACAACTAATCTACTAAATTTGACCTGGTGATGCGTATGTGTGTGCAGTGTGACGGTTCCCTCCATGCTTTGACGAATTAGAGCTATTAAAGTGCTGCCAATCACTGTTAGTTAGCTGGCTTTTGCATACTTATGCTAGAACGAAAACAGACAACTCCTAAGCAAGAGGTGTTGTCTTTGTTCACACTGAAATCATGCCTTGATGTGACATTAAGCCAGCAACATTCGTCAGTGTCTGTGGGTATTTTTTGTTGTTGCAGTCGGTTCATTGCGGGAGGACAGGCTGTGGCTCTTTCTCCGTCCCCAGTACTGTCGAGTACTTTCCTGCTTCCCTTGACAGACAGAGTGTGACATTATCCTCAGCGCTTAGAGCCCGCTTCTCTTTTCTCACATCATTTCAGTGATCCAGTCATCAGTCAAATGCAAAAAGAGATGACAATTAGTAAGGCAGGCGGCTGAAAGAGTGAGAAGTTTCTAAATACAGCCTTACTGGCTCGGCCCCAGCTTTATCACTAATGATTCATCAGCGCAGAAACCCTGCTTCTTTTTTTTCTTCCTTTTTCTCTTTCTGTGCTCCTTTTCTTTTTCCAGTCCAGGCTCTGATTTCAGACTTGTGAGAGTGATTTGCAATAGCTTGTGTGCGATCATCACCGGACCATTGTGTTTGGCTGAGGGACGTCAACTAATGGAGCTCAAAGCGTCCTTTTCAGGCGTCTCTCGGTCTGTGTCGGCAACAGGTACCATACTGGTTCCCGCATAATGTACGACTTCAGTGCAGCGAGCTTTGGAGAACAGTGGATCACAAGGTTCACACATTGCATTCAGACTGTAAACCCTGTTATGTAACTGCGACATAATCACAGGTGGCTCAGATATCCTTTGCATGTCTGTGTCTAAATGAGAGGGCTTTGCCTCCCAGGGACACTGCTAAGTGGGATTCACTGCTGCTTCCATGGCTACAGTTATAACACATTTTCACTATTTTCAGACCAATAAGAGCTGGCAGAGATATTAGAAAGGTGAGACAGAAGAAAAAGACTGTGCTTGTACGCTCTAATTATAATTACCTAACATTTTTCTCCCACCAGTCAGGGAACTTTTTATTTTGCCACTTGTTGAATTTAAATACTTCGTTTGAAAGGTTTCTATAATTTGTTGTGTTTTATGTTAATTTAACTGCAAAAGCAAGTTGATGCCTACAGTCTAGCTAAAGAATCCAATGATGTCTATAAGCGTAAATGGGAATGTCAGGAAGCATCATGTTAAAACAGTGCCTGGGTGGAGAAATTGAATTTGAAGACGAGTCTGCATTTGTTCGGGGACTATATTCCTGCCAGTTGAGTGCGGCAAGGTGTAATTTGCATTAATCAGAAGGGTCCTAAGAATAAACTTTTCATAATCTCTCTGGGGATAGTGACTGTGACATTTCATTTTTCACAATGGCATTCGCCTAAGGGAGACACTGCATGGGAGCTCTGTTGACTTATTGCTGCTGACGGCTCAATCTCTCTCAATGATAATCAAGAACTATCAAGTAAAGGGTTTTGCCACACACAGGATAATATCCACCATTGATGGTTTGTGGTACTGGCTCAGATACAGTAACAGTAAAACCTGTTTGTTAAAAAAGACTATAAAATTATAACTGTAGAAATACAAATATTATAAATAAAGTAGTGCAGTGTATATTATAAATAGAGTGTAATATATGGGGAAGGGGATTCATTTGGCATTCAGTAATCTTTTTTTTAATTTTTTTAATTTTTTTTATTTTTTTACGTGTCCTGTTTGGCAGTGTGGAGCTCAGAATTGGTGTCTGAGTGCCAAGTAGAAGCCCAACAGATTTACTTTCACAAGCGGAGCAATACAACTTTTGCTATAGTACTCCACTTGATATATGTGTGAAAAATCTTTATTATGAATTGCTGGGGTTTTTAATTCCTGATGTTATGGACCCGGAGACAGAAAATTAAGGGGAAGAAAGAAAGAAGATGAAGAAGAGAGGTAGGAAACAAAATGTCATGAGAGAGGGTGAGTTGAAAATACAAGAGAGGAAAGGGAACAAAGAAAACACAGGAAAACATTGAAGTCTGCCTCCATACCCACAGGACGGCAGAGAGAGGGGAAAAAACAAAACAAAACACGAAAAAGGAACATTGACAAAACAAACCTAACATCATGAACTAAGAACTACACAACCACATCACACAAGAATGGATATAAAAATACAACAACAAGGTCACAGAAAAACTCATGGTACAGATTAATCAAGCTCTAGTAATGATAACCTCAGCCCAAGAATATATCTGTAAACACCAGAGACCCCACATCTATGTGTGTGTTTGAGCATGCTGGTGCACATAAGGTTTCTCCGTAAGAGTGTTCGATAGCTGGTGTGAGCAGGCATCAATCCGTCTCCCAGGAATCGATGCAGACATGAAGGAGATCGGAGCCAAGACGTCCAAAGGACCCCCAGAGCCCCAGGCGGACCCGGCCGGGGCCGACCGCATCCCCCAAGAGAGGAGCAAAGGAGAACCCCAGGGGAACATCCAGTGGATACTATGCAGGGGCCCGGGGGGCAGAAGTGACGAGCCCACGGGCCCCGCCGGCAACCAGCCGCGCCAGGGCGGGCCGGTCCATGGACCGGGAGAGCCAGGGCCCCGGGGCGCCCCACCCCCCAGCAGAGACCCGACAAGGGACCGCCCGACGAGGGCCGGCCGCCACTCACCACCACCACCCTGGGCCAATCCCCACTGCCAACATCCCAGCGCCCCACCCCTGCCCCACGTCGGGGTGCCCCACCGTTAGCCGCAGCGGATGGATAGCATCCCCAGGCCAAGGTCAGCCAGCACCTGGACACCAAGTTGTACCAGCTCCCGAGTCCTGATCCCGCGCAACGCAGAGCGCCGAGACCAGGCATCCAACAAATGCCAGGGCCGGTCCAACCCGCCAATGAACCAACCACGCACGGTGCGCACAGAACAGGTGATCGAACGAGCAGAGACGCTGGATCCGTCTCCCGCCGAACCACCGAGCAGGCACCACCCAACAATCCCAAACCTGGCACCCCTAAAAGAGGTGCCCCAACCAACCAAAGGAAGATATCGGCCCAGCGCATCGGCTGACCGACACACCGGCCCCCCCAGGCCCAGCCAGGCACGCACCAGGTCCGAACCGGATTGACCACCGATGCACCAGTAGGCGGGGGCATCCGTCACCGGCGGGGAGTGACGGAGAGAAAATAGGCCCCCCATTAAATGTAAGGCCTGAGGGGCGCCAGGCGAGAGGGCAGCCCAAGACCCAACCTGACAGGCAGACAAAGACATACAGACAGTCATACGTTCCCTCCCTCTTAAACACATACATTCTCACTAACTCACCAAGACACCCAAGAAATGACGCTGTACCCTCACTCACACACCCCATATTCATGCTCCCAGGTCCAGGTACCGATGCCCCAGTAGAGCCACCAGCCCCCGGACCCAGGAGATGGACCCCCTACCTTCTAGGACGGAGACAAGCAGACCGCCAAGGGCCCCAGAGTGGCGAGGCAGCCCGACAGCCCAGGACCCCGACCAGACCACCTGTTCCTCCTCCGGACCCCCACCACTGATGGCCGGTAGCGAACAGGAGTGTAAGAAGACCCCTAGCCTCTATCCTCCCGCTCGAGTATGGTGTTGATGCGTGTTGTAATAATGTGTATTTAAAACAGAGGGGTGGGATGTGGGGAAGGCAGCAACACATCCCCCAACCCCCACCCCGAGCCCTCAGTGTCTGTATGTGGTTTAACAGTGGGGACCACCACCAGAGGTGAAGCTGATTGAACCGCTCCCCCTCTGGATGCCGAAAAGTGTGCCCACCCCAACGTCCCTACATGTGTGTCGCATGAAAATGTTATAAGTGGGAGTGTCTAAGTTGTATATTAAAATTGGGACGCAGGACGCCACGGGATAGCGAGGAGGGAAACCCCCATGCCCCAAGACCCTATATGAGTGGTAAAGTGATGGAGCGGGTGGACAGAGGTGTTGGGGGATGGGGAGGAAAGGACTGGGAAACAAAATGTCTTCCCAGGGAGCCAGTTCCCCCACTGATTCATTTAGTAATCTAAAAGCCAGAGGAAAGTAGCTGTTCTTGAATCTGGTTGTTCTGCAGTGGATGCTGTGGAACCTTCTGCAGGGAGAACAGTCCAAGGTAAAGAATCCTTCTTTGCATCATCATGCCCAGAAGATCCACAGTCGTCCCCCAAAACAGAACCAGCCTTCTTAAATGGCATCTTTCACTTTAAACACATGTTTAGGCCTATTATAACAGGTCTAAAATTCTATTTTTGGGTTACGGTTCATATTTCAAAATAAAGGGTGCTACTACTGCTTCCATATAACCCATCCATCCACCCATCCATCCATCCATTTTCTTCCGCTTATCCGGGGTCGGGTCGCGGGGGCAGCAGCCTAAGCAAAGAGACCCAGACTTCCTTCTCCCCAGCCACTTGTTCCAGCTCCTCGGGAGGAACCCCAAGGCGCTCCCAGGCCAGCCGAGAAACATAGTCCCTCCAGCGTGTCCTGGGCCTTCCCCTGGCCCTCCTTCCGGTGAGACGTGCCTGAAACACCTCACCAGGGAGGCATCCAGGAGGCATCCTGACCAGATGCCCGAGCCACCTCAACTGACTCCTCTCGATGTGGAGAAGCAGCGGCTCCACTCTGAGCCCCCTCCGGATAACTGAGCTTCTCACCCTATCTCTAAGGGAGAGCCCAGACACTCTGCGGAGGAAACTCATTTCAGCCGCTTGTATCCGTGATCTCGTTCTTTCGGTCACCACCCAGAGTTCGTGACCATAGATGAGGGTAGGAACGTAGATCGACCGGTAAATCGAGAGCTTCGCCTTTTGGCTCAGCTCTCTCTTCACCACGACAGACCGGTAGAGCGCCCGCATAACTGCAGATGCCCCACCAATCCGTCTATCGATCTCCCGCCCCATTTTTCCCTCATTCGTGAACAAGACCCCCAGATACTTAAACTCCTCCACTTGGGGAAGGACCCCACCCCCGACCCAGAGGAGGCACCCCACCCTTTTCCGGCACAAGACCATGGCCTCGGATTTGGAGGTGCTGATTCTCATCCCAACCGCTTCACACTCGGCTGCGAACAGCTACAGCGAAAGCTGCAGATCACGCTCCGATGAAGCCAACAGGACCACATCATATGCAAAAAGCAGAGACCCGATCCTGAGGCCACCAAAACAGATCCCCTCAACGCCTTGGCTGCGCCTAGAGATCCTGTCCATAAAAGTTAGGAACAGGATCTGTGACAAAGGGCAACCTTGGCGGAGTCCAACTCTCACTGGAAACAACCCCGACTTACTGGCGGCAATGCGAACCAAACTCTGGCACCGGTCGTACAGGGACCTAACAGCCCGTATCAAGGGGCCCGGTACCCCATACTCCCGGAGCCCCCCCCACAGGGCCCCCCGAGGGACACGGTCGAACGCCTTCTCCAAGTCCACAAAACACATGTAGACCGGTTGGGCGAACTCCCACGCACCCTCCAGGACCCTGCTGAGGGTGTAGAGCTGGTCCAGTGTTCCACGGCCAGGACGAAAACCGCATTGTTCCTCCTGGATCCGAGGTTCGACTATCCGTCGGACCCTCCTCTCCAGAACCCCTGAATAGACCTTACCAGGGAGGCTCAGAAGTGTGATCCCCCTGTAGTTGGAACACACCCTGTGGTCCCCCTTTTTAAACAGGGTGACCACCACCCCGGTCTGCCAATCCAAGGGAACTGCCCCCGATGTCCACGCAATATTGCAGAGCCGCGTTAACCAACACAGCCCCACAACATCCAGAGCCTTGAGGAACTCCAGTCGAATCTCATCCACCCCCGGAGCCTTGCCACCAAGGAGCTTTTTGACGACCTCGGTGACCTCAGCACCAGAGATTGGAGAGCCCGACCCCAAGTCCCCAAACCCTGCTTCCAGATTGGAAGGCGTGCTGGTGGGATTGAGGAGGTCTTCGAAGTATTCCATCCACCGACCCAAAACGTCCGGCGTCGAGGTCAGCAGCACACCATCCTCACTGTAAACAGTGTTGGTGGCAGACCGCTTTCCCCCCCTGAGATGCCGGATGGTGGACCAGAATCTCCACAAAGCCGTACGGAAGTCGTTTTCCATGGTCTCTCCAAACTCCTCCCACGCCCGAGTTTTTGCCTCAGCAACCATCCGAGCCACATCCCGCTCTGCCTGTCGGTACCTATCAGCTGCTTCAGGGGTCCCACAAGCCAAAAAGACCCGGTAGGACTCCTTCTTCAGCCTGACAGCATCCCTTACCGCCGGTGTCCACCAGCGGGTTCGGGGGTTGCCGCCGCGACAGGCACCGACCACCTTGCGGCCACAGCTTCGGTCAGCCGCCTCGGCAATGGAGGCGCGGAACATGGTCCACTCGGACTCGATGTCCCCCGCCTCCCCCGGGACGTGTTCAAAGTTCTGCCGGAGGTGTGAGTTAAAGCTCCTTCTGACAGGAGACTCTGCCAGACGTTCCCAGCAGACCCTCACAATATGTTTGGGCCTTCCAGGTCTGTCCGGCGTCCTCCCCCACCATCGGAGCCGACTCACCACCAGGTAGTGGTCAGTGGACAGCTCTGCCCCTCTCTTCACCCGAGTGTCCAAAACATGCGGCCGCAGATCAGTTGAGACGACAACCAAGTCGATCATTGAGCTGCGGCCTAAGGTGTCCTGGTGCCAAGTGCACATATGGACACCTTTATGCTTGAACATGGTGTTTGTTATGGACAATCCATGACGAGCACAGAAGTCCAATAACAAGACACCACTTGGGTTTAGATCGGGGGGGCCATTCCGCCCAACCACACCCCTCCAGGTCTCACTGTCATTGCCCACGTGAGCGTTGAAGTCCCCCAGCAGAACAAGGGAGTCCCCAGGAGGAGCACTCTCCAGCACCCCCTCCAAAGACTCCAAGAAGGGTGGGTAATCTAATCTGCTGTTTGGCGCGTAAGCACAAACAACAGTCAGGACCCGTCCCCCCACCCGAAGGCGGAGGGAGGCTACCCTCTCGTTCACCGGGGTAAACCCCAACGTACAGGGGCCGAGATGGGAGGCAACAAGTATGCCGACCCCAGCTCGGCGATATAACCCTCAGCCCTTTAAGTTTGATGCTGCTACACATGTTGGCAGAAGAGATTACACTCCCATAAGAGATTTATAGAAGATTTCTGCAGATGACAGGTCTCTGACTTGTACTGGAAGTCTGAGGTGTACAGAGTGAAAAGGAATGGTGAGAGAATAGTCCCCTGTGGTGCTCCTATCCTACTGCCTCACAAATTATGGTCTTTGTCAGGTAGTCATTGATCCAGGCGATTGTTGAGGGCTCCACCTGTGTCTTCATGAGTTTCTGACAAAGCGAATCAGGCTGAATCGTGTTAAATTTTCTGGAGATATCAAAGAACATGATCCTCACAGTGCTGTCTGCTTTTCCAGATGACAATTGGTTGGTTGAAGCAAGTGGATGATGGCATCTTCAACTCTAACACCATGAAGATAAGCAAACTGCAGCGGGTCCTGATATGTTCTAGTTTGCTTACTCAGGTGGGCCAACAGGAGTCTCTCCAGGACCTTCATGATGTGGGATGTCAGGGTATCAGGTCTATAGTCGTTGATGACTGATGGGGGAGTTCTCTTTGGTACTGAAACAAGACAGGATGTCTTGCACAAGACTGGGACCTTCTCCTGGGTCAGGTTAAGGTTGAAGAGGTGCTGCAGAATCCCACAGAGCTGCTCTGCACAGGCCTTCAGGACTCTGGGGCTGACACCATTTTCTGACTTTTTCGGTGGTTTGATTCTTATCACACAGGGAAGTGAGCTAGTAGAAAATACAGAGAATTTATTTATACTGTATCTACTGCATTAGTGTGTCCTGGTGCTATGTCAGGTAAAATGATCTGACACAGAAAACCAAATGGTTTTAGGAAGACGTTTTGAAAGTTGCGTCGGGCTTTATGCTTGAAGAAGAAGATGCGTGACATTTATTATATTGTTTACTGTAATGCATCCCACAATCCAACGCAACTTGTCTACAGGACAGTGTTTGGCTTAAGCTTGCAGCGTACACCTGGTAGCTGTGTTGAATCGAAGTCGGACCACATTCACATTCATGAATGAACTGCTCTAGAGTTTATTTTAAACTCGACCAGGACTACCTCCCAGGTATGGACGGCCTTCCAAGATTACTCCAAGAGCACTTTGATTACTCATTCAGGAAGTCATTCTGCAGGCCTCATTTGCCTCAGTTGAGGTCAGCTCAGAACAGGTAAAAAAAGTTGAAAACGACTGCTGATCAAAAAGAACACAAAAGCCTATCTCACCTTTGGCCATATACATGTGGATCCCCAAGATATTGGGAAAATCTTCTGTAGACTAATGAGACCAATATCTAACTTTTCACAGGGTGAAAACCCAGTTACATCTGGTTCAAAACTAACACATATTAGAAAAAATATATATTTACTGTTAAACATGGGGGTGGTAGTGGGATAGTTTGGGCAACTGTGCTGCTTGAGGATCTGGAATGCTTGCTGTAGTCGATGGAACCATAAATTCTGCTCTCTAGCAGAAAGTCCTGAAGGAGAATGTCATCAGTTTGTGACTTTAAACTCAAACACCCTCGGGTTCCAAAAGAAGAGAATTCACTTATATTCCGAGAATGATCCTAAGCACACCAGCATCTTCACCTCTGAAAGCCAAGACTAAAGTTTTTGAGTAGCCTAGTCAAAGTCTGGACTTAGATCTGAGTGAGATCTAGTAGTATGACCTTCAAAGAAAGTTTGTGTTTGAAAATATCTAATGTGGCTGAAATAAAACAACTTAAATAGCTCCACAGCCGAGTTGTCTTCTTTTTTTTTTTTACTTAGGACCAGGGTTGGTTTGGATAAACCTTTATTCCCTTAAAAATAATGATATCGAACATTTAAGTGTGACAAAATAAATAAATAAATAAAAAACAGAAACAGAAGAAATCCTATGTAGTTCTTTATAATTCAGGTTAATACATATCTGAAACAGGTTTGCTTTTTATATTACGTTCCTTTGACCTTCGACCTTTCATCTTAGAAACCAATTGTCGGACACTAATGCCTCAAATGGTGTGGAGGACCTCAAGAGCCGCTGATTGCCACCCTCCTCGCCACCAAGCTTGTTATTAAGAACCCTAATTACATTATGTACTGATATGCCTATTTGATCCAACTTGATTTCTTTTCATTTCAATTGAATTCAATTCAGTTTATTTATATTGCGCCAATTCACAACAGATGTCATCTCAAGGCACTTAACAAGAAGTCATTTCAATACATTTATACAAACATTCCAGTCAGTTAAAAAGTTTCCTATTTAAGGAATCCCAGCAGATTGCGTCAGTCATTGGCATGAGGTTGGGCAGACTTTCCAACCACAGCAATTCTTCAGCAATCCCTCATACTGAGCAAGCATGTAGCGACGGTGGAGAGGAAAAACTCCCCTTTAACAGGAAGAAACCTCCAACAGAACCAGGCTCAGTAGGAGCGGCCATCTGCCGCGACCGTCTGGGGGTTTGAGAAGACAGCAGAGACACAGAAGGAACAAAAGATCTGATATAAGAGAACTTTCTATGTTACAGAAAGTAAAAAGTTGATAACAGGACACAGTGGATGTTCAGTTACTGGGAGCACCATCCCAGTCGATGCCCCCCGTCCAACAGGGCATTCCAGCCAAGCAGGATACCAGACCAGGTATATCTTCTATGGAGAGAAAAACACTGAGAGAACACAAAATTAACAGTCGAAATAACAGAATGTACTGTAATATAACTGGAAAGTAATAGTAGAAAAGGAAGTAGCAGAGTGAAGAAAACTGGTAAGTCTGTCCTCCAGCAGTCTAAGCCTGTAGCAGCATAACTACAGAGCTAGCTCAGGATGACCTAAGCCACTCTAACTATAAGTTTAATCAAAAAGGAAAGTTTTAAGCCTGGCCTTAAAAGTAAACAGAGTGTCTGTCTCACGGACTAAAGCTGGGAGCTGGTTCCACAGGAGAGGAGCCTGATAACTAAAAGATCTGCCTCCCATTCTACTTTAAGAAATCCTAGGATGTACAAGTAAACCTGCAGTCTGAGAGCAAAGTGCTCTGTTAGGAACATATGAAACAATTAGAACTCTGATGTATGATGGAGCTTGATTATTAAGGGCTTTGTATATAGGAAGAAGGATCTTAAATTCTATTCTGGATTTAACAGGGAGCCAATGAAGGGAAGCTAAAACAGGAGAAATGTGATCTCTCTTTTTAATATTCATCAGAACTCTTGCTGCCACATTTTGGATCAACTGAAGGCTTTTAATGGCATTTTGTGGACTACCTGATTGTAAAGAATTACAGTAGTCCAGCCTTGAAGTAACAAATGCATGGACTAGTTTCTCAGCATCACTCCTGGACAGGATGTTTCTAAATTTAGCAATATTCCGGAGGTGAAAGAAGGAAATCCTAGAAACCTGTTTAATATGGGATTTAAATGTCAAGTCTTGGTCAAAAATAACACCGAGGTTCTTTACGTTATTACTTGGGGCCAATTTAATGCCATCCAGATTAAGTGATTGACTAATCATTTTCTGTTTTAGAACTTCTGGTCCAAAGACAGAAACTTCTGTCTTGTCAGAATTTAAAAGCAAAATGTTTAGATTCATCCATGTTTTTATGTCTTCCAGACATGCCTGTAATCTACCTAACTGAGTGGGTTAATCAGGATTTATGGATTAATATTGTTGTGTATCATCGGCAAAGCTCTGGAAATTTGTCCCATGCTGTCTAATGATTCTACCAATTGGAAGCATATATATGATGAAAAGAATTGGTCCAAGCACAGAACCCTGTGGAACTCCACAAGTAACCCTTGAGAGTGAAGAAGATTGATCATTTAGATGAACAAACTGGAATCTGTCAGACATATATAATTTAAACCAGCCTAGTGCTGTTCCTTTGATCCCTGCAACATGTTCAAGCCTTTCTAAGAGAATATTATGATCGACTGTGTCAAAAGCAGCACTGAGAGCTTACAATACCAGAACAGACACAAGTCCATTATCTGAGGCCATGAGAATATCATTAGTAACCTTCACCAGTGCTGTTTCAGTGCTATGATGAGCTCTAAAACCTGACTGAAACTCTTCAAACAGCTCGTTACTGTTTAAATGCTCACAGACTTGATTAGCAACAATTTTCTCAAGGATTTTGGATAAGAAAGGAAGGTTAGATATAGGTCTGTAATTCACCAAGTCATCTTGATCAAGGGAAGGTTTCTTGAGTAAAGGTTTAATTACAGCTATTTTAAATTCCTGTGGTATGTATCCGTTTACTAAGGATAGATTCATCATATCCAAAATGGGGCCAGGAACCAAATGGAACACTTTAAATAATTTGGTTGGGATTGGGTCCAACATACAATTTGAAGGTTTAGATGAGCTTAATATTTTTGATAATTCCGAAAGCTCAACTGAATCAAAACAGCCTAAGCACAAATGAGGTTCTACAGTTCTTTCCGATGCTGCCTCATTTACTGAGATCAGTAAATGAGGCATGGAATAAAAATGTGATGTTTACTGTACTCTGACTGGCTGAAACAGTTGTTCACCGTTCAGCTGGTTGTTGTTCACCATGGCAGGAAACCAGTGAGTAGTAATACCATCTTGCACCAACACCAAACAAATAAAAATAATCCAACCAGAATATAACAGTAAAGCCTCTATCTGGATTTTGTGGAAATATGTTTGAATAATTTTATATTTTGACATTTGGCATCATTATATACACTGACATTACAAATTTAAAATGTAAATGCCCCAAAAGTAAAACAATGTTTTTACATTTCATTTTAATTTGTATTTATGATTTAATTTTCATTCTAATTATTTAAGTAATCAATTTAACAATTTTTTAAGGGTTAGGGTTACAACAACAACCCCAATAAACACAGTACAAACCAAACACATATTTACTTTTCAAAAACCAGTTTGCGCCCATGTGTCTAACTATTGCAGTTCAGTATTTTTCTTGGTAGTGAAGTATTTTTGATTAATTTTGACATAAACTGAAAATGATGAAATTTCTCATATAATTGAATTTGATCATTCTTTAGGTTTTGAGGATTTTGTATTTCTGTACATGATTATAATTCCAATCCCTGTTTGAAGCTGCTGATTTTTATAAAATATGACAGACTATGAGCCATTCCCAAGCCAAACTAACTCTGCATGACTAGCTGTTTTAGGTAGCATTAACTGGAGTGACACAATCCCATTTCATCACAGTCTACATGGATAAATGTAAATTACTTTAACTTATTGGTTATCAAAAGGGTAAAAAAGAACCAAAACATTCTTACATGCAAAGACTAAAAGCTCGCTCCTGAAAGAGCCAAAACATCAGCTACTACTGTCCTCATGGTTAACAAAACAGAAAGCAGAACACAGAGGAGCTTAAACACCTATTTGGACACAACAAGAAATGCACATGGCTTCAAAGCTGAGCGCCAGGCTTATATAGCTGTAAATCTACTTTTTCTGTAAAGCCTGTGGACATACAATTAACTGGAACTACTCTGAAATATTTATCAGCTAATTCACATAACAGAATAAACTTCCTAGTGGTAGCCTAGCACTTCAGCAAATATATCCATTAAAACATTATATTGGAGCAAAACATAGACAGACAGACAGACAGACAGACAGACAGACAGACAGACAGACAGACAGACAGACAGACAGACAGACAGACAGACAGACAGACAGACAGACAGACAGACAGACAGACAGACAGGTAGCTAGGTAACAAACACAAGATGACAGTTATTGTTGCCAAAGGAAGCAGGACTAGCTGTTCGGTTTAGGGAGCAATTACTTTTTCACATAAGGCCAGGGCTCTGGGGAAGTGTTTTAGACATTGGCTGGTTTTGGCTTCTTCAATCCATCCATCCGTTGTTCATACCTGCTTGTCCTTGCAGGGTCATTGTTTGCCGCTGGTATCTACCTCCAGCTCTCATTGGGTGACATGCTGGGTATAGACCCAGAACCGTGCCATGCTTGAACTCTCTCTCCCACACCCCCGTATTCCTAATGTTATTTGGTGTATGGTAATCCAACATTATCTTCCTCAGTCCCTCCTACACAGTCTTGATCTCTGGTCCCACAAGGTTAAATCACTTCACACTGTAGAGTAGAAGAAACAAGGTCAGAGGGCGTTCCGCTCAAATCTGCCGCTCACTGATCTCTACATGACATATTCCCCATATTGATTTTACTTACAAGTAACTAATCAACTAATCAATCACAAGGACAGACTGACCACTTTTCCTTGCTCTACTACATTCTTCTCCTTCTCTCCAGTTTTGCATTGTTTGCATTTGTTCTTGTTTTAGCATTTACCTTCATGTTCTCTGTTTAATACTCTTCACAGAAGCTACATTTGGTCAAGTGACACCTTCCTGAAGGGGGGACATTGGCTGAGGCACTGCTGCCAATTATTTCATGTTCTCTTCGATGATACACTAGGCGCTCAGCAATAGCCTGAGCTTACTGTATGTGCTGTCTTTTATCCTATGCATCCATGCATAGGAAGTCAGACAGCTCCTCACGTCCTCACTAGAACTAGGAAAGCAGAGCACATCACCCCAGTTCTAAAATCCGTACACTGGTTCCATGTAGCTCAGAAAATATACTTCAAAATACTATTGTTAGTTTGTAAATTATTGATTGGTATAGCACCAAAATAGATTAAAGATCAGTTGTCACTGTATTATTCTTTAAGACCACTGAGGTCTTCCGGTTCAAGACAACTCAGCATCCCTAGAGTTGGAACCAAACATGGAGAAGCAGCATTCAGTTTTTATGCTCCTCTAAACTGGAACGAGCTTACACAAAACTGCAGAAACACTAAGGTCCCTTGTTTTTTTTGTACTTGCTCTGTTTTCTCAAACCCCCAGTTGGTGTTGGCCGCTCGTACTGAGCCAGGTTCTGGTTCTGCTGGAGGTTTCTTCTTGTTAAAGGGAAGTTTTTCTCTCCACTGTCACTACATGCATGCTCAGTATGAGGGATTGCTGCAAATCAATGACTTGATGCAATCTACTGAGTTTGCTTATATAAAAAACTGTTTTAACCAATTCGAATTAAAAACTGAACTTGAGTGCATTATGATCAATAGGAATGTATGTATAATTGGATTAGTTAGTTCACTTAGTTAAAGACACACATGGGTCATAAAACTGAACAGTGTTTTTTGTGAAATGCCTTGAGAAAATATTTGTTGAGAATTGGCGCTATACTAATAAACTGTAGAGAACCCAAACTTCCACATTGTGAACTTGCAAACCCCAGGACCTTCTTGTTGCAAGGCGACAGTACTGCCAACTGCTTTTCACCCCAACAAATGAAATTTTAATTTTAAAAATTGCATTTAGCATTTTTCTTCTCGTACCCTGCCTCTTGCCCTGTGACTGTTGGAGATAGGCACCAGCCACCCCTGCAACCCTCCATAGGATGGACGGGTACAGATAATATATGGAGGGATGAATGGATTTTTCTTCTTAGGTTATCTATGTCCGATAAAGTTGTTTGATAACTTGAAATTGTGAATCTCTTTTAAGTCAGTCATACGTGGAAAATATTCTACTTTAAACATCAATCTTTGAACATTTCTCAGTTTGTGCAGTAACTGTGAACATACATGACTTTTGGAACTTTAAGTTTCATAAACTCCGTCAGCCAGTTATATAAATTCCAAGGCTCCAGTGTGACAAAAGAAGGAAAAATTGTTAAAAAGAAAAAAAAGGAGGAAATTGGAAAGGGGCTAATACTTTTTCACAACAATGTGTTCTTAGGAGAGCTCATTCTGTACAGATTTAAGAATAACTCCAGAGCTCAGATGTAGGTGGAAATAAATTGGCATATCATCTGAAAGCAAAATTAGCCGCTGAGTCATAATCCATATCATGATGAATTATGAATGATCAAAATGTACTGTTTTCAGGAACACAAAATAGTTTCATAAAATATTAATAATTGTTTAAATGACCATTTGATTCATAAATGATTCATGATTGACACGTGTCTTTAAATGGCTTTGGGTGGTTGTTAATTTATGTCACCCAGCTTGCTTTATCGTTTGTTGTTGGATGCTACAGCTAAGGTATGATGAATGTGAGCAGGTACCAGTCTATCACAGGGCAACACAGAGGCACACAGCACAAACAACCATCAACCCACTTATACCTCAGGGGCAGTTTAGAGAGGATAATTAATCTAAGAGTAATTGTCTTTTTTGACTATGGGAGGAACCAGAGAGAACCACATACACATGGAGATCATACAAACTCATTGCAGAAACACCCCAGACTGGGATTCGAACCTCCTAGAAGCATGTCATAAGGAGGCCTATGTATCATATTTTAAGAGCTGATTATAGTTTTTTACATGATGGATTCTTTCACAAAAAGACTTTAACTACATACAGTAGTTATACAATTCTGTTCATCTTCCCATCAACTCTAGGTTCCCTGGCCCTGCTGAACATGAAGTACCCCACAGTATGATGCTGCTGTCGCCTCGTTTCAATGTGGGAGTGATGTGTTTAGGGTGATGTAAAGTCTTAGTAGTTTTTCACCACACATGGCAGTTAGCATGTAGACCAAAAACTGTTTGGACATACCTGAACAGAGCACCTTCTTTAATGATTGCCTCATCTTGCCCATTTAGGTGGACAGCCATGTCCTGGTTATTTTTTTGCTATGAATTTCTCTCTATTTTGCGGTGACAGATTAAAGAATCCTTAGCAGATTCTTCAAACGTTGGGATAATATTTCTTCTCTACTCTCTAGCAAACCCATGAGGACTCCTGTTTATTGTTAAATGAAAAGAAATTTTGGAAGGCTCTGTTTTGCTGTGAGGCATCTTTAAGGCTGAAATGTCTGGTTGCCTCAATGGGTCTTTTGCAATTTGTGAATCTATTATTTGCTGAAAGGACGAGACATGCTGTTCTCAGACAACTGAATAAGTCCACCCAGTTACAAGTCAGGAATTGTGAATAATTTAATGAATATCTAGAAGAAAATCATGGATTGCATGTACTTTAAATGTACCTTTCCTGAGTCTTGAACCCTTACTTTTTCAGAATAGTTTCATCTGTTGTGGGGTAACAAAATACTGGGGTTGTCAGCTGACTGTCTATGGATGTGTTTGGCTAAACTTCTGCAGCTCATGGAGAAAACAATTCCTATCTTCCTTTTCACTGACACCCATGGAGTGAAAAAGTAATCGGCTTAGTATCCAGTGTCTAACTCTGCTGATCTTGGCCTGTCAGTATATTTATTTAATCACTGGGGATCTTATCCGGAATATCAAATTATCTGTCCTTTTTTACTTCCCTGAAAAGATTTATATCACATTTAGAATGATCAATATTCCTAATTGATCGTCAAGTCTTCATAGATGTACTTAGTCATCAGGATTATTTTCTCTGTTCTCACCTGAACTTGGATCTCAAGGTGTGTTCATGTGAGCTGGATTTATATTACAGCTATTTGTAACATGAAACTATTCAATAGGAGTAAGTTAGGTGTGGAAACATCAAGGCTGCTCTCTACTGAAGATAATACAACTGTTATGGTTTAGGTAACCTGTTAATTTTTTGTAATCTCTTAATGTCAATTTGACTTAGTTTGACATTGGAGGGGGGTGTCAACAGTGAAGTGAAGCCACTCCTTTTTAACGGAAGAAACCTCTAGAGGAACCCAACTCCATAAGTGGCCATCTGCTAACAAAGAGAGTAAATAGAGGTAATGAAGTGAATGACAGGAACAGCTCTGGCAATGAATAGTTCCAGTAAAGAGACACGGCTAAACACAGAAGCACTGAGGCGAGGCGGGTGGACAAAAAAGATCTGTACACATGAAGGCCGTTTCCCACTTTGGGTTCCTAAAAACATTTTTTCTCAGAACTTAACTTTTGGGGAACCTTTTTATTTTTCCAGGATGTTTCTTGTGTGACTTTCCATTGTCAGGTCTAAAAGCTGGGCCGTTTATGTAGATCAATCTCTCAGTATTAGAGCAGGTCCTCCTCCTGCATGAGTGCCGCAGCTTCCTGGGGATTCGGATCTCTGCTCACCGCAACAGCGTTGTCCAGAATGTGATTAAAAACAGTTAATTCAGATCAATACAGCATTGATCACAAACACTTTTTATAGCGCCAAGACTTTCAAAGCCACAGACTATCACTCCAAACTGTCAGTAAATGTGCAGGTAGATTGGATTTTAAATCAACTGTGCCTATCTTGTCAATCTTGCCACACACAATCAAAACACTCCTTTCAAACTCATAATGGTTGAAAAATCAACAGTCCTGGACAGTGGTGATCACTTTCATCTGTATCTCAGAACATAAAGGCTGAAACAAATATTTTAACTTTCAAAAAGGCTTTGATAAAAGGGTCACTTTCTTAGTCTTTATGAAGATACTGAAATCTGAAGTCCATTCTTACATTTATTAAAGGTTTCCATTGAGGGTGGTGGATTTTATCAGAATGTAAAATTTGTAAAACAGTGTTATTATGCATAATGGGATGAAAATAAATGTTGTTTTTGGGAGAGAAAAAAATCCAAACTCTCTTTGTTTAAAGCAAACAGAAAATATGCCTGGAAGAGGAGGAGATGACTAAAAAAATGCTGTGGATGTTAAGCCAGTAAGAAATTCTTGGCATTTCCCCACTACAAAGCTCCAGGACTGCATAACATGCACAGCCAGTTGAGATGGCTTGTGCATCTGGTTAGGATGCCTCTTGTTAGAGTCCCTGGTGAGGAGGAGACCCAGAGGAAGACCCAGGAGACGCTGGAGGGACTATGTTTCTCGGCTGGCCTGGGAACATCTTGGGATTCCCCTGGAAGAGCTGGCACAATTAGCTGGGAAGAGGGAAGTCTGTGTCTCTCTGCTTAAGCTGCTGCCCCCTTGACCTGACCTTGGATAAGCGGAAGATAATGGATGGATGGATGGATGGATGGATGGATGGATGGATGGATGGATGGATGGATGGATGGATGGATGGATGGATGGATGGATGGATGGAAAGCTCCACCTTTAATTAAGGGTCCGTCCAAAACCTCTCACCTCCTTAGCAGAGCCATATTGGGGGTAGATCTGGTCTTGGTTCCAGCAGTTGAAACACAGTTGGGAGAAAAACTACCACAGAAAACTACCAGAGTTCCTGAAAAGGTGTCTCTAGACTAGGAAACGTATCTATAGGTAATGGCAGACACAGCACAGTCAATGATTCTGACCAGGAAATAGATACGGCTAAACACAGAAACATTGGGGCAGAAGTGCTTTCTATGGGAAAACAGACTAAAACGACAGCAATAGCTCAATGCTTCTCTACTGGAAAAGAGGCGGATTGCTTTCTCTGGGTCAGAAGTTTAGTCTCTTCCTCCAGTGGAGGAGAACATGGAACTTGGTTTCTTACAACAGATATTGGAATAGATGCACAAATCAGTGTCTGCTAAAATGTCGATGTTGATGTAGTGTATTAAGGAAGAAATGAGCAGTAGGAAAACTCTAGAATTACTGATCCATGGATAGATGAAGATAGAATATAAAGATGTTGTACTACAGTTGTGATTACTAGACCAAAACACAGACATCCAGCTGGTAGGAGTGCTAATCAAACAATGCACTCTTAGTTTCAACAGGAAGAGGAGGAGTTGTGGGTGCCCAGGCCCCGAGGAGGTTGGGTGCTGCCCAGAACTCAGGCCTCTTTTGAAAGGTGCAGCCCATTTTAAACTTCCCGTTTTAAACTTCCGATAGGAGGGATGCGAGTTTCTGGAAGAAACTTATTGGATCCAATATACTTTTACACCCTGCTGATGAGGTAAACTGTATCCGGCTGATGGAATACGTCCTGAGCCTGACTTGTTAAAACCTTGCAGAACGAATCTTTGAATTACAGGCTGCACCAGAGAGAGAAAGCCTCGCGGACACGCTGCTGCATACTGCACAAGCCGAGCTGCTCACCCGAGTTGTCGGGCTGAAGGCTGCCCGTGAAATTGATTTTTGGGAAAAGATTGATGAGCCGAGCCAAACCAAGCAGAACGAACTGAGCTGAACGAACCAAGTTCTGGCTAACGTTGGAAAGCTAGCCACGCACCTCTAAGCCTCACTGTTAGCACCCTATATGCAGCTGCAGCTAATTGGCCAGCTAACAGCTGCTAAGAGCTGCTTTCTTTCCTTTAACACTAATTCCCGGAGCCACTCTTCCATGGAGATCTGAGGATCGTTCAACTAAGGTTGTGTCTGAGCAGAGATAAATTAGCTTAGGATAAACAATTTAAGGATTGTTTTGATTGTCTATTTCACTGTGTCTGCTGCATTTCTAAGATTTAATTCTTCAACTGTTTTGGGTATAAACAGTGTTTTTCAAAGGTTATTGACTGATAAAAAGAGTCGTTTTAAATCATGCAACATGAGTTACTCCGTTCCGCTGGAGTTTTTCCTTTATTCTTTGGTGCTAAGCTAAACATAGTGGCTATGAGCTGTGCTACATACATTAGATCCGCATGCTTGTTCTGATTAGTGCAGCTTGCTTTTTGCAGTTTAGCATTCATAAACAATAAAGATTGCTACTATGGTATTCAAAATACAGATTGGCTTTAAAATAGATAGTTTAAACACTAAAAACTAATCATATAAGTTGTATTTGAAACTGCCTTCATACTATGTGAAAATACAAAATTAGATCAATCACTTCGGTGACCAATCCATAAAATATAATAAATTCTACAAAAGGTTTTTGATTTCTAATTCAGCAAATTATTTAATGACACATTATTGCTTTGTGAATTTGTTGTTTGAACACAAACCACAAGGTGCTAAATAATCTTAAACTAATTACAATTAGTTTAGGACTAACTTAGCTTCACTCCCAAAACTCTTCAATACAAGTCTTGGTCATTAAGCATACATATTCATATTGAACTGTAACAACATGATTAATTTATTGGTTATTATTATTCTACTTCTTTGAATATTTGTCCATTTTACTGTTTTACTTTTGGCAGTTTTATTAATTACTCTTCTTTTAATTAGTAGTTTAGTTGTGTGTTTCTAGCTTAGTGAGTTTGTTGATTAAAGCATTTTTACTAGAAAGTTGAATTCTTTTTGTATTTTGGAAACTCATTTGTTATTATTCCACATACATATGTAGTAACTTGCTGTTTAAAGAAGGCCAAGAACTTATTCTTTCATCTGTTGTTGAATTACCTCAGCCTTATCAGGCAGGTAATCATAACCATTAACAGAGGCTGAACTATTTGGCTATTATTAATTTCCTGGATCCCAGGATGGTGCCCCAAACTTGGTAATTTTGACATACAATTATTCATCTTATTAATAATTGCCCTAAGCAATTATTCATAATTATTCAGAGCCAAAACATATCTTCTGTATCACAACAAAGGAGTGCTGGTCATCTCGCTATTTTGCACCTTTGCTATTTTGCTCGTTTCATACCCAAAATGTTTAGGTACAAAATGGTTCTGTCTACAGCAGAATATTTCAAGCCAACTATGGGTCAGTTAGTACTCAGTTTGAAAACACATGATTTAAACTGACTTTGTATGCTCTACGCTTAATCTCCTGTGTGAACCTCCAGTTACATGACTCAAATATTATTTGTCTTTGATCAGGGGTCATCACCGGTTATAGTGAACCCCGAGTATTTGTGAGGGTTACGGACCATAGCTGCCTTCAAATTACTAAAATCCGTGAATACTTGAGCCCCCCCCCTCTAAAAACACCCATGATTTCCTATTTTAATAGTTCAAACACCAAACATGCTTTAAGGTGCATTAAAAAACCTGACTTGGAACTACAGTAAAATGGCAATAGCTCAATGGTTCCTGGAAAACAGGGGGATTGCTCTCTCTGGGTGAGAAGTTGACTCTGCTCCTGGGGGTTACAGCCAATCAATGCCAGCCAAAGTAACAAACCAAGGTGCTTCTGGATTGGTTGCTGTTTGCAAACAGCGTGTTAGGTAGCATTGCATATTCCCATGCTGCATTTTCTTTGGAATATTTTTTTACAAAATCAGCAAATTTGGGATTTTATCGAAAATAATATAATTCAACGAATATGAGAATCCACAAATGAACTATGAAAAGAGGGGAGCTACTGTATTTCTTCCCACTTCAAGTGGAAAAAAATCACACACAAGCATATTAGATTAGCTGTGTGATTAGTACATCGCCACTCAGTGTTTTGAACATCATACTTTTAGTTTGGTGGGCGTCTGACTGTTAAAGTGAGAGTGAACACAGTAGTAAGATGTAATGAGCTTTCTAGGGCCTTCATGGAGAAGACTAAAGCAGCTGGTAAGGGATTTTAAAAAGTCTCCAAAGAATCTGAATCAAACTATTCCACTAAATCGACAATAGTACAAAAGTGGAGAACATTCAAAGCAACCCCCTGGCATGTTGGCAGCAGCAATACAAATACTGTCATAGAATCTAAATTACATTAAAACTAGTCAATTTACAGTAAAATTGTTAAAGATTTGCCGTCAAACTACTGGTTGGCAACCCTGTTGCCAGTACTTCACTTTAAATTCTACAGTGATTTTGATACAGTGCAAGAAAAGCAGATCACAAGACGATAACAGAAGAAAAATATTGCTGTAGTTAATGTAATAGTGCATCACTATACAAGGAAAAAAAAGAAACTGTTCAACTTCAACTTTGATAGGAAGTGTGCAAAGATGGAAAAGCCTTTGCTCTTGAAGAAAAACATAAAAGTCAGACTAATGTTTGCCAGAGAGAATACAGGACCTGAACTTTTTGAAATTGTTCTCAGGACAGATACATCTAAAATTAGATAATTAGGACAACATTAGCTTCAGCTTTCTGGATCAACTCATATGGATGGTGTCACTAAATGAAGACTTCAAGTGAGTTGCTTATGTTACATTCAAAAGACCTGAACTCTCCCTTTAACAGATAGTGAGCACATTGTGACTTCCATATGTGTTCCCTCATTTTGCTGTTCTTCTAACCTTGATAGTGGAGCAGCAGTGATGGAACAGTTTCTATGCCTTTGACTTAGTTACTAATAATGTGGCCAATCACTGAAGTGGGAACATGTGACTTCAGTCGAAACAAGTAAAAGGGCAGAATACAAGAGCACATGGTGTCATATTCCACAAGGACATGAAGCAGAATGAACATGATGTCCTTACCCACTACTCTTGCTGAATAAAAAAAGCCTAATAAAAGTTGCTGTGTGTTTTTTAGGCTTTAGCTATACAATGCTCCGCGTGCTCAAGTTCATATCGGGCTGTGTGGGCGGGCTTACATCTGTGTTCTAACTTGTCTCCTTGTTCTGAGCTCATTTTGCGATAGCATGTACATCCACACAGGAGAACGTGTGCACGCACAGCTATTTGTAGCAGGTCTGGCTCCCTGGGAACCCATCCTCCATCTGTCGGTTTCACATAGCCGAGTCCAGCCAAGCTCTAATTTTACCCTAAATTTACCAGCAGCTGACCCTTTTTTTCTTGGTGGCATCACGGACCGCATGCATCACTAACGTCTCCTTGATGTCTCACTGGCTTTCTCTGCTATCTGACCAACACACACACACTCACGCACACGCACACACCCATCAAGACCTATCTTTACTCTCCATATATTCTTTCACACACTAAGGCACACTTTCACACTTCTACACCTTGTACTGACACTAAACTAGACAGAAAATGTTACATTTATACTAAATGGAAAAGAGCTTTTGAAAATCTGACATACCACTACATGAAGGAAAAGTCAGGCAACGTTTTCTCATTGTGTTGGTTTCTGGCATATGAGAAGCTTGAAATTAGGCCCGCGGCCATGGAGAAATTAATTAATCAGTGTTGCATATGGTGGGTATTTTTTGTAAGCGTATGGCGAAGTACCACTTGCCCCTTCAGCTTGGGGCCTGTTGGAGAAAGCAGACATGCCATTCATAAGATTGGGCTGAGAGGCGCCGGTTTACATAAGGGCTGAAAAAAACTGGACATGCAAGGAGCATGTGCCATGTTTACTGCATTAAAAATGACAAAATATGTTTTGCCATTTTTAAAATGATTGGAACTTGAAGGACAGTATTCTTTCAAGGCATTAACTAGCTTCGAGCCATACCTAATATGAGACTTTTAGTTTTTTCACATTTTTGATTGTTGACCCAAGGAATGACTTAAAAGGTTTGATGTCAAAACTGAGGTTGAAGACATGCTCTGGTGTCATGCAATATAGTTAGTTATTAGAAACAGGTCAGTTTGGGGTTATATTTTGTAAATGTAGTACAATTGGTATTTGCATTTAAATCTAAAGGTTGTGAGAATGTTATTTAATAATAGGCTTAATGAGATATGGTCAGAATATGCTTGGTTCATTTTTGATCATCTCCAAGTGTTAAGATGTCATTTCTGTCAAAGGTTTTTACCTTAGGTAGATCTTATTGTATCAATTAGCAAAATGTAAACAGTAAACCCCAGTTTTTACAGTAGAGTTTTTCTTTTAACTAAAATATTGCCAGCATACAGTGAAATCCTAAAGAAACTCATATATTGGTGTTTCATTGTAATTGTTTTGGCGATTCTCCTATATAAAATACTGCAACATTTGTTACAGATACAATCCTAATAACATGTTTTTTTATTGGGTTCAGCTCTACTTAGCCAATAATTTGTAGAATTACCTGTTGCTGCAATTACATTTTCTCTACCAGCTCTGCATGTTGAGAAACCAAACTTTTTTCATAAGCTCAGTCAGAATCAATGGACGGTGTCTGCCATCAAATTACAATTAGATTTAGGCCTGGGCTGTGGCTGGGCCATTCTAACACATGCATTTTCTTGGACCTTAACCAGTCTATCACAGTTGGCTGCATGGTAAGGGTACTTGTCCTGCTGAAACGAGAACCACAGCCCCAGTTTTAAATCTGGATCAACTGGTATTCTTCTGGGATTGTCCTGTATTACGCTTCCCAACAATCCAAACTAGATTTCATGTCCCTGCTGAAGGAGAGCATCCCCACAGCATGATGCTGCTACCACCATGCTGCATGGTGTTTGTGAAGACATTCAGGGGATAGTGTGTTACATGTGAAAGACTAAGATTATGGTCTTATTGCAGACAACCTTCTTCTACATGTTTGCAGTGTTGACTACATGGTTTGTGCCAAAATGCTAGCAGGACATCTATGACTTTCTTTCATAATTGCTTTCTTCTTGCCCCTCCTCCACAAATATCAGATTTGTTGGATGGACAACCAAGTGTCGTCCTGTCAACAGACTGATTCGCCAATATGGCCGATCTGGGCAGCTCCATTTGCTGTTATTTCAACTGTTAACTTCATGTTTTCTCCCATTGTTTTTTTTTCTCCACAGCAGCTACACCTGGTCTGGGGCTCTGTTAGGCTGTGATTTCTTGTATCAGCTCCCAGTAACTGAACGTTCTCTCTCTCCTGTTATCAACTTTTTACTTTATTTAACACAGAAACTACTCCTACATTAGTTCTTTGTGTGTTTCTGCTCTGTCTTCTCAAACCCCCAGTCGGTCGTGTCAAATGGCCGCTCGTACTGAGCCAGGTTCTGGTTCTGCTGGAGGTTTCTTCCTGTTAAAGGGGGATTTTTCCTCTCCACTGTCGCTACATGCTTGCTTAGTATGAGGGATTGCTGTGAGGTCAATGATTTGATGCTATCTGCTGGGTTTCCCTGGCTAGAAAGCTGATTGGAATGTATGTTTGATTGAATTGAAATGACTTGTAAAGTGCCTTGAGATGACAGGTGTCGTAAATTGGGGGTAATATAAATTAACTAAATTCAGCTGAATTGAATTGAGTCAAACTGACATTTGTAAATGAATGAAAAAAAGAAACTCCCGTTGTATTTCTATTATGACAGGCTAAATAACTCAAATTATTGCTGTTAATTTTTGACTGTGTAACTTTACAAACTGCATCCCATGGCCATGTCTTGGTAGGTTTGCAGTTGTGCCATACTCTTTCCATTTTAGAGGGATGGAATAAATCATGCACTTTGTTTTGCCAGCCTTGTGTTTTGTTTATGTTTACTCTAACAAACTTCTGAGGCATTCAGCTGTATTCATACTAAGATTAATTTACACACAACTGGACTGTATGAATGAAATTGCTTCTAACAGCAGCTGGTTACACATGATTTTATTTAGGGGTATCAGAGTAAAGGGGGATGAAGATAACTGCATACCATATGTTTTAGGGTTTTTTTTGTAAAATAACATACATAATTTTCCTTCCACTTCTCAATTATGCATTACTGATCTTTTTGGGTTTTTTTTGCACAACCTGAAGAAAATGCTTAACCAGTCATTTTATTTGCCACTGCATCAATCTATTTTCATATATCTCTAGATTAAAGTGCGACAGACTTCATTTTTAAGATGGGTAATGCATTGCACTCGCTGAGACCTCAGCCACCAGAGTCTCTATGTGTCAGCTGTATTCTCTGCTGAGGCTTTATTCTAATTCACATCATCCAATCCTACCAAAAGGCGCTCAATGGCACTGCTCATCGGGTCCAAAGGCCAAACATTTCTGCCTTTGTTCCCGCTGCAGAGATCGGATTTAAAGGGATGGCCAGGAAAGAGGATGATGTTCAGCAACTTTTTGGGATTGTCACTGTATGCAAAGAGGGAGGTCAAATGGTACTTTCCGTCAATTGTTGGTAGAAATCTGGTAGAGAAGCATATGCATTGTGTGCTCTACAGGGGCTACTCATGGTTTGGATTTCCAAATGTGACCTCACTCTCTCTATACAGGAGTTGCAGATTAGAGGGTAGGTATTACTTTATTAATCCCCAACTTTGAACTCAGTGAAAAGTGAAATTACTATTGGCCTTCAATCAAAAACTACATTTAATTATTTAACATCACCATTTTTCTAGATTAACTTTTTTTTTCCATCTCTGATTTGTACTGACTCTAGTGTTTGAATTTGTTTTCCTCCCAGGTTTGTTTCTTAGGCCATGTACACACGTAGCCGGGTTCAAAAGAAAAGAAAAGAATATTCTCACCACCTCGTAAAAAACAAAACAAAACCCTGTTCACACCTAGCGGCTTGCATTTATATAGTGCTTTTCGAGACCCTCAAAGCACTTTACATCTCCATTATTCATTTACTCTTACATCCACACACTGGTGGAAGCAAGCTACGATTGTAGCCACAGCTGCCCTGGGACAGACTGACAGAAGCGAGGCTGCCATATCGCGCCATCGACCCCTCTGGGCCCACACCATTAGGCGGGTAGGTGAAGGGTCACAATGATCTGTAAATTCTCAGAATTTTATGTGCATTCAGTTTTTTTCATAGTTTCATTACCAGTTTTCATGATCACATTATCTATTTGTCTATTATTTATCCATGAAAATATTTATTTCATAATGTTTAATTTATTTATTAAATTTTGAGCATTTTGATGGTCCATATTTTCTTACCTAAAGCTGATTATCTCATAATTTCTCTGGACCAGTGGGCTTCTCCAGCACTGCCAGATTGTACTGCTTGGTTGGGGTGATCAAGCCTCCTAGTTGTTTTCTCTAAATTCATTACGTTACAAGTGAAACTACATATTAACTCTCAGCTTAGATTCATCAGCCTGAAGCTCACCTAGATTTCCCTAACAATGTGCCCCATGTATTTCCTTTCAATTCAGAAACTTCTCTCCATTCTATTTACCATGGAACTTAAAGAAGTGTTGCAGGATAGTAGCTTTGGGCTTGGCCACCCCTGGCCTAGCCTAGAGCATATGGCAAACAACAGCTACATTGTCAAAAAGAATAAAAACAATAATAATATTAAATATTTTGTGTTTCTAGTGGTGGTGTAATGAAAATTTTAAAATATCAACATTTCTCTTCAGAGTGAGAATGTGTCTTGTAACGTGCATCTACAGTAATTGCTGTTAACATATGATATAGTCTGGTGAGATAACATTTAAGTCTTAATTATGAGCTTTGGAGAAAGATTTGTATGCTTAAATCTTAACAAGCTGCATCTACAGTTAAACCCTAAAGCCTTCATACCTTTAGCAGATTTAGATTTGAAGTATTCTTTCAGTTCTACTAACAAATTTCTTTTGAGTGGAAGTGACACTAATACTTTGTCCCAGCCGGAGTCCAGAATTGAATTTGATAGAGAATCAGTGAAGGGAGTTTAAGATTAGGGTGATGGTAAGGAGGCTGTTCGACCTAAAAGACTTGGAGGTGAAAGGTAAACAGCCTCAATGAATAAGTCGTTACCAGGTCTTTACCAAACTTGAAACCTGGGATGCTCAATCATTTGATTTAGCTGTGTTGGAGTAGGGATGCATCTAAAACCTGCAAGACATTAGATCTCAATGACCAGCGTTGGAGACAACTGGTCTAGAGTGTAATCTTTAAATCTATTTCTATAGAAAGCCATGTTTTTAAGAATTTGGTTATAATCTGTAATATAAACAAAGATTATGCTAAGGATTTAGAATAAGTTTGCCAAGATCCACTATTTATTTCTACCTGTGTGTAGCTGAGTGTCATTAACCTATACAGTAGTTGGATGAAAGGCTTCTTTTTTGAGCCACGGCCCCTCTTTAACAGCTCTCACTGTGGGCGTGTGGATTAGAAGTGAGAAAGACACCGAGGCTGTGTAAATCTATTGAAATCGGCCCTTAAATGATTTGTGGGAATCACATCATGTTTGGCAAACCTCAGCGTACATAAATTTATACCAGTCAGTCATCCTGAACCACACAAACACCCCAAACGACCTCAATGTCTCCTGCTAATTAATTTCTTCTGGTGTGTCATGGAGATAAGATTTCAGTGCCAATATGTTGTTTTTGTAAGAATTGAAGCTTGTGGTTTAGAACATTTTCTAGCTGAAAGCTAATGTAACTGTTGCTGTTTTAGGTCTTGACAATTAAGGCTTAAACTCCTAAACAATAAACCTTAGCACTTGCTTATACCACACAACGTGTTAGTAAAACATTATCTTTATGGATAATTTCCCCTTAGTCTTTTTTGCTTCTTATGATACATTTTGTATGTTACGTAATTACTGGTATGGTTTTCTTGCTGCTTATTTTATTTGGGGAGGATATTTCTTTAGTTAAAACATTTTCTGGCTGCTATATTAAATTTGCTCCTAACTTGTATTTTATTTATTTATGCTATGTACATCACATTGACAAGTATAAACTGTATTTAAATGTTCTACAGAAATAGAAATGTACTTACTTTCTTCCATTGCTTTATAAATTAACATTTTTAATGCAAGGAGTATGGTGTAACTGCAAAACAACCAAGATATGGCTGTCCACTAAAAGCATCAAGCAGGCAAGGAGAACATTAATAAACGCTCCAAGCAGCCTCGAACGGCCCTCGCAGCTTAGCGCCGCTTCGGTCTGTGTTGCGACCGCAGGACTCAGGCACCGCCCCCTCAACACCACCTTAACGCTTCCACTGAGCCTAGTGATCAAACCTGCATTAAAGAGTCTTTAAAAAAAGACAAAATAGCAGCTTTCAACCAAGATGGTCAATATCCTGGTGTCCTGGTGCAGCCACAACAACCTGGTGCTTAACACCCAGAAACCAGTTGAGATTATTGTGGACTTTAGGAAGCACACAGCCTCACTACCCACCATCATCCTGACTGACACCCCCATCACCGCTGTGGACTCATTCCACTTTCTGGGTACCACCATCACCCAGGACCTCAAGTGGGAGCCCACCATCACCTCCATCATAAAGAAGGCCCAGCGTAGAATGTACTTCCTGAGGCACCTGAAGAAATTCATCCTGCCGGCATGAACGATGATGCAGTTCTACACTGCAATCATCGAGTCCATCCTTACCCCCTCCATCACCATGTGGTATGCTGGAGCTACCATCAGGGACAAACAGAGACTGCAGCGTGTTTTGCGCTCTACTGAGAGGGTGATTGGCTGCAGACTCCCACCTCTACAGGACCTCCACACCTCAAGGACACTTGGGTGTGCAGATCGGATCACAGCTGACCTTTTTCACCCTGGACACAGTCTTTTTGATCTTCTACCCTCAGGCACCCCTGCTTCCCTCCCCTCCATTTGGACCAACCTATTGACATAAGAATAGTTTCCCCTCGGCTGTTGGACTGATGAACAATACCCCTAAGACTGTTAACACCACCCGCCCTGCTTCAGTCATATGCCCCTATTGTGTTTTTGCACCTATTTGATTTTGCACTGATCATAACCTGCACTCATGTATATATTAATCTGCTTACCCCATTTTATTTTTATTTATTTCATGCCTAGAATTGATTATCTTATGTTGCAAAAGGTACGGCAGCAATTTACTAATGTTTTATACCTGTTCACACAAATTGCAAAAAAACCTGGTTTGTGATTCAGATTTTCTGATTCCTGATCCTGTGGGGTATGGGCCCTGGCTTCAAAAGACTTTAATAGGTCTTCATAATCTACAAATATGTACCAAATTTTACAATCGTAGTTGAGAAATTGAATTGTGGGCGATTGTTTTAATGATTCTAGGGGGCGCTGTGCAGGAATTAGGCCATGCCCACCAAATATTATCATATGTATATGTTATGGGTTGGACTAATATGCATGTTGTTGAATTTGGTGCAGATCAGATGATGTATGTGGAAATGAGAGCCAAACGTATTTCCATGGCATGACGCCATGCTGCCAACAGCCACACCCTATTTGAACAGTGTCAGTACTGGACAAGAAATTACCCCCACTTGTTTTCAGTCACTGACCACAGCCACATATTGATTATGGAAAAGGAGGCAAATATGTATTTTTCTGTGTACAACACCGAACTTCCTGTTCTAAGGGGGAGGGGCTTAAATGACATGAGCAAATGAGGCTATGAATGTGTTGAGTGGTAGTATGTGACTTAGTCTACTCCCCCCTCTTGTTGTCTTAAAGCTGCTGTCCGGAGAATATATTTATGTATCAAGGTTTTATCAATCTTTAAAAAGTGCGGTTCTAAACTATGTTATACGGCTGGTGATCCACACCATTTGTCATTCTTCCGAAGTCTCGCCTTCCTCCATTACACCCCCGTGCAATTCAAACTAACCGCCAAATTTTTCTATCCAATAGAATTCGAGTTTACGATTTGTCGGCTGTCAATCAACGTGCATACGCATCTTGCTAACCTGTGAAGATGAGGCCGCGCACACAGGCCGCTCCGTGTCTTCCTGTTTACAGTTGCCAGATTAGAAGACAGCATCAGTCATGGAGAAGTCGCACCCTCTGAAATGTCCATAACAAAAATACAATCTGGTGATGCTCGATAGGGCATGCTGCTTTCCACTGTGACCCGCTGTGACACCACACAGGTGGTGCCTGTGCACAATTGTTGAGGTGAGGCTAGAAAGAGCGGGAGGATGGGAGAAGACATGTTTTGGGAGGGGCCTTGGTACGTTGGATTCAAAAAAATCTCTCTCTCCCTCAAACAATTCGGACAGTAGCTTTAATATTCCCATTATGAACTATTGCTGGAACCTGATAACCAGTGTTTAAAAAAGCTAAAATTGGCTAAACAAAACAGCATAGGTACCAAAAACGTGAGTATTGATTTCCCCACACAAAACCTGGTGTTTATAAAGAATGTGTGTCCTTACCATATGTCCTGTTAGCCAGAAACAGCACTGAGGTGGTTAAGTGGGCTTCATTTGCAAGACTGAGACAATATCAATAGAGACATGAATAAACATGCTCTCAATCATAGTTTTTGTGGGTGCAACAATGCAAATGCATAAACAATTTGATGTCTAAACAATTGAAAATGTCTTGCTGTGGCTCATGCGTCAAGTCTAACAACACAACTTTTAGATTTTTGAAGGATTAAACAAAAAAAATAAATAAAAAATAGGATTTCAATTATGGAAATATTCCTTACAAACACTAAGAGCTCTACCAGCACAACCACAGCAGCAAAAAAAAAACAAAAGTTTAAAGGCAACAAAGTATATGGCTCTTTGAATTGTACACAGAGCTTTCTTGAATATAGATTGTTTATTTATTTATATATTTGCTGATTTTGGCAGGATTCATCCTCCAAACACTAGAAAGGAAACTCAAAAATGTAAAAACATTTTATGTTAAAAAATACATTATTCTCACAGCAGTTACTATAACCCCCAGATGTTGTAGTACATCATACAGTCATATTTAACAGAAAAAGTGTAAATATTATTGAAAAGTTCAATTTATTTCAGTAACTCAGTAAACATAGGTGTTTGAACCTTTAGTTAATTTTGTGCTTTGATCCTTTCTTTTTAGTATTCTTAGATTTGGTTTTAGTTCATTCCTCGATTTGTTTCCATCTTGGTTAATTATTATTTTTAGACATGTATATTTACATTCCTTAGACTCTGTTTAGTTTCAGTTTTGTGATTTTCACTTCTCTTCATCTTTTCCCCTCTCTTTTGCGTGTTCTCTCCCTCTCCCTGCTTCCACTTCTCCCTGACTAGCTCCTCTGGTCCCCTTATCATTTCCACTCCATCTTTAGAGTATTTAAGCTTGGTTATTCTCATTATTCTCCATGTCTACCCCTGTCGCTCCTTGTTTTCCTTGCAATGGTCTGGTCTTCTTTGTAAGTTGTTCTTTCATCATTTATTAAACCTTGCACCATGAACCTCCCAAACTCCTGTCTGCATTTTGGTCCAATCAAAACATCACCTTACACAACACTTAACATATAGCGCAGTGGTAGAGCGGGTGACCCTTATGTGGAAGCTGCAAGTCTCGGTCTGTCTGTCCTGGGTGTTTCCCTCTCCTTCTCACTTGTCTACCAACTGTCCAATCCAGGCCACTGGAGCCACAAAATCTTTAAAAATATTGTAGCTATTTGACATGCAGTGCCTTGTTAAACTATTCAAACCTTTTTACGTTTTTTATGTTACAACCACAGACTTCACTGCTTTCAGTTAAAGATTGTAGCTGTAGCTTTATGTTTATGGTAATTCTGCTGGAAAGTGAGCCTCTGCCTCAGTCTCAACTCTGCAGCCTCTCAATGTCTTTCTTTTCTTTCAGAATTGCCCTGTATTTAACTCCATCCATCTTACAATCGAATATGACCAGCTTGCGTATCCCTTTTCAATAAAAAGCATCTCCACATCATGATGCAGCCACCACCATGCATCACTGCTGGGTTAGAGCTAGTCAAATTTTCAAAGCTAAGATGACTTGAAAATAATAGTGATATGTTTATAATATATGCTTCCTGTTTAGTTCCTTAAGCCTTAGTGGATCTCCTGTTGATTCAGTAATGCCCAAAGCTTCATACTGCTGTGCTCCTATTACAGCAGTTCGCCCCCCTGCGTGAGCCCTCATGTCAACCTCAGGACTGAACCCACAGCATCATGAAAGAAGAGGTGCAAATTGGCACTCAACAGTCCTCTCTGTTACACTAATGTGCAGAGGCTCTTATTAACCCTGATAATACTCACAGCAGGGAGTTCAGCGACAGAGAACACCTTCCGAGGTGTTGTCTCACCTAAAACTTCATCTCATCCCTATTAAAGAATTAAGCTGTTTTTTTTCTAAATAATACTCGAGTATGACTCGGGTAACGTAGAGAGATCAAATGGGACAAAGAACGAGAGTGAACATGGTATGGTAAGTGTTTGACTTACTGCAATTTGAGATTTTGTCAGAACAACTCAGATTCTGTAACTTTTTATTTTTTCCTCCTGGTAATTGTCCAAATTTTGGATGCAGCTGCAACATTTCTGAAAATAACCCCCACCCACAGGTAGCTCTTAGTCCAAAACCACAGCCCACACAGATGAGTTTGTCTTCTTCAGTGAATTTTATTTTGGGGCTGGATACTAATCTGCAGCACACTCTGAGCATGTCAGAAGTGTCCTAGTGGCTCGAAGTTATTCAGTGTGCTGCATTAGATGTTTGCAGGCCACTAACAGCAGAGGACAGGAAGTTTCCTTGTGATGATGTTCATTGCTCTCATTCTGGAGGATGTTTTATTTTTGGCTCATATACTGCATATAGTAGATGGTTGAGGCACTTGCAACGAGGTCACCTAAAGAGCAAAATTATAGAGCCTGAACTGAGTTACTGAATGATACATGCAGTGGCCAAGGCTTTATCAGGGAGTTCATATACCAATAAAGGAAAATATTCTGTTTGTCTAACCTGTTACCTAAGGTTTTGTTCACACGGCCAGATTTTTAGGACGATTCTCCCCTTCTGACATGCCCAGATTATCGGGATGGCTCTTAAGACAAACCTAACAGATCTTCCTGCTGTGTGTGGTGTGCTAAGAGTGACCTGGTCTGCCCGGAAGGACCCCGGGACCTCTCCAATCACAAATCAGTGATATTCAACATGTTGGATTGTCTTGGCCCGATATGGCAGCATGTGTGGTGGGTTGCGAGGACAAACAAGCATGCAGCCTTTGAATGTGAACTGTAGCCAATCAGAAAGTGAGGTGACGGGTAGTAATACCCCTTGGAAGTATCTATTATTATTTGCAAGTGCCAGCTCACTTGACAGCAAATCCATAGGGTTGGGGTAATTTAACAGAGTGTACCGTTTTTTTTAAAACGTTTTTGTATCTTTAAGGGTTAGGGGTATGGTAGGGGTTAGGGTGAGTCAGAGCAAAGTCTGTAACGACGTTTCTCATCCACCCCCCCCCAACAGTTCACCTCTATATCTTCGTATAGAAAGTAGAGCCCCTGCTCCTGCTGTGTCCACTCCTTTATCCAAAGCCAGGATTTCATTTTTTCTCTTTATTAAAACTAGTCCACAAACTATTGCCAATGCCTCATCCTCGACATCCATATTTATTTACTTCTTTGACTTTACTAGTCACGTTTTATATCAGGAGGTTTTGTGAGATTTCCTGTCTGAACCTGGAATGTTTGTGAATAAAATCGGTTTGTGTGTGTTGTCTCATCATTGTATCATTGCAGTGTGGCCGCACACCACACACTGTACGACCAAAACAGGAATATCAGTGATTTTTTATTGCCATGTGTGCTGTTTTAAACTCTTGTGACTAAAGCAAGAGGTCCCCAACTCTGGTCCCCAGGGCTGTTTCCCTGCTGCTGCCCACCTGGCTTAAACTGATAGATGATTACCAGGCTTCTACAGCAATTGGAGGTATGCTAAGGAGGTAATGCAATAATTTGAAGCAGGTATGCTGGAGGTGACATCTAAAACGTGTCATTGTTCTTTCTTATACAACAGGGGTCCCCAAAGTCGGTCCTCAAGGGCCGGTATCCTGCATGTTTCAAGTCTTTCTCTGGTTCAACACAGCTGATTCAAATGGTCCAACTACCTCCTCAGCATGTCAAAGTTCTACAGAGGCCTGCTAATGAGCCATCATTTGATTCAGGTGTGTTGAACCAGGGAAAGAACTAAAACATGCAGGATACCGGCTCTTGAGGACCGACTTTGGGGACCCCTGCTATACAAGATATATAGTATAAGACAGCCTAAGCATACTCTTAAACTATAGGTTCCCAAACTGAACCAGTCAACTCCTGCAAAAGTAAACTGCTTGATGTAGGCTAGTCAGTAAGTAACTTGACAATATCGTAGACCTTTACAATGACAACCGAGCAACATGGATGCTGAGATAATCTCCAGTTCATTTTGGGGCTCTAATAAACATTTCCTCTGAAATAAGTTAATTTAAAGTCCTTCATAAACAAATACAATTACTATGATACAGTTATTGATTACGCTATTAAATTCCCCACCAGCTATCTCCCCCCTCCCCTCTACTAAGGGAAACACTTAATTGGGCCAAGTATTTAACACTTACTAAATGCTTTCTAATCATATGGCTCTGTATCAGCTGCTTTCAAACACACAGTTATACAACCTGTTATACAAAAGAGAAAGAGTTGTCTTCAACCAAGCCCAGACAATTTTAGATACTTATGGTGTTTACGAAGAGTTTGTCCAATTTTTAAGGCCTGAAATCTGAAATCAAACCAAAATGGCTGAGGATTTATCTTAAATACTATGGACAATGAGACAGAAAAGGAAGGGGGAAAAGGAAAAAAAGGGGAAGAGAGGTGGAACAAAATGTTAAAAGGGATAGAAGGATCTGAAGATAGAAAAGAGGAAGGGGAATAAATAAATAAAAGAAAACACCCTAGGAGTCTGCTTCTACACCTGCAGGATGCCAAAGAGAGGGGAAAAACAATAATTTATAAATAAAATTAAAATTAAATTCAGTTCACTTTATTTATTTAGCGCCAATTCATAACAGGTCATCTCAAGGCACTTTACAAGAAAAGTCATTTCAATTCAATCGTATATACTTTCTAATTAATCCTTTGGTTCATTAATCCAATCAGTTTAAAAGTTTTCTATGTACAAATAAAAAAACAGCATCACTGAAAAGCACATGGTACCGATTATTACAAGATGTTGTTGTGCGACAATAGGTTTGTTTTGGTTATGAATAACTATGGAGAATTGCTCATGGCAAATATTGATAAAATTTGTAATTTAGATCAAAATTACCAAATCGGGATACCATCCTGGGATTCAGGAAAATAATAATAGTCAAATAGTTCCCTCTCAGTTATTGTTTATGAATACCTGCCTGATAAGGCTGAGGTATTAAAATAATAATAGAGTAAGTTGAGCACTGGCGTTTTTCGAGCTGCAAGTTGCTACACAAAATGGAATAATAATAAAGAACAACTTTCCAAAATATAAGAGTTTACTAGCAAAAATAATTAAGATTCTCAGTGAAATACTTAAATAAATAAACTCACTTAGCTAGTAACACATAACTAAATTACCAAGTAAAAGTATGAATAATAAAACTAACAAAAAAAAAGAGAAAATGTACCAATATCCATTAAAGTAGAAACAATAACCAGCAAATTGATAGTGATGTCACAGTCCAGTATTAATATGTATGCTTAAAGACCAAGGCTTGTATTGAAGAGTTTTGAAAGTGAGACTGTTAGTTTTAAACTAATTATAAGATAAATCAACAAACAACCAATTCCCAATGCAAAGGTGAAGACAAAACATTTTTGGAGGAAATTTGTTTCATTAAATAATTTATGATTGAAGATGATAAAATGTTACATTTTAGCCTTCATATATTTTTTGTAAAATTGAGTTAAACTGATTTCAACTCATTTGCTGCTTGTTAAATGACATCTTTAGGAAATCAAAGAAATCTGATTAGCACCAATATACACCAATGCAATCACCAAACCAAGTCTGGAGGAAAGGCACTTGACATATTTTACCTAGCAATGAGATGTAAACTTTCCCGCTTTGCTGTGTTTTTAAAATCTAAAACGTGGTGTCACTTTGTGTTTGTTCTCATCTCTCCCTGGGGAATGATAAAGTGCTCTGTGCTTTTAAAGACCTCAGCACTGCTGAGCATGCGTCTGTCCAGCAAAGTAACTACAGCTCTGTCAAAGAAGTGAGATTCCCCAAGCAAAACAGGGCTTTCAGTATTTTGCGGGGTCATTGTGTTGTTATTTTTTCACTATTGAATCAAAGCATGCTGATATAAGCCCCTGGTTACACTACGGATCATTTTCAAACTGACACTTTTATGCCAGTTATGAAACTGTAATAGTTTTACTCAAGTTCATATTTCTGGAATGTACTCATGATGGCCCATGTCTAATTGTAACCTAATATTTAACAACTTTAAATAGTTTTCTGTCAGAGAGTGGTGTCATGTTTAAAATGTAACGTATTTTTGTGTTTGGTGAAAGTCGTTTTTATTCCTGTTCTTGTTTTCAGGGCGTGTATTCCGGCTTTTTAGTTGACTTGAACAATTGCACTTTCATCAGGTCAGTTAGGAAATCCCAAAAACTGTAGAATCAGAACTTTTTTTCCAATTCAAAGTGTAGTAATGCTTTGTTTGGATACATGAGGACGCACATTGATCGCTCAAGAGAAAGATAACTCTTCTGCTGCCGCTTCTGCCAAATAATCTTTTTAATATGATCTATTTACTAATTAGCATCACAAAGTGGTTTCATTAGCATATATATATATATATATATATATATATATATATATATATATATATATATATATATATATATATATATATATATATATATATATATATATATATATATATTAGTATCTGCTGTTGTAATGAGTAAGGTAGATTTTTTTATTTCCGTCATACACTGTTTTTCTGTCATTCAGCCATGGCAGTGACCTTGAAGAAGACATGTGTTTTGAGGACGCTGGGAGGCAGTCTGAAGACTGATATGAAGTGACAGCAAGGATCACATCTGACCTGCCCACAAAGGCAGACATCCAGTTGAGAAACTTAAACAAAAATTCACCCAGCATGATTGAGTCACATTATGGTTTTCTGAGAAATAACTCTTTCTGAACAGCATAGATCACTCCATTTGTTATAGGGCTGTCATAATTAACGAATTGACACAGGTAAATTAATTTGTAGTAATTACGCGATTCATTTAAAAAAAAAGCATTTAACACATGCACAGGAAGCCCTCCCTGTTTATCCCACAATTAAACCCGCGCTGCTTTCAGTGCTTGCTCGTCACATAAACAGCTTGGCAGACCCAAACTGGTTCCATGTGAACGCCTCTTCTCATTCGCAGACCATAGGGATTATCGGTGTACGTCCCTCCTTGCTTTGCTGCGCCTGTAGTCTGCAGAAAGAGACACGATAATGTCCTGTGCTGTTGGTCGCTTTGATAAAAACAACAATCGTGCATTCCCTCGACTCACCCCTTTCAAGGCAAAGAAAATATGTTTTTGGTTGCAAGCAATTGGAGAAGCGATTGGAACGAGCAGATGATTAAAAATGCATCAATCTGCAGCGATCACTTCACATCAGGTAAGCCTTGGCTAACAAACAAGCTAACATAGCTAACCAACACACCAGCTGCAAGATAACCACAAATAATAACAGTAGGAACTGGAGTTATGTAAAGGTTTGGTTCCACAACATTTGAGCTCATGTTGATAAGCAAATAATCCTTCTATTGTTCAGAAGAATACAATTCAATTAAAAAATGCCTTATTGATCCCAGAGGGAAAATAAGTGTTATTGTAGCTCATACTATTTAATTCTTCAAGGAGCTGTTGTAGATCCTGATGGCTATGGGCAGGAAGGATCTCCTGAAGAAGTCTGTGTTGCGGCAAAACTGTGCAAAACAGATTTATTGTGTGGAATCACTTCATTTTACGAATATAAATTCTTACCCTTTGCCTCTCTCTGGAAAAAGCTAAGGAGTTGCAATAGTTTTTTTCGTAATTTTCCTATGATCCATTGATTTATTAGTCTAAAAATTTTGCTAAATGTAATATATCTTCTGGTTTGGCGCTATGCAGTTTTCTGCTCTGGTGAGTGAAACAACAGACTGAAAACATTCGAGGCTGAAGCCCTGGGAAAATCGGCTGACGATGCCACTGAGTTTGACTATAGAAGTGTGAAATGTGTTTAGTGACTGAAAATGTAGGTCACTAAGAATTTGGTTAAGAGAATGAAGATAAGTGTCAGTATCAGAAAAACTGTAAATCACCCAAGGACCCAAGCTTCCTCAAGAAGTAAAGTCTGCTCTGTCCCTTCTTGTAGACGGTTTCACTGTTCAGTCTCCAGTCCAGTCTGTTGTCAAGGTGAACTCCTTGGTATTTATATTCCTCAACCACCTCCACTTCTTCTCTCATGATGGAAACAGTGTTTGACTTATCCCTGTTTCTTCTGAAATCTACAATCATCTCCTTTGTTTTTTTCACATTCAAGGTGAGACGATTGTTTCCACACCATGTCACAAAGCGGTCCACCAGCTCCCTGTATTCAGCTTCTTGTCCATCTCTGATACACCCGACAATTGCAGAGTCATCTCAGTATTTCTGCAGATGACAAGTCTCTGATTTGTACTGGAAGTCTGAGGTGTACAGAGTGAAAAGGAATGGTGAGAGTACGGTCCCCTGTGGTGTTCCTGTGCTGCTGACCACCTGGTTTGACACACAATTCTTCAGTCTCACAAACTGTGGTCTGTTGTTCAGGTAGTCATTGATCCAGGCTATTGTTGAGGGCTCCACCTGTGTCTTCAGAACTTTCTGACAAAGCAAATCAGGCTGAATTGTGTTAAATGCACTGGAGAAATCAAAGAACAAGATCCTCACAGTGCTGCCTGCTTCGTCCAGATGACAGTGGGTTGGTTGAAGCAGGTTGATGATGGCATCTTCAACTCCAACTCCACAGCGATAAGCAAACTGCAACGGGTCCTGATACGTTCTTGTTTGCTTACTCAGGGGTGCCAACAGGAGTCTCTCTAGGACCTTCATGATGTGGGATGTCAGGGCAACAGGTCTATAGTCATTGATGACTGATGGGTGAGTTCTCTTCGGTACTGGAACAAGGCAGGATGTCTTCCACAACACTGGAACCTTCTCCTGAGTTAGGCTAAGGTTGAAGAGGTGCTGCAGAATCCCACAAAGCTGCTCTGCACAGGCCTTCAGGACTCTGGGGCCGACACCATCTGGACCTGCAGCCTTGTTCCGGTTCAGTTTCTCCAGCTGCCTCTTCACCTGACTTCTAGAGACAGACAAGTGGGAGTGGGAGGCAAAGGGGGTAGCAGCATTTCCTGACTTGGTTGAAGGCAAACTTGTGGAATCAGAAGAGTCCATGGCTGAGGTGAAGGATAAAACATCCGAGGTGTAACAGGAAAGCTGTTGATCAGACAAGAGTGGGATGTCTGTTTGGCTGGGAACAGGAGAGGGGGATCCTGAACTAGTTCCTGAACTGAACCTGTTGAAGAATGTGTTCAGTTAATTGGCTCTGTCCAGACTTCCATCTATCCAATCCTTCCTGTCCTTAAAGCCTGTGATCTTTATCATTCTTGACCAGACATCTCCGATATTGTTCCTCTGTAGTTTGTTCTCCAGCTTCTTCCTGTATGCCTCCTTGCTGTCTCTGATCTTGACCTTAAGTTGCTTCTGTATACTCCTCAGTAATTCCCTGTCTCCCTCCCTGAAGGCTCTTTTTTTCTTGTTTAGCAGTTCCTTCAGGTCACTGGTGATCAAGGGTTTGTTATTAGGGAAGCATCTCACTGTTCTGGTGGGGATGATGTTGTCCACACAGAAGTTTATATAGTCAGTCACACAGTCAGTCATGGCATTGATGTCCTTTCCATGTGCTTGGCAAAAAGTCATCCAGTCTGTGGTCGCAAAACAACCCTGCAGGGCTTCTTCAGCTTCCTGTGACCATTTTCTCACAGTTCGTTTTGTCACAGGTTGCCTCTGAACAAGTGGTTTATATTCTGGACAGAGAAAAACAAGATTGTGATCTGATTGTCCCAGAGGTGGTCTTGGGTTGGACATGTATGAATCCTTTACATTTGCATAAAACAAATCCAAGGTCCTGTTTTCTCTTGTAGAGCAGCTGACAAACTGTTGAAATGTTGGAAGTGTAGTAGAGAGAGAGGCGTGATTAAAATCACCAGATATTGCCACAAATGCATTGGGGTGCTGTGTCTGTAGCTTAGCAACAACGGAACTGATGACATCACATGCATTCTCGGCAACGGCTAAAGGTGGAATGTAAACAACTGCCCAAATTACGCTGGTGAACTCTCTTGGTAAATAATATGGACGAAAACCTACTGCCAAGAGTTCGACATCTGGGCTGCAGAGACGACACTTCACAGTAACATGTCCTGGATGACACCATCTGTTGTTGACAAGCACTGCTACTCCACCACCTTTTCTTTTCCTGCTCGTCTTCAGATCTCTGTCTGCTCGTACAGTCAGGAAGCCTGGCAGAGAGACGTTGGAGTCGGGGATATGATCCAGCAGCCACGTCTCAGTAAAACACATAACAATGCATTCACGGTACTCTGGCTGAGTCCTTGTAAGGGCTTGGAGTTCATCCATCTTGTTAGCCAGTGATCTTACGTTGCCCATTATGATCGATGGAAGAGATAGCTTGAACGTCCTCTTTCTCTGTCTCCTTTTTGCCCCTGCTCTGCATCCACGTCATCTCCTAATCAACTCATCAGGGATTTGTGATTTCAGTTGAGGTATTATTTCAGCTTTTGCGATGGTAATCAGCTGCTCCCGGCTGTAAACCACATTGTTACCATGGTTACGCATCATAACAAGTTATCAAAAAGTGAAAGATTTACAGCACAAATCCTTCCAGCTTCACAGCACCAAAAACTAGAAAGTATACAGGTAAATAAAAATGCAATCTTCCTCAAGAAAAAAGAGGAACCAATGTACAGAAAACAAAAACTTAATATGTAGCCAACAGAGCCACTCCAACATGCAGCCACCCAGAGCAGCGCAATTCTAGAATTGCATTAAATCGGCATTAAATAGGATGCATTTAATGCGTCTTGCATTAAATAGGAAGCCTCAGGAAGGATACTTCCTGAGGCAGCTGAAGAAATTCATCCTGCACGGACGATGATGCAGTTCTACACTGCAATCATCAAATCCATCCTTACCCCCTCCATCACCATGTCGTATGCTGCAGCTACCATCAGGGACAAACGGAGACAGCGTGTTGTGTGCTCTGCTGAGATGGTGATTGGCTGCAGACTCCTATCTTTACAGGACCTGTATACCTCCAGGACACTTGGGCGTGCAGGTGGTATCACAGCCAACCCTTCTCACCCTGGACACAAACTTATTCTGACAATAGAGAGATATGAGTTAATCAGTTACCTGTTGATACTGTACCCATTTTTGAATGGGAGTCTTTTTAAAACGTAACATCAATCTCAGCAAAGAAAGCTGCAGCATTTACGGAAAAATAAAAAAATACAGCCATGTTCCTTTCTGGACTGGAATTCCAGTCAGTTCGGATACTGATTACATACATTTTGCTGGGAGCACAAATGAATGTTAGCTCTGCGCTGGTAAGAAATTCCACGTCAGGTTTATAAAAGTGGTGGGGACAAAACCGTCAGCCATGAATATTGCCGGGAACTGAATTTTAAGATGGCTAATTCATGTCTGTTCTAAGAACATGTCTCAGTATTCTTGCACACAAAGCAAAAACTCAGTTTTCTGTTTGGCTAGGTTCAAGAATCAGAACTATTAAATCAAGTTAAAAAAAACCCGCGTAAGTTGGTGTTTTAAAAACTACCTGTAAAACCACCTTTCTCCAGCTGAATAGATACAAAACGGAAGTAATTAATTTTGGATCTAAAGAGGAACGATCAAGAGTCAGTGCACAGCTTCAATTAATACAGCAGGAAACTATCAGGCCCCCAATTCCAAGAGTACCCAGCTGCAGACAAGATGGCGGACAAACCTCCGCTCAGTCTCGAGACTCCAAGGTTGTGTGTCTGAGATAGTGGTCAGCAGCACAAGACCACCACAAGGGACTGTATTCTCACAGTTCCTCTTCACACCATACACCTCAGACTTCTGATATGTCTCTGAGTCATCCTGAGTTACTTTGGGAGGAACAAGAGCGAACAAAGCACTGCTTATGTCCTGGGAATGGAGGGGTTGGAGGTCTACAGCTACCTGGAAGTTCAGCTGAACAACAGACTAGACTGGCAACAAAAGAAAGAACAGAGCAGATTCTTCTGGTAGAAGCTGAGATGGTTCAATATTTGCAGCAAGATGTTGCATATCTTCTGTAAGTCTGTTTTAAAACTGCAATCCGCTTTGTAGCCATCTACTGGAACAGCATAATCAGAACCAGAGACTAAAAGAAACTGTACAAGAAGAATATAATTCCATGGATTCTGAAGCGGATTGCCCAAACAATGCTCTCAAAGCAGTTGAGCGTAGTGGACAGTTCTTCATATCCTGGACAGAACACATTGAGGTTCACAACAAAGAATGTTCAATCATAGTCTTCCTTGGGTGTGTTGTAAAACGGAAAGTTTCAGGAGATCATTCCAGGCATTAGCCACCCCCCTCTGGAACATGTCATTTACTGCTCATAAATTATTATTTTCCTTAAATAAAATTCAAAAACCACCCTGCTTCAACATCGAAATTAGCTTTTGAGTCATGACACCATCATACTTGTAACATTAAGAACTTGACAAGAGTTCTTATTTTTAGAGTAAACTTTTTTTTGTTGTTTCCCAAATCACCTAAAAATAGAATAAAAACCAGGGGAAAGTTTGATCAACAATGATGGACAAGTAAAACTAAAGCTTACAAAATGAACGGTAAAAAAGAACAATAAATAAACAAAATGGAATGGCAGACTTTAAAAAGGCTGAGATGCATTGGGATCTCTGCCTGTAGCCTTGTGTTGAGGCTATTGCCTTATACTGAACGAACTGCATCTCCCAGCATCCGTTGTGCCGCCCTCAACCCATTCTCATTGGTCTGTGGCCAGTGATGACATCACAGAGTTGATAAAGGGGGCGCGAAAAATGAAATCCTCGTCTTTTGGTTCCTTCTCGCGGAGCCGCAAGGAGACGCTTACTTCATTGCTAGCATTTTTCCTTTTTCGTTCAAACCTGCTGGTCCAGGAAGAACCCCTTTTTAAACTTCGGGGAGAATTAGGTCTAACGGGTTAATAGATCTGTTTCTGTTGGTTGAAATAAGTTGTCAACTTGTAAATCACTGTTATTCTTGGTCGTCTGTCGCTGTGCACCGACCCTGAATGTTTGCAGGCTTTGTGTTTTTTATTATTTTACTTTGGTTGCAACCAGAAGCAGTATATTATATTGTATTATTTCCCGGCTTGTTGTATTGTCCGCTGCGGTTGGCGCGTGTCTGTTTAGACAGGTCGCGTGGCCTCCCGTTGAGCCCCTTTTTCTGTCATCCCCGTTTCTTTTGTCTAAGCCACCATTGCTAATTAAAACTAGTATTTGTTGAATCGCCACGCGATGTTTCTTTGTCTCCCTTTGTGAACCGATCGGGCCAATTGATAAGGCTTGGGTTATTGATCGCATTGAGGGTGTAAGCTAAACACCCCTCATTCGCTCGCTGTCTCACACACACACACACACACGCCCCCTCCCCTCGACGTTAACTTTGTTCTATATTTTTGCATGCGTTAGACTAGATGGAAATTATAAATGAAATGTTTGGCTGTAAGGTTGACCTATTTCATTAATAAATTCCCTTAATTAACGAGAAGTTTCCTGTTCTATTTCAGTGTGTGCTGTAAAGTTTGTTAATCCTCGCGAACGGACTCTGCCCTTTCAGAAGAGACTGACGGTCTGGGTTAATTAAAAGTATCTCATGTATGAGACTGGTGCCCCGATGATCTTTAATAAACAGGTTAAACTCGAACGTCATCAATTATTATATTAATATTAATTTATTGATTATAATTATTGATGCTCAAAAGACCAGACACCCTTTTTTTAAATTAATAGTTATAACACTTGTCACTCCTTTGTTCTCCAGGATGCTTATAAGGATCTGAAAAACTGAAATGATTCAATCATACAGTACCTTGTGGTGCTGTAAAGAATGCTCTGCTTTGTTTTCTACATTCCAAATGAATGAAATGTTGACCACAATCGCCAAAAAAATTACACCAATTTCACAAACTAGATAGACCATCTTACCTCTGGGAGCATTACATCAAAAACGAAATCTAAAAGTTGAATTCCCCTTTCCTTATCCTGGCTCCGACTCCCGTAGCCTCCTCAATGGCCCTCAGTGCCTGGAAGATCTGATGACACAGGCAGAAATCAATAACCCGTTGGTCACTTAAATTCAGTATCCTCAGCTTTAAGTGCTGTTTCAATTGTGTTTCAGAAACAAAGAGAACAATGGGTTTTGCCACAGGTAGAACCTGTCTGAGCATATCTTTCCTTTTTACCTGGTCATCATGCAGTGTCTGAAATCAAAGAGTAAAGGGTGAACATGTAATTAATGAGATAATCTATTTTCTAATAGATTTTGTTTTATTATCTGATTCCTAGAAAATAGAGACAGAATTCCCTCCTTCCTCTACAGCATTCACAATCCTACAGATAAAAGATAATTTAAAAAAATAAGAACTGCCAGCAAAAACCAGACATCACTTTACTATACAGTGGGGTATTAAAAGTATTAAGTCAGCCAGCAATTGTGCAAGTTCTCCCACTTAAAAAGATGAGAGAGGACTGTGGTTTCAATTATAAGTATACCTCAACAATAAGAGACAAAAATAGAAAATAAAATCCAAAAATCACATGGTCTGATTTTTAAAGAATTTATTTGCAAATTATGGTGGAAAGTAAGTATTTGGTCAATAACAAAAGTTCATCTCAAAACTTAGTTATATACTCTTTGTTGGCAATGACAGAGGTCAAACGTTTTCTGTAAGTCTTAACAAGGTTTTCACACACTGTTGCTGGTATTTTGGCCCATTCCTCAATGCAGTTCTCCTCTTCAGCAGTGATGTTTTGGGGCTGTCGCTGGGCAACACAGACTTTCAACTCCATCCAAAGATTTTCTATAGGGTTGAGATCTGGAGACTGGTTAGGCCACTCCAGGACCTTGAAATGCTTCTTACGAAGCCACTCCTTCATTACCCGGACGATGTGTTTGGGATCATTGTCATGCAGAAAGACTCACCATGTTTCATCTTCAATGCCCTTGCTGATGGAAGAAGGTTTTCACTCAAAATCTCACTATACATGGCCCCATTCATTCTTTCCTTTACACGGATCAGTCATCCTGGTCCCTTTGCAGAAAAACAGTCCCAAAGCATGATGTTTCCACCCCCATGCTTCACAGTAGGTATGGTGTTCTTTGGATGCAACTCTGCATTCTTTCTCCTCCAAACACAACAAGTAGCGTTTTTACCAAAAAGTTATATTTTGGATTCATCAGACAATAGGACATTCTCCCAATCCTCTTCAGGATCATCCAAATGCTATCTAGCAAACTTCAGACAGGCCTGGACATGTACTGGCTTAAGCAGGGGGACACGTCTGGCACTGCAGGATTTGAGTCCCTGGCGGTGTAGTGTGTTACCGATGGTAGCCTTTGTTACTTTGGTCCCAGCTCTCTGCAGGTCATTCACTAGGCCCCCCTGTGTGGTTCTTGGATTTTTGCTCATCGTTCTTGGGATCATTTTGACCCCACAGGGTGAGATCTTGCTTGGAGCCCCAGATCGAGGAGATTATCAGTGGTCTTGTATACCTTCCATTTTCTAATAATTGCTCCCACAGTTGATTTCTTCACACCAAGCTTTACCTATTGCTGATTCAGTCTTCCCAGCCTGGTGCAGGTCTACATTTTTGTTTCTGGTGTCCTATGACAGCTCTTTGGTGTTGCCCATAGTAGGGTTTGGAGTCTGACTGTTTGAGGTTGTGGACAGGTGTCGTTTATACTGATAAAGAGTTCAAACAGCTGTCATTAATACAGGGAATGAGTTGAGGACAGAGGACCCTGGAGAAAGAGAGCCAGAAATCTTGATTGTTTGTAGGTGACCAAATACTTATTCAAATACGTGGTTCTAATTTCTGGCCGACTTGACGTCAAGTCGGCGCAGGATATACCATATATAGACATCGTAGACCTACCTATGCTGCAGGAAGCCCGCCCTGCTCCTCTCTCCCTTTCGCTCCTCTCCCCCTCATTTTCAGTCGATCGCCGCCATTACTGAATACTCTCTTTTTGGAGAGCCAGTTCTTTTGGCTTGACTCACCATAAAGAGCTAGCTCTTTCGGCTCCTCAGATTTTCTGTTGCTTAAAGTGTTCAAAGAGTTAGCTCTTAGAGCCGGTTTGTTCGCGACCGACACATCACCGATTCGAAGTACGAACTCCACCGTGAAAGATGCAGAAAGTTTCTTCACGCAATGATGCATGAAGAAGACATATTCGTGTCAGCCTTTTATTTTACTCAGCTAAAACCATTTCTGCCAGAAAAGTAGTGCACACATGAGTTGCTCTGTTGTTGACTGCCAGAATCAACATGGAAATAATTATTTTTTTTACATAGGAATCCTTTACGAATTTGGGACAATATCAGGCAAAGTTGGCATCGAAGCTCCATTTGGAAAAAGGGGCAATTCCAACAATCAGAGACTTGCTTGCAATTAAAACGGTAAGGCTGTGTTTTTATTGCTCTGCTGTGTGTAACAAACAGCAGCTAACTGCTAATGTGGCTATTGTATGCTAGCGGGAGTAGTAGATATGGGTTAGATATGCTGAAGCGTTACCTGCGGTGTCAACCCCCCTCCTTCCTGCCACCAATCAAAGCGCCCCTCATTTGCATTATTACAATGCCCGTCCACGACAGCGAAAGTATCGCATCAGATTTCGCGAGACAATAATGCCTTCAGAAATAAGGGTCAGAGGAGCTCTGTGTTTATTTTTTTCACTTTTTTTCAACTTTTCTTTTTTAGAAGGGCCTGAAAGACTATAATAGAGCGTGAGTATCCAGGATAATACTAGGTTATGACTCCTTTAAAAATCAGGCCACGTGATTTTCTGGATTTTTTTTCCCATTTTGTCTCTCATAGTTGAGGTATACTTATGATTAAAATTACAGTCCTCTCTCATCTTTTTAAGTGGGAGAACTTGCACAATTGGTGGCTGACTTAATACTTTTTTACCCCACTGTATGTCCAAGAATTTGCCGATGTATATTTTCAGAGTAGTCAGGAAGATATTCTGGCAGTTTTATTTTGTGATGAAACAGAACTATAATGTTGGGCATTACCGATTTCAAAAGACCAATTACACAGGGTCAGTGCCGACCTTAGGCTCCTCCTCCAAACAGTCAAAAGTATTTTACTCGCTCACGCAGAATTTCCTTTCGAGGGCGCAGCCTCTCCTAAGATTTACTTTTACGCGTGTATGAAAGCTTCGTGTAGAGAGCGTGTGAGGTGAAATCCACATGCGCGGGTTGTTGGATCCTCATGAGATGAATTCTACACGCGCGTGTTGTTGAATATGCGCGCACAAGCAATTACATGCGTGACTTGTTGAATACGTGCAGGTGAGGGTTGAAAATCTCGCTCGGGATTTTTGACTGAAATATAATTCCATACTCCATCATCTCCTGCTAAACAAAATATACACGAATAAGAACTTCTTTCCTGCCCCATGAAGAACAACAACTTCCACTTTTGAGGTTTGGGCATAGAGTGGAGGTTTGTCCGCCATCTTGTCTGCAGCCTGGTGCATCTCCCAAATTCTGGGAGTAGAGAAGGACTCAGATCTGAAACTTCAGAGATACAGAAAGACAATTACAATGTCAGCCTTTTATCGCTGGAAGAACATTTCCAGGATTAAAGAACTGATGTCCCAGCAAGAGCTTTTTATTACTTCTCTTTATTTTATCACTGTAATGTTCTGTTTTTGGTTTGCTTATTGTGTTATGTTTTTACCTTGTTAAAGCGCTTTAAACTGTCTTGTTGCTGAACTGGTCTTTATAAATAAACCTAAATTGACCCAACTTTTAACGTGGGTCTAAAAGTGAGGAAATGGAGGTAATTTTGTGGAATATCAAGTCCTGTTCTCTTTGAAGTATGTGTGCTGCTTTTGATGCGCTCTGATTCAGCGGAGTGTATGGACACTGAGAACAGTGGGGTGGAATTCACAGAGTTATGCTGTGTCAAGACCCAGTACACTACTTTTTTCATTTCATCACAAGGGGCAAACTCCGCTGGCCAAATGTGAGACCAATGTGAAAGTGACAAAAATTGCAGTTCCCTCCTCATCTGCTAGGAAAGGCTGCAGAAAGGAGCAAGTTACTATTCACTCCCATGTTAAAAATGCCAACTTCAAAGCAGAAATAAACATATTTACAGCCTGGTTCCAAAAAAACATTTTAGCTTTAATAGGTCAAGTTGAGTAATAATCAATATGGATGAATAATAAGAATGAATGAATAATGAATACCCCGCCTCTCGCCCCATGACTGCTGAAGATAGGCACCAGCCCCCCAACCCCCCCGCCCCCCACAACCCTGCATAGGATGTACAGCTGAAGATAGTGGATTGATGGATGGATGGAATAATGAATAATAATAAGGGGTGTGTCCGTTTGACTGACATGTTTCAGATGCGCCGTCAGCACTAGCACTGGTGACTAGCACTTTGCCCCCCCCCTCTTGCTCCAGGGAAGGCCTTTAGCCTCAGCCTCTCGTTAAAAGTCTAGGCCATTTCTTTTCTCAAAACTTGACCATCAGTTGGCTCCACAATGGTTATTTGTGTTTGGATGTTAAACCTGTAATAATTGGACAAAGATGACTTGCTGTGGTACTGATTGCACTAACCGTCCAAGATTTCTCTGCTCCATTTTCTTCAGTAAGTAAAATTATATTTCTGGTGTGTATTTAAGATAATACAGCTTGATCAAAAATGGGTTGAAATTATCACATTTCTTCTTTACATATTGATTATTAAAACTTGTTTTAATATAAATTCACATATTTTTTGTGAAAGTTATTTGACAATATTATTGAATCTGCCTAGAAGGCAGAGAGGTAGCGGAGTCGCTCAATTGCTGTTTTCTGGCTAAAAGCGCCCCTCTAACCTCTGTTAGCTTTGGTTAGCTCCAGGTTAGCTCAGTTAGCTCGGAGCTTCTTCTGCTCAGAGTTAGATGGGTGTCAATCATCCGCCCTCACCCTCACAGCCCCACTTCAGCTCCACCTCTTTGCCCATTTTTTTTCATTTTCTGGGTGTGACGAGATACGTGGTGCAGCCAAGATAGAGGTGATGGGAACCGCCCATTGGGCTTCTGTTCAGCTTTTCAGAAACCTAGGTGACATCACGGGGCTCTGTCCATCTTATATATACAGTCAATGTGTTATCACTGTTTTTTTTAATTCTATTTTTATTCATAGGTGAACTGACCAACGGAGGTTTTAAATATCAATCATATATCAGTGCAACAGAAAGCGTTAGCTTTCACTTTCAGTTTGAATCACCCTTCCACCTCATGTGAGTGAGCCATCTACATACCATAGAATGACATCATACATTGCTTGTGAGAACTATGATGCTCATTCAGCTGAAACTTCTGACTTGTCCAAGGAACTGAAAACACTTTCATATAAATGTATTCTTATTTCTTTTGCAGCCTCTAACATGCGTCTTAGCTTTCCTTCATAAAGAGGCTGATGCAGACACACAAGCTTTGGCTTTCTGAATCACTCTTAAGTGAAATTTAAAAGATTATTCAAAGTGATGTAAATACCTGTTTTGATTGATTTGAGCATTTCTCCACATGAAAAAAGCTTTAATAAATACACAGTGAATTTATTAATTTTTTTGCATTTTCATTTATTGGCTGTTCAGAATAAAGACTCATGAATGTCTGTGACTAAATCTGGCTTGTCTACTCTATATTTTAGGATACCATAAATCTTGTGCATGCAAATTCTGATCTTCTGTTTAAAAACTATGCTTGGAATTATGTTTGCACGCATAAAATTGGGAGAAATACATGGTTATTCAGTTGTATTGCCACTAGTTATGGCAATTAGATATGTCATTCCTAGATCCAAATTCTGAGACAAATCTAATGTAAAATGGCTTTATATCTATCCACAAACCCCTTCAACAGTTTAACAATCCACAGAGATCACATCAAAAGTTATTTTAGAATTAAATCCGGATACATATAAGACTTTAAAAAAAATATTTGTCCAGTCTTTATTCAAAGAAGTTATTTTTTTGCAATGTCTGGGAATTGTAATCTTTCTTTATACATAAAAGTAATATATACCTTCAGCCTAATCTGTTCACACTGATTTTGGGAACATTTACCTACACGTAGCAACATGGATGGAGTAAAGATGAATCAGATTTTAGTTTAATCGCTTATCTGTGAATTGTTAGTCTTCCTACTCATGCCCAGTGTTTTGTCGACCACGCTCTCTTTGTCTGCTCTCCTGTAATCACTCTAAAGAATGAATCATCCACCACTCTGAATTCATTGTTTCTGACCAGGTTAGATGCTATGGTAGAACCTGTGCTACATCACAACAAACACCAGCCAGACTCATCTCTGCTGCCTTCTTTGAGTTTGCACTCATTACCCTCCTTTGAGTTTAAATGAGCTAATCCATGGATGACAAACAATACGACTGTTTTTTTTTTTACATACAAAAACAGCACAGTGGCAGAAAGAACAGCTTTTAGGTTCATGTTGTGCGTGAAAAGATGAAGCTGAAGGGCATCATTAACTTAAACCCAAACTGTTGTAGAGCACAAGCACAGCAAAAGAAGAAAATATTGTTAGCAAGTATATTCAATATTTTAGGCAGATAATTAGCATGGTGTTGCTGAACACGAAACTTATAGCCACCAATATCAAAGTTTCTCCATCAATAAAGTATATACTGCAAATGTTCATAATACTTTCATTGCACTGTGGCATATCCAACTTTAATTTCAGTGCTACAGGAAAACATAATGCTATGAGAAAATCATGCTCTGGCATTGGTTTACTATGCATTTAACACTATAGGATGCACAATTTGATCACAAGTTAAACCAGGGTGCCACAGACTTTTTGGATATGTTAAAAGATTCAATAGCTCTCTCAAGCCATTTTACATACCACTGCTACAGAATATGTACAACCTTGGCACAAGTATTGGAACATCACCTAATCTCATGGTATGCTATCTGCACTGATGAAGAGTCACTCACCTCAGCATGCTGGTTGCTTAAAATCAAGAGGGAAACTGATGATAGCACAAGCTACTTTCTGAATTAACTTTCAGTTAATAATTATCTGACTTAGGAGCACACAGAGCAAACATTTATTCCTACATGTTCATTTCATCACGAAATATTAAAAACAAAACTAGATGGTTACACCACAGCAAAGGTACAATACTCCGTTCTAATGTAACAGAACATTGAATTCCACATCATTGATCCCAATAAGAATGCACAATTCAGAACATGACAGGACATACTTAACCTCTGCTGGCATCCGCTAAGACGAACCGTCAAGAACAGAATGATTGATTTGATAAACAAAATTGTGTCCATAAATTTGTTTTGACCTAATTACCATTCTTCTCATAACTATCCTTATGCCTTGAATCTGCCTTTGCTCTAACATTGACAAATAATGCACTAACTGGTGAGTTATAGGCTAAAACTATTGGAGCACATGGCGCTGTGTCTCTCGTAGCAAGGCATATGTAAAAAAGGTGCAGAAGCTCACACCTTAAGACCTGAGATTATTAATTTTCACTTGCATACTCCGGCTGACACCTTGGAGCAGGAGGTACTGTACATTAGAAAATGCTGCAATTCTGAACATGATTTGTGCTGGCTGGTCCAAACTTCCATCTTTTCCTGCCTCTAACAAACATGTCAGAATTTCTCGTGTTCATTTTGCACTTTGAGCCAGAGCATGAACTTTAAAAGAGATTCCCCGTCTGGTTACCAGGCAACACCAAAACAACCTGAACACAGTCAACTTGAGCCACCTGCACGCAGTCACCATCATTTGTCACAATCAACATCCAACTGATGGAGTTGCTGTACACTTTACATATAGGTCCTTCTCAAAAAATTAGCATATTGTGATGAAGTTCATTATTTTCCATAATGTAATGATAAAAATTAAACTTTCATATATTTTAGATTCATTGCACAACAACTGAAAAATTTCATGTCTTTTATTGTTTTAAAACTGATGATTTTGGCATACAGCTCATGAAAACCCAAAATTCCTATCTCAAAAAATTAGCATATCATGAAAAGGTTCTCTAAACGAGCTATTAACCTAATCATCTGAATCAACTAATTAACTCTAAACACCTGCAAAAGATTCCTGAGGCTTTTAAAAACTCCCAGCCTGGTTCATTACTCAAAACCGCAATCATGGGTAAGACTGCCGAGCTGACTGCTGCCCAGAAGGCCATCATTGACACCCTCAAGCAAGAGGGTAAGACACAGAAAGAAATTTCTGAACGAATAGGCTGTTCCCAGAGTGCTGTATCAAGGCACCTCAGTGGGAAGTCTGTGGGAAGGAAAAAGTGTGGCAGAAAACGCTGCACAACGAGAAGAGGTGACTGGACCCTGAGGAAGATTGTGGAGAAGGACCGATTCCAGACCTTGGGGGACTTGCGGAAGCAGTGGACTGAGTCTGGAGTAGAAACATCCAGAGCCACCGTGCACAGGCGTGTGCAGGAAGTGGGCTACAAGCCACTTTTGAACCAGAAACAGTGGCAGAAGCGCCTGACCTGGGCTACAGAGAAGCAGCACTGGACTGTTGCTCAGTGGTCCAAAGTACTTTTTTCAGATGAAAGCAAATTTTGCATGTCATTCGGAAATCAAGGTGCCAGAGTCTGGAGGAAGACTGGGGAGACAGGCCAAAATGCCTGAAGTCCACTGTCCAGTACCCACAGTCAGTGATGGTCTGGGGTGCCATGTCAGCTGCTGCTGTTGGTCCACTGTCTTTTATCAAGGGCAGGGTCAATGCAGCTAGCTATCAGGAGATTTTGGAGCACTTCATGCTTCCATCTGCTGAAAAGCTTTATGGAGATGAAGATTTCTTTTTTCAGCACGACCTGGCACCTGCTCACAGTGCCAAAACCACTGGTAAATGGTTTACTGACCATGGTATTACTGTGCTCAATTGGCCTGCCAACTCTCCTGACCTGAACCCCATAGAGAATCTGTGGGATATTGTGAAGAGGAAGTTGAGAGACGCAAGACCCAACACTCTGGATGAGCTTAAGGGCGCTATCGAAGCATCCTGGGCCTCCATAACACCTCAGCAGTGCCACAGGCTGATTGCCTCCATGCCACGCCGCATTGAAGCAGTCATTTCTGCAAAAGGATTCCCGACCAAGTATTGAGTGCATTAATGAACATAATTATTTGAAGGTTGACTTTTTTTGTATTAAAAACTATTTTCTTTCATTGGTCGGATGAAATATACTAATTTTTATCATTACATTATGGAAAATAATGAACTTTATTACAATATGCTATTTTTTTAGAAGGACCTGTATATATATATATATATATATATATATCCATCCATCCATCCATCCATCCATCCATCCATCCATTTTCTATACCCGTCATTCCTATGCAGGGTTGCGGAGGGGCTGGTGCCTATCTCCAGCGGTCAAGGGACGAGAGGCAGGGTACACGCTGGACAGGTCGCCAGTCCATTGCAGATATATATATATATATATATATATATATATATATATATATATAACCTCAGCAAAAAAAGAAACGTCCCTTTTTCAGGACTGTGTTTTTCAACAATAATGTAGTAAAAATCCAAATAACTTTACAGATCTTCATTGCAAAGGGTTTAAACAAAGTTTTCCATGCATGTTCAATTAACCATAATCAATTAATTAACATGGACCTGTGGAATGGTCGTTAAGACCTCAACAGCTTACAGAAAGTAGGCATTTAAGGTCACAGTTCTAAAAACGCAAGACACTAAAGAGACTTGTCTACCGACTGTGAAAAACAAAAGAAAGATGCCCAGGGTCCCTGCTCATCTGCGTGAACGTGCATTAGGCATGCTGCAGGGAGGCATGAGGACTGCTGATGTGGCTAGGGCAATAAATTGCCATGTCCGCATTGTGAGACGCCTAAGACAGCGCTACAGGGAGACAGGAAGGACAGCTGATCATCCTCGCAGTGGAAGACCACGTGTAACAACACCTGCACAGGATCGGTACATCCGAATATCACACCTGCGTGACAGGTACAGGATGGCCACAACAACTGCCCGAGTCACACCAGGAACACACAATCCCTCCATCAGTGCTCAGACTGTCTGCAATAGGCTGAGAGAGGCTGGACTGAGGGCTTGTAGGCCTGTTGTAAGGCAGGTCCTTACCAGACATCACCAGCAACAACGCCGCCTATGGGCACAAACCCACCTGTCCAGGAGCTTGCAAGTGCCTTGGTGGAAGAGTGGGGTAACATCTCACAGCAAGAACTGACAAATCTGGTCCAGTCCATGAGGAGGAGATGCACTGCAGTACTTCAAGCAGCTGGTGGACACACCAGATACTGACTGGTATTTTCGATTTTGAGCCTCCCTTCATTCAAGGACACATTATTCTGTTTCTGTTAGTCACATGTCTGTGAAATATTTTTAGTTTATGGTGTTGACTCCTTTAGTGTTCATACAAATATTTACACACATTAAGTTTACTGAAAGTAAAAACAGTTAAAAGTCAGAGGACGTTTCTTTTTTTGCTGAGTTTATATATATATATATATATATATATATATATATATATATATATATATATATATATATATATATATATATATATATATATATATATTTCTTTTTTTTTTTTTTTACATGTCATGTTTGGCAGTGTGGAGCTCAGAATTGGTGTCTGAGTACCAAGTAGAAGCCCAACAGCTTTACTTTCACAAGCAGAGCAGTACAGCTTTTGCTATAGTCCTCCACTTGATATATGTGTGAAAAATCTTTATTATGAATTGTTGGGGTTTTAATTTCCTGATGTCATGGACACGGAGACGGAAAATTAAGGAGAAGAAAGATGAAGAAGAGAGGTAGGAAACAAAAAGTCAAGAGAGAGGGTGAGTTGAAAATACAAGAGAGGAAGGGGAACAAAGAAAACACAGGAAGACATTGAAGTCTGCCTCCATACCCACAGGACGACAGAGAGAGGGGGAAAAACAAAACAAAACACATAAAAGGAACATCAACAAAACAAACCAAACATTGTGAACTAAGAATTACACAACCACATCACACAAAAATAGATATAAAAATACAACAACAATGTCACAGAAAAAACTCATGCTACCGATTAATCAAGCTTTAGTAATGATAACCTCAGCCCAAGAATATATCCTTAAACACCAGAGACCCCACATCTATGTGTGTGTGTTAGCATGCTGGTGCATATAAGGTTTCTCCATAAGAGTGTTCGATAGCTGGTGTGAGCAGGCATCAATCCGTCTCCCAGGAATCGATGCAGACATGAAGGAGATCGGAGCAAAGACGTCCAAAGGACCCCCAGAGCCCCAGGCAGACCCGGATGGGGCCGACCGCATCCCCCAAGAGTGGAGCAAAGGAGAACCCCAGGGGAACATCCAACGGCCACTATGCAGGGGCCCGGGGGGCAGCAGTGAAAAGACCCCTAGCCTCCATCCTCCCGCTCGAGTATGGTGTTGATGCGTGTTGTGATAATGTGCATTTAAAACAGAGGGGTGGGATGTGGGGAAGGCAGCCACACATCCCCCAACCCCCACCCCGAGCCCTCAGTGTCTGTATGTGGTTTAACAGTGGGCACCGGCACCAGAGGTGAAGCTGATTGAACCGCTCCCCCTCTGGATGCCGAAAAGTGTGCCCACCCCAAAGTCCCTACATATGTGTCGCGGGAGAATGTTATAAGTGGGAGTGTCTAAGTTGTATATTAAAATTGGGACCCAGGACACCAGTGATGTGCCCATGCCCCAAGACCCTATATGAGTGGTGAAGTGATGGAGCGGGTGGACAGAGGTGTCCAGGGATGGGGAGGGAAGGACTGGGAGACAAAATGTATTCCCAGGGAGCCAGCTCCCCCACTGACCCCAACAGGCACCAATGTTCATCCACCAGGGGAGGGAGGCCATGGCACGTTCCACCCGGGGCCCACGGCCACAGCACCACAAAGCCCCACGGACCCCAAGGCAGTCCCCCCAGCCCCATCCCAAAAGGGGAACTAAACCCACCCTGACATTCGCTCTACTCTCAAAATACAAAAGACACTAGACACCCAGGTATAGTTCGACCCCCACCAACCCCCCCTCTCCCGCACACCCCTCCCCCCCTTCCAAGCGCCCTCGTAGGGGGAGAGCACCTGTCGCTACACAGCAGCAGCCTCCCCGCCAGCAAAGGAGGCCCCCAGCGCCACCCGCACACCGGAGGCCCCCGTAGCCCGAACCACGGCGACGTACCTGCCCAGACCAGGAGCAAACCGATGAGCCGGGCGGCCGACCCACCAGGCCGACATCCACCAGCCCCATTGCTTGTGGAGTGACCTCTGTTGCTCGACGGCCCTGCAGGAGACCAAACCCAGCGCCCCACCCACCTGCCCTGCACGCCCACCACCCGGCCAGTCCACCCGCAAGTCCGACCGAACCCGGCCAAATGTCCAATCCCAGCGCCCCGCACAAAGACCAAGACCAAGACCCAGGAGCCGAGTCCAGCGCAAAAAAGGACTGATCTGGCCCAGAAACGCCACCCAGCCGCCGCGACCAGCAGCCAGGCACCCCAACCAGCAAACAAGGCGAGACGCCATACAGGGACCGGCGATGACAATCGGCCCAGAGAAAAAGAGAGAGGCGGCTGCACCTGCCGGCCGCCGGCCGGCCCCGACCCCCACAGCCAACAGAGACCCCACGCCGGCCGATCCCCAGCCAGGACCACAGCTAAGGGGTGCGGCACCCCCGAGCCCCGAATCCCCAGGCCCACCCCAGACCCTACCCAGGCGCAGCACGGCCACAAGGCCAGTAACCCATGTCCGCCAGTGCAACCCCCCCAAGGCACCGTATGCAGCCATCAGGAGTTACCACCCAAAGCCCAACCCCAGGCCGGCCACGACGTCCAGCGCCCCATCCGCCCAGTGATCCCACCCCCTGGGGTCCCCCCCAGACGCCTCCAACCCCAAAACCCCCACATCAGCAACAGTGTCCCAAACGACAAAACCAAGTGCCCCCCACCCCCACTAGGTGATGGAGCCGATCAAAGGAGCCCAGAGAGATTGATCAGATATGGAGCCAGAGGCCGTCTCAAGACCAATATGGTCCAACAAGAGATTTCTATACTGATTAATATTAAGAGCTTTTTTATTTTTCCAGTTCAGGAGGATAGTTTTCTTAGCGATGCATAAGGCAATGTGAACCATTAGAACTGACTTTGTGTCCATGGTGACATCATTTAAATTTCCTAACAGCCAAATTGAGGGAGATGGTGGGATTTTACATTTCAGACACATTGATAAGTCCTCACATATCTGGCACCAAAAGTTCTTAACAGGTGGACAGAACCAAAGCGCATGAACATAAGTATCTGGTATATTGCTTGTGCATTGTAAGCAGGTATTAGACGGTGTAAAACCCATCCTAAACATTCGTTGACCTGTATAGTGTACTCTATGAAGGATTTTGTATTGTATTAATTGCAAATGAGGATTTTTTGTTATTTTAAAGGTTCTTAAACATATCTGAGACCAGACGTTTTGGTCAAAGCTGGCTGATAAATCCACCTCCCATTTTGAAATAGGGATGGCTATTGATTCATCTAATGTAGATAAAGTTTTGTATATTTTAGACAGCAATTTGGGGGGGAAGAGATTAAGAAAATCTGAAACTCTTGCTGGAATTTGTAATTCAGATGTATTGAGCCTAAATTTACCTTTAATAATAGATTTAATTTGTTGATATTCTAAGAATTTGTTTTTATCAATTCCATATTGTGTAATTAATGTATTAAATGGGATAAAGTCTGTTCCTTCAAATATATGTTCCAGGTATTCAATTCCATTGCACCTCCAGACTGGGAAACTTATCATAAATTTTTTTTTGCAAGATGTCGGGGTTATTCCAGATGGGTGTACGTCTGCATGGGATTATTATATATATATATATATTTCAAATAACAAATTCACAATTTGGTTATTGTAATAGGTAATTAGACACCTTCTCATACTGCATGCAACAATTCCCACCCAGGTGTTTTTTCCACCCAGTACAATGAGGAAGGTTGTGTTTGCTGACATGGTTGCCTCCCTGCAGGGTTTGGCTTCTTCACTTTTTTCCATTTTTGGCTGATGAGGCTGGTGTTGGCCGTTCCTTTCAGCGAGGTTGTCTCCTCACTTTCACTGCACAGCACAGAGACAACCTGGCACTCTGCCCTGTCAGCCTCCTTTTCCTCCTCCTGCCTCATGCATTGTGTTTCCATCTCACCTGTTTTATATCCAGCCACACCGCCCACCCAACCTCCCCTGGGGAGCCACATCAGTGCTCCATCAAGTGAAGATGTAAACCAAGCTAGTCCAACACCAACACACCCTCTTCCATTATTCATTTGCTCCTTTAATGAGTTTTCCATCCACCTTCAGGTGTCTGTCTCAGTTAAAGAAATCGTTAGTGTTTGATCTCTTAAAATTATTTCTAATGAAAGTGTGAAAGTCCATATATCTTGAATTATATTTACATTCCTTATTGTAACTGGAGGGGCAGTGGAGATCCACAGCTCAGGTAGGTTCAGTTTGTTTACAGGAAAATTTTTTGTCACACAGTCAAATAATCTGGTCTTCAAAAGAGTGAAAATAGAGAACAGATAATTTTCTTTTTCTTTTTACATGTGTGTTTGGGAGAGTGCCACTTAGAATTGACTGAGTGCCAAGGAGAGGTCCAGCGGATTTACTTTGACAAGTGGAGCATTTCGGTTTTTGCTATAATGCCATAATGCATATATGTATGTATATATATGTTTATTTTAAAGGCTATGGGCATGGAGATGGTAAAAACTACAAGAAAACACCATGACAGAGAGAGAGAGAGAGAGAGAGAGAGAGAGAGAGAGAGAGAGAGAGAGAGAGAGAGAGAGAGAGAGAGAGAGAGAGAGAGAGAGAGAAGGAGAGATATTATTAAATAAAAAGCCATAAGGAGATCCCTTTGCAGGCCAAATGGCAGATATGTGGAACCGTTTAGCCAGAGTGAGGGAGGAGGTTAAGGACAAGATGTGGACAAATCTAGCTAAAATGACTGAAAACTCTAATCCAGTCCAGGAAATGTTGTACAAATCCAGGAGGAAAATGTGCAAAGGACTTATTAGTCCTAGTTATCGCTGAATGATACAGAAGGTTATTGTTGTCAGGCAGACTTTGTTACTCCGTCTAGGCTCACAGAATCTTAAACTAATTTCTGTACATTCAGATTCTTATCTTTTCTTAACATGCTGTTCAACAATAAGACATGAAACTTCCTCACCTTTTGGTAAAATTCACAGTTTTGAATCCAAAGCAGGTGACCTATGCAAGTCACAGTGGCGTCTCTGGCATGATAAGTTAGGCGGGGCACAGCAACTCGACACCTAATAGCACCAACTTATTATTCTGTGATGCACACAATCTGACTTTGATCAATAATATTAATTTATATTTTATGTAATTCATTTAATAGTGATTAAATATTAAATGAACCACATAAAATAGCACAGATCTACACACTACACGCTATTTTATGTAAATGTAATTGAAGGATGAAACCTTTTTTTATAGCCTACATAAAATTGCAAATAAAGGGTCACTCACCAGTGTTTTTATCCTTGAAAAAAATGCAGATCTTTCATCTGGGCAAACTTTTCAATAACTATATAATCTTTAAAATAATCCCCTTTAAATCTATAATAATCTCTAAAAGACCTTGAACGATGTTAAAATCCACTGGCTAGTGACGTCCCAAATGTTTCATCTCGTGATAAATTTACTTCACTTTGATTTCATCAAAAAATCTACTTCATTCTTTTTCTTTGTCTTGGTAGCTAGCAAGGATATTAGATTTTAATATGAGTTATTCTGCACAACCTTCTTCTTCTTATAACCCACTGAGCAATAGACGTCTATTAGACGTGTCATCTAAATTCAAACCGAAATTAGCCTATCTATAATCGGTCTATTTTAACCCGAATCTAGACGATATAATTTAATACATTAATTATTAAATGTTAAATAATAAAATAGCAGTAAATTGTGTAAATGATGGTCAAGTGCTGGATTAATAACTTTTTTAACAGTCATTGATCAATGTACAATTTAGTTTAGATTTAGACTCGATTTAGACGTCTAAATAAATACGTCATATCAACGTCTCTTTTAAGACCAAATTTAGATGATTTAATTAAATACATTAAATAATGAACAGTGATCAAAAAAATAACTTAAAGTTGCACAACTGGTGTCCAAATATTGGACTTAAATCATTTGAATTGCCATTGATCAATATACAGTAAAGATTAGATTTAGCCTTGATTTAGATTTTTAATCAACGTTTAGATTTAAACCTGGTTTAGACGTCTGTTAAGTTATTTTAGTGGTACCGCCCGCCCTCACCACTAGGAGGCAGCAACACAATTAAAGTTCCCCTTGGTCTGATCATCGCTGATGGTGATTTGAGCATATCGGCGTTGTCTGGACCCAATTTATTTTACTCTCATTGGGACCACTACGTGTGAGAAAACTTTGTTTCTTCAAATACACCTTGAAGGGCCGCATATAGGTGAGTGCTCAAAGGTACGTTATTTAAATGTTGTTTTGTCCTGCAGTGTTTGTTAATTTAATCGTTATCCGTTTCCAGCATAGCTAGCAGGCTAGCTATAGCTATAGCTATAGTTTGTGCTGCTGCAACACTGAGAATTTCCCCATTGTGGGACGATAAAGATTTATCTTGTCTTATCTTATAATAGTGGGTGGTTACAATGCGGTAGTGTAATACAAGTTAGTTTAATGTCAATTGTCTTTATTTTTTATCTGTTGCAGAGTCTTCACAAATGACGTCATGGAAAAACATATGCAAGATGGTGGGCCACATGGAAAGAGGGCCTTCAAAAAGACCCCCTTCTACTCCGTTATCACTGGTAAATAGAAAAACTGTCTGTTAGTTCTTTGGGAATAGCTTCTTCATGTTAGAAATGTGTGACTGACATGACATGCATTAACAGTTTTTCTGGACTGTATTATCCAGTCTCTGTAACACTGACAATTATGAAACTTAATTTGTGTAGTTACATGAAAGGAAACCCTACTACAGTTCTATTCAGTCTTAATTAATTCATTATTCTTTACAGAATAACCAAAAACTCTGAAATGGGTGGTGCCCAATGACCATTGAGTCAAGTCCTTTGAAACCATGTACCTTGTCTTAATGGATACTATCTCTGTGATCTCTGTGACACTTACAATATTTCTTTATTTATTCTATTGCTTTGTTTGCAGAATCTGTTCAGGAAACTTTCAAAGAGGCCACGGAGTATATGATCAGCTCAGCAATGGCTGTACATGTCAAACAGGCCCCAGCTCGAAGTGGTGGAAGGGGCTATAAGAGGCCCAGGACACCATTGGTGTAAATTATTATTATTATTATTATTATTATTTTACATTTGGTTTAGGTTGATGCAGTGTCCCAGAGTTTTTGTAAATTTAAAAAAATGTTCTCCGATGGACTGGCGACCTGTCCAGGGTGTACCCCGCCTCTCGCCCCTTGACCGCTGGAGATAGGCACCAGCCCCCCCCCCCCAACACAACCCTGCATTAGGATGGACGGGTACAGAAAATGGATGGATGGATAAAAAAATGTTTTGGCCTAATTTTTGTTTTTGTTTTGTAAATGTTTTGCATACAAATACCTACATTTTTATTTTATTTTAGTATTTTGTAGATTAGACTACTTGTTTTTCACCACAATCTTTGTTTAAATAAAATAAGCAATTTTTATTTTTATTTTGGTAATATTATATATTTGAGTTTGTGCTTTTATTTTATTGCTATGTATGTTTACAAATGTGTTGAAATTAAAAACAGAAAGGAGGAAATAATGATTTTTAGATTAGGATTACAGGGTTAAACAATACATTATTTAAACAGGGGAAACATGCTACAGGGAAATCTGACTTCTGTCTTCAAGAAGAGACTGTGGAACATGTTCTATTATTTTGCCTGAAGTATATTGTTGAGAAAACTGATACAAAATTTTGGAGTAGCCCTTCAGATCTATTTTGTTATAATGATTACCAACAACAAATAATTAACAGTATTTAAATTTGTTTCTTAAATTGACTTGTCATTTTGCAAGTTCTGCACACTCACACCTTCAATAGCAAGCCAGCCCAATTGATTTGTTATTTTGGTAACCAAGCATTGCGTGCGTCAGTGGATTTCCCAGTTACTAGCTGTGGCCAGCGTTCAAAATAGATACAAGAAATGACTGGATAACATTGCCAATTTATATGCAAATGGTGTTCTTTCATAGAATCCAAACCTCTGGTAATATTTTGGGAAGAAAAAAGGATTATTAATCATTTAAGTCGAACACACTCTCAGGTAAAGACGCATAACCTTCTAGCGAAAAGCTAACCGTAGGCTGAGAAAACCAGAAAAACCAAGCAAAGGAGGATGTAACTCTAAAGAAATGTTAACTAAGACACATTTCCACCATCTGAACTTCAGGGTAATTTTACAGGATCTTAATCTGATGGGGTAAATCAGTTGGCCCGGTCCTCTCAGTCGTCATGTCTCCACAAAAAAAAATGGTGCGCACAGTAGCAGAGAATAACGAGAGATCGACAATAGAAGAAGCTGGGATGGTTGCCGCATTTCTGTTTGCTATGTTGTTATCCACTGCTTTGCCAGGAACTATTCCAATTTTACAAATGCCGGTTGTTTGGTGACGTCTGCTTTTTTCCTTCTGAGTTACAACCAATCAGCATAACATAACCACAGCTCCAGTCCAGCGACTCTTTTTCCGAGTACATACCCTAAGGTTGGTACTTAGTTGGGTCCTGAAATGGCCTCGAAAATGGTCCTGTCGGGCCGGCCCGGTGAGGTGGAGATCAAGTAAAATTACCCCGAAGTTCCATTATTTGAAACGCACCTACTATCAGCAGGCCAGTGCTCTACTAACATGTAAAGACACATTCTTCCGTCTGGAATGCTAATTCAGAAAAGACTGAGCTTTTTTAAAATGTATTTGTTTCAAGTGAATGCAATACGCTTGTGCAGCTCTGTTCAAATGAGACTAAAATGGAAGTTTCTGACCTTAACATATAACAGTACCTGTGGCACATCACCCCCAGCACTATGATCTCCATAGTGAAACATGGTGGTGACAGCCCCATGCTGTGGGGATGCTTCTCTTAGGGGCTGTTTACACGACAACGTTTTTCAGCAAAACAGAGGTTTTTCTCTCCAATTTGGCCTCTCGTTTACACGACAACGGGAAAACGGGGGGGCGAAAACGCAGCTTTTGGGAAACGGCTTCCAGAGTGGAGAGTTTTGAAAACGCTGGGGGATTCGTTGTCATGTAATCGCAAGCCGGAGACTTTTGAAAACGATGACGTCACTGCCAGCCACCTACGGACATGTTGCACTTGCGCCCCCGCCTTTCTACAGAAAAACAACAATGGCGGATCCAGGTATGCGGTTACTGCTGATGCAGCTTCTGAAGTTATTTGGTCTCTGTAAGCAAAACTTAGAGATCATCAGGCTTCTATGCGATCGCCAACGGAAATGCATACAATACGTGCGCCAAATAATCAATATGCCTTTATTTAAGCGGAGGAGAACTACAAGAAGACCGCCATTGTTAGTTATCATGAAATGTTTCTTTTCCGGGTTGTGAGGGGGAAAACTTGGAACACTGCATTCACGGGGCCCACTGCCATCTAAAGGCCGGGCATATGTACTACATCGTTTTCCATCGCGCGCCCTGTCGTGTAAACGCAGTGCGTTTTCACCCGCGTATTCAAACAAAAACGGCAACGTTGTCTTGTAAACAGCCCCTTAACCTGTGACACTAAAAGTAGATCATTCACAAGATGAAAGGATCTAAATACAGGGGTGGAAGAAAAGCTGTTAGAAAAATATTAAAACTGGGGCAAAGGTTTACTTTCCAGCACTACAGTGACCTTAAATATACAACTGGAGCTACAATGGAAAGGCTTTGATCAAAGCAAATTAATGTGTAAAATGTCCTAGTGTCTATCCACTCTCTTTTCAATCTTACTGAGTCATTTTGCAAAGAAGAATGGGTAAAAATGTCTCTGTTACACAGAGTGAAACATAACTTAATAGAGTGGAGGAGTTCTATCAGTGGTAAGTGGGACTAAACTGTATTGTCTGGATATAATATATATAAAGAGCTGCACGGTTACTTATTCATCTTCCCCAGCCACATTAACAACTCAGAACTGATTATATCCAACTAAGTTTGCTCACTGCACAGAGCACAAACCTGCCTGTGTAATGTTCCCTGTAGCCTGATCAAATCTTGCTGGAATTAATTTGACTATTACTCCTCCTCTGTGACCCTCTTCTCCTTCTGACGGTGTAGTCATGTCTAGGCTTTCACTGGCGTGCAAGGCTAAGAGATTGTATGTCAATCAAACAGATAATATGCTTGCTTACATACCACGATCATGAAAAGGAGGGCAGATAAATATTTGATGGCTTCTTCAAGTTACTCAGGAACCTTGAGTTGGACCTCAGCACCCAGGGTCATTGTTAAACACTTCTCCACAGAAGCAGCTCACATCTGTGGTTCTGACTTTGGATGGATTCTGTTTGCTCTGTATGAATTGTCTTGTTGCACTGAGGTAACTTTCTCCCTCTTGCAGACCTCCAGCCTCTTTTTACGAAGTCATTAAATGCACTTAAAAAAGAAATGACATTCTCATCCTCACAGTCTCCTGCTGACCTCAGCTTGACTCTTTTGCACACTTGCATCCACCGTTCATGCAGTAATCCCAAGAAGCGTCCCTGTAGACAGAGTTTAGCCAAGCATGTGACTGCACTCCGTCTGCAGACATTCGGTGAGACTTGCCATACTGCTTGATTCAACCCACGCTCATACCTCCGTCCTTCTCTGAATCAACCGAGCAACTTCTCCTAGAGCTTAGACAATGTGAAACGTATATTCCAAACAAAGGCCCAGAGAAAAGACGAAAAGTGAGTGGGACGGGAGTGAGCTAGAGGGCTGGAGATGAGACAAAAGTCTTCGACACAACGAAAGAGCAATTAGGCGCTTAGTCATGATGGAACATCTCATCTTACTTTCAGTTTTATTGTGTTACTCTAAAGATAACACTTTATACTGATATATTAAGAAACTGTCAGACGGTTTTTGTGAATTTATAATTTCTCATTAATGATAGCGCTTAAACATGAGCTATGAATGTCTGCATGGTGTGAATGAAGGCTACACTTGCAAAATGATTCATACCCCTTAAACTTTTTCCACATTCTATCTTGTTGCAACCTCAGACTTTCACTGTATTCTAATAGGATTCTGTCTTATAGACCAACAGATAGTAGTGATAACTATGAAGTGGAAGGAAACAGATACATTGTTTTCTATTACTAAATTGAAAAGTGTGGCAAAGCTTTCTCTGCAACTTTACTTGCAAATCTTTTTTGGGAATATATTAACTGATTCAAATAATTTTGGGCTAATACCCTTTGAACCTTTCCACAGAACAACTGGAAACTTCATTGTATATTTTTTTTATATCTTGTCATAGACCAACACAAAGTAGTGCATAATTGTCAAGTGGAAAGAACATTCTTTTTAAAATGTTTTTATTCAATACTTTGTAGAAACAGATTACATACATCAATTCCACATAGACTGATGTTTTCAAGCCTTTGTTTTTATTAATTTTTATGATTTTCTTCTTCTTCCAGCAAATCAAAACACGACATTTGAAATTTGAACATTATATCAGACTGTGCTGGCAGAGTTTAGTTTTAAATAAAGACGGTTGAGACAGTTCTTTGGTTTTATTTCTTGCATGCAAGGAGAGACAGATCAAGCATTTCATCCTGGTCTTTTTCTGACAAAATCAGACTTACAACCCTGTTATGTAGTTAGGTCACACCCCACATCTCACAGTTATTTTCCCTAACTCTAAACTCTAAGAAGTCCAGGGGGTTTTATTACCCCACCAGCCAGTTGTAAAAAAACAGATTTTATCAGAGGAGATTGTTCCCCCCACAAACCAGTATCTCATGACATCTTCCAGAGCCTAAATTACCCTGGCAGCTGACCTTTAAGGTTGCTGACCTGTAAGTGTCCATTCCAGAGAACATCCTTAAATTAAGTTTCTTTCACAAGCTAAACAAAGTTAAACACACCTGTAATTGCTTATTTTCCTCCACAGAGACCAATAAAACACATTTTTACTACAGAAATTTAGGCTCAATAAAGCACAAGTTTAATACCTGCCTAAAGGTTGGTATTTTAAAATGGTACTTTTAATCTGACAAACAAGCCTCATATTCTAATTTAATGAGTATGATTGTATTTCTACCAGATTCACACATTTAGAAATGTGCCAGGCTGAGACCATGTGAGAGCATCAATTTTCTTATGGTTTGCCACAAATTCTAAATTGCATTTGGGTCTGGATTTTGACTAGGCCATCCTGTGAATTGAAAGGAAAAGTATACATGGGTTTTGCTTTTTAGAAAAAAAAGAATCCTTCATATATTTTTAATTAGCACTCAGGTAGAGTCTATGGTGACTTCTGAAAGCAGCTGGTTGAAATGTTTTTTTTTAATGAGTAACCACTCGTTGTCATGATGTGGAGCAGGTAGGACCCAAACGCAGATATCTTGAAGTTGAAAGTAATGATGTCATTTAAAGAACTACCAGTGATAACTTACAGAAATGAAGTTACATGCCCTGGGAGAGAAAAGGAGGAGAAACCAGTGAGGTGTGACTTGCTCAAATACTGAGGGTAGAGTGTGAATTGACAAAGGAACTAGAGAGAGGCTTAATCAGGGTAATCAGATGCAGGTGGGCGAGAAAGCAGGCAGAAGAATTGCAGCTGGGGAGGAGGCAGAATGGCAAAAAGGAAATAAGCAGAACAGTGAAGGAAAACAAAGATTGAAACATAAAACAGAAGGTCTAATCAAAGAATAATCCAGAAAGCATAAATAAGAAAATTGATACAGAGGAGTAACTAAAACAATATCTAAGTAAACAAATAAATAAGAAATAACACGCAGGTGTTAAAAAATGCTGTAATCAAGAATGCTTTCAAAAATATAAATAATGATTGTTTATTTCTATAAATTAACAAAATGCAAAGTGTGCGAACAAAAGAAAAATCTGAATCAAATCAATATCTGGTGTTACTACCTTTTGCCTTCAAACCAGCATCAATTCTTATGGGTACACTTGCACAAAGTCAGGGATTTTGTAGGATTATAGTCAGGTGTATGATCAACCAAATATACCAAACAGGTACTAGTCAGAGATAACTAAATGTTTGTGGCTGTAATGTGACAAACTGTGGAAATGTGCTTGTGCAGGTCACTGTAAATGCATTTTGGGTTGAAGAATTGAAATAGTCTGATCAATAAACTGGCTTTGCTTCACACTGTCTCTTTTATGGCATCACTGGGTAAAAGTAACATTTATATCTTTTTAATGATGGTTGTCAGGACAACTGATGTTCTGATCTGCATTAAACTACAAGGTTGACCTGGTAAGACAAGGAGATCCCCAATTACAATCATGTAATTTCCTCACTGTTATGAATCTGGAGGTTTGGTCTATGTGGTGGTTGTGAATTAACATCAGTTCCACAGGTGATCCACTGGAGGGTGCAGCGGAGGCAGCAGTCTCTGCTCTGGTGGGTGGAGATTTGTATGTGTGCTTCTGCACACCTGCAGCACATTAGAGGATCAGCAGGAGGATAAAGGGAGCTGGAAGCCAGTCACTCATTGCCTGAATGTTTGCCTTTGTGGCAACATTTCTAGCCCTAAGTTATTTCCTGAGCCTCACCTTTTCCCTCTCCTCCTCCATGCATGGTTTCGAGTCCTCTCACTCCTGAGCTCCAGATCCCTCGTCTTCAGTCTAATACCTCCTTTCAAGGATTACCTGGTTAATCTCCACGACTGGTTCTACTGGTTCTACTTCCTCCTGCTGCAAACCAATCCACTCACCTCGATCTCCTTCCATACCCACCTTTCTCCATTGAACTCCTGGACTCACTCTTCATTACCATCATCATCAGCCGGCCACCTGTCTGCCCTCCAACACATTTCGGTAAGAACACATTCTTAAATCATTTTCAATCATCAATCTCCAGCTCACCTTCTCAGCTCACCCCCAGCCTCCGGTTTGGCCACCACACTGGTCATCCTCCAACTCCACTCAGATGTCTCCAGTTTTCTGTAAACATCATTATGGCAAATGGTAAATGGCCTGTACTTGTATAGCCCTATAGTCCTTGAGGACCCCAAAGCGCTTCACACTACATTCAGTGACTCACCCAATCACGCACACATTCACACACTGGTGATGGCAAGCTACATTATAGCCACAGCTGCCCTGGGGCACACTGACAGAATCGAGGCTGCCGAAAACACTGGTGCCACCGGGTAATCTGACCATCACCAGTATAGGCAGAAAGGTGAAGTGTCTTGCCCAAGGACACAATGACTGAGACGGACGGAGCCGGCAACCCTCCGATTACAAGACTAACTCCTCACTCCTGAGCCAAAGTCGCCCCTGTTGTCCAATATCTCCAGATCTATTTTCTTCGACTCATCATCTGCTCATTTCAGTGCTCCAGCTCCTGGTTCTCAGCAGCTCCGTGCAGTTCCCCAGCACAATCCACAATCATCATCATTTCAGTAAACCTTTTAAAATCTTTTTGGTCTCCTGAAGGTTTTATGGATGTGAGTCAAACAGATATCTAAAACCATGGCACTCACAGTAACTCCTTAATTACAACATTAGAAGTCCAGCTCTTGCATTATTCTTTGCCGCTTTCCTTTCCTTTCCTTTCCTTTTTTCCCCATGCTGCTGCCTCAATGTTCCCTCCACCATATTTCCCTCGGGGGTCTCTGAAACCCCTAAATAATGCACACCGAGTGAAGGGCTTAAAGGGGTTGCAAGATGGATCTCCCGCCTTCTTCTAAAGCCGTTACATTCTTTTCGGACTGAGGCCTATTCATCATTTCCATAATGACACCGCTCTCAGGTGGATTTCTAAACATCTATATTTACCCCCTTCAATGATCCAGTTTTTATTTTGTGACATCACAGTAGAAATAGGTCATTTGAATGTTCTGAAGCAGTCGGCTTACTGGGTAAGACCTAGCAAAGTGTACATTTAATGCATCTGAAGTTTTACACAAATTGCAAGAGTGAGGAAAAAACTTTGACTTGAATTAAAACTGGTTTTGCATATTGTGTAATCACGTTTGGATTATTACTATTGCAATGCTCTTTTTACCATTCTGGACATATCCTCAGTCTCATGTCTGCAAGTTATTCAAAACGCAGAGGACAGACTTCTCACCAACATTAGCAAATATGCTCAGATCACTCCGGTCTTATATTACCTTCACTGGCTCCCATTGGGTTTTAGAATTTGTTTTAAAGTTCTGGTTCCCACATTCAGGGCTAGAATGGCCAGGCTCCTGACAACTTGTGTCAGGTTTTAACTAAACACGGTCCTGCTAGTGGTCTTCGGTCCCAGGCTCAGAACCTTCTGATAGTTCCTCAGTAAAAACTGTCTGTGGCTCCTAAACTGTGGAACAGCTTGCCCCTGCAGTTTTTTAAAAAACAACTGAAAACTATTTTATTCACCCAGGCTTTTATATCATAATTTTACTGTGCATCTCAAGCTGTTTTTTTATTTATTTATTGTATAGTTTTATTGTGATTTTTATTGTACAGCACTTTATGACTTTTGTGTCTGTGATAAACGCTTTTTAAATAAACTTTACTTACTATCCAGCATAAACACCTGACATCACCTTTTGGAGCTGGAGGCCTGGCTGACCATTGATAGCCAACATTAACCTTTTATTAATATCTTCAAAATGATATCAGCACAAAAATAACATATGCTGCACAAACAAACTTTTGACACCATTTTTATTAATGCTGAAGAATGTGGAGGGACAAATTCACCCAAACTAGTTTTTTTCAAAGATTATGATTTCGACTTTCTGTATAAATTTTATAAGTTTTTAGCCAGGGTAATGGATCGGTTAGCTTAGTCCGCACTTAACACCAGTCGCTTTAGCTTCTTTCTTGCTTAATTACTGTAACTTAAAAAATAAGATTACTTTAATAACAGTGATGGTTGGTGCTCTTTTAGTTTCTATGCCATGACCTTCCAGGGGATTCTGAGTGAGAGGCGACACAACAGACGATTTCGGACCCCAATAAGGTGTCCACTTATCACTTTACCTCAGTTTAAGGTTCCATGGTGGCCATGGTGACAGATGAAGGTGGCTGACTTTGAGATCCTTTTCCTTTTCTCCTCCCAAACCTTTAATTTTAAATTAACATTAGTTGAATAAGATTATTAATGTATATTAGTGTGATTAGTAATGATTCTGTTTGCATAAAAACGTCTTTAATTGATATAAGATGATACCTCAATGCATAGGGAAAATTTCCCCTTCAGATAGATTTTTGAAAGATTTAAGACTGATAAAGGTTAATGCATAAATATAATATAGTACAAAGTCGTTGGTACAAAGTAATACCTATTTATATTGACTTCACAGCCAACTCTTTGGTCCAATCAACTGCTGAACATAGCTAGCACTAGTTAAGTGAAGAAACTTGTTCTCTAGTCTGAAGTAAAGTCCTCAACATAACCCACTGATATTAACTTTATTATAATGCATAATTATACCATGATTGCACATGATTCAAATCGCAGCCTGAGGTCTTTATGCATGGAGTTTGCATGTTCTCTCTGTGCATGCGTGGTTTCTCTTTGGGTACTCAGGCTTCCTCCCACATCCAAAAAACAGACACTTGGGTTAATTGGTCTCTCTAAATTGCCTCTTAGGTGTGAGTGTGTGTGCGACCATGGTTGTTTGTCCTGTGACGGACTGGCGACCTATCCAGAGTGCACCACGCCTCTTTCCCTATGACTGCTGAAGATAGGCACCAGTCCACCCATCCACCCACAAACCCTGCAAGGATAAGCAGGTATAGACAACGGTCGGAGGGATCATTTTACCGTCTCTTCTTTAATTCTCTGGAAAAGGTTCAGGTTGTTGTAAAAAAAAAAAAAAAAAAAAAGAAGACTGTGATTGGGCTCATTCTAGTCTCTTTTTAACACAAACTGGGTCCCCACAGCACAAACCCAACACCTTGGTAAAAGGAACAAATAGTTTTTTTTTCCTGCCTGCATTGAACTGCTTAACAGCACTGAACATGATGTGACCCCTGGTGGATAAAAATAGTTAAACGGATGGATGTTAGCATTTTCTTTGAACTAATAAATCTTTGCTAACCAAACTATGTCCTATTAGTTTAGATGTAGTGAGGGAAAGATTTCTCCTTGAGCGTATTAGAGATGCATCTGTTCTCACTTTGATTCAGCTCAGTCAGGTGTAGTTGCAGGCTCAGCTTCCCACTCTTTCCTTGCCTGACCTCTTGTTATTTAGAGGATTACTTTACAATCCATCTCCCTCGAAGATTTTGTTACAAACCTGAGTTTCTGTTTGCGTCACTCGCCAGGTCCTGTAGCTGCAATGAAACATTTATCCACCCTTATTCTTTATCTTCCCCCCCTGCTGTGTGAGGACATGTTTTGTCTTTGTAGGACATGTTAGTTCCCCATTTAAACCAGGGCCTTTTAATCTGACCACGACTCTGTTTGCTCTTGAAGACTTCACAGCCCAGATGTCTGAGGTGAAACCTCTGACGTCATCCCGGCTTCTCTGCAACCCACTGTTCAAATGGCTCCATCTTGTGGCTGCATGCAGGGTAAGGACAAAGAAAACATCCCTAGAAAGCTCCAGGGAAGAGGGTCATTGTCTGCCAAGGTGACTCATTCCAGAGTGTGAAATCTAAAGGATTTGATCAAATCAACAGTGAACTCTAAGTTCGGGGATCCCAAAGCTCAGTTATTACACAGCTTTGTACTGGATGAGTCGGGAACAATAGTGAACAATGAATGTGCGCTCTGTTGAGATTATTAAAGATCACATTGATGATCCTCAGTTCTGATTTTCCTTTTACTGCGAGAGAGTGGAACATAACAGACTCTTCAGTCCTCACTGAATACACCAGCTGTTCAAGTACTTTAGCTTTTTTTTTTGCCAACTCCCTAAAATCCATCGTTAAACTCAAATCTAACCTAACAGCAATTTACAATCGATTTTATTCATGTTATAAAATGCATTTTTATTTGTTTTTACTGTAACAGAATTCCGTCTTTGCTGAAGAACATTTTGCTTTTGGAGGAAATAGCCAACATCATTGTCCATTCTGACTATAGTCTGCTCAGTAGAAACCTTCCTAGGTTCCAGTCTGGAATAAGCATCACAAGGTTTTAAATTACCTAATAATATCTTCCAGATGTGGAAAAGTTTAAAATATTCAAAAAGATAAAAATCTGACATTTAAAAAAGAAGTTGCTTAAAATAGCAGAATGTGGTTTATTCTGCTAAACATTGTCATGCTACAACCACAAACTTCCACGTACATCATTGGGAATTTCAACTACAGTATAAAAACCAGTGTAAAAAAACAAAAAATCTGGGGTATTCCTGTAGTTATAGCCTCCCCTGGTCTTTACTTTGTAATACCACCTTTCAGCACAATTAGTTAATTGTTTTGGCCTTTCTCGCTGCCAGTCTTGCATATCTAGTCTGAAAATCTTTGCCCATTTCTAATGCAAAATAACTACAGCTCGATTAGATTAGATGGGGAAGATCTGTGAACAGCTTTTTTTTCCTTTTTTTTTATGTGTCCTGTCTGGCAGTGTGGCACTCAGAATTGGTATCTGAGTACTAAGTACAAGCCCAACAGATTTACTTTCTCAAGCAGAGCATTACAGCTTCTGCTATAATGCTCCGCTTGATATATGTGTGAAAAATCTTTATTAGAGATTGCTTTGGGTTTAATTACCTGAAGTTATGGACACGGAAACGAAAAAAAAAACAAGAGAAAAGAAAGAAAGAAGATGAAGAGAGGTAGGAGTGTGAGTTGACGATACAAGAGAGGAAGGGGAACAAAAAGAACACAAGAAAAACAACTCAGTCCTCCACATCCGCAAGACGGCAGAGAGGTGGAAAAAAAGAAAAAGAAAAAAGGAGCAGCATTAAAAAAGCAAACCAAATAATATGAACTAAGAACTACACATCCACAACACACAAAAATGGGTATGGGTATGGATATAAGTGAACCATGTCTTTAAGGCCACAGATTCTCGTTTGTATTTAGGTCTAGACTGTGACTGGGCCTCACATTTTCACCCATTTTCATCAAGCACCCTCTGATAGATGGCAGAACCGACCATGTCCTGCATCAGCAAAGAATAACTGAACCATGACACTTCCATTGCCTTACTTTTCTACTAATACTGTGTTTGGTTGAAGCCAAACATCTTCTCTGTTTAGGTATACAAATAATTCTACTTTACCCTCATTATATTAAAAGAACATTGTTCCACAAGTCCTGGTCTTTTTTCTACCTTCTCTCAGGGAAACTTGACTCTGCCCTTTGGGTTTTTTATAGAGAGCAAAGATTCTAACCTTGCACTCCTCCCATGAAAGTTAAAATAGGGTAAATTATGTCTAATTGCACAGGGATGCACTTTCACATCAACCATAACAAGAGCATGTCATCAATCTCGTAAATACATTTTAGGGTTGTCTGACACCTCTTTTACCACCTTGCGGTCTGTTTTCAGGGTAAACTACTGTAGCTTGAACAACCAGAGCTGGGCATGATGGGAGCTGTTTTGAAAGTCCTCCTCCACTTTCAGTACTTATGAGACTGCTATTATCTCCTTTTACAAAGTCTCA